>OY282590.1:5832993-7032993 GCA_958298965.1 Chrysolina haemoptera | reverse complement strand
CGAAGGTTGTTCAAAAAAAGAACCTACCAATATCCATAATATGCATTACTATATATATTCATTTTCTAGTTAAAACATGACCTTACTTTGAAATCTGATGGAACGTGTCAGTTTTCCAAAGACGGAGATATTATTGTTGAAGCTGTACATGTGATGACATTTTATGTTACTGAAGAAGAAAATTACCAAGAGTACCAAGTTTTTTTTTAAAATTAATCCGTAGTAGAGGTTTCATCAAATTCAAATAAAAAATTTTGCGATAATCCATTGGTTTGATTTCAATACTGCCTTTCATTTCTTCTTCCATTGTCGATTCAATAACTTCATCAATAGTGTTGAGGGCAAAAAATACTCTTTGAAGTTGAACTTGAGGGTATGGCGCCTTTGAAAGTTTGGTGTTTGGAGATTTTGTTCTCATTCCGTACGCAATCATTTCATTCTTGGTGACAGCTCTGAAATTTGGTAGTTTGTAGTGCTATAATTCGTGATTATTTGTCTTTTTTATTGATCGAACGTTTGGTGATTCATCATTGATTGCCGCCACTTCAGCCTTTTCTGAAGCATTTTTGCATCATCCCTCATCATTACCACCATTTCCATCAATTTATTCTTGAATGCATTAACCATATTTCCGCGGGAAATTCCGGCGATAGCTTTCCCAGAAGTCATTCGACTTGACGGATTTTGATTTCGTTTCCAAATACTTTCCGCTCGATTTCCCAGGATAAAAAAATGCAAAGTAGGCGTCGAGGGTAATTATTGTGGAAATACAGGCCACATAATGGAGATTTGATAAATGTTCCAACATGAAATACTAATCGAAATACGCGCTAGATTACTTTCATCCTGACAGCAGCTGTTTTTATCATAAATGCATGTAAAATATGATGTATGGTGGATTCATTAGTGTAATTTTGTGATTTCATGACTGTGAATCGGACACTGAAAGAACTATTGATGAAACTGATGTAGAAGAACAGTTGGATATTTTCAAAAATTTTCATTTTTTCATTGCAGTTTGAATATGCAAACCATGGATCTTGAATATTATGGGACCACCGAAAATAATAATAATCTCTTTCTATGTTTGTCTCTCTCTATTTTTCTCCCTCTCTCTCTCTATTTTTGTCTCTTTCTCTCTCTCTCCCTCTTTTTTGTCTCTCTCTCTCTCTATTTTTGTCTCTCTCTCTATTTTTGTCTTTCTCTTTCTAAACGACACGCAAAAATTCATAAACATATTTTCTGAAATAGCTAGATATTTACGATAAAAATATCTTAAAGATTTTCATTGCGATATGAGATAAGGGATTTGTCAAACGAGGCCATTAGGCCGAGAACTGCAATGTTCGAGAAAATCCAATGCTCCGGAATATTCCAGAACGTACGGAGAATACACTCGAGTGAAATATTTCAAAGTAAGGTCACCAGGGGGATTTCTATAATATGATAGAGAACCCTAGAATGCTCCCGAAGCTTCTGGAAAGTGCTGGAAGATTCGAAAAAACTATGGAATGAACAAGAACAGAGGTTCTGGATACATCTAGAACGTACTGAGAGACACTCGAATGAATTTCTCGAAAGCGTCACCACCATGAATTGGGTGTCTAGAATGGAAGGAAGAAATCTCTGGAATATTCTTGATGCGTCTGGAAAGTTCCGTGAAATTCAAGAATACTGAGGAATGAACTTACTGAAACGAAACTTCAAAACTCGGCCACCAATGAGGGGGCGTGTTGGGTGGAATTTTGTGGAAATTTCTATAATATAAGATGGAAAAATGTATAACATACTCGATGCTTCTGTTCTGGAAATGTATAGAATATAGGATAGAAAAGTGTAGAATGTTATCGAAAGTTTTACAAAATTCGGGAAAAGTGTGGAATTAATCAGGATAGATGTTTTGATAAGTTCTGAAACGTTAGAAACTTGAGTGGAAAGTGTTTAAAAGTTCTATAATCTTTGGAAAGGATCTGTGATATTCCAGATTCTTCAGCTGTTTTGAAATGGGGATTAAGGAACCACTGAATGGATGGTCCAGAGGATTTTAGAATAACTAGTACATTCTGATTGGAAATTTCTTTTCATCACACAATTCCATCATCCATTTCTGTGAGATAAAAATCTAATATTACATATCCTCACCCAAGCAACGCCGGATATTGTAGCTATCTTCATACAGGGTGAACTTTGACTGATTTCCGTAGGTAAATAGAATGGGGTACTCGTCTATTATGTAGAAACACACCTGTGAAATTTCAGATACGCGCCACTGATGAACAACCTACAGTTTAGGTACGATTGCTCGATCTGCAATTTCTATGGTTCCATGCGGATTAACAACTGTCAATATCAATTCATCACCCACCGTGTTGACTAACACATTTATTTCGACGTATTTTCGGTTATCGATTGTTCAAAAGGCAATAATAGCTTGGATCGAATGTGCTTTGTATTCAAAATAACATAATATTTACGTACACAAAAAGTTCATTTGACAATATTATTTATAGGAATGTAGGCTTTCACAACTGGCGTTAGTGTTCAGATTGTTTTCGAAGTATTACCGTCATCTTCTTCTTTGTTGAAATCTCCAAACGGCGGCAATAATCTTCAGTGGCCTGGTCGAAGCACTTTTCTTGACATATCAATTGAAACTGAAACCGTGTTGCAGTTGAAATGTTTAGATATTTCAACCAAAGTATACCAGTTGAGACTTGGAACCTAACCAGAACACCAATATTATTTATTTAAATGTAAATGGCGATGATGTGTTCTGTTTGTGATCTAACAAAATCATTAAGTTTGCCATCCACTGTTGGAGTCTTGCCAAATGGAACTTTATTTCACGTTCCTTTCAACCAACTACATTTCCACATTTGATCAATGAGGAGCAATGATTCAGCTTCTCCATCCAGGGGCGGCCCTATCCTACTCCTAAAAAACGTATATTTTTTTTCTAGATTTCCAAATTTCATTTTGTTTTTCAGTTGTTTTGGTCGGAAGAGCACACTGTACATTGTTCTGTAAGTGGTCATACTTCACTCTGTATCCGTGTCAGCATGTCCATGCTAATCTCCGAAACCACTCGACTAATTTTGAGATATAGGATAGTCAAAATGACAAAAACATAAACAAAAACAAGTTTGAAGGAAAAGTTGATTGCGTGAAACTGATTCATGAAACGTGTTTATATGAAACTAGTTTCATCGAAATCTGGTCATGAATAAAAAAATTATAAAATAATAAAATAAAATTATTCTGAAATTCCACTAAACAACATTCTTTTCAAATTTCATTAATTTATAATTTTTTTATTTATGAACAGATTTCGATGGAATTCTGAACAAACATATTTCGAAATATTCTGTATGAAGTGGTGTAGTCAGAATTCTGATGAAAGTTTTGAAATTGATGTGTTGGGTTAATTTATTGACATAATTTTCAAATTTTATTCCCATATAACTTTTTTATTGATGAACGCATTCCTACGTAATTTCCACATAAACCATTTGAAAATGTCGTGAATCCAGTGGCGTCATCAAATTCTATTTAAAAAAACCGCTAGTATGTTTTTTGGATTTTCCACCTTGAAAAAAATTCGAAGTAGGCCTTGAAATTTTTATTATTATTTCGAATTCATGGCACTCAACAAGGCCTATTGATGCTCTATCAATTGAAAAAAAAACTTCAAATGGGTCACTCTGTATAAACAAGGGGGTTGTCCGACAATTTTTACAAGTTTAATATCAAAATCGTTTTTTTCTTATGGTATTTTGATTATAGTCCGGGAGGTACTGTCACTTTGGAATACGTCATAGTACAATCCAAATAACTGCTTCAAATTTGTACTAGATATTCTACCAAAAATATCAATGCTACTTTCACATGCATTTTTTCAGAAAAAGAAATAATGTGTTATTTACATTGACACCCTGTACATTTCAAATAATCAAGAACTGCTATTTGCAGGTTTCAGAGTACTCTGAAACAGAAGTTAGTGTTATTTTTGCGATAAAAAAATGCCTAATACGTTTTTCCCAATTTTTCACGTTTCAATTGGTCGTAGGTAGCCATGGAAAATGGATATAGGAATATTTCATAGACCTGAAGGTAGATATTTCCGAGTACTATACGAAGTGAAAAACAAATTTTGAAATCACTTTTCTGTCAAGAAAATACGAGGGTGTGGCTGCTCAAAGTGGGACACTGTATAAGTACATGGGTTAATGGATATTGAAACGAGTTGTATATTTTTTGAAATGAGTTTCACGAAATTCGCTTCTCCAGTGTGTCACCCGCCTTAGTAAACCGGCTCACTTCCTAATCACTGACATACCGAATGTTGTTACTGGCACAGGATTGTTGGAAACGCAACATCATGTAGGCAATTAATATCCAACCCCTGATAAAGTACGGATCAGTTTTAATTCCACCCAACCCTTTCTCGCATTTCTAGGACGATCCCGAACCCGATTCCGCCAGTAATTGTTCCATAAACAAGAACGAAACGCAATCGTGGGGTTTTGTTATATCCAAGGCAGCCCTGACCGCGTACGTGGCGATAGTACGTTAGTAGGTGTGCGCCTTCTTGTATTGGAAATTTAATTAGGTGTGAAGCCCTTATCAAAGGGTGCGTTGGGTCGTGGCGGAGTCCGATCCTGGTTATTTCACCGTAAATGGCCGCCCACGTGTCTCTTCACGGTTCAGTGGCTGGCCCTCGTGTGTCGTGTGGCTGGTCACTTCTGCTTTGATCTTGCCGGCGTAAGCATTTATATAAATTTATACATAACTAGCCGCGGGAACTGCGGTGATTAGGTTTCACGACGTAGGGAAAATGAAGAGTGTTATAAGATTCAGGTTTCAGTAACACCCCCTCGCAAGAAGAAATAATTATTTTTTCAGGACGCGTAAAATATGAAACAAAAAAACTACTGGTTCTTGTTGAAACTTGATAAAAACAGTTTATTCGTGATGGAAACGAAGAACACACACGCAGGACTCAACAAGACAAGGAAGAACACCGGTTTAATGTAAATTTAAAGAGTCCCTCTACATTCGAGCGAATAACACTTTTTATGAGACAAGAATCGATTGTAGTTCAATCAAATTTGGTATGCTAGTAGTTGGAACTATGACAAACACGAAGAAAAATTGTTTTCCAACATATTTTTTTTTTCGTTTAAAAATATATAAATAGATTTTTGCTGTATTCTTGGAAAGTATATGATATATCGGAAAAACAACTCAACAGGGTGAAAACCAATTCAGTTTTCCACAAAAATTATTCCTTGTAATTTCTTATGAAATGCGCTCGTATTCTCAGAAAACGTGATTGAACGCCGACATGAAATTTCACGTTCACCCTTACCCGCCGCTGAAAGTTCTGGCGGAACCGAATATTGAATCGGTCAAAACTCTGCTAAAAATGATCAGAGAAGGAAAAGAAAAAGTTTATATCGTTTCTGAAGACTCCTACTTTCTCATGCAAATATAATATATTTGAGTACCTGAAATGTGTTTTGTCGCACTTCACGGAGATGTTTGCGGATGATCCGAAAATCATGAATAATTTAGTAAATATGGAATTATTATACTGAAGTAGCAACCCATACCCTCTCTGGACTATATGCAACAATTTTAAAGTAGTGTGGCAGGTCTCACTTATACCTGCCAAAAAAAAATTGTTTTACTCCTGCCTCATTTTCAACTTACCATAAAATCGGCATTGTCTTCACTATATGTTGAAAATAATCGCTTATTCATATCCTGCATATACAGGGCGGCTTTTAATAGTCCCCCCCCTGTTAACTTTTGAATGGTTCGACGTAGAAACATGATTAAAAATCAGTATTTCACCAATACTACTTTTTGAAATATAATTAAAAAATATTGTGATTGCTCAATGGACGCGCCGGGAGCCCATCAACTCAAAATTTTTTTTATGGCATAGGGGTCAAGTGGCACATCGTCGAAAAGGAAATTTCATTCTCTTTACAACCATTTGAATTTTTTTAAATTTCGTTGAAATTTTTTTTGCAATTTAAATTAGAAGTAACAAATATAAATGCGGATCTAAATCCTACTCATACCTCGATATATTTGAACGGTTTGATGAAACCCAAAATTTTTTGAAGGCTATTATCGATACTACTTTTTGAGAGGAGAAATATTGAAATTACTCGACAGATGGCGCTGGGGGCACGTTAACTAAAAAATTTCGAAAGGCATTAAAATCGAAATTGGGAAAAAAATTATAGACAAAACTCAAAATTATTTAAATGGTTGTAAAGATAATTGAATTATCTTTTCAGGGATGTACCACTTGAGCCCATCTTGATGCAATTTAAAAATTCTGAGTCGATGAGCCCCCCCCGCGCCCCCTGTTCAGCAATCACCATATTTTTTATTTCTAAAAGTAGTATCGGTAAACCCTCGAAACAGAGGGGGGGGGGACTATTGAAAGCCGCACTGTATATATTCAATAACATTATTGTGAAGTGAAAACCTCAAGCTTGAAATCACACACTTTATTTTTCATGTAGGATGTGTATGAGCGATTAACATTTACTGAAGAAATTGACGGGATTATGGATGAGTTGAAAACTGAGGCAGGAGTAAAACCCAGTTTTTTCTTTGGCGTGTATAATTGAGACTTGTCTCACTAGTCTCAAATGTTTGCATATGGTCCAAAGACTGATTCCTGCTTCAGTATAATTATTTCATATCAACTAAAATATCCATGACTTTCGGATCCGCCATAAATATCGTAGAAGGGTTATGTGAAGTGGGACAAAACCCATTTTAGGTACTGAAATACTCACATGTTATATTTGCATGAGGAAGTAGAAGTCTTCAGGAACGATATGCATTTTTCTTTTTCTTCTACTATAATTTTTAGCAAAGTTGTGACAAATCTAATTTTCGGCCCTGCCTGAACTTGCAGTGGCCGGTTAGCGCGAGCATGAAATGTGACGTCGGAGTTAAACCACGTTTTCTGAGAAAACGTGCGTATTTATTTCATAAGTTATTACCGAATATCATTCTGTGGAGAATTGAATTATCTCTCAACCTATCGAAATCGTTTTTTGATAAATCTTATATTTTCTGAAATAACAAAAAAAAAATTATTAAATGAAAAATTGTTTAGGTTCCACCCCTGATTTTTTGGTAAACAATTTTTTTTCCAATAATGCATAATGTCTAGATGTCATGTGCCGAGTTTCAGAGTGCTACAATTCATTCTTCACTTTTTGCTCAAGTTTGTCTGTCGTTACTGGATTACTTTAGTCAACTGAGGGTAGGAATTAACGATATATGGAAAACCTTTGTCGGAATATTGTAGGGTTTGGGTGACTTGGTTGTCGTTGAATAAACGGACGCAGAAGTTAACAAATACAATAGCACTTCACTTATACTGATTTATCAGTCGAACGGGTGGATGATAACTGATAATAACATATTTTATATCTGAATAAGTGGGTATTGTTTAGTTGAGCTGAGGTTGAGATGGCGCTCGTAGTTTGGTTAACACCGATCTGCGGGTGGTGTCTCAGCTTTTGCTTTTACATGGATTGATATTTTGATTTTCAAAATGCAATGCCCATGACAGGTCTACGTCAAAAAATAACTTTCAAAGTGTCACCGCAAAAGAAATATTTCCCTCATATCCATCCCTGATGTGTATGCTTCTGAAGAGCCTGTTTTATTCCAATCCTATATCAATCCTCCTAAGCGTGGCAAAGCGAAATAGATTTTTATCGACCAAAATGTATTGACAGATGTGTGAATTTTTTCACTGGCAACAATTGATTTTGACACACTGTACACTGTAAGTGCCAAACGTGTTGGAAAAAATGTCATCGTCCAACAAAAAACTAGTCAACAAAAGTCAGGCACGTGAAATTATTTTTAAAGTATTCAATTATTTTCAAAGTGTTGAATATGAGACGGATACGTTATTAAATGTGAAAAATACAACATTAAATAAATTTAAAAAGACACAATTTCAACCATTGAAAGAGTGGTTACAGAAGGGGAACAATTAATTTCTGCAAATAACGGGCAAGTAAAATTTTCCACACCAAGAAAGAAGCGGCCTAGAAGAGCAGCAGTAACTGATATTCCCGAGTATGAGTATTCAAATATTAGACGGATTATTTACGACTTTCATAAGACGGAAGGGTGTCGTATTACGGTAAAAAAGTTCCAACACAAAATTAATGACATTTTGGGAATTGTGGCTTCCGAAACATCTCTTCGTAGATTTTTAAAGGAAATAGGTTTCAGAAGTACTGAAAATAATAGAAGAATTTTAATAGAGAAATGGACATTAGAGCATTGAGGATCAAGAATTTACAAAAAATCAGTTATTTCCGAGGAAGATGAAACGTACCTTCATAGTGGACATACATCTTCCAAGAACTGGACGGATGAATAAAAAAAAGGGTTATTTAAAAATATTTCGAAGGGACCAAGACTCATTATTGTCCATGCAGGAGATGACAGCGGCTTCATACCTAATTGTCTGCTTATATTCAAATCAGGCACAAAATCAGGGGATTATCATCAGAAATGAATTCTGAAAATCATGGTAAATGGTTACAAGAGAAGTTAATCCCAAATTTACCTGTGAATTCGATAGTCGTGACCTATAATGCTCCATACCATAATATTCAAATTAATCCAGCACCCAACACAAATTCTAGGAAGACCGACATGGTGAAGTGGCTGCAAGAAAAAAACGTTATGTTCACTCCTAACATGCTCAAACCCGAATTATACGAGTTGATCAAGGCAAATAACAAGCATCATATTAGATAGAAATTTGATGAGATTTTGCTTGAACACGGACATAACGTTTTGCGACTTCCGCCCTACCATCCAGATTTGAATCCCATTGAATTCATTTGGGCTACTGTCAAAAACAACGTGTCCCAAAATAATGTAACTTCCAAGTCGGAAAATGTGAGGGACACTGAGGAAAAATTTTACTAACCCCAGCTAGAAATCGAATTACCCCAGCAAGAAACTCTAATAGCATAGGGGACAAGCGAGTTCTCACCTGTGGTTATAAAGTCGACTTTGCTGATTACAACTCACTTGGGATTATTAGATATTGCCGAATAACTTATAGTCTCAAACTTTGCTACCGCTAGGGAGTGCATCTACCTATGGCTATTAGACAACGTTTCTGAAGTAGATGTTAAACTTTGCTACCGCAAGTGAGTGCACCTACTTATGACTATGATGCATCGTTGCAGTAGTAGGTATCGGACTTTGCTACCGCTAGTGAGTGCACCTACTTATGACTACAAGACATTCTTGCAGTTGTAGGTATCTGACTTTGCTACTGCTAATGAGTGAATCTACCTATAACTATAGTTGTAGGTAGGTTACTTTGCTACCACTAGGAAGTGCACCTACTTATGACTACAAGGCAGTCTTGCAGTTATAGGTATGTGACTTTGCTACTGCTAGTGAGTGCATCTACCTATAACTATAGTTGTAGGTATGTTACTTTGCTATTGCTAGTGAGTTCATCTACCTTTGACTATTAGTAATAGTTTCAGTGGTAGGTTTCCAACTTTGCTACCGCTAACGATTGCGCCTACCTGAAAATATTAGGCAGTGCCACAGTCGCAGGTGGAATATTTTGCTAATGTAGGCGTGGAGTACACCAATGGTTGCAATATTTTTCGATGCATTTAAAAAATTAAGTTCATTAATTTCAACCACTTTTGTAGAATTCATGAACAACAGTTTTTTATAATTATTTTCTGTTGTGAATCCTTGAATCCTTTGCGATAAAAGTGGCCAAAAAATTTAGCACCTGATAGGTTCACAGTGGCTGGTGCCGCGAGATATATTTCTGTAACCATAGTTTTTCATGAAAAAACATTGAAAACAATTATTTTTCTTTATGAGTTCTAAAAGTGGTTGAGAATGATGTACTGATTTGGGGAAATCAGGTCCTTCTGAATAACTTTTCACTGAATCGAGGATTGGAGAATTTGTAGAAGGATATAAATAAAGAATCAGATCAAATGAAACAATTTTTATTCACTGGACGGAACATTTTATTACTTACCTATTATTAGGTAAAGGTAATCGTATACACAAGAAAAACTTGATCACCAAAACTTCAAACACCGTTTTTTGACTTTTGAGTAGATTAGCCGGTAACACACACAAATAGCACAATGGCATGCAGTATGCACCTGCACATTCAAGATAGGTCGTGACTCGTGGTCGTATAGACAAGTGACCAACAACGGCGACGTGCAGAATGTTTCTGTTTCTTTGTTTTCGGCGAAATCTTTTCGCAATACACGATCTTTGGGTTCGTGGAGGGGGTAATTTCCGTTGAAATATCAGGGAAACGTCGAATAACCACAGCAAGGTACTGAATAATGTTAGTGAACTTCTATGCGAGTGCCCACTTATAGTAAGCAGAAAACTTGCAGCCACAGGCATGTAACCTGCTTGTGATTATTCAGCTATAAAATTATAATTTTGTAATGGAAAAACTCACTGTCAGCAAAATCGTTTTTGCTGCTGTAGGATTTCAATGTGCTGCTTCTATTCGAAAATTTGTTACAGTAATAGAATTTCTTATTATGGTAGCAAGAAATATCTTAGCAAAAACTTCAATAACACGATTTTCCTCAGTGGAACTGGCGGAGCACGAGTTTGATCAAATCACTTCCGAGGAATGGCAAAAGCGTTGCCGACATGTAGTAGATACAGAGCGGAAATATTGGGAATGAAACATTCACAGACTTTCAAACAGAGGTAAATCCTGTTATTATGAATTTAAACGACGATAGCAGCACAAGCAGCAGTGAAGATGAAGCAAATTTGTATTCAGATAGTAACTGATAAAACTTTATTTTTTGATAAGTGTATTATTATACAGTGCGGCTTTTTATAGCCCCCCCCCCCCTGTTAACTTTTGAACGGTTTGACGTAGAGCGATAAAAAAAACCGTTTCGAGGGTTTCATCGATACTACCTTTTGAAATATAACGCATTGTGATTGCTCGATAGATGGCGCAGGGGGGCACAAAAACCTAATTTTTTTAAATGGCATGGGGGGTCGAGTGACACATCGTTGAAAAGAAAATTGGATTTTCTTTTCAACTATCTAATTTTTTTTAAATTTCGTTAATATGTTTTTTCACAATAAGCATTTGAAGTGTCAATGTAACAAAAAGAAAACAAACTATTATGACATGTAGTATTTAAATAATTAGAAGCAAAATTCTTGTCAATTAACGAAGCAGGTGTTCGAAATGTCCACCTAATACTTCTTGACAATAAAAAATTCGATTCACAAATTCCTGCCGAACATTATTCAACATGTCTGCAGTTATACCAGCACAAACCCGTGTTATTCGTTCTTTAAGTTCTTCCAAAGAGTTGGATTGTTGCTCATACACTTTGGATTTGACGTATCCCCACAGAAAGAAGTCACAAGGTGTAAGGTCTGGTGATCGTACCGGCCATTCGATTGGTCCACGACGTCCAATCCATCTCATAGGGTATGTTACATCCAAATACTCTCGAACTTGACGGTGGAAGTGAGCAGGGGCCCCATCTTGCTGGAAGGTGATGTGTTCCTGAAATTCGTTCTCATTTTCTTCTAATATTCCAAGTATGAGTGGTTCAACCGTATCTCTTAGTAAATCCAGGTACAAATTACCGTTTAAGTTTTCTTCCAGAAATAAGGGACCTTCAATATGGTCTCCCAGAATTCCAGCCCACACATTTACTTTCTGTGGGAACTGTGTGTGACCTTCTCGAAAGATATGGGGATTTATATCACTCCAGTATCGCACATTTTGTGTATTCACATTTCCGTTCAAAAAAAATGTACTTTCATCTGAAAAACAAATATTCCTAATGTAATTGGGGTTCCTAGCTATCTTTTCCTCCATAATTTCACAAAATTCCATTCTTCGGTCTGGGTCGTCTTCTGTGAGTTGGTGTAACATTACTAATTTGTATGGATGGAACTTGTGTTTCTTCAAATATTTTTTTACTGTAGCTGTTGAGACCCCAATCGTACTTGCTACACGATAGGTACTTTGTTGCGGATTTACCACCATTTCGGGATTTATCGAAACCTTTGTCTCTTCCGGAATTGATTTTCACCAGCTCCACCTTTCCTACGAACACTGCCAGTTCTGTTGAATTTTTCAACTGGTTCTCTCAAATATTTCCGAGTTATAGGATGTTCAGGAAATTTTTCATTAAAACTTCTTTCCGCTTCGTGGTAGTTCCGATGGGCCTCACCAAAATTATAAATTGCTTCAATTTTTTCTTCGAAAGTACGTATACGAACCATGATCAAATATTCAAAGTAAATAATAATTATAAGTAGACAAAACTCCTCAGTGAATATGAATACAATAATTCATCAATCCATTGTACTTTTATAGGTAACTAATTAATTATTGTCATTTAAA
Organism: Chrysolina haemoptera; assembly: GCA_958298965.1. Taxonomy (NCBI): domain Eukaryota; kingdom Metazoa; phylum Arthropoda; class Insecta; order Coleoptera; family Chrysomelidae; genus Chrysolina; species Chrysolina haemoptera. The sequence goes on along the minus strand of OY282590.1, from coordinate 7,020,527 downwards.
CAAATCCAATAAATAGTCCTTTCATAGTACCTGTTATTACTTTTGTCATTAAAAATAAATGAAATGGGTATAATTTCCATATCCTAATACCTAATTAAGCTTTGAAAGGAATTCAAAATTAATAATTATTAATGTTGTGAATTGTCTTTATTGACCGTATTTCGTGGTATTGATTGCAATTGTGAATCACTAGAACAATTAAGGTATTTTTCTTCAAACATTATTATTTTAATACCACCCAAAATATTTTCCGTCCCATTATTTCACATCAAACCCTTCAAAAGTTATTGAGGTAAGGTAAGGAAACGAATTCAGATCCGCTCTTACACTTGACACTTCAAATGCTCATTGTGAAAAAACGTGTCAACGAAATTAAAAAAAAATAGATGGTTTTCAACGATGTGGCACTCGACCCCCCATGCCATTTAAAAAAATTAGGTTTTTGTGCCCCCCCGCGCCATCTATCGAGCAATCACAATGCGTTATATTTCAAAAAGTAGTATCGGTGAAACCCTCGAAACGGTTTTTTTTATCTCTCTACGGCAAACCGTTCAAAAGTTAACAGGGGGGGAGGACTATAAAAAGCCGCACTGTATAACATTTGAATGAACTGTTCTACTACCTATGATACTAAGGATATGTTCCAAAAGTCACCGAAAATGCGGTTTGGTGTTCCGAAAATCTCCGCTAGTTCGGTGATCCTGAAAAAGTGGTGATATTTGAAACACGGTTGCCTGAAAGCTGGTGAACCAAACGTCAATTTACTAACCAACACTTCCTTTGCGGTGAGATTGACAAAAGTGACAACTGACAACCGTTAAACTTAAAACTGTTCATTTTGTTGTTTTATTTGAGATTTTGAGATGAGATGAGACTGATTGTGAATTGTAATTGTCCCATCTCCTATCTTTCCACAAATTTATGGATTGCTATTGCAGTATTTCACTATGGTACTTTTTCTATTAACTGTATATACTTATCATTAATTGCGATTTTTCTGACTGAAGATATGTGCTTTTGTGGTTATTGCCAGGAAGAATTGGGAACGCTGGACAGTCTAATGGCTGCCTCATGTATTTATGCGTTGTGCTGTTAAATGTAATTTTTTGTCACCAGACACACCAATCAGTAATCACAACACAATCACCAAAGTGTTCCGAAAGTAACCAGTAATTATAAATTTTTCAGATAACCGCTGTCAAATTTCTGGTTAGTAGCGGTTAGCAACTGGTTACTTTTGGAACATATCCTAAATAAAATATGACAAGAAATTACAAAGAAGTCATGTTTCATTTGCTACCTTAATTAAAACTAATTATAGGTACGACACTGGCCGGCAAGGGGCTTATCGTAATCCAATAGTAACTTAGGATATGTTCCAAAAGTAACCAGTTGCTAACCGCTACTAACCAGAAATTTGACAGCGGTTATCTGAAAAATTTATAATTACTGGTTACTTTCGGAACACGTTGGTGATTGTGTTGTGATTACTGATTGGTGTGTCTGGTGACAAAAAATTACATTTAACAGCACAACGCATAAATACATGAGGCAGCCATTAGACTGTCCAGCGTTCCCAATTCTACCTGGCAATAACCACAAAAGCACATATCTTCAGTCAGAAAAATCGCAATTAATGATAAGTATATACAGTTAATAGGAAAAGTACCATAGTGAAATACTGCAATAGCAATCCATAAATTTGTGGAAAGATAGGAGATGGGACAATTACAATTCACAATCAGTCTCATCTCATCTCAAAATCTCAAATAAAACAACAAAATGAACAGTTTTAAGTTTTACGGTTGTCAGTTGTCACTTTTGTCAATCTCACCGCAAAGGAAGTGTTGGTTAGTAAATTGACGTTTGGTTCACCAGCTTTCAGGCAACCGTGTTTCAAATATCACCACTTTTTCAGGATCACCGAACTAGCGGTGATTTTCGGAACACCAAACCGCATTTTCGGTGACTTTTGGAACATATCCTTAGTGGGTAGAGTCTATACCTGCGCGATCGCTCGCCATCACGTTTGGCGCTTACAGTATCTCTCTGGATGGTGAACTATACTCCTACATTTTCTTCAAAAATCGTCTCCGCTGATGAGTATATATCAAACTTTGCAGATTTAATTTTTTTCGTGTATCACGTACTATGGTGAATTTATCATGTAATATTCAATCACACCGATTCAATTCGAGTTGAATCCTTGAATAAATATGTCGCACACTGATGACTTCGCCGAATAATTATCAAATGAAAATTAATCAGAATTCAGCTAGAGGCTAGCCTGTGACTGAATCTATCTCATCGTTTTCTAATTCAGATCAGGAAGTTGCAGCTTCCTATTAATTTCCGTTTCATTATTTACCGACCGAGTAACAAGAAATTAGTTAGTTAGCGAGAAACTGATGTGAAGTTAGCGACAAATATTCGTTTATGTAATGCGTTCATGAAGTTAGTTTGATCTGATTAGTTTTCTGGAATTGATTCGTTTCGAATGGAAATTGATATAGTTTGGAAAGTTAGTCAAGTTCATGCCATTCGTTTCGGTCTCTATTTCTCTTGACATTATCCGTTATCAATATTGACATTTGTATACATATTTGTGACATTTATTTTGAGTTTGAAATTTGTTATTTCACTAACCGGGCTATACCCATAATGGAAACCCAAAGATTCATAGTGTTATAATTCTTCTGAAACACATCGACACTAAGTAGGCAGCCTTGTTCAAAGATAAATTATGGAAATACACTGGAATTTTTTCAATATTTTTTATTTTTTTACTAGCTGCCGTTTTACAAATACCTTTATCCATCTTCTGGCGGAGCTTACCAAATTCCTCTATACAGAATATTAAACGCATACGGGGTGTGAAAAATTTAATCCCAGTTTTGAATTGATTCTTATGTGGAGTGTTACCATGGGTTGCCACGAAGACGGAGACGCCAAATCGCTGTCCCAAATTGGAAGAAGTAATCCGGCAGGATTACCTAACCTAACCCAACCGATGAGGCATCATGGGTTGGAAAGCACAAGTACAGTCAGCAAGACACCGTGCGTCTCGTATCCAATGTATTATAAACTATATGACGGTCAACATGTCTTCCACGCCAGTAGTGAGGCAAAGAGCCAAAAAATAAAGGCGTGCTCATCACAGACTAAATCAAGAAGTGCTCATGACCAAACATCATTGTCATCAAAGTAACTGGTGAGGCGAGTGGAGAGCATCGTGGAAAACTCAAATTTTGGCAAAAATTTTTCCGACTCATGCAAAAAGCCTTCACGTGTGGAAGAGAATCTGCCGAACGCTGGTCAGGTGGAATAATTCTGGAAAGCGGGAACATTCTCCAAGAAAATTGAACAAAAATCATTCTGGAATATTTCAACATCTGCAACCACTGAACGCTCCGGCCCTAGAGCAGTTCTTTCTATGGGGGCTTCGATAGCCAGAGCTCGATTAACCACGCAACCCAATAACTTCGGAAGAAATTCGACGAACTCTTGGGGGTACGAAGAACTTGGCTGCTCCAGGTCCTGATGGTCCAATCAACTACCAGTGGATATAATTTCCTAGCATACATCACCATTTGTTCAAATTTTCAACTCATGGCTGAATGGGTAGCAGCAGAGTCCAGGTTGGTTTGCCGAGGGGCGAGATTTGTCAGAACTAAAAAACCACAGACAAATATCGCAAGTCTCTGATTATTTACTCGCAAATGTACATGCAAACAGTCACCGCGGATGACCACGTGTACGGACGGATAAATGAGCAAAGAAATTCAAAAAAGAAATTACGCAGGACTCCGTATAGAATACGCGTAACCAAATGGTAGCCTGGATCGGATACCGCAAATCGTATAATACAGTAAGCATGAGCTCGTCGTGCATTTGCTCAGATGCCTTGCGATACACGAAAAATTAGTGGTATGCATTGATCAATTGATGTCGCTCTGAAGGAATCGCTTCACTATAACATCCATCAGGTCAAGCTGGAATCTAAACAGATCGAGTTATCTTCAGAAGGGGGGTGTTTCGGATATATTTTCTCAGTCAAGGGCGAAAGGGTGACTAGCTCGTAGACGGTAGCATGCCACGTCATCTGGATCTCGGAGAGACATATAAATGCTTGGGACTGAGAAAACAGCGCTCTAAAGGAGTCATTGCATTCTGAATCGTCCGTTTATCAGTTTCATCTTTCCCGACAACAAGGAGACTGGGGACTTCCAAGTTCGAAGTATCTTCACAATAAAATGTACTGGATGGATCCTGTAAAGTCATGAGGAGCTTAGATCCCCTTTTCTGCTTAATACGTAACCAAGAAAAAGCTAAGATTGGAGCGTTTCCCTTCAAGACAGCAGCCCGAGTGGCCGATGAACTTGGTCTCACTTTCGACACCAAACGGTGCGAACCGTACTCTGTTATAGAGATATACATATATACAGATAGATATAGAGATATACAAGGAACCTACTTATGAATACTTCATCTTAGATTCTAATCACCTATCCATAAGTTTTTGCTTCTTTGATGTCATTTCTCCATCGTTAGATTCGACAAATATTCCCGATTCTAGTAGATCTTCGAAATCTACAAGGCCATCATCGTCTTCGTCAATTTGGCAGAAAAATTAAACGTTGAAAAAGATCATGGATAAATATTTTCGCTATGTAGAAAAACATTACGCGGCAAGCAGCACTTTTCTTTTTTGATGGGTGTTCAGAAATTGACAATACAGTTACTATGACAACAGTATCATCAGCTGATTCAACTGAAAGATGAGAGCGTAGTCGCAGAAATAAAACCACAGTAAATGTAGCAGAGTTCAATTATTAAAACCACGTTTTCATGTTTTCATGTTTGCAAGAAACATTTTTATCTAGCAAGGAAAACGACGAAATAAAAAAAAATAAAGATTATAGTCACAAGGATTTGCTTGTGAACAAGCAGAAGAATATGCTGATGCTGACATAATTAAGACCTCTATAGAAAAAATTGCCAGATATAGGTACCAATAAAACTGTCATATTTGTGGGTCAAGAGATTGATCTTCTGGTCCTTTTGAATCAATTAAATTCAGATATTTATGTTCATTTTGACAAGCCAGGTTCTGGAAATGTAAAAGATGTTTTTCACATTAAATAGTTTCGAATATGAAGCCTTCAAAAATATTGTTGTATCCCTGCATTATTTTTCTGGATTTGCCGGAAAAGAAAATAAAACCATGTTAAATTTCTTAATAGAGAATAGGTTTGTTTTGGTTCCTTTCATTACCGATTCTGAACTAGTTCCGAACAGTCGCAAAATCAAGTAAATTTGGCCAATACTCTTCATAAGAAAGATGCAAACAAATAAGATATTGCCCAAAATGGATTGCAATTAATGAAAATATTACAATGAATCAATTAAGACTTCAAAAATATCAATTGGCACGAATTGAATCATTTTTCATATTGGCAAATCTCCCACCAACAGAAAGCGCAGCAGAACAACTTCATCACAGTGCATATTATCAGCTTCAAACTCGGTTGGGTAACGAACTGACAGCAACAGATTGGAATTATGCCCAAACTGACAGATACAGATTCAGGAAACTTTTCTCTCAAAACTATTTGCTGCTGTGAAACTGGATGCACAATCTAAAATGTGGCTTGGAGACGAAGACGATGATGGTCTTGAAAATCTTGAAGATCCACTAGAATCGGGAACATTTGTCGAATCCAACGCTGGAGAAATGCCATCAAATGAGCAAAAACTAATGGATAAGTGATTATAATTCAAGATAAAGTATTTATGAATATAAAATTCCTTTCAAATTATATCTTTATTACTTGAGAAAATAACTATTTTCGCATGTTTCTTGCAATCTCTATTTTTATGAATTTGCAATTCTTCACTTTATCATGGAAACTTACATTTTTTGAGTAATTGAAGAGTAAATTTTAATAAATAGTTCTAAATTAATACAATGATTAATTTTTTTAATGGAATTCGTTTTTTCGGTTTTTTGCATTTTCTGAGAAATTTACCACAGTAATGTATATATTTTTTTATACCATCAGATAGTAAAAATTATGGTGCTCTTTCGATATTAAATCGAAATAAGGGGAGACAATAAATATTTTGAATCCAAAAAATTACAGTTTATTTGGTACATGAAAAGGTAAGTGTAATTTCGTGAAAAAAAAAATTGTGGTAGATAAAAATAAAAAGCCAAAAAATCGGTTTTTAGAAATTTTTGCATAATTTTCGAGGTTATGTGAAAAAAATGTGGATACAAAAGTTTTGAATTTTCATTACCTACATCTTCGTTATTCAACTTTATTTTGATGGACTCGTAATTTTGCCTGAAATCGTAACAAACCGTTTTCCACTTTAAAATCTCCCCGCTGTCTCCTTCCCGGCCGCAAATCGCCCGCAAATCATTTCTCCTCCTACCCCTATAGAAAGTACACACTTTCCTTCCTCAAACCAGGGAGGAAACACATAATTTTCCTCCCTAGGGAGGAAATTACCTTTCTTCTCTTGGATGTTTACTGCCCTCCGCTTCTCGTCGGGCAGTAAACTACATCCTGCGGGAGAAAAAGTGACACTTTCCTCCCTAGTAATACAAATAGCTTTTTCCTTTCATTGTTGTTATATTTCCTCACTTTTCCAATGGGTATCATCCTGTTCTATTTTTCTTTTACTTTTTACAATTTTCAAAGGCTTCGCCATTGGCCTATATAGCACCATGAAAGGACACGAAATATTCGAGCGTTGAGTTTTTGATAGTATATTTTCAGTTTGGTTTTAAAATATCTCAGTTGATATCGAAAAAGAGTAATTCAATTGAAATCATCGCATCAGTTTTGGTTCTCATCTAGAGTATATTCACATAAAAAATTCAGCTTCTATCTTTTTAATGATGGAATATTGGTGAACAAAAGATGCCTCGCGAAGAATCGTTGATGTGTGGCATCTCTAAAAGCTTTCAACGATATCAAAAATTCATTTCGAGTAAAAACTCCTGATAAACATTCTGAAGAGTGTGCGACTGTCCAGCTAGAGCATAAAACACTGACCGTAAAATTTACGAGTTTGAAGAATGACCTCACACCAGGAAAAAAGCCATTCCTGAAATTCAGAGCATGTAAGAGAGGCCGATAAATCAAAAATATTCAAATGTTTTCTGCGCAGCACGGGTCACTGTAGGAGCAAACATAAAGGATGAAATTATGAAAACTACAAATCAAATGAATACAAACACACAGGCGATAAAGTATGGTAATATTAAAAGGGAAGTGTCATAAAGGTGGTAGGGGCGACCGGAGTTTGACCGGAAGCGCGCTAAAATATTATCATTGAAACAATAGGGAAACTTCCGCTATCCGCCATGCAACAAAGCTACTGGAAAACAAATCAAAAATGTAACGGCTTCCAACCTTGGCAGTTCAACATGGGCGTTCCACGGGATTACGAGCGAGAGTTATTTCGTAGATGTTGACGAAGATTTTTTTTTATTCAACGCAAGAAATAATAAATCTTTCATGTTCACAGAACAAAGAAGGAACTGAGGATGAAAACGGGAATTAGTCCTCTTCATACTCGAAGCAGTATTACAATCGTGTATACAGTGCGGCTCTTAATAGTCCCCCCCCCCTATTAACTCTTGAACGGTTTGATGTAGACACATGAAAAAAAAAATTCGAGGGTTTCACTAAAACTACTTTTTGAATAAAAAATATGGTGATTGATCGACAGGGGTCGCGGGGAGGCATATCAACTCAAAATTTTTAAATAGCATGGGGGGTCAAGTGTCACATCTTTGAAAAGAGAATTCAATTCTCTTTACAACCATCTAAATATTTTTCAATTTTTTTCATAATTTTTTCCTAATTTAGATTTTTATGTTAATGTGCCTCAGCGCCATCTGTCGAGTAATTGCAATGTTTTTTGTCCCAAAAAGTAGTATCAGTAATACCCTTAAAAAAATTTTTGGTTTCATTGTTCCACATCAAACCGCTCAAATTTATCGAGGTATGAGTAGTATTCAGATCCGCGTTTATATTTGATATATCGATTTTGAATTGCAAAAAAATATAAACGAAATAAAAAAAAAATCAGATGGTTGTAAATAGAATGGAATTTCCTCTTCAATGATGTGACACTTGACCCCCATGCCATTGATAAAATTTAAGTTGATGTGTCCCCCCGCCCCCCTGTAGGGCAATCACCATTTTTTCTAAAGTAGTATTGGTGAAACCTTCGAAACAGTTTTTTTCCATGTTTCTTCGTCAAACCGTTCAAAAGTTGATAGAGGGGGCACTATTAAAAGCTGCACTGTATAATAATCTTATACAGAGTGACCCATTTGAAAGCGGGCCACCTCTCTGAAACTGTTATTTATTATCCGATTCAGAAGTTTTTTTTTTAAATAGATAGATCATCAAAAGTTCTAGTTAAATACCATAAATTAGAAATAAAAATCAAAATTTCAAGGCCTATTTCGAATTTTTCTCAAGGTCAAAAATCCAAAAACATACTAGCGATTTTTTTAAATAGAATTTGATGACGTCACTGGATTCACAACGTTTTCAAATAGTTTATGTGGAAATTACATAGAAATGCGTTCATCAGTAAAAAAGTTATATGGGAATAAAATTTGGAGATTATGTCAATAAATCAACCCACCACTTCAACTTCAGGACTTTTATCAGAATTCTGTCCACACCACTGGATTCAGAATATTTCGAAATATGTTTGGTCAGAATTTCTTCAAAATCTGTTCATTAATAAACAAATTATGTAATAATAAAATAAAATATTTCTAAAATTCCACTAAATAATGTTCTCACAAAATTTTATTATTTTATAATTTTTTATTTATGAATAGATTTCGGTGAAATTCTGGCAAAATATATTTCGAAATATTGTGAATCCAGTGGTTTAGTCAGAATTTTGATAAAAGTTTTGAAATTGAAGTTTTGGGTTGATATATTCACATAATTTTCAAATTTGAATCCCATATAATATTTTTATTGATGGATGCATTCCAACGTAATTTTAACATAAACCATTTGAAAATATCGTGTACCCAGTCGTGTATCAAATTCTATTTAGAAAAATCGCTGGTATGATTTTTGGATTTTTGACTTTGAAAAAAATTCGAAGTAGGCCTTGAAGTTTTTATTTTTATTTCGAATTTATGGCTCTTAACTAGAACTATTGATGCTCTATCTATTGAAAAAAAAAACTTCTGAAAAGGATAATATATAACAGTTTTAGAGAGGTGGCCCGCTTTCAAATGGGTCACTCTGTATACAGTGTTTTTCAAAGAGTTGATATCATATGAGAAAAACTCATTAAGAAATTTGACTTGGGTATTGGGTCGCACTCTGAAAAATATATAAATATATAAAATGGCCTACTCGGACAGATTCACGCACCTTTCGTTATCTTTCAATTTTTTTTCAATTCATTGGATTATTCAAGGACTCCATTACGATACCTATTTTCAAAACGAGTGATAGAAAGAATGTAACAAATCACAGACCTATAACACTCATTAACAATTTCACAAAAATCTTTGAAAAATGCATCAAAAATAGGGTAGTACACTTCTGCAATGAAAATAACATTTATTTTGAATCCCAGTTTGGTTTTAGAGAAAACAAATCAACCGAAAAAGCGGTATATCAGATAATCAACCAAATTGATTCCAAAACCAAGAAAAATGGAATACCTACTGTATTTTTGAACTTGGCCAAGGCATTCGATACGGTAGATCATGACATTCTTCTCCAACTTCTGTCTGACACTGGTATAAGACGCATTGAATTAGATATTTTTGGGGTTTATTTGAGTAATAGACTGCAGGTCGTAAAAATAACGACTCAGTAAGTGGTCCCTTACCAGTAACCAGGGGTGTGTGTGACGCAGGGAACGGTAATGGGGCCAATACTGGTTTTGTTGTATATGAACAATATTCTTAATATTGCTGATTTGCTGAGGGTAAAATAACATCATTCGCTGACTACACAGCTAACAAGCAGAGACCAACCGATAGAAAATGTTATAAAAATACACAAACCATCATGTGAAACTAATATGCATTGTGGCTGCTCTTTCATAAACAAAACAAATACAATGAAACACTTGAGTGTAATTGTGGATCAATGCCTTCGATGGAATGATCATATTGATTGAACTGTGGTCAGATTACGCAAACTTATCTTCCAATTCTACCAGCTTAGAAATATAGTGAGTAGGAGATTAATGTTAAAAGACTATGATGCTTTGGCTGAGTCCATAATGCGTTATTGTACCATAGTATGGGGTGGAATATTCAAGTCCTCTTTAAAGAACCTAGAAGTGATCCAAAATACTCTGTTGAAAATTATGTTGGGAAAAAACAAACGACATTCTGCAGAGTTGCCTCGGATGTGTGAAGATCTGACTATACATGTGCCAAGATGTAGGCTCACTTAAAATCAAAAATGTGGACGACCTGTAAACTTATTTTGTTTTGTCTGAATGAATAAATTACCTACGTATTTAAAAAAAATATGCACAAATGCACATCCAGAAATAATGAAGTCATTTTCAACTCCAACTTCAAAAAAATGTAAATTAAGTACACATTCATTTCTAAGAGAAACTGAAAGGAGGTAGATTTGTGCAGACAGTTTTAAAACCATCTGTTCCTCGTCCGTATTATTACAACTCATATCCTACTGTGGCTGGTTATTTGCTCACTCTGATCCCGCGCTATGAGATATGGTCTAGGCCGCATCATCTTTCGGGTAGAGAAAGAAGCACTCCAAGTCTACGATTGGATGAGATTCATTCATTTCATACATTCAGACATTCAGAGCTTTGTGCTCACGACTTGCGAAAGAACCATGCAGTTCATTCTAAAAGAAAGCTTATGACGAAATAATCAAGACGTCCTGCCAGGACTGCTCATTGTAATAATCCTATACGATAGGAATAATTGGGTCCAAAATCCATCACAAAAGAACTACTCTCTTGACTTATACCACCGCGAACATTGAATTACAGCTGATATTCCTATAAGACTAATACAAGTAGCAGTCTTGATCTTGATTATTTCATTGAATTTTAACTCAATTTTCATTTTAACCAACCCACTTTCACCATAATTATTTTTATTTCATATATTGTGTTGGTAACTTTTTTTTTGAATTACCATCCCACGTTCTACCTTCCACTGCGTTCATGGAAAAAGGGTGAAATACATCCCGAATAAAACTGCGGTGTCAGTTGCTCCGAATGTTATTAAATGAGATGTGATGAGAATGGCCGAGGAAATCCTTGTTTGCATCGTGTTTCGCCCGGAAAAATCATTGAACCGTGTCAGACTTGATTTCGTACGTATTCGAAGAATAGAGGCATTGGAAAGATGGAAATGGACTGAACAATTACGCTGCTTTTTTGTTCGAGGATATATGAATGGTGACTTTTGGATGGATGAACTTTGGTGACTATCTAAAGGGAGGTCGTTGTTTGATGAAAAATTCATATTATCGAATGTTGTGGAATGTATCGGAATTCATTCACTTAAAATTTATAGATATTGTTGATATTATTACCTGAGAGATTATAGTAATGATTTACGTACTTTTAATTCCATTGAAAAATAAAATTTATTTTTATTTAATTTTTCAAATAAACTTTATTCTAGTGTTCACTTTTCTATGATACCAAATTCATTTGGCACCTGTTTCCACAGTTGAGAAGAGGTCTAAAACCGAATCCAGGCTCTGTGACCACCCCCGACAGAACCAAATATTCCATAAATAATCCCAGAACGTTTCTATTTCATTAGAATACATTTTCTGAAAATTTTATTTTTTTCCCCAAATATCGTTATTATTTTGTTATTTTATCGCTAGGGGCTACATAACAATAATTTCTAAAATTTTCATGAATAATTGTTATAAAAAATGTATTGTTGATAATATTTTCAAAAAATATTCCTCTGGGAATCTAATCCTTAATAAAAATTGTGATTTTCCTTGATAAATTAGTTAATTTTTTTTTATGTTCGAAAATGAACGTCATAATGAGCAATTCTTTTTTGTTGCTTAATAGAACCATTTTTTTTTAAATCATAATTTATCAGGTTCTCTCATATTATGAAAAAAAATTTAAAACTTTATGTTCAGATATCTGACTACTTTTCATTTATTTGTTGAACAAACAATTTGTTATAAATAAATGAATATTGAGGCTATATTTTTATATTGATTATTTTTGTCAAAATGTGACGTTTTTAGTATTTCAACAAATAGCAGCGGATTATTCATCCGGTATTACTGATAAAACTGCCTGTTCCTTGATAAAACATTGTTTAGTGTCAACTGTCAACATTAATTGTATTTACGTGCGATTGATATCTTAAAGGTAATCATTAAAGGTACTTCTATAGATTTAATTTTTTTTTAAATATTACAAATATTTATTAATGGACATATATATACAGCTCAATAAGTAGATTACTAAAAATATGAAACATAAAATGAAACTAAAAGTGATCACAAAGTTGTGATTAAGTGCCTTCCTGTTCATAGAAGAGAACATAGGCCTCACTGCTCACGAGGGATTTATAGTTAGAGTGCCCATCGGCAAAATTTTCACTCTTAGATACCCTCTCCAAACTTTCTGTATGGATTCTTTGGACCAACTCTACCACAGTTTTCCTCTGTAACTTTTTTTGTTTCGTTTCGTTGAAGTTTCTTTTTTTAAACGTCATGTATCAGAAACGAAGAAACTTCGGACATATGTTCATAGGAAATTTTTTTCTCAAAACGATAGAAACGATAGAAACACATACAAAAAAAAAATTCCAACTTTTTTTTTGGAAAAACGCCCACGAAACAAAAAAAGTCACAGAGGAAAACGGTGGCAGACTTGGTCCAAAGAATCTACACAGTTTGGAAAGGGTTTCTCTAAGTAAAATTTTTGCCGATGGGCACTCTAACTATTGGATGAAATTGGAAACACATTTGAATCATTACATTATACTCAATAAGTCGCCCCGGAGCGCCACGGCAAATAATAATAAGAGCCGTCCTCTACCCGCACAGGCCATGCCTTTGGGTACACTCTACGAGTGTTTATGAGGGAGTATTATTAAAATTTCCGGGAATTTTTGAATTGCTAAAGATTTCATGCACTTCCTTCTCATCTTGCCCTTCGCACATGTCGGCTTCTCGTCACCATCCAAAGTTTCTTCCTTTCTGAATGAATCCAAACAATGTGAGAGTTCTAATTGGCCTGTTCTTTGAGGTGTCGATAAGGAAAGGCCCAGAATGGATCGAAGGATATTGAACAGTGACCACAATGAGTACATTTCAACAATTTTGGAATTGTCCGTTTTTAAATATCATGACCTTCTCCCTGCCACTTAATAATAATAATAATAATAATAATAATAGATTTTATGGATAGGAATAGCAGTAACAGATTAAATGAAAGTACATCATATATAAACAGAATATCCTATCAAATGGCAGGATTCAATGTATGACCATGATAGAGTACCATGATCATACCTTGCTCTTCCATCCAACCACTTAATTGCTCATCTATCTCTGTCATGATTCATATCAATCATAGATGGTATCAGAGATCTAACATTCAAAGAACCTACTTTTATGTATTGAATATCATTAACATAATTCATATCTATTCCACCAGCTATATAGTACAGTTTATATAAAACGTAACTCGTGCCTATCTCCTCAATGAGAAAATATAAGAATCAAAATTATACTTTTTATTCCAAAAACTGATAAGCACAAATTACCGAATAAATCTGAACTAACGATTTCCATATTCACACTAGTATCGATATAAACTTTCAAATTCACACATTTATAAAAATATGTAAAAATGTAATCACCACTCAGACGCGATCAACACAAATATTACGCCAACCAAAACATAACTGAAAGTTTGTCGATGATTAACCAGAAGTCACCCACTCAAAGGAACCACTTAAAAATGTCTGGTGTTTTCAACCGTTCGAACACTCACACATTCTTATTACGACCCCCGTTGGAAATACCACCCTCCATACCTCAGGAATAAAATGATAAAAAGACGCAGTGTAATAAGTTGCTCCCTTAAGGGACAAAAAACTCAGTCGTTGTCTTCACAGATTACACAGCCGGGATTTCTGGCGTGTGCTGAATAACGATTTTCCACCCTTGAAAGTTGGGCAGGTGTAAGACATCAAAAATGGAATTGTCTGCAAAATTGTTCCCATCTGTCATGTAGTAATTTTCCTGCAGTAAAGTTGATAATTTGAGAGTTATAACCAATAAAATTCTGCTACAGCTTTGTAGAACAGCTGACAAATAACTATATATCATTGGATATTAAAAATGTGTAAAGTGGTTATGTGGTATATTCATACAAGATGAATGATGTTTTTGAAATAAAGTTTCATTCAACTGTGTACTATAGAAGAGCATTGATATCAAGTTCATTTTCCTTCACATTTTCGGACGATATTCTTTCCTGGAGAGGAAAACTCCATAACGAAAATCGTCCAAGTTTGGTGGTCGATTCGGTAAGAGATGCGGCACTTCTCATACTAGTGGGGAGGCACACTTAATAAAAGATGTAAAATTACAAAGTTGGCTCACCCCGAAATGTAACCAGCAACCACTCTGCTAGATTTCATAATACAGTTATATAGATGATATTTCGGCCGGTGGTCACTGTGTATGAGTGGGACATTCTTCTCTGGACGCCAGTTTTGGAAACCACTCAATCTAAACACTTGATCTTGGTGTCAATTTATACGTTTTTGGGGTCAAGGAATTCAAAAAATTCATTAATTTATTCATATGTGCAACCATTTTTCAAAATGACTACATTTATTTTTACATATTTCACCCAATGCGCCTAAACATTATTCAGCATACCTACTTAACAACCATTATCATAATACTGTTTCGATTCCTACAATTATTCACGTTCCCGACAACATTGCCACTGTATTTTTCATACCGATCCAAAATGGTGTAGATATCCTGCCTGTAGAAGAACCGTGTATGCGTACATGCTACGTCATTGATGCTATGTGCTTAGTTCAAGCCAAGCAGAGCAAAAACTTTTGGTGATCTAGCGGACACATTTGTGAAGTTAGCATTGAATGATTTCTCTAAGCTTACTACGAGAACTTATGTTGTCTTTGATCGCTACAAAAATTATTAATTAAATCAACATCCAGGCCAAACGCAAAAGCAAGAGTACCACTCTCGTAAGACGTGATATACAAGATAGAAATGTCCCCTTGCCAAATAATTGGAATGGATTCATTAATCTTCTTGAAAATAAAAAAGCACTAACTCACTTCCTCTCAAATCAGTTAATGGATTTATCCTCTGAGAAATTACAGCCAAATCAGGTTGTGGTGACAGCAGGTGGTTATGAACAGTGTGATAAGACTAGCTCCACATCTGGAATTATATCAGATTCATTACTTGCAAACTACGAAGAAGCTGATACAAGGATTTTGCTTCATGCAAAGGATGCAAGTGATAATGGATATAGTCGAAGTTCCAAGATATTCACGCAGACGAAGTATAGATGTCACATAAAATATTCGTCTCTGTGCACAAAATATTCTTAGGCATACCATCTGATGTGCGAGAATCTATTATTGGTTTTCACCCGATTACTGGATGTGACACAACCAGTCAGCCAAATGGCATTGGCAAAAAGACTGTATGTGCAGTTTATCTGAAAAACTCTAAAATGCTTGCCGAAATTGGTGTCGGAACATTGTCGGATAATGCAATCAAATCGGCTGTAGATTGTTTCATTAGCATTTACTCGCGTTCTCTACATAATGCAGAAACTCCAAAATCTACACATCCAGCGTGCACATTACTAAGCATTTGTGTGGAAAAAAGCACTGGAGGCTAAGCCATTGTTGCCTGATTTACTTGATTGCGGATGGTACGAGGAAAATGGTGAAATAAAAACTAAATTGATGGGAAAAGATCCATTTTCACCTGAATACAAGCAGCTCGTGCAGTGCGGATGTACTACAGACTGTGCTCGATCCAATTGTGTGTGTACAGTAAACAAGCTACCATGTCTCAAAGTGTGTGGGTGGTCTCTTGAGCAGTGTAAGAATATATATTCAAACCAGGATGATGACGACGAAACTGTGTGAGTTTCTCATTTCCATTACATCACACAGGAAAGTGAGGCCACGCAAAAAGGACGTTTTCATTTTTTGTTTTCATGTTTGAGAAAAAGTATAAATATTATATGTTATTGTGGTTTTCATGTTTGTTTAAGAAGAAGTATCATTCTTATATTTTCTTCAATAAAGAAAACATGGATTGGTTGAAAAATGATTAAATAATAGTTAATTTAATGCCATATTTGGATCATCATTTTTTAAAATAGAAGATGGGTTGTATATTTAAATGATTTATTGAATTTTTTGAATTCCTTGACCCCAAAAACGTATAATTTGACACCAAGATCAAGTTTTTAGGTTGAGTGGTTTCCAAAGTACGAATAATCAAATAATTTGCTTCCGCCATTTTCCAACCTGGCGTCCAGAGAAGAATGTCCCACTCATACACAGTGACCACCGGCCAAAATATCATCTATATAACTGTAGTATGAAATCTAGCAGAGTGGTTGCTGGTTACATTTTGGGGCGAGCCGAATTTGTAATTTTGTCCTTCTGCCTCTCCACTATTCTCCACATTGCACTTAATTTCCCTCGTATGATGAGGCAACATAGTATAAGGTTATATTCCCTTTTTGATAGGTTTTTCACCTAAACGATGCGGAGGGCTAACTCTTATTGTAGAGGCAAAGGTCGTGGTACGATTTTTGGTGAATGAATATTCCTCGAAATTCAATTTATGACAGCGAGAATAAAATAGCTTAATAAAAGTTGTCATTTGAACGCCATTTCAGAAATTCTGATAAAGTATTTCATTCTCAAAGCCAGTCTCAGTAGAAAGTCTCTACTACACTGAAAGAGAAAATATTACAGAAATACAACTGAAACAATTGCTAAAAAAAATAGTATTCAATTAAACAAATGTTGTTAAGCCAAGTTCAGGACTTACCGAGATATTGAAAAGTCTAGAAATATATGATCGTTGTGTGTAGAAAATCTCGTTCTTTGAACTGTACTGTGCGTTAATGGTCACACCAACTTACATAATTTTTGAACAATTGGGTTGAATGCAGTTAAACCTTACATACTCTTCCTGACCAATAAGTTATAGTTATTTTTAGTAGAAACATCCAAACATATTCTCCTGTGACCGCAGCTCTGGAACACTCTTGAATCCACAACCTGGTTCTGGACACCTGATCGAGTGTGTAATTCAGCCAGTTATCATAGAGCTACATTTGTTCTATATTCTGCTATTTTGGCAATCTTCGCTCATTTAATGACGAGAAGAGAAGATATCTATAATGAAACTATAGTTTAAATGATTTTCACATCAAAAGGGTTTACAAAACCACGACAATTGTTTCGCTTTACAAAAGGTTCTTCAAGTGGTAAAGATACACTAAATTACTTATTTGCTATGTTACTTTAAATACTTATCTAAAATTAATTAGGGTACGGTTGTATACCTGACTCCTAATAAATTCCCAATAAGTACCTTTACCTTTCTATTAATTAAATCTAACCTTTCCAGGAAAACAAATTTATGAGTGGTGACGCATTTAATTCAAGTTGGTCATTAAGCAAGTACTGAGAATTTTTCCATTTATTAATCTCCATACTTTCTAAAAGATTCAGCTTTTTACCTTTGTTTTCGACATGAAGGATTTCCAAATCATTGTCGAAAATATGGTTTTCGATTAATAAATGGTTAGCATACGTTGAATTTGTTTTCCCGTTTACAAAACTACTTTTTTGCTCTGCTAGGCGTTGTTTGAAGGTTCTACCAGTTTGTCCAAGATAAAACTTAGGACAACTACCACAGTTCAATTTATAGACTCCACACTTTTCTTGTTTTTCCACCATATCTTTATTGTTTATAATATGTCTGCCTAAACTATTGTCTGTCTTGAATGCAATATTTAAACCTTGCTTTTTTAAGAAATTACCTATTTTATTGCTTGGTTCACCGATATATGTAATTGTTTTGAACCTTTGGTGGTCTTTTGTAGTAGGGTAAACTTCTTGAATAGCTTTTTTGTATTTCTTTTTGGTCAGAAGATTGTCTATCAAAGATGATTTATAACCATTATTAACTGCAATATGTTTAATAATATTCAATTCTTTATTAAAATTTGAAGTACTAAGAGGAATGCTAAGTAATCTATGTATCATACTGTTGTACGCTGCTACTTTATGTTGATATGGGTGGGATGAACTATTGTGAATTGTGATATCTGTATGCGATGGTTTGTGGAAAATAGAAAATTCATGTTTATTATTTACTTTTGTTATTGTCAGGTCCAAAAAATTAATTGAATTGTCCTTTTCAAACTCTATTGTAAAGTTGATAGAAGGGTGAAGAGAATTAATAAATTCCAAGAATATATCTAATTGCCTCATTGTTCCAGTGAAACCTACCAAAATATCATCAACATACCTATACCAATATATGAAGTTTTTGAACATATTACTTCCTTTTATTTTTGTTTCTAAATTATCCATAAAAATTTCAGCTAATAAAGGGTTTAATGGGTTTATACAGTTGGTGTTTTATTCATATTGACATGCTCCATACCAGGTACCTCGTCCTCTCATATTATTGAAAAATTGTAGTCGAATTCAAATATCTCACATTTACTACAAATATTTCAAATGTAGTTATTCTTGCTTAGTTGTTATATTGTCCATACAGCAGATACAATTAATGGAATAAATGGATATTTGGAACCTTTGGTGTGCATTCAATTTAAGAAACAGAAATACCCAAATCACCGTCACGAAAATTGACGTCGTTTT
Organism: Chrysolina haemoptera; assembly: GCA_958298965.1. Lineage (NCBI taxonomy): Eukaryota > Metazoa > Arthropoda > Insecta > Coleoptera > Chrysomelidae > Chrysolina > Chrysolina haemoptera. The sequence goes on along the minus strand of OY282590.1, from coordinate 7,001,560 downwards.
GGTGTTACGGAAGTTTATTCAGTTTTGTGCCGGCTTTTCGTGAAATTGAAAAATGGTCCAATTTTTGAATGCAGAAAAGTTAGATATGCATTTATGGCTAAGCAAGAAGGAATGCAAAGAAGCATTCGAAAATAATACCATTTCTCAAAGTTACGAAAAACCAGCGCAAAACTTAATACACTTTCGTAAAATTTGACAGGTTTTCTAATATATCGATGAATACTGGTATTATTGCATTTATTTTGACGATTTCATGACCCTCTTTAGAATATGCTATAAAGATGCTGTGGTGCATCAATACTCAAGGGAAACTATGAGTGTGCTATATGGCTGAATTCAGAATTTGATGCAGAATCGCAGAAGGCATTAAAAAATCTGGGGTGCCATTAAAAAAAGTTGGCGTCGGTGTCGCGACACCCTAACGGATGACGCCCATCAATGAATCTCTACGTAAAGAAGAGGATCCTTTGACATCAAAAACACCAGCTTTCAGGAATTATAGATATCCTCTTTAATTTTACAGATATTTGCCCGCGGAATTTATATGGGACACCCTGTATATATATATATATATACATATATATATATATATATATATATATATATATATATATAAGTGGAGAGGTAGTCTTGACTGACTAGTTAAAGAAAAACTTTGGACAATTGATTTGACTGCATCCTCAAGATTGTCCAAAGTTTATATATATATATATGCAGGAAATAAATGAGCGATTATTTTCAACATTTAGTGAAGAGAATGCCGATTTTATGTGTAAGTTAACAAACTTTTTTATTTGGCATGTGTAAGTGGGACCTGTCACACTACTTTGAAATTGTTACATATTATAGTCCAAAGACGGTATGGGTTGCTGCTTCAGTAAAATAATTCCATATGTACTGAATTATTATTATTATTATTATATAATTTTTGTGGAAAATTGAATTGTTTTCCGCTGAGTTGTTTTTCTGATAAATCATATACTTTTCAAGATAACGGCAAAAATCTATTTATATATTTTTAACGAAAACAAAAAATATGTTCCACCCATGAAATTTTGGTAAACAATTTTCTTTCGTGTTTATCATGGTTTCAACTACTAGCATACCAAGTTTGGTGGTGCTACAATCGATCCTCGTCTCAAAATCCAATCGTACTGGATTATATAGAGAATGAATATTTTTCATCAAGCGTTCTTCCAGTCCGAAAGTAGGAGATTTACTCCACGAGACAGTGATTCAGCGAAGTTCTGACAAATTTTTGGTGTTAACTAAAATTACGATGACAAGTAAGTGCGAAGAGCACAACAAGAACCTTGACAAATATTGCTGTGACGATGGCTGGAAATTTGTTGTTCAGAAGCAAGGATATTCACGGCGCTTCCTGGCTTTGCACAGTCGTCCTTCCGGTCGCTTTGTTCGAGATTTATGTCCTGGCCGCGCGTACATTGTCCTGTTATCCTGTCTGTCTGGTGCACACATAATGGCCGCAATGCAGTTTCAAACAGGACTTGTTCTCGTCTAACCTAACCTAACCTCTACGTGGTACGTATATTATTTAAGTGACGGTTTCAGGCGTCGAAATGCGGTTGAACTGGGAGAGCCAGAAAAGTCTGAATAGTTGGACAAAGTGCACGTTTCTTCATTGAATCCGATACGTTTTAGTATTATTTTTAGTTTTTTTTGTGTTTACAGAATCAAAATTTTGCGTATAAAATGAAGTATTATGAAACTCAAAATAGTTTCGAAAGAGCCTCTGTTTCGATAAGCACAGCCTCTGTTTCGATAAGCATTTTTTATATTTTTGATATTGGTGACATCAAACTGTCAGTTATGGTGAGAAGTGCTTTCTTTTAACACAAGTTACACAGTGAAATTATCTGCAATTTTAATGTATAAAGAACAATCAATTATTATTGCATCGAATAGTGCAACTTTCACTCACTTCAACCATCACATTCCTGATATCTTGAGCATTTATAATTGAATGACACGGAAACTTCGACAAAGTCAAAGGACCCCGCAAAATACTTATAGAAAATGGCTCTTGGCTAAATTTCCTGAATTTCTGGTATGTTGTAGATTTTAACTTCCCTGGCCAAAGTGTCCGGGCACAAAAAAATCGGCCAACTAGTTTTCGAGATACAGGGTGTCAAAGATAAAAAGTGAAGCTTTTTTCTAAGAATTTTTAACAGTTCTAAGAATTGACAAAACGCCTACTTATTCTGCGAATGCTATGCCTCAATGATGGTACAATGTCACCTTGATCTCATATCCATTATACTTTTTCGTTTTGTGCTCTACAACAGGGTGAACAAAGAAAGATATAATTTGATTAATTTTACATCAACCAGTGTGAGTTCTCTAATGAGAAATAAATATGCAATATAGCCAAGATGAACTCCCTGAATCTAGACCAAAGTTGACTGACATTTTTTTTTAACAGGGTGGTCCGAAAATAGGGGTACGTCAACCCCTAGATTTTTAGTTTGGATAAGGGAGAGCATTTCATTAATATATCAAGCATTCTTCACTGTTGATAACGTCACACAGTCATTTCATGTATACAGGGTGAGTAAAAATATATAGTCCAATTTTCTTAGAAAAATGCTGTTTTTTCAATAAATACTCTTTATTTCGAAAAAGAATCGTGTAGTTTTCATGAATTTTTTTATAATGTACGGTTTGAGGAGTTTGAGAAATATTGTCATCAATTTCAGCATAGGTCACCGGATTCATTTGTCGGCAATATACTTTTGAATGAACCGATTTTATTGATACCTCATATTATATTCCATCGAAGAATGAAATGAGTTATTTTCGAGCAATCTTTGTTTGAAAATATTCGGACTAGATTGTTAGTACGGTACTTATTCCATACATGTTGAATGAAATCTCTCTAATTTGGAAGCTCTTTTTCCAAAGAAACTGAAAAAAATTTAATGAAAGCTTGTCCTCAAAAGTGTTTCATTTACATTAACTTATATTTTTGTGTGAAATATATTCGAATACATTTCAGAATTAGTTCATTGAATGAATGTCCCCAAACGTAGATATATTTACTACCTATCGCGGAACTTCTCGTAGAATTTTACCATTCATTTGTTCATTGTATGCCAAATATTGCATTCCTCGGTTTTCGTCTGCTTGATTAGGAATTATCTTCTATTTTGCAGAAACCCTCCATTTCACAGAAATCATCTGAATTGAATTAGCTCTTAAATAATGGAATTAGTCGCAATCTTGAGACGATTATTGCTTCTGTTTTATTTAAATTTTTTCCAGTTTCTTTGAAACAGGGCTTTCAATAATGAAAGAGATTTCATTCACCATGTATACAAGGTATTGCATGTTTGGCATAAGTACCGCACTAGGCTAGTGCGAATATTTTTCAACAAGAATTGCCCGAAAATAATAATAACTTAATTTATGCATGAAATCCTCCATAAGAAACGTCAGTTTGGAAATTTTGATGTTTGATATCGGATAAACTGGAACGTAACTGTTCGCAAGTTTATAAACTTTTATCTACCTTCTTTTTTCATTGATTTCAATGAATTATGTTCTATATACTTTTGTTCAATAACTCAATCATTCAACTCGAGTTTTTGTTTTCATCGGATAAACTTTAGTTTTGTTTCACTCACACTTGGTACCTTGTAATATGTTGCGAGTAAATAACATTAGATAAAATCACTCCTCCTTCTTTATCGTGATTTCATCATAGTATTTACTCTCGTCATTTACCAAAGCAACAAAATTTTCGATCAAAATAAAAGTTTATCCGATACAATAAAAACCTCCTGTGGTATTACCCTCGAATAAATTCAAAGGAAGATTCGATATCAGGAATATCACTCACCCATCTGCATATCACTCACCCATCTGTATATCAATTTTCAATACTAGTTCCATCTCGCAGGACATTGGCCGTCTCTTGTACGCGGCTTGTCAGGTCCGTGAAATGGAGTCCAGGGGACTATCAGACGGGATCAGGATATTGCTTTGTGGACTGCAACAGATATGTCGCCCGTTATCGCACACACGTTGCATTTTGTCTTGACAGTTACAAATGAGCATGTTGTGGCGAACCAACGCTCGCCTTTTAATTTATGTAAGAGATTACATAATTCGGACATGTAATAAAGGTTTTTACACGAGGGCTGATACGATAGTACGAGTTTGCAGTTGAGTTGGAGCATTATTCAGTAATTCTCGAAGCAGTGGACAGTGATATAATAATAATAATCACTATTTTGAATCGGGTTTGAAGGCCGTCGTGGTTTGGTATACTTTCCTAACGTTTTGCTAGCGCGAGTGGCTAGCTTCTTCAGAGGTCTGTTCATCTTCGTTCTACTCCGATGACTGAGCTAGGTCTGACTCTCAAGTCATATTTATGGGTCGTAAGGTAGTTCTGGGTATTAATTACCTGGGTCGCATTTGCACTTGTTATTGTGGTAGTCGAAAACATCTCCTTATAACCTGCTGTCATTAATACGTTACTTGTCCTTTCCCTCGCATTTATCAGAATTGGGGCCCATATGCGGTTGATATTCAGGGTTTCTTCCTTTCTGTTAAAATTCTCCGTATGTTTGTGGATTTCTATTGCTTCTCGTACGAGACGGCTGTGATGCCCTTGGTTGGGGGCAAGGAGTTTTACGTCGTCAAACCGTATCCTATGTTCCCCATCAGTGAGTGCGTGTTCCGCTACTGCCGATTTGTCTGTTTGATCTAATCTATAGTTTCGCTGATGTTCCTTCAGCCTGGTTCCTATGGATCTTTTCGTGGTTTTGATATACACTTTTTCGCAAGTACACGGTATACGATATACCCCCGCGGCCGATAGCGGGTCCCTTTTGTCCTTTGCTGACCTAAGGCTTTGCTGTATTTTCTTAGTGGGCTTGAAAACTGTCTTTATTCTGTGTTTTCCCAGGAGCTTTAGCCAATTTATCAATAATAATAATAATAATAATAATAATAATATTGATTGGAAGTTTGATTTTGTGGAGGAAATCCAGTTCTTGACATGATTTTTTGGGTTTATGACCTTCCACAATCTGAAAATGAAAAAATTTTTAATCCAAAAAAGAGAAGTATTCTTTGTTAATTCGATCTCATTTTTTCAGATAGGCAAATTCCGTGTAGGGTACGTTACTGACAAAAATTAATTTCTTTCAAGACAGCAGTCTTGTGAACGCAGTAACTTATCGGACAAATTAATTAATTTGCCCTTCTACACTTGTACAGATTTCTTTGGAATAAAAATTTTTTCATTTTCAGATTGTGGAAGGTCATAAACCCAAAAAATCATGTCAAGAATAATAATAATAATAATAAAGATCTTTATTAATCAGAAATAAACAGAAATATATAAGAGTCAGTTGCTTTTTGATTTTCCCTTCCGGAAAGATAAATTTTCCACAACGAGGAAATGAAAGGTCGTATACATATTTAAATGATTAATATAATCAATTTCTGATTGATTCAATAATCGAATCGATATACATATCGGCATTCTTTTGGCATATTTTTCTAAATTTCCAAAATGTATTTTTGATCTTCTCGCTTCACGAAAACAAGATGGCCTCATGTGCGTCACCATTAATTATCTGTACTAACATCTTCAAATTTTGAAAATAAATATTACAATTCAATCTTATTCGAATAACATTTCGTACCCTCTTTCGACGAGTCGGTCCTGAAATGTCATAAATGAATTCTTTCTAACCTCAAAAATTGATGACTCACATGTGGCAATAATTTCTGTAAATTCTATCTCTAAAACGTTGAAATATCAAATCAGACCTGTTTCTGTTCGTGCTGAATGGTTTTCAGTGATACCAAGTTTTTTTTGGAGTGCCAGAAAATATCAATCTGCTTAGAAGGCAAGCCTAGGTGCGAGCAGCAAACGAGAAGCTAAAGGTACTCCTCCTGAATTTGGATAGTGATCTGCAGGAAAGACTGGCCTTGTATCTAGGAGAACAGGATTCATGGGTGAGTTTAAAAGCTTTAAATTTATATTTTTATTGAATCTGTGGAAGCTAAACTCGCTCATGATTCTTTGAACTCTTGGCTCGATCTCTTCCACATCACTGCCCAGGTTTGGATGGAAGGACCTGGCCAATAGTCGAAAGAAACCCTATATGTTTTGAAACCTCTCTACATGACAACCTTTCACTTCCAGTCGTTGTTACACAATCAAGTTACTGACTCTTCGAGTGCTCAATTCAGAAAAGGGGCGAAGAAGGAAGAAGTCTTTTCAAAGAAGGAAGTCGCTCTCTCTCTCACTCTGTCTATGTTCAGTGTTACCAATCACTAAACAATTAAATAAATTGGAACATCTCAATAACATGTGATACCAACATGAAATAAAAAAATGAAAAGTAACAAAATGTTTTACATTTCGTTACAATATATCGAATTCATTCTGGATTCTTGGTAAGGGTCCAGAATGTTTGTTCTTCCACCTAACTCAGCAAATAGATAGACTGCTTGAACTTGATTAGCTCATTGTTAAATAGATTTCTTCTATTTTTGATCTATTTTAAATAGATAGACATTTATGATAAATTAAAAAATGCACGTAAAAAAATAAAAATTAAAATAATGAATACATCAGTACCTTGACGTAAAATTAATTGTACCATTGGGTGTAATAATTGGTAAAATACTTCACATAATCAGTACTGTAAACAACGATTCACGACTTAGTAACCATTCAAGTATCCCCGATCTGAATGCACTAGCACTTGAATACTTAATTGTTGCTGGCAGTTCATTGTATATTTCAGTAATAGTGTAACTGTGTATGAACTTTGATATTCGGTGCTTCTATGTAAGGGTACTGTTAAGGTTCCTTTGGGCCTGATGTTGATATTACGAACATCTGTACGGAATTTCAGTTTTTAATAAAGATATGGTGAAATTTTTTTGAATAAAAATGCAGGTTGTAAATATCTTCCCTTTTTCATTTTCAACCATTTAATGAGCCTGATTAGGTTGCTTGTGTGACCATATTTTCGTACCTCGAAGATCATCCTGATACATGATTTCTGCACTCTTTGAATACGATTTTCGTTGAAAAGGGGAACATTCTCCATGAAAATTGAAAAATGAAAAATGTGATTTATTTGTAATATCTAACAGAAAACAACTACTTCCCCGGCGATCATACAGAACATCACAGTAATTTAGGTGTGATAAAACTAACGCCTCACCTAGTATTATTTTGACTGGCCTCGTTAAAAGGTGCCGTCTGTGGCAGATTGATTTTTAGGAATAAGGTACTTCATTTCTTTTGAAGAAAGTGGTCAGCTGAGTTTCCATGGCTTATTCTAGACATTACTGGTGAAACACTAATTATTGGTCTGATCTCACTTTAGCTTTTTGCCATGAACCTGGGAAAATTGAATTTATCAAACAAAAGTTTATAACATAAGGTAAAAACGGTAGAATATAAAATATAAATAGTATTTAAATGTTCAATGAGGCTTTTAGAGAAATGTATAAATGAAATATCTATACAGTGTATTAAAAAGTTTCCGTGAGAAATTAAAAAATATATCGATAAATATCCAATGCCGTTTCAAAGCAAGGACGGGAGAAAAATCAATGTGTTTCGCATGTGAGTACATCATTACAATCCTTTCATCCAAAGATTAAATCATTGTCGCGTACCAAAAATCTCCAGCATGCCATGGAGCAGAGCAGTTTTGGGTATCGACATTCCACTTTTACCGCATAACCTACAAGGTGGCCACACACACACAGAGATTCACCTGCCGTTTGGAACAGTACGGATCGAACCTACGTATTTATCTGTCCGTTTGTGGGTAGGTGACGTATACAACCGTCAGACTTTTCTGTTGCGGTTCAACCTGGCAGATCAACATTTATGTGTATATATCAGTATTATGATGGATGGCAATATCCAGCAAATTATTAGAGCTAAGTGTCGTCGTCCTATATTCAAGAGAAGCCACCAAATAATTCATCAGGAATCTCTGTAACGATATTAGTTTTGACCCTAACATATTTTACAAAATGAGAAAACCATTCACCAGATTTTGCTGAAAAATATTTCGAACGGTCGCCTCCGGCATAAATATCAATAAATGTATGATCTTGTTATCAGAACTTCAGCTATGTGGGAAAAATTACTTTTTTATGTGACGGGAAAAAAGTTTGAAATTTTATCTCTGTTGACAAGGAATGAAATATAACTTTTTTTCCCGAGTACCAGGAAAAAAGTGGGTACTTTTTTCCCGGATACAACCGCCTGGGCAGACAATAAAAGACTTGAGTATTGGCTCAGTCTACCAGGACTAGCCCATTCCAAAGCATTTATTGCTTGTACAAGGAAAAAACAGGACTCTGACAAACTTCTAGAACTCAGTAGAGCACATCTCAGAGTTATAGTAGGTTTGCTCACTGGCCACTGCAAACTCAAACATCACATGCATAAAATCGGACTTGCACAGGATGCAGAGTGCCGTCTATGCATGGAGGATGATGAAACGGCTAAACACATCCTGTGTACATGCCCTGCAGCGGCCAGAACCAGATTTTCAATATTTGGCGATACAAAAGTAAGGCCAGAAGATCTGGTAAACTGTTCTCCCAATATGTTACTCAATTTCGTTAAGAGATTGGATATGCTGGGAGAAATATAACCATAGGGTGAGCCACAATAGGCCATTGGCCGCAGTGGAGAGCCTGATATGGGCTCACTCACATTTAAACCTAACCTCCCGGATATATGGACACATAGGTGAAGGTAAATATTTGATTAAATCTTCGTTTTTCCCGTCACAGAAAAACATAGTATATTATACACGGGAAAAAAATCAGATAATAGCTCTCGGTTTTTGTCTCTCTCCGCTTCGCGTCAAGAGATAACACAACCTCGAGCTAAAATCTAATACTTTTTTCCGTTGTATAATGAATAACTATTTTTCTGAAATCGCTCAACTAAGATGTCTAGAAACCCTGGTGCGTGCACTTATACCTGTAAAACTTTGGGATCAAACTGAAGACACCTGCCTACTTGAAAAATAAAAGTCGTGAACGCAAAACGTCGTTAAGTGTAAGCAGCCTAACAGTTTCTTGTCAGCGCTATAAGCGCCACGTACTAAAGAATGTGAACTAGCACCTAATCCAACAGGAGGTGCCGTCCATAAAAATCAAAACAAAATCGAATCGTTGAATTCACCAGGGTTTCTAGACGTCTTACGCTCAACAAACAGTGATTGTCAAGGAAACGATTTCATAGTCAATAAGATGATATCAATCAGACGTTGTTATGCATTTATATGAATTTCTTAATTTATGATAAGGTTGATTTCGATTTCAAAAAAATAGTATGTGTACCTCGTATTAAAGCACATTTTCAAACTTCAATGCTTGTCGGTTTCGGCTTAACGCCTCAGTCAACAATTTCTATTGTCCCGGAATGTAATGCTTTTACTACTAGATACATAATGTACTATTTTAATGTTTAGGACAGGTCGCATAAAAGAAGCAATGAATAGAACACTTCTTGTATTGATCCAGTACGATTGGGTTTTGAGACGAGGATCGATTGTATCACCAGCAAACTTGGTATGATAGTTGTTGGAATCATGATAAAGACGAAAAAAAATTGTTTACCGTAATTCCGGGGGTGGAACATATTTTTTTTAAATAGATTTTTACTTTAATCTTGGAAAGTATATGATTTATCGGAAAAACAACTGAACAAGGTAAAAGACAGTTCAATTCTCCACAAAAATTATTCTTAATAGATGAAATTTGCTCGTGATTGAACTCCTGCATCAAACTTCAGGTTCACGCATACCCGCCTCTGAAAGTTCTGGCGGAGCCGAATATTTGAGGCCATTATTTGAAAAACTTGATATTTGCTCTGGAGCATTATTTTGGGAAATAAAAAAAACATTTAACAGCTTAGCGGTGTTATTTTCTGAAAATAAAATGATTTGTAAATGTTGCTTAAAGCTTTCAGGAGTGGAATCAAGAACTTTGCAGCATAAAATATTTACAGCTTTGTTTTAAAAAAATAGTATAATTGCAAATAGTCAGTTTTGCAAATAATTGTATAGTAAAAAGAAAGTAAAAAAACCTTATTGCGTCCTTTTCCGCATGAACGAGGTTCAACAAACAGAATATTTTCACCTACAAACTCTATAATAATTATAAAACACTTTTTCAAATTCAACGGAGAACCACCTGGTTTGTCTCGTTTGAATACAAATTACTGAAATCTGTTTCTTATAAAACAATCACTGTAGGATAAAGTGTTTTTCCAGCCGGTTCTGTAAGTAAAACGTCTTTCCCTCGGCTCTAGCGATGTTCTGTAAACAATACAGAATTTTCTTTCTCGTGGAAACCAGAACAGAAAAAGCAAAGAGCAAGTTTTGCACATAACTATAATTTTCTCGACAGTATTTGCATGCTAAAGACAAGGCTTTGGTGAATTCTGATTTTGTCATTCGATTCCTCTATGAAATTTTAAAGAAACTCACTGAAAACAACAGATTTGGAGATTTTGTCGAATAGCGAGTTTTGCAAATAATGGCTTCATTTGATTGGTCATAACTCCGCTAAAAATGACCGGAGAAGGATCAGGAAAAGTTTCTGAAGACTCCTACCTTCTCATGCAAATATGATGTGCGAGTATTTGAGTACCTTAAATGTGTTTTGTCGTACTTCACGGAGATATTTGCGGATGATCCGAAAGTCATTAATAATTTAGTAAATATGGAATTATTATACTAAGGCAGCATCCAAAACCCTCTTCGGACTATACGCAACAATTTTAGAGTAGTGTGACAGGTCCCACTTATACATGCAAAAAAAAAATACTTTGTTTAACTCCTGCCTCATTTTCAACTTACCCATAAAATCGGCATTCTTTTCAACATTTACTCAAGAAATTGCCGGGATTATAGGTGAGTTTAAAACTGATGCGGGAGTAAAACCCAGTTTTTTCAATGGCATGAATAAGTAAGACTTATCTTACTAGTCTAAAATCGTTGCATATGGTCCAAAGAGGGTACGAATTCCTGCTTCAGTATAATTATTTCATATCAACTAAAATATCAATGACTTTCGTTTCCTGCTTTAATATCGGAGAAGGGTTATGTGAAGTGAGAAAAAACACATTTTGGGTACTCAGATACTCACATGTTATATTTGCATGAGGAAGTAGATGTCTTTAGGGACGATATGCACTTCTTCTTTTCCTTCTACTATATTTTTCAGCAAAGTTATGACAAATCTGGTTATTTCTTGATAAATCTCATACTTTCCGAAACAACAGTAAAAAAAATTATAATTTTTTTAAATAAAAATTTTTTTTGGTTCCACCCCTTATTTTTTGGTAAATAATTTTTTTTTCTAAAAATATATGATGTCAAGAAGTCATGTGCCGAGTTTCAAAGTGCTACGATTCATTTTTCACTTGTGGCTTACATTTGTCTGTGTTTACTGTAGTATATCTCCAAATTGAATGAAGCAACCTTTTTCAACCATAACCATAACATTGGATAGAAATCTGTTTACATCTGCTGTCGTCAGAATTTCCTAGAATAATTAGAAAAGGAGGACCCTGTGAATTAGTAATATTCTCATTGTAGCTCCTGAACCGTAAAAGTGAATGAAAATCTTAAAAAAAACAAAAAGATGTTGAATGAATCATTCCTCTCGCATAATATGTGTGACGGCGGAAAAAAAATCCTGCAGGGTTCAACAAGGCTTGACTCTGAAAAAAGGAGGACCATGTGAATTACTTGAGAAATGATTTATTTTGTATCGTGCGTGCTATTGAGTGGATTGTACTCGCCCAATTTGAACTGATTATTGTCCAAAAAGTTGAAGTTAACTCCAAAAAATTTTGTATTTTTCACCCTGTGTCTGGAAAACCAAGCCGATTGGGACATATGTTTATATGAACTTTTTGTCCTGAAAACTTTCAAAGAATCACCTCCCGCAGTTTGTCAACGGACTCAATTAACACTCTGCATAATACCTCCATATTTCGTTTTCCTTAACATGCTCTTTTAGAAATACCGAAATCTAAATAATCAACCTCTTGAATTCGACGAGAAAAATCGAATGAACCTTCTTTTCCATTCGCTGCTCTGTGGAAATCCTGATCATGTTTTCCGCATCCCGAGGTCGACCCTAACCCGCTATTTTCCTTTTTATATCTATCGGTTTTCAGATACGCAGTCGAATCCAATGCCGGTAATCATATCATATTGGGATATTAAAGTCATTCGATAACTGATTTATAGAGTCAGAACGCCGCCCGTCGTCGCCTTATGAAAATGCATCGATAAATTCTGTGTTTCCGGCTTCCAGAAATGCAGATTTTCCTATAAAATTCCGGTACTGTTTTATTGCCAGACGTCTCGGACAGGGCGTGAAATTGAAAAAGTTTGTTATAAAAATAGTCAGGGGAGAGGTTATATCTCTCGCATGAAACAATAATAGGAGTTGCAAGTCTTCAGTATTGGTAGTGATCTTCTAGTCCGTTGTTACGAGGCACGCGGGGATTGTTGACTAGTATTGGATGTTCAGAAAATTCGGTGTTGGCGTCAAAGAGTTTTTTGATATTGGTATACGACTTTCAGGGTATTTTTAAGGAAGCAACTCGATGTAGAAATTGAACACATTAATGACAATGATGAATGAAGGGCTGAATTGATTCAAATTCTATCATTTGTATCAACCGAAGTTCTAAACAAATTCATATAAGGCGCTACACTGGACATACCTGTACGAGAGAGAAAGACCTAGCAGATTTCTTTTCTTGGAAGCGAAATTATTGCCAACGTAAGGATAGAACGCTGTACGTTGTGCTATGAGAGGGCAGGATACCCATCTCTGATGTTCAGCACCGCCTTCAAGGTAAAACAGCTTGGAATTGGGAACGAAAAGAGCAGGAGTTGACTACTCGGTGTACTGTTGATACGTCTCAACTTCACAGAGACATGGGGCAACTCTGATCAACTTGGCATACAAATTACTACTGTGGATTTTTGGTTGATAGCCTTCCTCACAAACTGACACTAAAATCAATCACTCCTCTGGGCAAAAGGGGGCACACTGGGGCCTTTTCTGAGGTCTTGTACCGAAGCTTCACCTGTCAACAACTCGTACTTGTTCAATTTCCGAGGGCTGTCCATAATAAAAGACTAGTTTTCTTAGCCCTTTTACGTGAGTTTCAGATTCCTATTTCATGTGGATTCCAAGTAAAATTGGATTTTCTGGCCAAAGACATCAAATTCTACATGACACTTGAAAACATTATTATCCCCATAAATACCCAGCCAAAATTTAGGAGAATCCAGAAGATCTGGGAACTTCCACCTGACAACAACTTGAGTTGGACCTGAATACTTTCTCGGTACCTGACCCGACCAAAAGATGAAGTCACCTACAAGATCGGACGAAACATCTCCTGAACAAGGAAGCACAGGTCCGTAAGAATATGGAGCAAAGTATCCAGAAGTATTTTTTTTCTTTCCATTAATTTCTTTTCGAATTCTCAAACTCAGTAATTCAAATTCAGAGATTGTGAAGGGGGAAGTATCTACAATAACTATTATTGAGAATTGTTTTATGATAACGTCTCCGGTGTGTGAGGGCTTTGAAATCTCGATTGCAGAAAAACTCATTGTGTTATTTTTCCCATCTGACGCTAAATTGTGAGATGGTTGAACTAAGTATGTTTCCATCTACTAATTGCAATGATACTCTCATCCCAAAATGGAGATGAATCCTTTCTCACTATTGGAAGTCAAAAAGAGGTATAAAAATAGACCCACTATTTTGCTGGGCACAAATTCAAAATGATGGGGATGACGGTGGTTCCTAGATGGCGTGCACCCAGAAAGATGAACCCCTAGAGGGATAACTCCATGGTGTTGGGGTGTCGATATACTTAAAGCCCATTAGCACAATTGACAAAATCTATTCTCACCGAAACTGATTACTATTGATAACTATTCAGAATCTCATACTTTGGAGATGTTGATTCCTAATCAATTATAAGAAAGATATTTCCCTGAATTAGTTTTCTCTTCAGAATCAAATCATTTTTGAGCTTTCTTAATTTCAAATGAGATTATTGAAATAATAAATTATAATAATATCAGAAGTTTCTCGCTCAAAAATTGATTGATATGTTTTCAAGAAGTTTCAATAGATGATAATTGCTTATTCCTTATTTTATTTCTGTTTAGGAGGGCTCCTTTTATACTAGGCTTCACGAGCGAATCGAGCATATTTCAATAATAAGAGTGTTGATAAGAACAAACACAGCCAAGATGCTCGCCAGCCAAAATATCCAGGCTGTCTCTAGACGCCACTGAATTATGTCTTGTCTCTAATTTATTTGTCAATATTGTTGTTGTTTTGTCTGTCGCTATTTCTGTTGTTACTATTTTATCTTGTCGCTGTTTTGTCTGTCGTTATTTTGTCCTGTCGCTATTTTGTCCTGCCGCTATTTTGTCCTGCCGCTATTCTGGCCTTGCTATTTTATTCGTTGCTTCTATGTCTATCTCCTCTTCGTCCCAGAGCTCTCGAATACTAATTGCATGTTCAAACAAATATCTCCGACAGAGCTGTTGAGAATCTTATAGGACTGAAGTTTCTCAACATTGCTCTTATTGCTGTTTTTATGTATTGGGTTAGCTCTACCAATTTAAGAGAGCTTGGAAAAAACTTTTCTCTCAGAAAAAGATTGAACATCAATGTTAATGGTTGCTTTATCAAGTTTCATATTTTTGGTTTCAGGCATTTTTAACGCCTTCTTCACTAATATCGCCAATATCAATGGTATCTAAGTCATATTCAAGGCCAAGAAGAAAGTGTTCTCTCAGAATACAACGAAATAACTTCGATGTGAGTTTCAAGACAATGTGGCATCGAGGGCAATCAAAAAACTTTTTATAATCGAGATTACTAAATTTGATACTAGAGGATACATTTGGGACTGGATAAAATGAAATCAAAGGGAGAGAAGGAACTAAGCTCATTCTATGCACAACGTGAAAACATTTATTGAAGAACCGGTCAAAAAATAAAACTAAAGAACTACCTAATTCGAGTTAGACCAGTAACGGGCATTCTCGCTGGTTACATAGTACAGCTCTCAGAGAAAAAAATCACTAAAACTGTAAAAAAAATTGAAACTCTTTGAAATTTGGCACGGAAGTAGTATTTTAGACAAGAAAGAGATAACTGATGAGTTCCCCCGGCCTCAGCGGTCGATGGACCTGGAAAACGCGATCTCAAGTCATTTTCCGCGCTTTTCCGGCATTATCTCGGAAAATATATGGATTTTGAGAAAATATTAAAAAATCAAAATTGAAGTACATCGAATTTACTACAAAAAAGGTTTTTTGAGTTTTTTCAAGAAAATCAAGGGTTGCGCCGGAAAAACGCGAAGAAAAAATTTTTTTTTTTTGGTTGTCCAAAAAACCAACTTCTGTGTAAGAACTAATAAAATACAGTAATATTTTCAGGCATTAAGGAGTTCCTAAGGTCATGCCCCTAATTTTTCATAAAATTTCATTACTTGGAATTGACTCTGAGCATATTTTAAAGGTTAAAGGGTCAAATTTTGAAAATTGAAAGGAAGAGTGCAACTGGAGCGTATAATGAATTTCCCAGGTGCCATACGATGCATTTTTTTAGATATGAGCAATTCTATTCGTCCACTGCAAGATATTTATCAAGTGAGAATTTCCGCAAGAACAATTGAATATTTAAGAAGGTATTGAGTATGGGGTGTTCGATGTCAAAAAGCCCATAAAATAATATTTCGAATAAAAAAGGGTTATGAAAATAAATTTCATTTGTTAAATACATTAAAAATTATGTAACAAAATACATATTTATATAATTATTCTTCATCTTTTGTTACGTGTCAAAGTTAATACGTATTGTAATAGTACATAAAAAAATTCACCATTTTCAGTGACCAAAACAAAGAACTCGTTTACATATTTATACGATTGATCAATGGAACCTGACGTTTTACATTTCCAACTTACAAGAGTTGATAAAATATCCTTACCTTATTTGCTAAAGTTTCCACGTTGATTTCAAGATAAGTGTAATTATGTTACAAAACTTTAGTTGGAAATGTACACTTGAATTAGAACGACCAATCCTCATTCTCTCCAACTTAACGCAGTTTTCCACAGTTTGTTATCCATGCATTTCGGAGTCGAGTCGAGTAAACACAACACAACTTACTTTATACTACTCACAGACGCAGAGTCTACTGCTGCTGCATCACCAGCATGCGTAGAGCCGCGTTCCGAAAGCTCTTTGAAAATCAGTTCCGCGAGGCATTGAAAAGAAGCACCTGTCTTTTATAGAGGAAAGAATATGGGCACATCTCACTATATGGTAATGAAAGAGCAACAAGTAGGCTCTCAATTCCGACTGGCAGTATTCCCCAAAGAGTATTATATAGAGAATAATCTTGAAAATAAGAAAAAGTACCAAATTTCCCCGAAACTACGAAATAATTATTGCCATAATCCTATACAATAAGAATGCAGAGAACTACCCTATACTGGTGAGGGCAAGAACCCAGAAATCGATCTATAGGTGGTCCAAACGTTTCAATGAACATTTCAATGCAACTAGCAGTTGCGCAGACATCCTTGTAGGACTCTGAACGGAAATCCATTAGATGTAATTCAACGTTCGTCGTGGTATTAGCCAGGAAAGTAGTTGTTTTCTGATGGATTTTCTACCTAATTATTCCTATTGTATAGGATTATGGCAATAAGCGTCGTCCTGGTAGTGCAGGACATCTTGTTTCTCTCTTGACAAGCTTATTGAAACAATGCATGCAGATTTCTTTAATTTGTATTTGTGGTTGAATTAATCACGCAAGTTCTGGGTATTGCTTTGGTTGAGGGGCTGGAGTTCAGATGGCGCCGTGGTTTAGTGAACGCTAGGCTGCGGGCGGTGTCTCAGCTTCTGCCTTTTCATGGAGAGTTTGCTGAATCATTTGTTGCAGACATTAGTTATTGTCTGCAGAGACCTACCCTATACTGATGAGGGCAAGAAGCCAGAAATCGATCTATAGGTCGTCCAAATGTTTCAATGAACATTTCCATGCAACTAGCAATTGCTGAGACATCCTTGTAGCACTCTGCACGAAAATTCATTAGATATAATTCAACGTTCGTCGTGGTATTAGCCAGGAAAGTAGTTGTTATCTGATGAATTTTCGAGTCAATTATTCCTATTGTATAGGATTATGGCAATAAGCGTCGTCCTGGTAGTGCAGGTCATCAGATCAGATTTCTTTATTTCTTCCTGGGTCTACAGAATGAAGTGTTACTCACAAGAATAAAACTTCATGACACATTTACAGAAATTTCCAACGGTAGATGCGTTTTGACCATTAACGCCCGCTCATCGAAAAAGAGCAAGTTTGCGCTTTGTTTTAGAAGCGCAAACATTGTACTTTTTGCTCGGTTATAAAACAAAGTCAGTTTCAAACACATCTTATAGTCTGTAACAACTAGAGTTCGCATTAAATATTCTGTGTAATATCGGCAAAAAAGTACATTAACATAAATTTTCGGAATGAGCGGCCTCAAAACTCTACCTTGTGGGACATCAATGAAACTCTATTCCAGCAACAAAACAGATAGTCTTTATATTCTGCAGTCTATCGTCCCGAAGACTTGTGTATAAGCACTCTTACATGGGTTTGTCCTTATATTCTGCAGTCTATCGTCCCGAAGACTTGTGTTTAAGCACTGTTATATGGGTTTGTGACAATTCATATGCAGTTATTTCCCAACTCACATATTGTGCTCGACTTTTTCATCAAATAACTGCGTATGATTTTGAGTCCCACCGAGCGTATCAAATGTCCTCATATTGAGAGTCAGCACTCACCCTTCTATATATTCAAATTTTCCCGAAAGTGTGCCATGCCTTCAGAGATGCTAAGGTTCGAAATGTCACGACCGCGCAGACTTTTAAATTACCATAATATTATACCAAAAATTGGATTCTCGTTCCTATTAGACTAACATATTATATTTGCAAGCATTTTTATTGAATTCGAAATGAAAGCCATGCTTTTTCTTTACTATTTTCTTCGTAATTTCTTTATCTACCCACGACACAGATGGTGGAAAATAAATCAACCTTTTCGGGTATATTAAAAGAAATCGGAAATTGAACAGTCTACCACGAACTTAACGAAAAGAAGTTGCGGGCCACTGAACACTGAAATATGGAAGAGATATGCAGTTATGATCGTTCTGCGTAATCTCACGTTTTTGACCGTTCTGAAAATTGCTGGATTTCGATTAATGTTAATTGGAGGATATATATTTTTGTATCTATGCAGAATGCGAAATGATAATTCTTCGTACAAGAATGAAAGTTATTTAACTGAGCTTCAAGAGTATTTCGCATTCGAGATGCAATCAACATTTTTCTGAACTAATATGAGAATGAAAAATTAATAAATAAGTATCTGTCATTGTTTTTTGACATTTCGTGTGTGAACCAAAACGAACGAACGATCTACGATAGTGTTATCGTTCGCATGACTATCATATAAATTAGCAACGTAGTAAATAATAAACAGGACGCAATAGTTATTTATGTATCAAGGGCGTAAAGTAGGCGTTTATGGCCTGCAGTGTGGATGATGGCATGATGGCGTCAGCCGAGGGCCATAGTAATATAGTAGCTGAGAGCTAAATTAAAGAATTTATTTCAAATAAATTGATCATTACTGAAAAACTTGCCAACGATTTTGCTGGAATGATACCAGATAGTTATTTGAACCAACTATCTACTTCTAAAATGAATACTTGTTTTCCATTGATGCAGATGCTGTAACGAAGCTTTCAATATGTATTAATTATTTTCCAGAGAATATCCCATCTTCATCAGTAACTAAACCAACTGCATTTTCAATATTCAGGTTTATGACTCAATTACATGTTGAAAAAATATCTACCATGAAGAAATGTTAGGAAGAGTATTTCTCTATTGAACTGTAATAATTCTGCTTCGTGTTAGGTTTTACATGAAATGATGTGTAGATATAGACAATTTGAGAATTTTGTATAGTTTACGGCCCACGGGCTATAACGCGCCCGCGCGCGGTAAATTACCACTTCACGCTCGCTGAACCTGGCGATAAAGTGTACTTTACCGCCCGCTAGTGCATGAAAGTCTTTTACGTTCTAAAACAGCGTTCAAAAGGGTCAAAATAAATATCACAAATATTACAAATTTTGTTGAAACTACTGCACATGAAATTTACAGGTGATCGAAACATAACATCATTTGTTCGTGCTGCTTCTGATGATACTAGGTACTAAGAAATTTATATCGTTTAGAAGAACACTACTATCGATATTGTTGTTGATTAATTCATGCAAAAATGTTGTACTTAATTTAGTAAAATTCTCCTTTTTTCCAAAGATACCATGTCAAATCACGTCAACAAAAATATTTTATAATCTATACCTTTTACAGGATATTGTCCATCGACTTTTAGGCAAAACAATCCATTAAAAAATGAAGATCAATAAATCGCAAAACTTCGCAATTTTTTCGTCCTCCATCGATTTGCATAAAAGATTAGAATGAGGTTCATTTTTTCAACAAAAACACGACTTTCTAATGGAATCCATCTTACTCAATAGATTCTCTTTTCATTCTGTGCACTTCAGTCTCATAAATGGTATGTTCAGGAACATCCTGGAATGGTACCAAAAGGATTACATGAATCCCAACTGAAAAATAAAAATCCTTTTATATTCAATTCACAATCGTCCTTAGACTCTTACAGTGATAGGTTCACGTCAGCGTATTCAGTAGGACTGAATATAAAGCATTTCCAACGGATTTTTTTGTGAAACAAATCTGGAATATTTCGGCAATACCTTCATGGAATTCCCTGCATTTTCTGCATTAAGCGGAATTCTCGTTTTCCTGAACAAATACGAACTGCTGAAATGTACGGAAATGGACAATACAATGAAATACCGGGACTGGCAGTTTCATTGCAATATATACTTTCCTGAAAAAAATGCGTTCTAGTGGATTCAAGCATTGAAGAATTCATATAGTCTCAGGGCTGTTGAGAGAGTATAAATACGAAATTAATAAGGCTGGATTATTTTATCAGCTCACTGTGGAAAAAATGTTTAGTGCTACATGAAAATTACTTTTTATAATTTTTATATCCTAGTGTTCAAAAATTTGTTGTGAACAAATGCATTCTTTATAAGATAATTATTATTTTTTGGAATCCCAATCTTTGATGCAAACGATGATTTGTTTTAAATCGTTCTCCAAAAAAAAAAAATTCATTACTTTAAAACGCATTTGTTAATAAACAATGTTTTTACCATATATAATTAATATTAGTAATATTTTTTTTTATTAATAATAATTTATCTTGCTCTTCGATATTGAAAAAAAATCGTTTATTCAATTTTTTATTGTTCATTCAATGAATAATTTGTTATAAATAATGAAATTTTTACATAAGATTTTTTTCTTACTCTACTTACTCTACTTGAACCAAAAACAACTGAGTTGATAAAAAAAAATCAATGAATAACTTAGATAGATTTAAAATTTTTCAACTAATATGTAAATTGTTGATAGAAAATTGAAATATATATATATATTTTAATTTTTGCTAACAGGGATCTATTTTGAAGCTTTTCAAAAATATCTCCATAAAAGAAAAAATCTCAGATTTATAGTTAAATAATTATCACACTTGCAATCTTCACATTCTAGTAGAAAAAAATTGTTAATTAACTATTGTATAACAAATTGAAAAATCATGATAAAATTTTTTAGTTAAAATAAATTCCATTGAAAAGTGCCCGAAGCGGTCGTGGCTTGCGTAAGCGAGAGTTTTCCCATTTTCAACCCTCTAGAAAAATTATAAATATTGGTCCTACATTTCTGGAAGTCGTGGGTTTTGTTAAAGAATTTTTCTTCCATTATTTCTCAGATTGAAAAAATCTCAATTAGTTTTCGAGATATTTGCAAAAAACCCCTTTATTTTTTTTTACTGAATTTTATATAATTTTTGCAGTTTTATCGAACGGAATATTTTTTTCAAAAATCATTTAGACGCTATTCCGAATCGCATAACACCTCATTCATATTTTTCAAACACGCTGAAAAAATTTATAAAAAGCACTTGTGAACCAGACTCTAAAACGTCAGTGTACACATTACTACACTGAAGGTTCCAAACAGTGCATTGCAAGTATAAATAGGCCATTGGCCGCAGTGGAGGGCCTGATATGGGCCCACCAAAATTCAAACCTAACCTAAGTATAAATTATAGTTCAATATAATTGCAAAGAAAATGTGTTATCAGATTCTGATAAGTGCTTTCAAAATATCAATAACAATATTCATTTAAAGGGTGTTGATCTTAGGAGAAATATGGTAGACCAATATATTGGTCTACCACAACTTGGAATACAAAACAGCCAAAACCATAAAAAAACAGGGTTCCTGTTTGCCTCCTTTGTCCTTCGGAAACAGAACGGAACGGAGTATTCCTGGTTGCACCCACTGCTAAGGTGTCCTTGCTGGCCACAACCTGAACAAAGGTCTTGCCTTACGAAGTAAGTATTCCATTAGCGGTACCAGAGACAAAATTGTTCGATCATCACCATGGAGTTAAAAGGTGACCAGGTGTCCAGATCTCTTGAATTGTAACAGAAATGCAGCTGGCTCATCCCGACATTTTCAAGTAGATGACATCTTGCTATGGTATCAGCAGCTACCCATGAAATTTACTCACTTACTTACTTACCTGGAAACTCAAAGTTCACTGGATCTGTGGGCATTTCCGGCGAGTAATACGAGGATATTGGCAGTAACTATTTGTTCTATCGGCTAGCAGTTCAAATTGAACAAAAATAACAGAAATGAGAAAAATGCACCTACCAAATATGAAACTGAAACAGCTTAATGTAATTTCCAATAAATTCTGCGAAATTCTCGCTCATCAGATCCAAAGCCCAGAAGGCTGTAATTCACCTTATAATTCCATTTACTGCATCCAGCAAATCTGGATCCGATAACTTTGAAATATCATAATGAACAAGACGCTATAGTTCCGCTTCTTGCTGTAGCGAAAAGGCAAAGAATGCAATTAACTGTCTGCGAGATAACTTGTTCATTCTTCATCGATTACAGATATATTACTGCAAATGGTGTGGACTGACTTTATTCGCTATCGTGAAATATAGCCGATTGAATATAGCTCCGTCGTTTTACTTTATTATTACATTTAAGATTTTGTAACGCGATTGACGTATTGCCTTCGAATAATTCGATTTTATATATTGAAAAACGACCAATCAGGAAGAATTGTCTTTTGAAAACGTTTTTTTTTTTTGGAAATGATTTTATGATTTTATAATCTTCACTTCACCGAAACAATTCAATAATATGCTCGACGTTTTGATAGCAGACTAAGCATCATCAGGAGCTAAGATCGACTAAGTTAGTCAACTTCAGAAGAAGGCGGACAGGAAGATGAAATATTAACAAAAATAGTAATTTATGAATCAAGTGAGTAAAGGGATACTTTTTTTACGAGTAAACACTTTACTCACGAATTTCATACCGTATTTTTTCTAAAACTGTCAAAAAAAATAACCAATTCATATTTTTTTGCAAGTATGAAATGAATTTGGCATATTTTTATTGATTCATTATTCGAACAAAGTTAGAAACGAATAATTTCGACAGAGTCGAAATCCTTTTCTCTTCGCACTATCCCGAAAAATGGAAAATTTGAAGCGAATATTAAAATAGCATATTCATCGAGGTCAATATTATTATTATTAATGATAACTTGCCTTTCGAATAACTAGTCCATCGAAGTAACTTTTCATTTTCTTAAATTTGTATTCAAAATAAATAAACAATCCTCGTGAAGCAACGAATACCTTTTTCTTTCTTTGAACTATGTCGAGGAAATCTCATATTTGCACTATCCACGATTTTTTCCGTTCAATCTTCATCACTTTTCATTTCTACTTAAATTGAATTTATAGTTATCCAGAATTCGTTATCTGGATAGATGCCCAATCTCACAAATTTCATTAATTATTGTTGTCAACTAGTTTCTGACAGCCAAACAGCCATATCTACCTTGGATTACCTAGTGTAGATTAGGTCCAAGTTCCTTAAAGGTAAATGCTATTGTTTTGAATATATTCGCCGGGATAGTTTGGAATTTTGATAATACTTATTCAATAGTAAGAATGGTAAGAATATTATTGGTGAAACATTTGTATATCAGATATTTATAGGTTACTAGTTGCCGAAGAAAATGAGAACTGGCTTTATGACAGGATTTCGTTATTATTCGGATATGTCACTGTTGTTGCATGAAACTGTCGGTTGCCTAGCAACAGCCGTTAAAAAAAGTGTACTTTTTTTTACGCTTTTCCGTTTAATAATGAAATCGTATGTTGATAGATAGTGGAATATTGTAATACTTTACGCACACAAACCACACAAAAAAGTGGATTTTTTTTGACAGTTGTAGAAAAAAAACTTTTCAAAGGCAAGCTTTGTTTAAATGAATGCATAAAAGAAAGTTAGCCATTGACTTGGTTGTCAAGATGACAATGACAAATAATGTCCGGTAAAAAAATAATCAAGCCGAATTCCATTCGTGGTAATAATGTTTTTGAGATAACACAGTAAAACAGCATATTGCTGTCACTGCATCCATTCTATATAAATAAAGACGATTTATTATTATTATTATTATATTATAATTTTAGCTAGATAAGTCTTTGTTGCTATTGAGAAATATCACTCGTGAGATTTCTATAACAACAGAGATTCGTGCATTAAGTTGAAATTATCAAAAAATTACCACCACTTACCACTTACCAGTTACTGCGTTCACAAAACTGTTGTCTTTGAAGAAATTAATTTTTGTACACTGAATTTGCCTATCTGAAAAAATGAGATCAAATTAACCAAGAATACTTCTCTTTTTTTGAAAACTGTTGACGTTTCGGAGGCTGTATCTGCCTCCGTTATCAAAACTTGCTGGAAAGACTGAATTTGAATTGCGGTTTGGATATAAGATCTTTCTTTGACAGAGTCAAATGAAATCTGTTATACATTCTTTTGATTGACCATTCTATTAGTTCTTATTTCATCTCTGAGGAGAGGTAACCAGGTGCGGTCCATTTCGAGGAATTTGTTGAAAAGCAGTTGTTCGATAAAAGAATCTCTCAATAAAATTTTGGAATTATTCCATTCCATCATATGATCGCCATCAGATGTTAAAATATGTTTGGACATTTTCGAACCCGTTATTTTTCGATTTCTGATGTAACTTTTATGTTCTTCCTGTCGCACAATCAATGGTCTTGATGTTTCACCTATATAACTCTTACCACACGAACAAGGTATGTTGAAAACAAAATTTTTTGAACATTCATCAATATTTTTGGGTATTGTATGTGTGAGTATTGATTTCAGTATTGGTTGTTTTAAATGTTGTTCTTACATCATACCTATGGCCAATCCGTTTTATCTTTTCAGACAGTCCAGGGACATAAGGTATAATGTTGTTTATTGGATGTGTATGGAGATGTCGCACGTCTGTCTGTTCAGTTGTTCGATTGTAAAGTGTATTACTATTTTCAATTTCATCAATGGTTTTTTCCACGAATTCATTTGAATAAGCATTTTCCTTAAGAACAGACTTTATGAAATTCAATTCTTCTTTCAGATTTTGTGTTGAATTGACTTTGTTTTATTCAGATTAAATATCCCCATTTATTAGCAGGTATACAGCCTTCTTGATACCCATTAAATGAAAGTGCTTCTATCGGTATTGTGCAAATATCTGACAAAAATATCATTGTCATTTGCAGAAACTTCTTTAGCATATTTTCATTTCGAAAAGTTGAAAATGAAAATATCGATTCCCTTTACGAATCATCTTCCATCATGAAACTTCAACCTGATATTCTTGGACACCATTTGAAATTTGGAATGGACCAGCGTTCTTGATACAAAACAGATCACAGTGACAAATCACGAGAAGCAGGCCAAATAAAACACTGTCTTCGGTAGCATCGGCGGCATTTTATTTTTCGAGTCGATGTATGGCAGTCATTTGTGGATTGAAGTGCATCGCTTGCCGGCCTGCCAGAAAGCGATAAAACCGCGTAAAAGCGAAATAAACCGACAAAACGATGATAAATTTCAGCAAACATGCTCCTCTTACGCACAGAAGGACTTATACTAAACAGCGTATTTGTATACTTCGAGTCCCAGCTGATATCGGTGGACGCGGTCGATTTTGCAATTTTGCAACGTAGAAATTGCATTGGATTCCTTTGGAAGTTTCTGAATGTTCGTATATCTATGCTTTTCGGTGGGCCGAATATTTGATTGGTCATAACTGCTAAAAATGATCGGAGAAGAAAAAGGAAAAGTTCATATCGTTTCTGAAGACTCCTACCTTCTCATGCGAACATAATATGAGAGTATTTGTGTACCTAAAATGGGTTTGGTCGCACTTCACAGAGATGTTTGCGGATGATCCGAAAATCATGAATAATTTAGTGAATATGGAAGTATTATACTGAAGCAGCAACCCATACCCTCTTTGGACTATATGCAACAATTTTGAAGTAGTGTGACAGGTCCTACCTATACATGCCAAAATAAAAACATTGTTTTACTCTTGTCTCATTTTTAACTGCAAACCTCATGCTTGAAATCACATACTTCAAATGTAGGATGTGTATGATCGATTATTTTCAACATTTACTGAAGAAATTGCCGGGATTATAGGAGAGTTGAAAACTGAGGCAAGAGTAAAACCCAATTATTTCTTTGGCATGTGAGACGTGTCTTACTAGTCCAAAATCGTTGCATATGGTCCAAAAGTGGTACTGATTTCTGCTTCAGTATAACTATTTCATATCAACTGAAATATCCATGACTTTCGGATCCTCCGTAAATATCGTAGAAAGATTTTTAGTCAAGTTATGACAAATCTAATTTTCGGCCCTGCCGGAAATTGCAGTGGCGGGTAAAAGCGAGCCTAAAATTTTATATTGGAATTAAATGAGGTTTTCTGAGAAAACGGGTGCATTTTGTGAGAAATTACTAGTATATTTCTTGTGGGGACTTGAATTATCTTTCGCCTTGTTGAAAACAGGTGAAACTGTACTTACTGTGGAAAGAAATCCCAATCTGTGAATGTCTGCGACAAACTGAATGCTGATGACATTGATACCAGACGGTCCCCGAATACAAGAAAAAATCTTCCTCTTCCTCTTCCTCTTCCTCTTCCTCTTCCTCTTCCTCTTCCTCTTCCTCTTCCTCTTCCTCTTCCTCTTCCTCTTCCTCTTCCTCTTCCTCTTCCTCTTCCTCTTCCTCTTCCTCTTCCTCTTCCTCTTCCTCTTCCTCTTCCTCTTCCTCTTCCTCTTCCTCTTCCTCTTCCTCTTCCTCTTCCTCTTCCTCTTCCTCTTCCTCTTCCTCTTCCTCTTCCTCTTCCTCTTCCTCTTCCTCTTCCTCTTCCTCTTCCTCTTCCTCTTCCTCTTCCTCTTCCTCTTCCTCTTCCTCTTCCTCTTCCTCTTCCTCTTCCTCTTCCTCTTCCTCTTCCTCTTCCTCTTCCTCTTCCTCTTCCTCTTCCTCTTCCTCTTCCTCTTCCTCTTCCTCTTCCTCTTCCTCTTCCTCTTCCTCTTCCTCTTCCTCTTCCTCTTCCTCTTCCTCTTCCTCTTCCTCTTCCTCTTCCTCTTCCTCTTCCTCTTCCTCTTCCTCTTCCTCTTCCTCTTCCTCTTCCTCTTCCTCTTCCTCTTCCTCTTCCTCTTCCTCTTCCTCTTCCTCTTCCTCTTCCTCTTCCTCTTCCTCTTCCTCTTCCTCTTCCTCTTCCTCTTCCTCTTCCTCTTCCTCTTCCTCTTCCTCTTCCTCTTCCTCTTCCTCTTCCTCTTCCTCTTCCTCTTCCTCTTCCTCTTCCTCTTCCTCTTCCTCTTCCTCTTCCTCTTCCTCTTCCTCTTCCTCTTCCTCTTCCTCTTCCTCTTCCTCTTCCTCTTCCTCTTCCTCTTCCTCTTCCTCTTCCTCTTCCTCTTCCTCTTCCTCTTCCTCTTCCTCTTCCTCTTCCTCTTCCTCTTCCTCTTCCTCTTCCTCTTCCTCTTCCTCTTCCTCTTCCTCTTCCTCTTCCTCTTCCTCTTCCTCTTCCTCTTCCTCTTCCTCTTCCTCTTCCTCTTCCTCTTCCTCTTCCTCTTCCTCTTCCTCTTCCTCTTCCTCTTCCTCTTCCTCTTCCTCTTCCTCTTCCTCTTCCTCTTCCTCTTCCTCTTCCTCTTCCTCTTCCTCTTCCTCTTCCTCTTCCTCTTCCTCTTCCTCTTCCTCTTCCTCTTCCTCTTCCTCTTCCTCTTCCTCTTCCTCTTCCTCTTCCTCTTCCTCTTCCTCTTCCTCTTCCTCTTCCTCTTCCTCTTCCTCTTCCTCTTCCTCTTCCTCTTCCTCTTCCTCTTCCTCTTCCTCTTCCTCTTCCTCTTCCTCTTCCTCTTCCTCTTCCTCTTCCTCTTCCTCTTCCTCTTCCTCTTCCTCTTCCTCTTCCTCTTCCTCTTCCTCTTCCTCTTCCTCTTCCTCTTCCTCTTCCTCTTCCTCTTCCTCTTCCTCTTCCTCTCCCTCTCCCTCTCTCCCTCTCTTGAAACATGTGCTCTCTCCACTAGAACAAGTAGAAAACAAAATGAAATTTCAAAGTACATATAGACTCCTCGATGAACACTCGTGGAAAAGTAATCACACGTGAAAATAATGTTGGTGATTTGAAATAAAGTTTAGATCATCGTGACTCCTAATAGTAGTTTGCAAAATGAATGATTTCTGCAGATTAAAAGGCAATTTCCAGATGTTTAAATATAGTTTTACGTGTTATAATAGGGGATAACATATTACTAAGTTTCATTACAAACAAAATAAAAACAGGAATAGGAACAGAAATAGGAACAGTTAATATTCATTATGAGAGTATTTTGTATTTCATCGTACCTATATGTATAGTTCATAATGAGCTTTTTTAATTTTGAACCTAATATTTAGTACCAGAAATTTTTGTAAGGATTATAATATTTCTGGTAATGCCCACTATACATTTTTTTCTGGCTTTAATACTTCAACACTCTCAACAGCCGTTGAAAATGTCACTTTTATTGACAGTTATACAAAAATTATTTTCACAGAGTTGAGTATATTTATTGGCAATACAAACAACAATAACAAAAAAAAAAACAGCGGACAATGATATCGACTGCGACGCCAACGCGAATTTCATAAAACAGTTCACACCACTTCGCAATAACTGACTCAAATATCATCTTCTCCATATGCACCGCAAACTCTCGGATAAAATTCGGTCATAAAGTGACGTTGACAGAGCATAACCGCAAACATTCCCATGAAACTGTTATCAAAAACTGATCTGGTCGTAATCTGGTGCCGAAACGGCACTAGTTCGCTCTACCCAATCAGCCCGAGGCCTCCTATGATACGCACGATAGCGCCACCAGAACAATGCATGAAATAACAGTTAGCCATGAAACGAGTCCTGCAAGAGATTGCGATATAATTTTGTTGGCTTATTAGTCCTTTCCAGCGGAAAATTACACATTGTTATAATTATACGGCGTAAAACTGGTTTATTTCTTGATGATGAAAGGGATGTACCGAATTGGAAAACCCCCCGGCATTGTCCTTTATCTTCACTGGCATGAGATTGAAGTAATCAAAGCGAGGATCTGTATGGTGATCTAGAGACAAACAGAATATGGGGTTTACCTTGATAAATATTTTCAGTCGAGAAATAACTTCTTTGGAAAACTCTCATCAAAATTGAACTTATATGATATTTATTGATTTCCAAAATGACAGTTTTTAGATACTTTTGAGACCCATCGAACAACAGAAGGGAGGAAAAGACCATAGTCAACATATCCACGAGACCACTCACCGAAGTCGAGGAGACCCTCCTGAGAAGAGGTTTAGTGTTTGCCGGCATGCCGAAAACAATCCCTTTTATAGACATTGTCACTCGGGACAGAATGGAGCTTGCAGAAGCAAAGGAATGAAAAGGGTAGGTGAAGAAAGTACTGTAGAAGGAAAATGAACAACATCAGAGAACAGGAACGGGAGAACAGAAACCGTTGAAAACACTGTAAAAATAATTGTTTATTAAAAACCTACCTGTAGCCAAAGGCAACCAAGATCTATGATGAGGAGGTAGAGGACATCATTCAGAGAGGCAGTTATGAAATGGCACAGAAAGACTTCACAACCTCGATTGGAGGAAACCATGTAACACACTAAAGAAATGCAACGCATATATGGAATGATTTGAAAGCCTGGTTCTTGAGGAAGCGAAACACAAACCTAAACTTTGGCTTAGGTGCGCTAATGATACGTTCATAAAATGAGATCTTGGAGACTAACAAAACTCGAAAACTTCCTGGAAGGTATCAATAAAATCAGGAAAAGATGCCATCCTAACAGAGATCTACAAAAAAAAAACAAGGAACACGGAGTGTAACCTCTCCTAGAAAGAGCAAGAATCATATGCAGCGACGTAGAACAACTAGAAATTGAACTCGCCACCATAAACAGAGACGAAACGGAACGGGTACCCAGATAGGCTCCTGGATGACGTTCTGAAACAAGGTTACAGAAAAACCTAGGATCAACAACCAAGCCATGTTGACCTCCTACCATACATTACAGGCGTACCGGAGAGACTGAGAAGAATCAGGAATAAGTACAAGATCTGAAAACACATTGAGAAGCCTTCTAATCAATACTATGCGAATGCAGACTCCGTTACATATCGGTCAGACCAAAATACCGCTCAGTATAAGGGTATACTGGACTCGATGTGAAAGTGCGTTCAAGCTCAGGCTGCCTCATGCTGCGTAATGTAAACACGCATTCTGTTAGTGCTCAAATCAGCGTCCACCCTATCCGAACATTTGCTCGTTTGGTGCTCATTTGGTGCTCATGTGAAACGAATCCTCTAGTGAATACGCACCTTAAGAGACGTCGGGAGTCTGGAGTCGCGCAACACGCTTGGATGGAACACCACTGTATCCAGTGGAAAGATGCCAATGTTTAAGACAAGTAAGAATACTCATGGTTAAATCAAGAGATATTTATTAAACAAGGGACAAAATTAGTGGATTCATGCTCGATGTTGTGTGGAGACAAAAAACCGAGAGTTAAAATATTTTATTTTTCCCGTGTATAACAAACCCAATTTTTTTCTGTGATGGGAAAAACGACGATTTCATTAAATATCTACCATTACCTATGTGTATATACATCCGGGAAAAAAGTACTCACTTTTTCCCCAGTTCTCGGGGAAAAAAGTAATATCATAAAAAATTATATTTTATTACCTGTCAACAGACATAAAATATCAAACTTTTTTCATGTCACGGAAAAAAAATCATTCGAGTTAATCAAGGAAGTTCATGGTCTCCATTGGTCTCCTCCCATTATGACGGCATTTGTTTCTTTCCCAGTCGTATTGGGAATATAAATCTTGAATCAATTCGACACCCCCAACGAAGAAGGTTGTAACTCATATTTAACAACTTTTCAGGAGAGGCAAAACACCGTAAATTATATTTTGTAATAGTTTTTTACCTAACAAGTGCGGGAAGTAGTACTTTTCCGCACGCGACGGCAGTTGCACGAACGACGCCGAGCGGAGTTCGGACAAGCCGTTGAGTAAGAGTTAGGTACAATATTTTTCCTACGAATGTTTTTGTCCATCTTATTTATGACTAAAAAAGGTTTTTAATAAACAAGCTTTTATAATAATGCTACAGAATGACAGAATAGTTATATAGATCATTTAGTTAGTCCTAATTATCCTCATTTTCAACAATACAAAAATCGTGCGGAAAAGTAAAAATCGTACGGAAGAGTAAAAATCGTGCGGTAAAGTACAACTTTCAAATCGAAAAATCGTGCGGAAAAGTAACTTTTCCGCACGCTCATAGGAAAAAATTATAACAAAACAATTTTTAATTTCAACACTTCAGAACAACCGTATATTATTTAGGATAATAATTTGAAACTTTTTGTATATTTTCAATATTTCTTAAAGCATTAGAAAAGCGAAATTCACAGACATACAACCCTCACTATTTTAATGATTTTTTGAGGAATAAGGTTGTGTTTTTAAATTTTACTATTCAAAAGGTTGAATCTTTCATTTGAAGATTGTATTCTTTGAAATAACTCTGATTCATGAGATATAATTTTCACAAATCTTGGTTTAGCTGAAAGTTAAGATTATTTTTTATGATATTTTATTTCAATAACTGAACAAATTCAAACAAAAAAATATTCTTTCCAGAAACAGAAAATTTTAAACTCTTAAACTCTTACATTTACTTACACTATAACAACATTTACAACAATTAATTTTTTTTTCAATATAAAAGGTCCTGGGCACCCCCATCAATAAATTTAAAATTTTTGTATTATCTGTGGTACAATTTTGGAATAGCTTTGGGAAAATAGGTAGGTGACCTTCGTAAGCTGATGGAATGATACTAGTAGCATCAGGTCAGGCAAGTTCTGTGTTTTTGCCAAGTACCTAGAGGATTTTCCGCCTTGTTTGCTTTTCTAAATCAATATGGTAAGAAATTTCGGATAATACATCATATTCATAGTGCATCTGTATTAGGTTTGGGTTTTCGTTTTCTATTATTCCTGACTTTATTCCATTTCATTTTATTATTATCTACACCAACATCCAAGTTGTTTTTTTTTAATCAAATCCTTGAAGATTCGGTACATCGTATTATTAATATCCACTGCTAAGGAACATAAACGATTCACTGTCCGTTAAGAAGCCAGTTCTAATATTTTCTGCCTGCGCTGCCCACCGCAATGCATTTTGTGAATATTATTGAATTATAGGAATAAAAAAAGGAACAAGAAAAATTAATATTACACACGCTGTCCACAGGTAAACAAATGTTGGTTTGGTTAGAACAAAGCAGTAACTGCGTACGCATCCACGACCTCAATGGAGAACTTCAAGGTTTTTGTTTTTCAAAAATAGAGCCAATAATTATGCCAAGAACAAGGTTGTATCTATTTTAACATCTTTGTTCACAAAAATCCGATAGTTATATCAGATTTAAAGAAAGAAGTATTATTTATTACAACCTTTTCAACATGGAATCACAAAAATGTAATATCTCATAAAACCTTGTTCAACTACTTACTACCATATAAAACAATTGGATGCAGACAAACGTCTTCAATATTGCCAGATGCGGTTTTTGTGTTGAGTATGACTATCGTTCAAACTCAGAACTACCTTAAATTTAGTTACAACCATGTTCGTTGAGCGTGGAATTACTCGTCATATATTTTTAGAAAGTTGGGATTTATCTCCTTAGAAAATACGTATTTCATATAGATAGTAATGATGTCGATCATCATTTATATCACCTGGATTATTGAAAGAGTGCAAGCAATGCCAAGAAAAAGACAGAATAATGAAATGAGGTGCTGTGTTTGCCCTCGAAGGTCACACACGAAGTCATTCTACACGTGTATGCCTTGCTCATGTTACGACTGTTTGGAACATTCGTTTCAATTATATGATGCCTTTCAGGGAGAAAATGATGAATATGATGTCAGAAGAGGTTTCAATCGATTTGAAAATATGTTTCACTTGGATTGATGAAGAAATATGTTTGAATATCTCGTTTATATATTACTAGTTACTTAATTTTTTTTCAAAGTGAGTTTATATTAATGAAATCTGATTGCCATTTCATTCTACATCAACAACGGTAATTCATATCCATTTTGTATTGTTTTGATTGTTTCCAGAAGTCTGATCTTGGGAGAAATATGGAATTTTCAGGGGTGGTATGATTATTACCGATAATTTTTTGAAATATTAAGGAATTGTAATCCCAAAGCTGAAAATTGTATGAAAAGAATTCAAAACATGACTGACAATTTTGATGTGATTCTTTTGAATATTCATTACCAGATGTTAGAAATTAAGAATTTGTTATCAAAATTCAAGGATCAAGATGACGGACAAAGTTTGTGATGTATGATCGCAGAAATCATACAAGAGATCTAACGAATTTTTGACACTAGTTCACGTAACCAAAATCGTCTCACTGTATGTATTTTTGGTTGCTTTATCCGATTTTCGACTTTGCTTCCTCGTCAAAGGTGACTAAACTTCAGTAATTATCAAAAACCTCGATATTTTGGCAGTTTTTTGGAGTTTTGGCTTTTAGCTCACGAACGAAGCTTTTTTTTATGCTGACCATTGCGAATAATTGAAATAAGTGAAATAAAATGTTCACAATATTTATACACCCACTCAATTCCTATGATGTTCCAAACCACTGCTAGAGCTCGCTACAAATGGTCACTGTTTGTCACGTAGTGAAATACGCAAGAAATGCCAATTTCAAACTGTGGTAAAGCCGCGATATGAACTTTTTATGCCCAAATTGATTGTGTTATGATTACCTGGTCTCTTCAGGTCACATTTGACACTTTAGCAAACGTCTGTGAGGTGCGTAGTCGGAGAGCCGGCCAAACTTCTATTTTTTAGTATCATCTGCTAACGGCGAAGACTGAATATTGCTTTATAAGCAGATAAAAAAATAAGCACAGATATAAAATGAAATATTTCTTACCAACAATCATTGTGAATTTTGGAACAATTTCAAACTCTAGTCCACTCTTTTCTTCACATTCTTCTTTATTCTTTCCATGTTCCACCAAATCTCACTAATCTTCTTTTTCTGCACTCTTCTTAATCATCATCTTTCTCCTCCTGATGCCTGATGGACCAGGCTGGAGGTCCTCGGATGTACTGGGCTGCATTTCTTGTGGATTTTCAGCATCAGAGCCTGACATGTCTTTCTGGCTGCCACTGCAATGTTCATTCTTCTGAACATTCAAACAAACTTTATCATAAATGGTGGCAATTTGATATCTGATTTTCATTTCTTCATAATATTTAGCGTGAAATTAGTAACATTAACCTTCCAAACGTATTTCGTTCCGTTTTATCAGCCAAAGGAACGTTGGTCGTCGACATCGCCGTCTATATGAAGGTCAAAAAACACCATTGGAGCTGTTTCCTTTCCGGTGCAGTTTTCGCATTGGCATGCTACCAGTGTCAATAGGGTATCTAGGGCTGGGCCCTTGAGGGTGGTGATAAGAACCAAGGAGTTTCCAGCATTCCTCCAGCCCCAGTCTCCGGGTGACGACTTCGTTCCAAGCGACTGTTGAGCTCGGTAAAATATACTCAGTGTTGCTTTGCTGCGGCTTCAGATGGTAGAAGAGCTGCTATATTACCAGTCAGCTTATGTGCTAATGTAATATATGTCCAGCGTGGCTTGTGCCGAGGAAGTAGTTGTTTTCTGTTAGATATCACAAATAAATCACATTTTGCATTTTTCAATTTTCATGGAGAATGTTCCCCTTTTCAACGTTATATAGGTCTTGTACATCAGCTTATTTATATTGGTTATGCGGTCGTTCCCACCATACAAGGCCACCAAGCCTCAGTAATTTCTTCTGGTGTTGCTCTGGGATTGGAAAACCAGCGAATGTAAGGTAAGAGGTCGTAATATCTTGTAAGTGTTCAACGACATGACTTTGCTTTTTTGGAAGAGCGCAGACGTCGAATCACAACCGCTAATGACATGGAAAAATAGTATATGCTTCGCCAGGCTGTTTTCAGTGGTGGTTTGTGGATGGTGAACGATTGAAGGGACTCCGACTCTCCCTGGTATTAGGATATTTACGTTTCCTGGCAATTGGGTCCCAATCAATTTGACCAGTAAGTCATTATCATCATCGACTACTATTTCTACTTCATGTCCTGAAGACAGAAGTTGAACAGTTTCACAAATCGTGGTGCTGCATCTTCTGTTGCCAGTTTGTATCCGATCCAGGCTGCAGTGAGTCTCAATCTTATCATATCAATCAGTCATTATTAATATTTGGAATTAAGAAGAATCTTGTATTTTAACCACTGACTCCTTTCCTGATCGTCTTATTTGATTCATGTGTTATTTCTGTATCAGAGTAACAGTCCAAGGTAACTACTGTAGTATAGCCATGTATTCATTTCGGACATATTCAATGTAACACTGCCAAATTTGGCCAAATATCTACCCATTTAACCAAACAACCCGATGTAATGATAACTTTCCATCAACCACGTATTATGTGCAGCTGTCTGATATTGCCATATCAGGTTTGGTCTTGAGAGCTTTGTAAAAAATGAGTTTTTTGAAGACTGTACTCACATGTTGACATTTTCTTTAAAATCTCAGTTAGCAAAGTGGCTCTTTCTTCTTCTAGAATGTAATAGTTTTCAATAATGATAGCCATTATTCTCGAAGAACTTTTACGCACCGAGCCGCGTTAGCGGCGAGAGAGTAACATCCCGAAAAAATAATAGCCATTATTGCGGGTAGTACTTTATTTATGACACATTCATTTATTTGGAATTTTGAAGGAACAAATTTATTTTTCATAAGGTAAATTTATGCAAAAGAAAAATTTCATCAGATTTGTCGATAAATTTCCTAATTTGTTTCGGGCCAGAGAAAAAAATTTCTCCTTAGATTTCCTTTTTGAAATTGCTAGTAGTTCGTTATATTTTTCCAGATCAATGTCATCGTTTATATTCCCAACATTTATTCAATCATTGATTGACTATGGTTTGTATTTTGCACATAATTCAGCGAAATAGCACAGCGGAAAATTTTCGGGAAATGAGTTTTCCTTATTTCGAAGCTAATTATACAATTTCTGAAGGTATACAAGTAAAATATTCTTCATTTTCATCCATCTCGATGAAAATACACAAACATTATGCGTAGGACACTGAAACTTTTTAATTTGGTTACATTGTTTTCATGGTATTATTTAATTCGAGAAATTTTGTGAAAGAGGGGAATAAAGACTATTAATCTCCCGCCATTATTCCCTAAAGGAATAATATATGACAATATACTGCAAAAACCACAAGTATAATAGTCACATCATATATTAGTCTTAAATGAAAGACATTTATGGTCTAGAATGTAAGAGCTATTTGTATTACTAGGGAGGAAAGTACCACTTTTCCTCCCGCAAGATGTAGAAACCAATTTTTTCCGCAACAGTGCGCTATAATGAAACATTCAAAACTAAAATGAGTGCGGGAAAGTGGGTAAAAACGCACGGTTGTAGAAAAAATGTTCTCAACAATAAAAAAACAGGTGCAACGAAATTTCCCGTATCGAAAACGGTCCGGAAAAATTTCTGCCGGCGTCTCAACAGCAAACAAACCGTGATTGACAAGGAAGCGATTTCATAATCAATGAGATGACATAAATCAATAGTAAATTATGTATCAAGCGAGTAAAGTGATACTTTTTTACGAGTAGGAAATGTTGACGCACGGCGCCGTAGGCGG
Source organism: Chrysolina haemoptera (assembly GCA_958298965.1). Taxonomy (NCBI): domain Eukaryota; kingdom Metazoa; phylum Arthropoda; class Insecta; order Coleoptera; family Chrysomelidae; genus Chrysolina; species Chrysolina haemoptera. The sequence goes on along the minus strand of OY282590.1, from coordinate 6,964,998 downwards.
AGTGCTGCAACACTTTACTCACGAGTTTCATACAGTATTTTTTCTACAACTGTCAAAAAAAATAACCAATTCATATTTTTTTGCAGATATGAAATTAATTTGGCATATTTTTATTGATTCATTATTCGAACAAAGTCCGAAGAGCATGCCGGAGAGTTTCAAACAAATGAAACGAATAATTTCGACAGAGTCGAAATACCTTTCTCTTCACACTATCCTGCGAAATGGAAAATTTGAAGCGAATATTAAAATAACATTTTCATCGAGGTCAATATTACTATTATTAATGTTGACTTGACTTTCGAATAACTAGTTCATAGATTTATATTCGAAATGAATAAACAATCCTCGCGAAGCAACAGATACCTTTTTCTTTCTTTGAACTATGTCAAAGAAATCTCATATTTGCACTATCCACGATTTTCTCCGTTCAACCTTCATCACTTTTCATTTCTAATGAAATCAAATTTATAGTTATCAAGAATTAGTTATATGCATAGATGGCCGATTTTACAAATTTTATTAATTATTGTTGTCAACTAGTTTCTGACTGCCAAACAGCTAGCTACCTTGGATTACCTAGTGTCCAATAGTTCCTTAGAGGTATATGCTATTATTTTGATAATACCTATATTTCCTTGCTTAACAACCAATCAGTGGATTTCAAATTTTGAAATTCAGCCAATAGAATCAGAGCTACAGTGAAAATATAGCTTGTCGCTGTATTTTCACGGTGATAAACCTGCTTAGTTTTTGTTTTACCATCTGTCAAGTGAAAATGATTTAAATTATAAACGTCAAATTTATGTGTTTTGACTATAGTTATCTTTATTTATCAATAAGAGCGATCGTTGGGGACAAATGTCCATTGGTATCCCAGATGAGGCCGTGGAAAAGAGTATTCCGTTGAATACGGCTAGAAGTAAAGCATCAATTACCAGGTGACATGATTTTTCTTTATTTCAAATCGATATATTGTCGTCCTAAATACAATTCGTGGTATGATTAAAAACCTATAATTTTTTGGAATATCAATTCATTGGCAATCCCAATGCAAGAAAATACAACTCGTCCTGCGGACTCGTTGTATTTTCAGCTTTGGGATTGCAATTCATTAATATTCCAAAAAATTATCGGTAATAATCATACCACTTATTATATTCGCCGCGATAGTTTGGAATTTTGATAATACTTATTCAATAGTAAGAATGCTAAGAATATTATTGGTGAAACATTTGTATATCAGATATTTATAGGTTATTAGTTGCCAAAGAAAATGAGAACTGGCTTTATGACAGGATTTCGTTATTATTCGGATCTGTCACTATTGTTGCATGAAACTGTCGGTTGCCTAGCAACAGCCGTTAAAAAAAGTGCACTTTTTTTACGCTTTTCCGTTTACTAATGAAATCGTATGTTGATAGTGAAATATTGTAATACTTTACGCACACAAGCGACACAAAAAAAGTGGACTTTTGTAGAAAAAAATTGTTATGCATTTATAAAAAATTTCTTAATTTATGATAAGGTTGATTGCGATTTCAGAAAAATAGTATGTGTACCTCGTAGTAAAAGCACATTCCCAGATTTCAATGCTTGTTGGCCTCGGCTAAACGCTTCGGCCAACAATTTACATTGCCGTTCAGGAATGTGATACTTTTACTAATAGATACACAATATACCATTCCAGGATTTTTGTCCTGGCAACATCAATTTCGGACCTTTATGCTTGGAGTAATGATAATGTAACTGGATGCATACTTTTGATGATAAGTTTCTATACACACTTTTTCAATGAAACATTATTTTATATTATCAAAAGATCATTGATTATTTGAGTTTCAATAATGACGGAAGGGACAGATATTTACAAACCGAAATAATTCAATTCAAGACTATATGCCCAGCCAACTCTAATTTGTCTCTGATGAGTAAATTGCGGAACGAGTGGAATAAACAGAGGTCTCGTCAAATCGTTTGTAACTTTAATGCGCCCTAATGAATATAACGTGTCCTGAATAGGGCGGTTGAGCACCGACGGTAGTCCTTCGTCTTCATTTCGAGGCAATGGTATTGTTTCTGAGATGCCTCGGAAGTAAGAAAGTACAGCACAGAAACGATGTCATAAAGATTTCAATCAGCTCGCGTTAACCGCAGAATCCGCAAAACAGGGGCGTTTCGGGGGCAAATTTACGCCCCAGCAAGAGATCGGGTGGAGTGGAGAACGATTGTTGGTTTTGCGGGTTTTGGGAAATCTTAGTTCCTTATTGATTATAGCGTAAAATTGGAAGAGAATAAAATTCGTTTTCTATAGCCAACCTGCACCGAGAGAAATATCTATATGTGTTAATAGTTATTTATGCAACAAGTGCAAAAAGTAGGTGTTTATTGCACTCGATGTGAAATTGTCCAACGAAGCCATCAGGCCGAGTTGGACAACACGTCGAGTGCAATAAACTCTTTTTGCACGAGTTTTATACAATATTTTTTCTACGTTCATGCAAGAACCAGAAAATGTTTCATTTAGGTGGCACTAAACTGTGAGGAAGACATTGGGTCTAATGAATAAACCATAAGCAATTGGTTTTACTTAGATGTCTTGAAACAGATCTATCTATTTTGTTAATTAATGAGAGAGACAAACCTATAGTAAAAGCTTTTGCTAGGTTTTATGCATACCATCCATTGTTTGTTTAAATCTATCTGCTGAAAGTAATTCAAAAACATTTTGTGTAGGTAATTTAGATGAAATAATTTTATTTTTAACAAATTGCATTTTCTAGTAATTTCATAGTCCATTATATAATGAATATGATGAAACATGCAACTATTTAAAAGATAATACAATCTCACAGAAAATGGGTTAAATTTGGCGTCGATTTGAAAGTTTATGTCTGTCATGATGACAGAACGCTATAGTAGAATGACATATGAGTGCAATAAAGTCTTTATTGCACTCAGTGCAATAAAGAGACAGTTTTTCCACCAAATATAGTTCAATAAAGTTTTGTTTTTTGCATGAACGTAGAAAAACAAAATTATATAACTATATATATATAAAAAAAAATTGTATTACTGTTAAAAGGCACTTATTTAATGGTTAAATGATTGACATTTCAATATAATATGATATTATTTTAAAAATCATAGGTTATCCTATTGAGATTACTTGTTTTTATTGTGATTCTCAAATGATGGCAATTTCAAAGTTATGTTATAATAATCTTGTATTTGTGAAACTGTTCATTGTGTTTGAAAAAAAATGTGTAAGAATGAAATGATACTCAGTTAATTATGAACTTCAAATTGGTTTACATATTTATGTGACCAACTCAAAAACCAGTGAAAATTTCTCTCATAGTACAACCACAGACACATGTAAGCCACAAGTGTAGAATGAATCGTAGCACTTTGGAAGTCGGCACATGACTTCTTACATCATGTATTGTTGAAAAAACTAGGGGTGGAACCCAAAACAATTTTTATTAAAAAAAAAATTCAATTTTTTTTGCTGTTGTTTTGGAAAGTATAAGATTCATCAAAACATAATTTAAACAAGGCGAAAGATAACTCAATTCTCCACAAGAAATATACCCAGTAATTTCTCACAAAATGCACTCGTTTTCTCAGAAAACCTGAGTGAATTCCGATATAAAATTTCGGGTTCGCCTTAACTCGCCACTGCAATTTTCGGAAGGGCCGAAAATTAGATTTGTCATAACTAATAATTATGGTAGAAGAAAAAGAAAAAGTGTATACCGTTCCTGAAGACTTGTACTTCCTCATGCAAATATGACATGTGAGTATCTGAGTACCCAAAATGTTTTGTCCCACTTCACATAACCCTTCTGCGATATTTACTGAAGCAGGAATCAGTACCCTTTTTGGACCATATGCAACGATTTTAGACTAGTGAGACACGTCTCACTTAGACATGCCAAAGGAAAAACTGGGTTTTACTCCTGCCTCAGTTTTCAACTCACCCCTAATCCCGGTAATTTTTTCATTAAATGTTGAAAATAATCTCTCATACACATCCTACACGAGAAATTGAATATGTGATTTCAAGCTTGAGGTTTGATCTTCACAACAGTGTTATCAAACATATATGCAGGATATGAATAAGCGATTATTCTCAACATTTACTGAAGGGAATGCCGGTTTCATGGGTGAGTTGAAAATGAGGCAGGATTAAAACAAAGTTTTTATTTTGGCATGTTCAAGTAGGACCTGTTACACTGCTTCAGAATTGCTGCATATAGTCCAAAGAGGGTATGGGTTGCTGCTTCAGTTTACTGATTCCATATTTACTAAATTACTCATGATTTTCGGATCATCCGCAAACATTTCCGTGAAGTGCGACAAAACATATTTTAGGCACACATGTATTCGCATATTATGTTTGCAGGAGAAGCTAAGTGTCTTCAGAAACGATATGATCTTTTCCTTTTTCTTGTCCGATAATTTTTAGCAGAGTTATGACCAATGAAATATTCGGCCCCGCCAGAATTTTTAGCGGCGGCTAAGGGTGAACCTGAAAGTTTATATCGGCGTTCAATCACGTTTTCTGAGAAAACGAGCTCATTTCGTAACAAACAACCTTGAATAATTTTTGTGAAGAATTCAATTGTCTTTCACTTTGTTGAATTATTGTTTCGATATATCATATACTTTCCAAAATTACAGCCAAAATCTATTTATTTATTTTTAAACGAAAAAAAAAATATATGTTTTCCACCCTTGGAATTTTGGTAAACAATATTTTTTCGTGTTTGTCATGGTTTCAACTACTAGCATACCGAGTTTGGTGGTACTACAGTCGATCCTCGTCTCAAAACCCAATCGTACTGGATTATCAGAGACATTTGTAAGTTTGAGCTTTGAAGTTTTTTTTTCGAATTTTTGTAAATTCTGTAAAAAAAAATTATTCCATTCTTATATGAGTATTATAATCAAAACCTAATTTTACATCTGTCCTTCTAGTGTAATCTCTTGATGGGTTGTACTGAGGAATATTTTCTTTTTAAACAAACTCCTTATAATTTGTACGAGGAATCTGCTCCTGAATATATTCGTTTTCGCATGAATTAAGCAATATTCTGAGTGTAATGGTTCTGGAATTCCATTATGTAAATAAAGAACACAAAAAATGTATTCTCTGCCGTTGTTATAAAGGGTGTAATCAAACCTTGCACTCCCGTGAAGGACGAGTGTGTAATGCCATTTTATACCGAATGGCTGGTGTGAAAAATTCGAAAACAAATTGTGGACAGCTTAAATTTCGTTGGAAAATTCGGAAAACCTTGGAAACCGCTGTTTGAAATTACACAGTTTTTTCCATCCGGCAGTTCCAGTATTATTGTGGCTCTGCTCCGGTCAGCTGACGTTCGGCGGACAGCTGTTCCCAAAATTTTGGCGAATTTTCCAACACAATTTGAACTTCAATTTTTCACACCTACCATTTGTTATAAAATGGCATTATACACCCATCCTTCAGAGAGGATAGATCACACCCTGTAGATTCACAACGACATCTATAGCCAATATACACTGAAAAAAATGTGGTACGTTTTATCAATAAATGCCGTTTTTACCTCTCCGTTCATTGGCAAAATACATTTTTCATCGTAGCAATGAATAAATATTCACTGACTTTTGTGGGTATTTATTCATACAACGAATTCAAGTTTATTGAGACCAAAGATGATCGTTTCTTATATTTATGAACAGTTTTCGTTGCTCCTGCGGAAAAGTTTATTGAGTTGAGGAAAGGGGTACATCGAGATCAATGATGATCTAATTTCAGACCTATGAACATATTTCGTTACGGCTTTGAAAAGGATTATTGAATTGAAGGAAAAAGTACATTGGAACAATGTATATTATTTCATGAAAAAAATGTGGTACACAATATCAATGAACACTGTTTATTACCTTTCCGTTCATTGGCACAATTAACTTTCCATCGTGATAATGATTAAACATTCACTGATTTACGAAGGTATTTATTGATACAATGAATTCAAGTTCATTGAGGTGAGGAATGTGGTACACTGATACAATTTTAAATTGTTCATCACATCAATGAACATAATTCATGGTCCCAGAGCACTGATGTATATATTTAAAAAAAATATGGTACATTTTATTGATGAATACCTCTTCGTTTATTGGCACAATACATTTTTCGTCGAGTCAATGAGTGACCATTCACTGAAATATGTATCTTTTTATTGTTACAATGAATTCGAATTTATCGAGATCAATGATGATCTATTTTCAGACCTATGAACATGTTTCATTGCGGCTATGGAAAAGATCATTGAAATGAAGAATAAGTACATTAAAACAATGTATACTATTTTATGAATAAAATGTGGTACATTATAACAGTGAATACCTTTCCGTTCATTGGCACAATACATTTTTCATCGTGGCAATGATTCAAGTTCATTGAGATCAAAGATGATCTTCTTTACATTTATGAACAGGTTTCGTTGCTGCTATGGAAAAGGTCATTGAGGTAATGAAAGAGGTACACTGAATCCATTTGAAATTGTTCATCATATCAATGAACGTAATTTATGGTCCCAGAGATGATTTTATTGTCACAATGAATCCAAGTTTATCGAAATCAATAATAATCTATTTTCAGATCTACACACAGGTTTTATTGGGGCTATGGAAAGATCATAGAAGGTGTAACGAAGTTACTAAGTCCCAGTTTTGTTAGGCAGATAGAAGCAACATTTTGCTCCCATTCTATAACTCCGTAATTAATGTTCATGAATATAATAATAAGCCTTATGTCGAACCAAGCCATCTCGTATTTAAATATACTTATAAATTTTGCCGGCATCTGTTCAGCCGAATCCTCGCATAGAAATCTCCGTTGCTGGCAAGTTAGCATTAGCTGGTAGTACACAGCGCCTCCACTAGAGGGACCACTCCGCACGACTTCGTTTTTTGCACAGAGCCGGTTAACTTAAGCAGACAGAAGCGATCGTTGAAGCATCTTCTCAGGTAGCACAGACTACAGAGACATCCGAAGAGCTCCGAAAGGAGCCAGCTGAAATGAAAGATAACTTGGAGATACGCCTTCCAATCAGGATTGGGATGTTCTGATGAATGCATGTTAATTATTTTGCATATCTTTCGGAAACTCACTGTATGCTCAATATCAGTGGGAGGCCTTCATTGCATTTACGAATGATATGCAATGATTGAATAATTACCACTTATTCAAATGATAAACAAAATAATTAGTTCAATGTGTGAAAGCTTCACGAGAATAAACTGAAACATAAATGTAATGTATATCAATTATTGAATCAAGGAATAACCGATACTTAATAATCACCGTTCATTGGATTGATGAAAAATATCCATCGTCGAACTAATCTGAATCATTATATCAATCAGACAGCATTCATTCGAAGAATGGACAATACTAACTAATCTGATGAATACATTTTCATCAGTTGAACGAATACAATTCATTGCTTGGGTGATCACTCTTTATTCGTTTGATGAATGGAATTCATTACCATAACGAACCTATTTAATGTACTTGATCGTGATATCAATGGAAGCATTCATTGATATTATTAAGATCCGTATTCATAGTATGGATAACCAGTGGTACATTGACATAACGATTGCGTTCATTGGACCAATATTGATAAAAATATTCATTGAGTCTATTAACTTTTTCATTGTATTCAGGTACCAATTTTTTTCTGTGTATAATATGGATACCATTTTTATTAAAAATAACAAGATCTCATACTTGCATTGGAGATATAATATTAATTGTTTTCTGCCAGAACTCGTTTATTAGACCAAATTGTACGAACTCTAGACATCAACTCTAGAAAAAGCGTCATGAAAAACAAGAAAGTATCGCCGAGTGGATTTTTGAAGATGTGTCTGGGACACATAATTCACGAATAAACCCTGGAAGTTCTGCAACAGCAGAGCTGAAATCTCGTAAACCGTTCATTTAGCGTAAAACGTCCGCCGTTATTTCAACTTTACCTCCAGTTGGCTCGGTCGAAATAACATATTTATATTTGTTACTCTAAGACTCTTATGATATCTCATTTATGAAGTTTGCGGCTACAAAGTAACCAGGCAGACGGCCAACTATCAGAAATTAGTTTACTTTGTGACTCTGTTTGAAGACCGGCAACGTTTTAAGCTCCTCTTTCTATTTGTAATTTAATAATATTCTCTCCTCTGGAAAATGTTTGTTGTTTATATAAAGACCACAACTGAATGAAAGTAGAATACTTTTCTTGATTGCCAGGCATATTCCCATGTAATCAAGTCTTTCATTTTATTTACTATACAGTGCGCGGCTTTTAATAGTCCCCCCCTGTTAACTTTTGAACGGTTCGACGTACGAACTTGAAACAAAAAAACTACTTTTTGAAATAAAAAACAAGGTGATTTTTCGACAGGGGTCGTGGGGAGGCACATCAACTCAAAATATTTAAATGGCATGGGGGTCAAGTGTCACATCGTTGAAAAGGGAATTCCATGCTCTTAACAACCATCTGAATATTTTTGAATTTCCTTATTATTTTTTTGGCAATTCAAATTCGAATATCAAATATAATTGCGGATCTGAATACTACTCATACCTCGATTAATTTGAACGGTTTGATGTGGAACAATGAACCCAAAAATATTTGAAGGGTATTAACGATACTACTTTTTGAGAGAAGAAACATTGCAATTACTCGACAGATGGCGCTGGGGGCACATCAACTTGAAAATTTTGAAAGGCGTAAAAATCGAAATTGGAAAAAATTATTAACGAAAGTAAAAAAAAAATAGATGGTTTTGAAGATAATGGAATTCCCGTTTCAACGATGTGACACTTGACCCCCAATGCCATTTGAAATTTTTGAGCCCTCTGCCAAGCAATCATTTTTTATTTCATATAGGAGTATCGGCGAAACCCTCTAAATCGTTTGTTTTTTCATGTTTGTACTTCAAATCGTTTCAAATTTAACGGGGGGGGGGTATTAAAACCCATACTGTATAGTGTTGAATACTACGTGGTTCGAGTGTTATGGTTGGATTTATCAGAAAATGGATTCATTCAGCGGTAAATATCATAAAATGGATAATTTCGTTTGAGAACATTTTCTCATCAAATAATTCACATACTTGAAAAAGTGCACTTTTCCCATGCAGGGTCAAAAAAAACTAGGCCTCACTTTCTCCAGTTTTTTTTTAAACGGAACACCCAGTAAATAAGGTCATAACACATCGAGAGCTTTCGGAGAATGTAGTATTTTTTACTTGATTCAATTGGATATGTATCTAATTCTCAAGAAATCAATTTTTGAAGCCATAAAGATTATTTTATTCAATGCTGGACAGAAGGGGAAAAACAAACTGAACAGATTTTCAAACAATCTGCCATCTTGAGCAACACACGAATAAGATCTGAATTTTGAATAAATCGATCTATGAAAAGAGCGAAAAATTCTTCTAATCTATTTTTTTCTTAATAAGCGGGAATTATTTCATTCCTTGAATAATGATTATGAAATTCGTACACTGGCTGGAAGCTGATTCTGTAACATCTATCCGGAATGTAGATTGTATTATCAAATATATCAAATCATTCTTGTAACATATGAATGTTATGGGAATTGTCAACAAACTAGACATTCAATTTTCGGGAAAGTGGATTTATATCTAAAATATAAAAAATGTTCGCATCTAAATGTGATGTGACCAAAACATTACGATTTTTGATGATGACACAAACTTATTGATAGGGGGAGAAACATACCCAGAGGTAATAAGAAGCAGCATTGAAGTATTTCATGGAACAAAAGAATGGTTCACAAGAAACAGGTTAATATTAAATGAAAACAAAACTAATTCAATTTTATTTAGAACACCCAGAGTTCAATGCAAACCAAGACAAAATTTAAATTCAGGAAGCTCCAAACTGACAATAACGGAAGATACCAAATTTCTGGGTATGTATATCGATGAATTCTTGAAATGGAATAAACACATTGAATACACAGCAAACAAACTCAGCGAGATATCATATGGAATAAGAGTGGTCAATAAACACCTGGAGATAGAATCTGTAATAACTCTTTACTATGCCAACTTCGAATCATTCGCGAGATATGGCATTATTTTCTGGGGAAGCAACAGTAGCATTGAAAGGATTTTTGTTATCCAGAAAAGAACTCTTAGGATAATCAATAATATGAAACACAATGAAACATTTTGATCTGCATTTAAAAACAACAACATAATGACAATTTTTGCTCTGTATATCTATAAATGCCTGATGTTCTTATTCAAAAATAAACACTTATTCGGTAATAGTGTGCTTCAACACACATACCAAACCCGCAGAAATGAACTCACATATCCTGTACATAGGTTAACCCGATCAGAGAAAACGCCTTACTACATGGCAATAAAATGTTACAACCATTTACCCAACAATGTCAAAAATATTAACATAAATTCAAAAAAAAAATAAAAAAAATGCTCATTGACTCATAACCTTACAATATGAATGATTATCTAAATAACCAAACATAAAATGTACAGTTTTCTCCTGTGACGCCATTTCATTCTGTGCAGCCTGTTACAAAAATTGTAATCGTCAGCACAATTTTGAAATAAATATATTTATTATTATTATTATTATTATTAAATGGAACACTACCAAAGAAATAATAAAAATCTGAATTTTGGGAAATTGTCTGTTAGATAGTAGAATGCATGTTTGATATGCCGACTTATGGTATTACGATCAAAGAATTTCGGGGCTCTTATAGCAAGGTTAAATAACGATTTTAGGCAACTGTGTCAAGCACAAGGAGAGGCAAGTAGGTAATTAGTAAACTTATAACAAATGAAGAAAATGAATGAGCGTCGAGACAATAGTTAAAAATCTTTATTATGATAATAGAAAAATTGCATGAGATCTGGATTCAAGCCATACCTACTTCCGTGAACAGAATATTGAGAGAAAATAAACTTCACCATACCGAATCAAGTGGCTATCCTTAGGGAAGAGATGACAAGATGACAGCAGACAATGGTTACCTCAAGGGAAAGTTTTATCGCCTGTGCTGTAGTCACTGGTTATCGACGACCTGTTAGTAAAGCTTGACGAATCTGGTTTCACGACTCAAGGTCATGCAGATGACCTAGTCGTCACCATTAGGGGCAAATATGACGGAGTAATCTCCGACCCGTTGCAATTAGCCCTAAACACAATCAGTAGCTGGTGCGCAAAGAAGGACTCAACGTCAATCCTAGCAAAACAGTGCTGGTTCTATTCACTAACAGGCGAAAGTACGAATTTAAATCCTCAACTCTGAATGGAACCCAGCTAACATTTTCCGAAGAGGTGAAATATTTGGGAGTTATTATAGACCAAAAACTGACTTGGAACAGCCAAACCGCATTTTTTCCAAAGCTATACCGGCAAGCTGGACATGCCGCAGAGTCTTTGGTAAGACATGGGGTCTGAAACAAAAAATGATTTATTGGTCACACCAAACGATCATCAATCCCATGGTCACCTACGCCTCACTGGTATGATAGCAAAAAATTCAACAAATTTTGGCACAGGTTAAGCTGCAGAAAGTAGCTTGTCTGAGAGTAAAACAAGCGCAATATTTACGTGCCCCACTGCAGCCTCAGAGGTAATGCTAAACCTTCCAAGATTGCACCTACGTGTAATAAAAGAAGCAGCAAACCGTGCCTTCAGACTGAGCCAGTCAAAAAACTTAAAAGCAGTAAATCCGAATGAATACATTAAGATTTTGAAACATATTTTTCTAGAAGCCATGTCTAAACCGACAGATTTCATGCCAGTTAGGTACGACTTCGAAATGCATTCTGAAGTGGTCATAAACAGCCACCAATCTTGCACAGCGAACAGACCTTAACTGGGAAGAGAGGCATCAGTGTGGTACAGAGATGGATCTAAGATGGACGAAAGGGTTGGAGTTGGCGTTAAAGGACCAAATTTTATGCTATCAAAACCCCTTGGTAACACCCCAACCATCTTCCAAGCAGAAGTACATGCTATAGAATTATGTGCCGAGGAATGCCTTGAAAGAGCCACTCGAAGGGCAAAAATCTATATACTGTCACATAGCCAAGCAGCACTAAAAGCTCTGAGGTCTGTGGTTCTAAGCTGACTTGGGCTGTGAACAATCCCTGAGACAACTGGCAGCAAACAATCAGGTCACCCTGATGTGGGTGCCAGGTCACAGAGGAATCGAAGGCAACGAAGAAGCAGATGGTCTTGCCAAAGAAGGGGAAAACACGGCCCAGAACCCTTCTATAGACTCTCCAAAGCCCACTTAAAAGAAGAGTTTCGACGCTGGAAAACCGATGAAATAAAATCTCACTGAGATAAAGTGCCAGGACAAAGACAAGCGAAAAGGCTAGTGTGCCTATCGCTAAGGAAAGCTAAATAGCTTCTCGAGTTGGACAAGAAAGACTTGAATATGGTCACGGGACTCCTCACTGGACACTTCCCTCTGGGGTACCACCTCAAAAAGATGGTGAATCAGATAATGATAGTTGCCGTTACTGCGAGAACTTCGCGGAAACTGCAGAACATTCGCTTTGCTAATGCCCAGCTAATGCCCAGCGCTATTCTGCTAGAGGCTTAAGTTTCTCGAAGGGGCCTTTTTAACGCCCTCCGACATCAGGAACTTAGCTACCAGGAAACTGATAAACTTCACAAGAAGTCTCGGAATCCCGGGCCTCGAATAGACCAAGGGTCACGCACAAAAGAACTTATACAATCTACAATACCGAATCGAACTACCGTACATCGAGAAATCTATGAAGTGGATTAGGATACCATGCAGAGTAAATCTATTGAATTTCATTGGCGTGAAACCAAATTTTCTGAAATATATTCTATTTATTGGCGAGTCCACATTTAAAAGTACGTCAACCGATGTGTTATTTCATTTTACTCTCATATTTCCACATTGCTTGTAGCCTAGCATGACACATACCTGTCTGAAAACAACTACTCTCCTGGCTAATACCGCAACAGGTTATTATTATTATTATTATTATAGATTTTTAATCATACTGCAACGCTCTCATGGCAGAGGACACATTTACAAATGTTCCTGTAACCAAGTAGCGAAATTTTGTTTTGACTCGAATAGGAGTAACAACTATAGACTAGTTTCGAGGTTTCGCCTCTCATCAGTACAGAGTAGGTCACTATCAATAAACTATCAATAAATTACTATTTCTGTGAATTCCAGTGGTGCAAATGGTTGTGTATGTTGGAATAATTCGCATTATGCGTCGAAATTAGGGAACACATAACCTCAACACCCTGTATATGTCACTGAAACAATGATGTAGGGCTTGATAAAGAAGATTCTTTGTTCAGCGCTTTTTGGACGTTTTACGATTAATTATTCGAAGATTCATTGGATTCTTAGAAGGAACCCTTTATTTTGTATTTAAATTTAAGTGAAATGCGTCTGTTTCTGATTAATTCCCTTTGAAACACCTGCGTGCTCTCAACTGATTAATAAATGGAAATTTTCACATCAGTTGCTTTTACTGGATTGAAGGAATCTTTTGAAAAACTGCAAAACAAGGTTGTCTTGGGAAAGTATGTTGATAAAATCGCAAAATATTCTATGAAACCATACTTTCAACTCATACTAATGAGGTTATTCATAATTGGAGAATTATTGGGCGAATCTGGTCATTCAGAACAGGAACGTTAATTTGAGATGGTTTTCTATAAGTTTTTCTCATTCAATTTGATTATTTCCATTGCTGTTATCTCAATGAGGAAGTTTCCATAGATATAGGTTACCTTTGTTAAAAATATAGAGGCTTGTCTAATGATGTGCCTACTTCTCAGCTTTTTTCTGTTGACGGTGAGATCATTTTGGATAAAATACTTACAGTTTGCTGTATTTTGAATACAAATATATTTTGAATAATACTTATAAAATATTGGACACCTACTTTGTTGATAAAGTAAATCTCAGATACATGGTACTTTATTATTGAGGTCAGATTATTGTTTATATCGAAATAATTAACATCAAATGGATTATTTCAAAGGCCCATTCAGATACATGGGTGCCCACCAAGGGTTTTTAACCCCCGCATGATAAATTTTCTCCAGTATTAATAAAATTAATACTTCCGCAGCAAAGAAAATATGACGTTGCGAACTGTCTTGCAGTTTATAGAAACGAGGGTCAGAAATATTTGCTCACTATTTGTAAAACCCGTTTTTCAATCACGTGCAATTAACAAGCAGATATTTTTGACCCATGTGACTATAAAGTGCGAGACATACGTTCTTTTTACTTGCGTTTCTATCACAAAATCTTATTTTCTTTGGTTTAGAAATTTATCATGCGGGGTCAAAAACTCGGGGTGGGCACCCATGTATCTGAATCAGCCTTAAAATAATGCACTGCATACAAATCCAGGGGTTCGTTGGTACATCGGATATTCATTTTCACACTGCTATTATTAGCCTTATCACAAATACAAAACTTTTTCTCTGAATGTCTTCCTAAAAGTATTGATCTGGTAAACAAATAGAAACGGACAATGCGTCACAGCGACAAGTCGTAACAACATTTCGTAACATCGATAGTTCATAACTACGACTAATCGTAACGGTAACGGTAACGGCGGTTTTAAAAATGAAAAATTGCGGAACATCTTCACTAAGGCGACATTTGCAAGCTAAACACACTGGAGTCTACGAAAAAAAGTTGGTAGATCCAGCCCACCTAATTCCGGGGCAAATGCCTCTACAGGTTCAAATTTCAGTTTTGAGTTGGCTTGAGAAAGTAAAACAATAATTCAATTTTAGCCATAACTATGTTGTAGTAGTTTGATTATAATTCATTTCAATATTGCTTATTGAATATTTGGCCAATATTAAAATTTTAATGATGGTGATAAATTCATTTTCTAATACTGTATCAATATTGTCTTTCAAATATTGGCGTGAGGTTTTCGTAACAATCTCAATCAATCAAGGGTCTATATAATATTTCGAATACGGATGAAATAATATTCCACCAATTTGCTATCAAACTTGGATATACAATATTGTTTTTTATCTCTAAAATCGACATGAGAGAAATATTGAAATCGCAATATTGGAGCTAGATGCTGAAAACCACTTGTTGGCAATATCGCTCTATCGATATTGGGGAAAATCATTCAACCACAATATCGACCCAATATTTTATGGAATAATGTACATTCAGAACAGGTTGAGCCAATATTCCACCAATATTATTAGTGAAATATTGTTTTTCCAATATGTACCCATATTTTTTCAATAAATCCTTATTGGGCCAATATGAAAACAAGATTCAGCCAATATGAGGTTCTACCTGGGTTTAAGTCCCACATTCACTATTATTTTGATCATTTCGAAACAGCCCGATTTTATAAAAGAAAAATCTTTAAATATCAGGATTAATTTTGTTTCCCGATTCATGTCCCGCTGTATTGACTGTCACTTTCGATACTGGTCGAAAGTAGCCCATCTTAAAGCATTTATTGAATGAACACTTTGTAGTTTCATTCGTATGATCAAAAAATACGAAAAGAGCCACCCATTCATCATATCCAGAGTCGATAAAGCATAACACGACTAGTCACCCATCAAAATATAAAGTCAGCATCGAACGGGGCACGCCGGCGGCAAGTCCAACTTCCTAGAAAAGTCGTTATCCTCCCTCGGGAGATATTCGAGTATATGTCGCCGTCTTCCCATCTCCCTACCCAGAGGACGAATCCCAATAATCTGCTGAGGTTTCCAATCCGATTTAAAGACCCGCCTTATTGCGCCTCTTATACGAAAGATTGTACTCAGCGATATTAGGCCATCAAATATGTACACTCCCTTGGTTTTCCTTTCCACATTCATTTAGCCGGTCATGGTTCATTTCATTATAAATGGTTAGACGGTCTAATCCTCGGATAGTACGATACGACGATACAAATACCATTACTGATCAAATGTTTGCTCTTCAGAAGGTCTGCAACGGGGAGTTTATGAGATAGTCCAGTGATATGAATAATTTGTTGATATAGGGGAAAGCGAAGGGGAAGGAAGATAACATACATTATTTATTTATTTGCAAATCTAAAATTTGAATGAATGGATTATATCACAATGCAGATGGAAATATGAATACAAAAAAGTATGTCCAAAATGGATGCAAGCACTACTCGAACATGCAGAATATCCCACAATTTCCTTCATTATTCAAAAAGATAGAAAGATTACCTGCAAACGAATTTTTAGTTCATGTCTATTACATTTTTGGGATTGAATGAAGCCAATAATGTGTAAATGGTGCTCTATTCCTTTGTTCTTTCATTAATTCATTCCTTTGATCCTTCGCTCCTTCGATCTTTCGATCTTTCGATCTTTCGTTCCTTCGTTTCTTCGTTCTTCGTTCTTCGTTCTTCGTTCTTCGTTTCTTCGTTCTTCGTTTTTCGTTTTTCGTTTTTCGTTTTTCGTTTTTCGTTTTTCGTTTTTCGTTCTTCGTTCTTCGTTTCTTCGTTCTTCGTTTTTCGTTTTTCGTTTTTCGTTTTTCGTTTTTCGTTTTTCGTTTTTCGTTTTTCGTTTTTCGTTTTTCGTTTTTCGTTTTTCGTTTTTCGTTTTTCGTTTTTCGTTTTTCGTTTTTCGTTTTTCGTTTTTCGTTTTTCGTTTTTCGTTTTTCGTTTTTCGTTTTTCGTTTTTCGTTTTTCGTTTTTCGTTTTTCGTTTTTCGTTTTTCGTTTTTCGTTTTTCGTTTTTCGTTTTTCGTTTTTCGTTTTTCGTTTTTCGTTTTTCGTTTTTCGTTTTTCGTTTTTCGTTTTTCGTTTTTCGTTTTTCGTTTTTCGTTTTTCGTTTTTCGTTTTTCGTTTTTCGTTTTTCGTTTTTCGTTTTTCGTTTTTCGTTTTTCGTTTTTCGTTTTTCGTTTTTCGTTTTTCGTTTTTCGTTTTTCGTTTTTCGTTTTTCGTTTTTCGTTTTTCGTTTTTCGTTTTTCGTTTTTCGTTTTTCGTTTTTCGTTTTTCGTTTTTCGTTTTTCGTTTTTCGTTTTTCGTTTTTCGTTTTTCGTTTTTCGTTTTTCGTTTTTCGTTTTTCGTTTTTCGTTTTTCGTTTTTCGTTTTTCGTTTTTCGTTTTTCGTTTTTCGTTTTTCGTTTTTCGTTTTTCGTTTTTCGTTTTTCGTTTTTCGTTTTTCGTTTTTCGTTTTTCGTTTTTCGTTTTTCGTTTTTCGTTTTTCGTTTTTCGTTTTTCGTTTTTCGTTTTTCGTTTTTCGTTTTTCGTTTTTCGTTTTTCGTTTTTCGTTTTTCGTTTTTCGTTTTTCGTTTTTCGTTTTTCGTTTTTCGTTTTTCGTTTTTCGTTTTTCGTTTTTCGTTTTTCGTTTTTCGTTTTTCGTTTTTCGTTTTTCGTTTTTCGTTTTTCGTTTTTCGTTTTTCGTTTTTCGTTTTTCGTTTTTCGTTTTTCGTTTTTCGTTTTTCGTTTTTCGTTTTTCGTTTTTCGTTTTTCGTTTTTCGTTTTTCGTTTTTCGTTTTTCGTTTTTCGTTTTTCGTTTTTCGTTTTTCGTTTTTCGTTTTTCGTTTTTCGTTTTTCGTTTTTCGTTTTTCGTTTTTCGTTTTTCGTTTTTCGTTTTTCGTTTTTCGTTTTTCGTTTTTCGTTTTTCGTTTTTCGTTTTTCGTTTTTCGTTTTTCGTTTTTCGTTTTTCGTTTTTCGTTTTTCGTTTTTCGTTTTTCGTTTTTCGTTTTTCGTTTTTCGTTTTTCGTTTTTCGTTTTTCGTTTTTCGTTTTTCGTTTTTCGTTTTTCGTTTTTCGTTTTTCGTTTTTCGTTTTTCGTTTTTCGTTTTTCGTTTTTCGTTTTTCGTTTTTCGTTTTTCGTTTTTCGTTTTTCGTTTTTCGTTTTTCGTTTTTCGTTTTTCGTTTTTCGTTTTTCGTTTTTCGTTTTTCGTTTTTCGTTTTTCGTTTTTCGTTTTTCGTTTTTCGTTTTTCGTTTTTCGTTTTTCGTTTTTCGTTTTTCGTTTTTCGTTTTTCGTTTTTCGTTTTTCGTTTTTCGTTTTTCGTTTTTCGTTTTTCGTTTTTCGTTTTTCGTTTTTCGTTTTTCGTTTTTCGTTTTTCGTTTTTCGTTTTTCGTTTTTCGTTTTTCGTTTTTCGTTTTTCGTTTTTCGTTTTTCGTTTTTCGTTTTTCGTTTTTCGTTTTTCGTTTTTCGTTTTTCGTTTTTCGTTTTTCGTTTTTCGTTTTTCGTTTTTCGTTTTTCGTTTTTCGTTCTTCGTTCTTCGTTCTTCGTTCTTCGTTCTTCGTTCTTCGTTCTTCGTTCTTCGTTCTTCGTTCTTCGTTCTTCGTTCTTCGTTCTTCGTTCTTCGTTCTTCGTTCTTCGTTCTTCGTTCTTCGTTCTTCGTTCTTCGTTCTTCGTTCTTCGTTCTTCGTTCTTCGTTCTTCGTTCTTCGTTCTTCGTTCTTCGTTCTTCGTTCTTCGTTCTTCGTTCTTCGTTCTTCGTTCTTCGTTCTTCGTTCTTCGTTCTTCGTTCTTCGTTCTTCGTTCTTCGTTCTTCGTTCTTCGTTCTTCGTTCTTCGTTCTTCGTTCTTCGTTCTTCGTTCTTCGTTCTTCGTTCTTCGTTCTTCGTTCTTCGTTCTTCGTTCTTCGTTCTTCGTTCTTCGTTCTTCGTTCTTCGTTCTTCGTTCTTCGTTCTTCGTTCTCTCCTTTCTCCCAGTGTTCCTCCATTCCTCTATTCCTTCGTTCCTTCGTTCCTTGGTTTCTTCGTTCCTTCGTTCCTTCGTTCCCTCCTTCCTTCCTTCGTTCTTCCATTTATCTATTCCTTTATTCATCCGTTCCTGAATTTCTCCGTTCTTCTCTGTGCCCTCATTTCTTCCTTCCTGCCTTCCGCCATTTCTCCGATCCTACGTTATTTTGTTCCTCTGTTTCCCCGTTTCTCCGTTCTTCCGTTCCTTCTCTCTTCAGTTACGTAGCACCACCGTTTCTTCGTTTCTCTATTCCTCATTTCGTCCGTTTCCCCGTTTCTCCTTTGCTCCATTCTTGCGTTCATGCGTTCGTAATCGTTTCTCCATTCCTCCGTTCCTTCATTCCTCCCTTCCTTCTTTCTTCTGTTCCTCCGTTCATTTGTTATTCCTTTCCTACGTTACTACGTTCCACCGTTCTTCCGTTCCCCTTCCTTCTCTCTTCTGTTCCTCCGTTCCTCCGTTTGTTGTTCCGTTCCTGCGTTCCACCATTCCTCCGTTATTTAGTTCCTATGTTCCTCCATTTTTCCGTTTCTCCGTTCCTCCATTCCTCCATTCCTCCGTTTCTCCGTTTCTCCGTTCCTCCATTCCTCCATTTCTCCTTTCCACCGCTTCCCGTTTCTCCGTTCCTCCCTTTCCCGGTTCCTTTGTTCCCCCTTTTTTCAGTTTCTCCGTTACCCTGTTCCTCCATTCTCTTGTTCATCCGTTTCTCTATTCCTTCTTTCTTCCGTTTCTCCGTTCTTTCGTTTCTCCGTTCCTGCGTTCATTTCATTATAAATGGTTAGACGGTCTAATCCTCGGATAGTACAATACAATGATACAAATATTATTATGATTAAATGGTTGCTCTTCAGAAGGTTTGCAACGGGAAATTTATGGGATAGTCTAGTGATATGAATAATATGTAGATCTGGGGGAAAGCGAAGGAGAAAGCTATAGGTATCGTCCATTTATTTATATGCGACTTTGAGATATGAACACATGCCAGAGATTGTCGATTTGCAGTTTGAGTTGCCGGGAAAAATATGCTCTGGATGGCTGAAATTACCACTTTGGTATACAAGGTGGACCACATAACCTTGCCCGGATCATTGATTCTATATAGACAAATGAAAATTGCAAAAACAACTAATTGACTGGCAATTGAAGTAGTACTTTTTGAATTGTTTTTGAAATTTCTCTTTGCCTATATAAGATACCTATATAATATATAATGTCATATTCAGAATTTGCTTCTTGTTGGGTTCACAACTTATTTCTATTTTCAGGAAAATTTGCATTTTCATTCAGTTAGGTCATTGAGTTTTTATTGAAGATAAGGAAAATCTGAAGAATTGTGTCCAGAGTTGTGGTGGAAAATTTGAGCATCTATTATAGCTTTGTTTTGTTTTGAGAAGAAAAAAACTTCTAGCTTCTAACAGTTACTGAAAACTTGTACTGCAGGTGGCTTCTCAACACTACATATTCTGTGTTGAGCAGCTGCCACCTGTATTCCAGTAGCAGAATTAGCTGGAAAGAAATACTTTGTAGTGCGTCCTTTTGAAAGGGCCGTAGGGCTATCTGGGATAAAAACGCTCAGTTTATTTGGTTTCGAACTTTGTCCTGATTTAACTAACCTCAAACCTTTTATGATGACTGAGATCTTCATACGTATTTTTCGTGAGACACCATCATCTCCAAAATGTGGGTAATCTTGGATATCCCTTTATATTCATAGAAACATGTTAAACTTTCTTCGCTTATTCACATTCTGTGACTCACTGGAATATTTAGCGCTTTTCAGAGAATCTTCGAAGAATTTCCCTCTTGTTCCGCTGAATTTTGAACGTAATTTTCCAACTCACACCCGTTGCACATGCAGCCATTTCCGTATTTCTCCCAAACTCAATTATAATAAATAAGTTGTCTTGAATTCCCTTATTTCCATACCGCAAGAAAGTGTACCTAGACTTTTCTCCTACCAACTAGACGAACAAATTAAAACGAAAGTTCCAACTGAACAAGTCTAATCCAATCTGGTGCGGATAAGGATATTCGAACACGATAAGCTCGAGGCAGTGTCGAAAGAACACCTGGACAGGGTTGCCAACT
Organism: Chrysolina haemoptera; assembly: GCA_958298965.1. NCBI lineage: Eukaryota > Metazoa > Arthropoda > Insecta > Coleoptera > Chrysomelidae > Chrysolina > Chrysolina haemoptera. The sequence goes on along the minus strand of OY282590.1, from coordinate 6,944,109 downwards.
TTTTCATCTAGAAATTTTTAACTTGGAAGGAATCATTGGATATGTTTGATGATCATGTTCACTGCCGTAAGCATCCAGAAATATAGAACAGATATTTGTATGATGTTCTTTCAAAAGTTTAGTTAAAATTGTTGTTGTTAAAACTGATATTTCCGTCAAACGCATGCACCCTTAAGAGTAACCCTCAGAAGTTCTCGGAAGACTTGTGCTAGCTATGAAAGAGGCAGCCGTCACCTGAAATGCTTGCTTTTCATTAGATACCTTGCTTTTCCCACCTTTTCCATTGAAGCTCTAATAATACTAAAGTTTATAAGTGAACACGAATAATCGATTTGACATACCCAGTAGAGAAAAACAATAGTAGTTGCTGAAAGTGATGATTTGACTGTGCCTTGCCTTGGTTCACGGGAAGATTCACGTGAATTCGGTGGTAAGAAGGCTGGGATCGGCTTTCAATAAGCGGTGTGGCCCCCGAAACAATGGGTGGTATGAATAAAACCTAGCAAAAGCTTTTACTATAGGTTTGTCTCTCTCATTAATTAACAAAATAGATAGATCTGTTTCAAAAAATCTAAGTAAAAGTAATTGCTTATGGTTTATTCATTAGACCCAATAGCTGGAGAAAACTTTACAGGTGTCTCCAACCCAGTTCCGTCCAACTAAAGCCGAACATGTGGGTGCGATATGAGCCCAAGCTGGAAGGCTTTAAAACCCATTCACCCGTGCCAGGAAGAAGAAGAAGAAGGAGAAGAAGAACGGAAATAAATTACAAATCGGCAACGCTGCACATGTCATTCCATTTGCACGTTGAGAAAAAGAGAAGAAGACAAAAGTGCCTTGCCTTCTATACAAAACGACGAGCGATGTTTCGTATCAATCAAGAGAATAGAACTGGGGCTGAGAAGACGAAATGAGAAGGTGTGTGTGTCACAAGGGAAACACCCCGACCCTTTTTTATTAGCAGAGGAACGTGCCCGTATAATGTCTGTATCGTAATTCTCTCTTAAAGGGATGCTGCCAAATTGTGTCAAAGGTAAAAGGGAAAAAGGATCGGTGGGGTTGAAAAACGCGGAAGTGTGCTCATCTGTACATCCTGATAAATGTAAACGAATTTCACATTATCGTTTGAAGAGATTCAGAAATTTGATAGATGAAAAATACCAACTAAATGATGAAATTTATTATGACTCTGAGTCTATTTTTTACGTTATAACAACTCGAGTAATCAATGTGTCATATTTTCCATACCAGAAAGCTGTTCCAACCTGGTGGCTGGTTGTCGAATTATATAGGGTGTCCCACGACGATTAAGACAGGAAATATCTCGGAATTTAGTCTTGTTTTAATCATCACAAATTAAATATATGAATTAAATATCAATTATAGGACTGCCCAAACATTCAGGGTGACCCTAAACTCAAATAATTGGGCAATTGCTCGTCCCAGACGTAGTGGGACAAAGGCTATTGAAGTAACTGTAATCAAATTAATCGTTTTAGACCACAAGTGTTATAGTTGTGTGAATTTACCAGTGAGTAGATTGACTTGCAAACGCATTGTGAGAAGCCTTATTTAATATATGTTACTATGATTCAGCTGTTGTTCCATATGTGGGACCACCTAGCGGTTTCTTACCAAAGTTGAGTCATGATCCATTTCAATATTGTTTATTGAATATTTGGCCAATATTAAAATTTCAATCCTAGTGATAAATGTATTTTGTAATATTGTCAATATTGTCTTTCAAATATTGGCGTAAGGTTTTCGTAACAATCCCAATCAATACAGGGTCAAGGGTTTTAGAATATGGTGCACCAATGTGCTATCAAACTTGGATATACAATATTATTTTTTATCTCTAAAATCCATATAAGAGTAATATTGAAATCGCAATATTGGAGCTAGATGCTGAAAACAATATGTAGGCAATATCGCTCTATCGATATTGGTGAAAATTATTGAACCAATATTGACCCAATATTTCATAAAACAATATACATCCAGAACAGGTTGGGACAATATTCCACCAATATTATTAATGAAATATTGTTTTTCCAAAATGAACCCATATTGGTTCAATATTATTTTTACATTTACAATATACCCATATTAGCCCAATATGAAAACAAGATGCAGCCAACCTGAGGTGCTACCTGGGTGTGTAAAATTAAATTTTTATATTACAATTACTATTTTTTTTTCAGTTCGCAACATAGTGGCTCATCGGGTCAGAAAAAAGAACATTTTATATCGATTAATTTGACAAACTGAAAATATTACGATACAGCTTTTTTTCTGAGACTGAAATTAGGCTGAAATTCATCGAGTAACCTGTGACCAACACAAATGATACAACAAAACCACCAATCCTTAACTAATATCTCTCTGCATATTTGATATTATCAACATGTTTTTTAATCAATTATTGCGTACATAATAGCTTCCTAATTAAGATTTAGATAAGTGAGGTAAGATATAACATATCGACAAGTATTGCTTTTTTTGAATACACCTCAATTACTTTGTTCTATCAGTTATGTAGATGACAGGTTACCCAATGTATTTCAATATCATTTTAATCTGAAATGGTGTTTCATTTTAAACTATAACAGTGAAGCGGTATCAACATAATCGCAATAAAGTTTACTAAATTTCCATTTAAAAAAATTAGAAATACAAATTCAAAAATTGAATTTTACTTACATACATAGCACAAATATTCCATAAAAATGTTAGAACTTGCTGAACCTGAGTTACTTGTCAAAAAATGCAGTTTTAAGTCGTATTATAAATCGTCCAAATTTGTTTTTCTGACTCGACCTGCTATGTTGTCATTCGACAATAAATTAGTAGAAATTAATTAAAAATTGAACTTTATAGCAGATGCATTGTAATCGAAAATCGTGAAGTTTTATTTTTCCCACTACCTACTTCAGGACTGAAATAACTAATTTGAACGTATCCATAGCCCTCTAGATTAAAAATTAAATATCGAAAAAAAAAATAAATATGATCACAAAAAGTAACATGTGATCCATGGTTGTATTCAGAATATCATATGGAGAAAAAAATATGAAAATATACCGGGTGTCTCATTTATAAATCAAAAGTTGCAATATCACTTTCGGTGAGACTGAAAGTTGCACGAATCTAAGTCACTTGTCAAAAAATTCAACCAAGGGGAATTTAGGAAACAGAATATTCAATGCCAAACCTAAATTAGACAAAATGAAGAGATCTGGTATATATCGACTAGAATGTGGTGAATGCCCCGCCATATATACAGGTCAAACTGGTAGAAATTTTGATATAAGGTACCATGAACATGTCATTTCGGATAAAAAATCATTAATGTATGATCACCTTAAAAATTCGAAATATTCGAAAATAGATAAAGATAAATTAAAAATTCTCCACACATGCGAAAAATGGAAGATGATGAATTTGTTGGAATCTATGGAAATAAACACGTCAAAGAAAAACCCCAATTCTATTATCCTCAACGAACAACCCAATTCCCAATACCTGCATTATCAAATTAATTGTTTTGTTATTGTATTGATATTGATTCTGAGAAACGATATACCGCTACTAATTAGGGTGTAACCCAGGTTAGGTAATGTAGGTATAAATATTCAGATTTGGATGTAATCTAGTTAGTTTTGAAAATGGTGTAATGACCGAAACTAGTCAACAAATATAAAATTATCGTGGAATATATACAAAATTGTATTTTAGTGTATCCTTAGTCAAAAAATTCAGTTTTATGTCTGATATAGATCCTTCAAATTTTATTTCAATATCTGAAAAACCAAAAAAGTTGTAGGGGCGAGCCACTTTCTGTGAAAACCCGGTATATAAAGAAACACCCAACTGTTAATACATAACATTACAATCGCAAACGATGTCGCCCTCAAAAATGTACCAATATGTGTGTTTTTTTATTATCTAGATCTGTCGACCTATAGAGCCGCTTTTTCGTTTTAAATAGCTCACTCTATAGAACCGTTGCACATACTCAATATTTTTTCAATACCCTATAATGTGAATGGAAAAGTTTCATTAATAATATCATTTCTTTATCCTGTAAAACTAGCGAAACCTCATTTTAAGTGTGCCATGTCTTCGAAATCGGATAACATCCCCACGAAAAGTAATCTCACATCTTCAGTAAAAGTGACATAACAAGAAGTAATCGTCGTTTGGATTTTTTCATAACGTTCGCAGACTGCAAGAATCCCTCAAAATATCAAATATAACTAGCATATTTTCCCGCCTTATTTCCGTGATACCCTCTCATATCCTGTAGAGAAATTTCCTACGTGACATCAAATTGGAAACGGTGCGTTTGGCTTTCCTCGCTCTCAACGCCCTTCTCATCTATCATTCAGGCTTAATAATCATTTCAGCATTAAAAATCAAAATTGGGAAAAAAATGCTAGGTTGACTGAAGGAACAATGGTCTTGGATACAGGCGATTTCTATAAATCTGCGTTCGAACCAATAGTCCTTTCTATGAAGAACACCAGCCTCGTCCCAAAGAATTCGAAGGTGCTCTGTACAAGGGTGGTCCGACTTCGAATTCGGAAAATAATAAAATTCCGACTTCGAAGTCGGAAAAAAATGAAATTCCGAGATTAATGGAGAATGTTTCCCTTTTCAACATGAATACTTCCAGGAAGTTAGTTTGAAGGATGGAAAATAGTGACTAAAGTTTGTCTTTCAGCCGCAGATGATTCCAAAACTGATTTTTTGAGTATCCTGTCCATATTTTCAAACCAAAATCGAAATGAAATTGAGCATTCAATAAAATTGAAAAATTTGATATTTTTGTGATATCTAACAGAAAACAACTACTTCCCCGGCTAAATCCACGCTGGGCATTGCACTACATCTGATAGATATATTGTAAAAAGACCCTCACTGAAAAAGAATCTGAAGGAGAAAATTTGCATTTTCATGGAGATAGTTGCTTTTTAACTATATATGGTTATCATTAAAAATTCATATAAATGTACGAGAAAGGGAGAATGTTATTCAAAAGTATCACTGACAGAAATCGTTTATTACATTGATCCAAGGAACGCACCTCTTACATTTAATCTCCAATACATTTTTGTCGACGAAAATATATTTCGCTCTTCCAAGCTCATCAGGGAAATCGGAAGAATTGGAATGCGCTCTTCGGAAGCAATTTCACACAGCAAGAATAGAAATGATGAAAATAATATTTCTATCATTTCCATCCTTTCTGTGTGAAACTGCTTCTGAAGAGTCTGCTTACATGATGGAGATCTAAGGTGCAGTCCTTACATCAATGGAATGAAATTTTCTATAAGTGATTTTATCAACTATCAATCAACTATCTGAATGAAAATGCAAATATTCCCTTCTGATTTTTTCTTTTGGTTAGGGTCTTTTCACATTATCTATCAGATGTGGTTCCAAGTCAGAATTTTATTATTTTCTGTCTTTGAAGTCGGAATTTTTTCATTTTTCGACTTAGGAGTCGAATTTAATTTTTTTCCGACTTTGAAGTCAGAATTTTATTATTTTCCGACTTCGAAGTCGGACCCATATTGGGACACTATTGGTACAATATTGTGAAAATATTGGCAGAATATTCAAATAATAATATTGGCGAGAAAAAAAAATGTGAACATTCGGCGATATTGGTCCAATATTAAAAAATAATATTGGTGTAATATTATCGAAGCAATATTGGCCTCAAAATGTTAAGCAATATTGGTACAATATCGCTGTAGCACACTTACGTTGTAATAATAATGGTAAAATATTGGCAAAATATTCAAACGTAATATTGGCGAGATAAAATTATAATTATTTTGGAATATTGGTACAATATTACTTGGACACTCTACAAATAATATTAGTGAAATATTGTGGGAGCAATATTGGCCTCAAAATATTTAAGGATATTGGTACAATATCATTTGCATATATTGGTAAAATATATGTCGCCTTGGAAACATTGTTGAAATATTTCCAGAAAATGTCGAATAATTCTACAATTTCATTTCTACTTCAATTAACCACTGAGTAGATTGACTTGTTAAAGCATTGTGAGAAGCCTTATTTAATATATGTTACTATGATTCAGCTGTCGTTCCATATGTGGGGCCACCTAGCGGTTTCTTACCCAAGTTTGATCATAATTCATTTCAATATTGTTTATTGAATGTTCGACCAATATTCAAATTTCAATGATAGTGATAAATGTATTTTGTAATCTTGTATCAATATTGTCTTTAAAATATTGGCATGAGGTTTTCGTAACAATCACAATCAATATAGGGTCAATAATTTTTCGAATATGGATTAAATAATATGTGCTATAAAACTTGGATATACAATATTATTTTTTATCTCTAAAATCAATATAAGAGTGATATTGAAATAGCAATATTGGAGCTAGATGCTTGAAATAATATGTAGGCAATATAGCTCTATCGATATCGGTGAAAATTATTGAACCAATATTGACCCAATATTTTATAAATCAATGTACATTCAGAAGAGGTTGAGTCAATATTCCACCAATATTATCAATGAAATATTGTTTTTCCAATATGCATCCATATTAGTTCAATATTATTTTTACATTTACAATATATCCATATTGGCCCAATATGAAAACAAGATTCAGCCAACATGAGGTGCTACCTGGGGAATTTTATTATTTTCCGACTTTGAAGTCGGAATTTTATTAAATTCTGACTTTGAATTTGGAATTTTATTATTTTCCGAATGCGGGGTCGGAATTTAATTACTTTTCGACTTAGGAGTCGTTCTTTAAATTTTTTTCCGACTTCCAAGTCAGATTTTTAAAATACTAAAAATATTTAAAATATTTTTAAAAAATTATATGGACCTTCTACGCCTTCGTAAACACGTCCAAAATATGAAGTTTTCAATTTGCTACATTGTATACAATCTTCAAATAAATGTATATTTTTACTTAAGCAACTGTACTGTATCTGTTGCAGTAGAACACATTTAATTTTTTCATGATATTAATCCAATTTTTTGTTTGTACAATAAACTGACTTGTCATAGTAATGATCAACTTTTAATATTTATTGGTCATTACAGTAGTCGGTATTACATGTTGTACATGTGAAGTCGCTTGTGAAAGGACCACTAGCTTCGGTTCTCTTGAAATAAGAGCAAACATCTTCGTTTTCCATCTCAGAGTAGTAGCATCCCCTCTCACTTACATGACCAAGCACTGAAAAAAAAAACAATTTTGTTTGAATAAAAATCCAAAATTTTTTATTTATGTTTTTTTATTTATTATCATTTGCAGTGCAATTCATCTATTGCCTGCGCTTCACGTTTTTTGTTTGATTTTAAAAATTCACAATCTTAAATTTTCATAACAATTTTTATGGGGTTATGAAGTCTAGGGGAAATCAGTTTATTCTTTTAGGTCCGTTTTAGTTTTTTATTTGATTATTTATCTCAATATTTGACAATGATTATGAATAAAATAAAAGTGAAAAATCTTTTTGAAAAGGAGTCCGCTCGGTATCCTATTGGATAACCAATAAAGTACTTTTATTTTTATAATTTTTGAAAATAAGCTTTTATTCAGAAACTATTTAAAATAAAAGTAAAAAATAATATTTAAAGTACGGAAACAAAAAATCTTTAAGATTTTTATATTTTCCTGAAAGCTTGAGGCTCCATTTCAAGTGAAATGTTATTTCACGCATTAACCTCTTGACAAAACATAAAAAGATTTTTTATTTCTTTACACTAAATATCAATTTCTACTTTCTGGTTCTATAGTTTATAATGAATGAAAGTTCATTAAAAAAAAGTCGTTTATTATTTTTTTCTTTTAGTATTAGAATTTTTCTGAATATGTGCGTCAGATGCATAGAATCTGGTACGATAGCTTGCACATGTTTGATATTTTTTGCCATCCAGCTTTTGCTCAATACAAACAGATCAAGCTATGAAAATTTTTCACAATTGTTACGAATTATTTTATTTGAAATTTCAATAAACTCCTGTACGTTCTCTATCTAGCCTTTAGGGCGGCAGGAGGGAAACATTTTTTCAAAATGGATTTTTTACCCTATCGAAATTTTTAGGATTTTTCAATAATTTTTTCAAAATTTTCGATCCTTATTTTCGGGGGGTGCGACCACTCCAACCAACCGATTTTATTTTTTTGAAATTTTCCACGTCCGAATCATTCTGACATTTTCTCGAATGCCTGCGCGTTCTCCGTCAGAGGAGTTATTTTTTCATTAAATCATCCAATGTATCTTTCCGTTGAGTTAGGATCAATATTTTCTCAAAAAATCTTTTATTATTCAAGGCTCTTCAAAAACCATCGCGTGCGGGATTTTTTTTCCGGCTCTAGTGCTGAAAAAACTCACTTGAAAAAGCTTCAGCGTGCGGGAAAATGACATATCTTAAACTAAATTGCGTGAGGTCATAGGGTGAATCACGCACGCTTGCAGGAAAATAGTTTTTCATTTCAATAAAGGAATAGTATATTGTGTATTTAGTAGTAAAAACATTATATTTCCGAGCGACAATGTAAATTGTTGGCGAGGCGTTAAGCCGAGGCCAACAAGCATTTGAGTCTGAGAATGTGCTTCAAGTACGAGGTACACATACTATTTTTTCTGAAATCGCAATCAACCTTATTATAAATTAAGAATTATTTTAAATGCTTAACAATTTTTGATTGATGTCATTATTGTTGAGACGTCGCAGAAATTTTTTCTACAACTGCTATGAAAAGTAAGTATTTCTCATAGCTTATTTACTTTCAAAACCATGTTTTGCTCATACTGTGGGAAATATTACTTCTCACAGCACTTTGCTCACACCACAGACATTTATATATGGAGAATCAATAAATATCGACAAAAACTAGTTGGCTGCTGTTCAGCTTTAAATAGTAGTCACAGCTGTCAAGAACTGTCAGATTACCTATAGAAGTTTTTAAAATTCTTATAAAGAAGCAAACTATTTTCAGAATTTTTTTCGCTTTTTTTCTCGAATTAACAAAGCTTTTTGTAGTCGGTTTACATATTCTATTTCAAATTCTGTTAGATCCCTATATGTACTATTGAACAAATCAAAAGTACCAAGAGTTCCATGGCGTAATGGATTGTGAATCAGCATGTCTCGTAGGCTGTACGGGTTCGATACCCGGGCTAGGATATTTATTTTTTTAATTTTAATTATATAATTGAATTGATAATAAATACAAAATTTAATACTATAAATATACAATACAATTAAAATAAATTCACAGACCCTACAGCCTGCTCGGATTCTAAATTATCTTTACTTAAAAGTATCTGTAACTTATACGAAAGCATAGTAGACGGCAGGTTCTCCAGATCTGAAAGGTCTTCCCGACAATAAAACAGTATATACCGCGTTTCAGGGGGTTTCAAGCGACTCAGGATCTCCGGTGTGGTTTTAGAAACATGCGCGTCATTGAATTTGAACCATTCCGTTTTATCTCTGGCAAGCGTGTAATAGTGGCCGGAATCCACACTTGAACCGCAATGGAACACAGCCGCCTACAGCTCATAGTGACAGTTATCTAGTGTGAGGTGTTTATCTAAAATAACTGACTGCAGGAGCTTGGTGTGCTGGTGTGAAGCTTGGTCATAATGAAAGTGTTTTAGAGTGAGTATCAGTCTAGCTGGTGCTTCCACTATACTGGTGGTCCTCTCGCTGTCTGTTAATCTGCTGCACAGATCACAGTGATATTGGTTATCGCCTGTTAACTTTTCGTATTGTAAGTAATACTCCATCAAGGATTGTACTGTTTGGTTCTCAGACAGGTTCGGGAAAGAAAGCTGGAGCTCCCTGAAACTATCCACTCGCTCACTCTTGGTCGCGCTCCGCAACGTGAAATGGTCAATGTTTTTCCTCCAAAAGACTGCTACACCAAGGTTGGTATTACTGCTGCAGCTTCATCTTCGGGGTTGACTTCATTACTATTGAAGTTGATCTCATTTTCATGCAGCATATCCAGTAGGTACCCCAGGAACTCTGTACTGTCGTGTTGTTGTCCCTGAAGGAAGCCAGGAGGTCTTGAAATATTCAATATTTCATGTGGTGACAAAGACGACATTTTGATATTTTTATTAAGTCAACTTTAAATGAATTAATCAACTGTTAAGAGGTAGGATACTTTATTACTATTTCAGTTTTGCTAACAATAAAAATAAATATCGAGTTACAATACTTGTATCTTTAAATTTGTGCAGTTGTAGAAAAAGTATCGTGTTTGCGGCACTCGCCCTTCAGGCTCGTGCCACAAACCTCCACACTCGTGAGAAAAGTTGAACTTTTCCCACATGTTGGACAATATACTAGGTATTCCCGGACCATTTTCGATATATACGGGAAAGTTCGTTCCTTAGCAACACTGAAGTTGCTTCGTGAAAGTAGGAATTCTCGAGCGATTTCAGAAAAATTATTTTTGATAACTACATTATGATTACTTACACCATTTCGCTGTAACAGTGAAGCAGATAACTTCAGATGTCGTGTTCTTGTTAGTGTTGATCTTGGAACAGTCCTGTTTTCCCACAAAGTTCAGATTGATTGGAGTGTTGCAAGAATGGTTCAGAATGTTACATTCGTAGCAATGGGATGGGTCACCAGAAACGAGAACTGCAAATAAAATGAGTACAGTAACACATTCCTTCACTAGGAGAAGAGTTTTTGACTATTATTGATTGACACTAAGTTAAAAAATGATTAAAATTTCCACAAAATTTATTGTCTTCATGGAAATTTTACCTAGTGTCATAACTATGGATTTCCATCAAGTAACGGCCACGTCAATAAAAAAAAATCATTGATTGAGCAGGAAGGATGCAACACAATTCATCCCTTCAGAGGTATGCCCCATAAGTGAATATATTTTGCTCCTGGAATAGAAATTAAATTCTATATCCTGAAATCTAGGATAAGTTGACCGGATTAACCATGTATTGGTATTTTCTTAAACTGCTGTTCGACAGCAATAAAAAACATCATGTTGAAAAAGGGAACAGTCTCCATGAAAATTAAAAAATGAAAAATTAGATTTTTTTGTAATATCTAACAGAAAATAACTACTTTCCTGGCTGAAGCCACGCTGGACTAAAAAAATAGATAGGGAGAATGTTATAAAAAATATTACTCACAGAAATAGTTCATTTTATTGAATCAAGATTCGCTTCTCCCGAATTCAATCCCCAACACATTTTGGATGACCAAAATCTATTTCGCTTGGCCAAGCTCATCAAAGAGATTGACATAATTGGAAGCAATTACACATGAATACCTCCCAAGAAGTTATCTTAAATGATGGGAAATAGCGACAGATGATTCCACAACAGATTTTATGAATATCCTATTCATATTTTCGAACAAAAATCAAAGAATATCATGTTTCAAGATTGGCGTCTGACGCCATTTTAGCACTTGATTGCCTTCAGTACGTTCTAGAACCTTCCCTAGACATTTTATTGAATAATCACGATCTCTCAAGAAGCTTGAAGAGCATTCTAGAGTAATATTTCTTATAACATTTCCTCCTGGTGGACAAACTTTCAGATAAGTTCTGCAACCTTGCGGAAATTATGTTTTGGCTCACTCTAGGGATTTATCCTTATCAAGATCTTCAAGACCATTCTAGTTTCCTACCTTATATTCTAGAAAGTTTCAAGCCACGTCCCTGATAAACAAACTTTCGAGAACTTCACATGAGTGTTTTTTCAGTGTGTTCTAGAACCTTCCAGAGCCTCGTTTCTGGTTCATTGCAAGGTTCTTTCTAATATTCCAAAATTATTAGCACAGTATGCATACTCATATAGATTAAAACACGCCGCAAAAATAAAATTTTATTTCATTGAAAAACTGATTGTGGAAAATATCTTACCAGCAGCATACGCCACAATGGCCAGAAGAACACATAACTTTGCCATGATGTCAGGAGAGAGATGAATTGTAACAAAAATATTCCGTATTTAGTATTTATATTATTATCTCAAGTAGGCTCTTGAGATATAATCAATCTGATAAAATAACAAAAATTCATTGTGCGAAGTCCAAGTATCATCAGGTGATTGATATCAGAAGAACAAATTTCTATTCAAGCAGTTCCTAGTCTGTTTCGAAGATATCAGCATACAATTTCTATAAAAAAACATTTAATTATTTAGAAGTAAGTACATGTACATTGAAAGTAAAGTGCTGAAAAAACAATTGTAAAAAAATAGCATGGAAAATATGGATCATTCAGGTGGACAACTGCTTTCCTGACTAGGACATACATTCAACTACATTTATATTGTTCTGTTTCTGCGTATTTTCAATAAGTATTGTGAATTGGTTATTTTCTGTAACTAACTAACAATGCTTTATACATTTTGTTGTAATTTTCCGAAGATTTTTCAATATCTAGTTTCATAAATGACATTTTCCAACGTGCGTCCGTAAAGTACTTTTCCGCATACGTAACGTTACGGAATATAAAAACTTCTCAGAAATCACATTGGTAGAGAAAAATTTATAATTATTTTAGTGGCTGTAGACTATTATATGCAATATGAGAAAAAAAAAAACAAAAACTTTTTAAGTATTTTTTTCAATAGTGAATGATTGTAATATTGTCGAGCGTATGTCTGTCGACTTTGACACACTGATTTTGTTGTTATCTGATATGGAGCTCGTAGAAAAAAAATTGTTTTAAATACGTGCGCGAAGTGCGAAGCCCCCTTTGTTCGTCTAACGGTATTTGCGTGCGGAAAAGTATTACCTTGCACACTTTTTAGGAAAATAACTATATCTAACTGGACAAGTAGCTATTGAGATAACTTAAATAGTAAAGCAGCCAGTAAATACATTTAGTCTATCTAATTTCGTTCATGTACAATGAACGATAAGGATGAAACCATATGATAATATTGTAATAAAAAAATAAACAATGGAGTTAAGTAAGTTTTAATCAGTAATACATGCATACGATAAAATCGAAATTTAAAACAAACAATAGACATTCCACCTTAAAAAATGAAGATGAAATTTTTTTAAAACAATTAGTCTGGGAATGTCTATAATGTTATTCTTCATAGAAATTTCCCTGTGATTTTCTCAATTTCGAATATGAATTATTCAGTAATCCTAAACTTTGAAACCATTGAATTGTGATGATAAATCAACTCCTGTTTTTTATCGCGATAAAAATTACTGTTCCTTAAAAACAGACTTCATCTAGTAAGCTTCTGGCATGACAGCAATGATTGTTCAGTATTGTTGACATTTTCTGTTATTGAATTATTTTCCAGAGGTAATCATGTAATTGAAATTAAACTTTTTTCCTATGATATTCATACAAATACGAACAGTTACATAATGTTAAGACAGGAACATTGAATCATTGAAACATCTACACAAGTTTTTGGGAATAATCTATGACCACAAATTATCATTCAAGAAACATATTGAAAAAGTGATAAATTCTGGAAATCGAGCACTTGGGTTCACAATACTATAGACCGATAGATCATGATGACAGTCTAAAAATGAAGAGATGTATCCAAACAATGATAGAACCTTCAAGTGTGCATTGGCTAGAAAATCGAATTGATCCGTACGGCATTCCAGTCTCAAATCAGGTTAGTTTTGTCGTCGAAATGAGTGCCTTTAGATTTTTTTTGCCAGTAAGACGGTGCTTCGTCGCATCATTACAGTCCTGTGGTTGAAAGGCTATTATAAATGCAACATTCCTTCTGATTTTTCTGACCTAAGGCCCATCAGCATCCTCCCATCTTTATCTAAGGTTGCAGAAATGGCAATCAAAGATCAAATATATCTTCGTATGTGTATGATCATAATATAATTACTTCTGTACAGTCAGGCTTCCGAACTCAACATAGCACGACCACTGCTCTTTTAGCAATTGCAGATGAATTTTTCGGTAATCTCACTTGTCTGGTCTTACTCGATTACAGTAAAGCCTTCGACACACTGGACCATGATATACTGATTAAAAAACTGAACTTTTTTGGATTTTCAAATAGTGCTGTCCGCCTGATTCAAAATTATTTAGCTGACCGCAGTCAAAGCGTCACCATCGACGGTGAAGTGTCAAAGTCTCTACCGGTTGCCAAAGGTGTGCCCCAGGGATCTATATTGGGTCCTCTACTTTTTAGTATATATATTTCTAACTTCCACCGCTTTAGCACCAAATGTGCTGTACACTACTACGCAGATGACACCCAAATATATTTTTCATTTCCTTATTGCAACCATCAAGTAGCCCAGAATACTATAAATAACATCTACAGTCAATATTCGATATCTCATCCGCTCACAGACTGAAACTGAACCCAAAAAAATCGGTAGTTATGTTATTTGGGCCTCAAAAAATTAGGGAATCTGCCCTGACTTCATTTGAATTAAGTATCGGAAACGATACACTACCGATTGTTAAAGAGAGTAAGAATTTAGGGATATATTTCGATCCAGAATTGAGATTCACCAGACATGTTAGCTACCTATGTCAAAGCTCTTACAACACTTTACGGCAGTTATACCCAAGCAGAGACATAATGTCTACACAGCTCAAAATGAAACTTTGTGAATCGCTGATATTTTCGAAACTTTCCTACTGTGATTCTCTGTATGGTCCCGCCTTGCTACAATCTGATCGTCTCCAGCGCATACAAAACTCTTGTCTGCGACTCTGTTATGGAATCCGTAAGTTTGATCACATATCGACAGCTATGAATAAATCTGGATGGTTGAGACTAGAACAGCTAAGAAATTTGCACTTATTAACGAATGTACATAAGGTTATAACTTCCCGAAAACCTGACTATCTCTTTCAACGATTGGTATCATTCCCCAACGTCAACACATTTGTGACACGCAACAGTAAAGTCCTTGTCATTCGTAAACACCGTTCTTCCTTATTTACACGAAGTTTCTCTTATAATGCACCTAAACATTAACTCACTACCTAGTGAATTCAGATCTTACAATCTGCTCAATTTCAAAAAAAGATTGAAATTATACCTAATCAGGAATTGACGGGAATATAATGTGTCTTATTTTGAATAACTAGCCGCTCACTCATTAAGGATTTGAATAATTATGTTTAGAATTTAAATTACTGCTTTTCTTTACAATAGATTTATGATCAAGTCATAATATTCATTTACATTGATTGTATATGTATTATACTAGCTGAAATATGTATGTAGATTTTTGTGTATATATAACGGTGGTTTAGCGTGTATGTATGTGTATATGTATGCACATGTATATATATGTGTATATATGTTGGTATATATGTATATATGTACACGTTAGGGTTTAGGGTTGAGTTGAAAAACAGCTCCTGCTGACACTCCGCCCATTCACCATACCCATTTCTTGGCATGTGAATAAAGTCGATTTATTATTATTATATTATTATTATAATAATCATTGGACTGGAAGAAGAGGACCAATCGAGTGTCCTCCAAAATCTGAAAATTGAACCACTTGGATTTTTTTCAATGGGATTACCTGAAATCTGCAGCTGTGAATCTCAACCAGCCTCAGAAAATTTTTCACGAATGTGAGACATAAATTTGAAAACACCTCGTATCATTGTCAAAAGAGATGTTTACAGTTGCTCCGTTCACCGTTTGATGCCCGTTGTCCACGTGGACTGCTTGCTATTGGTCAATATCAGACAATACTGCACTGTGATTGGGTATAACGCCATAAAGTCCTCACTAGTATCCATGCCAACACCTTCGTCATTCTTTTTAATTCATATTAAACAAGTCCGTCAGATGCGCTCATAGTCCGGGAGGCGATTTAATGAACTAAAGATAAGCGATACCGTGATTTTTGAGTATATACTATTATATCACCAGGTTTTTTAGAATTATGTTAAGAAAAAAGTGTTTTGAATCAAGTAAAACTAGTTTTTAACGATAATTACGCGTTTTCCTCTAGAAGTAGTCAACTTTCCTATAGTTTTCAATGTCCCATCTGAACATCCTTTTCTCTTTACATAATGAGTATCGTACCAAATTTCGTCCAGCCAGACTAGATTACGATCATCATTCCGGAACTTATAAATATATGACAGATATTCATTACGCATGTCAATGATTCTTCGGGATTCCATTATACACTGACGTCGATTTATTGTTTTGTATTGCGTCAATACATGTGAATACGATGATAACACTATTTGAATAGATTTTCCACATCTAACTGCTCCAATCTTAAATCTGATTGTGATGTATTCTGATACAACACAGATTGAGCTCTAACAATTTTCATTCAAATATTCGAGTTAAACAATGGAATTTTTAGAAGATAATTTTGAATTTCTTTTATATCTTGAATTATTAATAATTCCTGTCAATCGATGAGAGCTTCTTAATGTATATTTTCCGTGAATATTTATATTCACTAAAGCCACGCTGGACATTGAACTACATCTGATAGGTATTGTGAAAAAAAATCTGAAAGTGAAAATTCGCATTTTCATTAATTTCATTGATTTTTTTTTTATATTCTCTAGTTTTCATTGAAAATTCATTGAATAAATTATATAGAGAGAATGTTCTTGAAAAATATCACTAAGAGAAATCGTTCATTTCATTGAAGCAACTTTCAAAGTGTTACCGCAGAAGAAATATTTCCATCATTTCCATCCTTGATGTTTATAATAGCTTCTGAAGAGCCTGCTTTCCAATTCTATTAATCTCCCCGAAGAGCTTGGCAAAGCGAAATAGATTTTCGTCGACTAAAATGTTTTTGGGATTAAATGCGAGAGAAGCGAATCTTGCTTCAATGAAAATGTACGATGAGTGATATTTTTTAATGAAATTCTCCCTATCTAATTTGCTTAACGAATTTTCAATAAAAACTAGAGAAAATTTAAAAAAATCGAGTATCTGAATAAAAATGCAAATTTTCATATTCAGATTTTTTCTTTTCAGTTAGAGTATTTTTACATTATTTATCAGATGTATATAATAATAATTATAAATAACATATATAAATAATGAAAATAAATTAAATTTTTTCATTTTTCAATTTTCATGGAGAATGTTCCCTTTTTCAACATGAATACCTCCCAAGTGGTTATCTTAAATGATGGAAAATAGCAGATGATTCCACAACAGATTTTAATGAATATTCAGATTTTCGAACAAAAATCAAAATTGATTTAATTATTCCGACGTTTCTATTTTTTTTTCTCGGAAAAATTATCGATTTTCGCGGATTTATTTGTTCCATTAATTCAAATTTTACTTGTTCTAAGGGGTCATAGCTGGTAATATATTGATCAATAACAATTTGATAAAAATGAAGATGTTCATTCAAGTAGATTGAAATCCACCGATGTCACTGGCACCCCTTTAATAAAAAAATTCGGATTCCTGTCCTTTATACACATAAGTGATTATAAATTTGTAAATTGTTTTTGATAAATTAGAATGAAATATACCGATTACCACTTTGGATTTTTTATTTTTTTTTTATTATAAAAGAGTTATTTATACAGTATCGGAAAGTTTTCACCTGGGGTATAGTAGTTTTATGAGAGCATTACAATTTCTCCTCTACTCGCTCGAGGAAGCGATATCGACTGAGCTGTCTGTGTCTCTCTTATTTATGTAGTATTATCCTAATCATTGCGTTCCTTGTTGCTCGCGTAGATTTTTGTCTATACCCCAGATGAAAAGTTTCCGATACTGTATATACAGTGACCGCCAAAAAGTATGTACCATATGGGAAAAAAGTTTATTATTGAAGTATTGGGAAAAAGATTCTTGGGAAAAGTTTGTGCATGTCCGATAACCTAAAAATCGATTTTGACACATGTCACCTGATTGATGGTATGGCGGCTAATTGAAAAAAATACTACGAATAGGCAAAAAGTCGTGTAAAATGGCAAGATATCTAAAAAAGTTATTTGAAAAAGTTGCTTAGAATTCAATTTTATACACATATACAAAGTTTTAAAAGATGATGTGAGAGAATTGAAAATAGCAATTTTTTTTCCTAGCTGTATAATAATATCAAATTATTATCTTATCAATAGCTTGACCATACTGAAACATTTGGATTTCAATGATAATAACAAAACTTTCTCATTTTATCTACACCATAGAGCTCTAAATTAAAAATTGGATATTGTCAAAACTCTGGCTGTTACATTGGTTCGTATCTAACAGTTATATCAGAATTCCACGACATGACACTCCAGAAACGTGGGGTTTTCTAGATTATAATCAAGTTTTGATGATAATCGTGTTAGAGCGTTTCACTTCGCATGCAATGTTGAAAACTCTAGCCTCTTTAATTTTTAAGATTATGTACGAAGCGAACCGTTCGTGCACGATTATCACTTCCTATTTTGGCGACCTCTTGCGGGAAAAACAACTGTTCCGTATTCCAAATTATGATACTTCATTTGCAAGCTAATTTAACATAAATTTGGTGACAATGAATTATGGAATTTTTCTGAGGCAGAAAACAAAATGGCGGCTTCAGAATCGGGCTATAATTTCAAATCTTGCCGCCATTTTGTTTTTTGCCTTAGAAACTTTCTATAATTCATTGTCACCGAATTTAGGTTAAATTAGCTTGCAAATGAAGTATCATGATTTGGAATACGGACAGTTGTTTTTCCCGCAAGAGGGTGCTAAAAGAGAAAGTTAGGTAGCGAAAATTGACATGGCTGAATTCCTTATGAAATTACCTTTTTAATAATGTGTCACACTCACTACTTTCCCTATTCAAATTGTTTGAGTGATAATGACCCAGGGGAGGGGGGAGAGGTATGACAGTTGAAGTTCTGATAGGAAGATGTCCCCCTTGGATTAAAAATCCACGTGTTTTTGCATTTTTTTTCAGAACACATGCATTTTGAAGATATTCGATCTGTTTCGTTTTCGGTGCCCCACCCAATATATAAGAATCGGTAGTTCAATGGTAGAATGCTCGCCTGCGACGCGGGCGGCCCGGATTTGATTCCCTGTCGATGCATACTTTTCCACTAACGCAAATCTCGACTGCTGTTGGTTGAAGGGTAGTGGTGGAATTATCCGATTTCGTTTCCAGCGCTGCCAACTTTTGACTTTTCCTAGGATCTGCTGGAACTCCTAAAACCTGCGTAGCTTGAGGCTTTAGCCTATCAGCCTCATGGATAAAACGCCCCTGCGGCCATGACAGACCGGGCAAATGTTGGATATATCTTTTTCCTACAAGCGTGCGTGATTCACCCTCTACCCGCACGCAATTCAGTTGGGAAAGTGTCATTTTCCCACAGTTGTGCGGGAAAAGTTTTCCCACACTAGTGCGGGAAATTTTTTCCCACACTAGTGCAGGAAAAACATTTATATGATATCCTCGTAAAATATAAGTGGTGGGTGACAAAATATGAGAGTTCAAGCTTTTTTGTTGCAATACTAAGTGAGTTTGTTCAAAATCATCCATCATTTTGCACTATTCATTGAAAAAATTAACAAATATTGATAAATAAAAATGTATTGTTATGAAAATCACCCTATATATAGGCTTTGATTGATCTGATAACGAGTAGGTAACAATTGATGTTGTCAGAGTGACAGACAAAGCGTTACTTATATAAAATTTTCGATTCTGTAAAGTTGCCACAATGAATTATTCATCTGATAAAGAAATCGTGCAAGCAGCTACAGATGCGAACTTAGAGTTATTGCCAACGAAATCTAAACAAAGGTATGAGAAGCAATACACGAGTTTTATTGAATGGTGCAACAATAAAAAAGTGAAAACACCAAATAAAGAAGAAGTATTCTTGGCTTATTTTCTAGAAATGTCTAAAACATGGAAGCCGAACACTTTATGGGCAAGATATTCAATGTTGAAGAGTGTATTCAAAGTAAAGCAAAATTTGGATAGTAGCAAATTTTACAAAATAATTGCATTCATTAAAAGACAGAATGTCGGTTTTCGACTGAAAAAGGCCAAAATCTTCACTCAAGAAGACGTTTCAAAATTTATGACTGAAGCACCCGATGA
Organism: Chrysolina haemoptera; assembly: GCA_958298965.1. Classification (NCBI taxonomy): domain Eukaryota; kingdom Metazoa; phylum Arthropoda; class Insecta; order Coleoptera; family Chrysomelidae; genus Chrysolina; species Chrysolina haemoptera. The sequence continues at coordinate 6,924,030 of OY282590.1, read as the reverse complement.
CATATACCTCATGATTAAGTTAGTAGCAATTTTTGGATTAGCTGGTGCTTGCAGACGAGAAGAGCTGACAAAACTCACCATTGACGACATAGACGACAAAGAAAACCTGATAATTGTTAATATCAAGGATTCCAAAAATCATTCCTCTAGGTCCTTCGTGATATTTGAAAAAGTAAATGATGGTTATTTTTTGAACGTATACAGAAATTATGTACATTTACGTCCAAAAGAGACTCCTCACCGTCGTTTATTCTTGTATTACAAAAGTGGAAAATGTACTGTGCAATGTGTAGGAATCAATACCATAGGAAAGATACCCTCCGAAATAGCAGTATATCTGCGCCTTCAAAATCCAGAGCTTTACACTGGTCACAGCTTTAGGCGTTCCTCAGCCACTTTACTTGCTGACTGTGGTGTGGGTATAACTAATATCAAACGCCTAGGAGGATGGAAATCGACTTCAGTTGCAGAGGGGTATTTAGAAGACTCCACCAATCGAAAAAAAGAAATGTCCAACAAAATTCTCAATTTGAACACTACATCGTCTTCCGGAAATCAGCCATCTTCGAAAAATATGCTGGCTTCCGCTATAAATTTACATAATACATCAAATTGTACATTTACAATAAATATTACGAATAATTAGTGGATAGAAAATGTTACTCTTGTTAGTTGTTTCTATTTGCATGAATAAATAATTGAATAAATGAATTTGTTTCCTACGCTGGTAGAAAAGTATTGTTCCTAACTCATGCGGAAAGTGTCTTTCCGCACTTGTTAGGAAAATTACTGTTAAACATTCGTCGATCTCCGACATCAGACTACCCTGAACCGAGGAAGACGAAGTCCGATTTCCGAACGGTCGAACTCAGAAGACTGCTTTCCAATTCCTACAACCTCGGCCAGTCGCCGCTCCTGACCCGCGTCCAGATTATGAATGTATAATTCCATTGTCGAGGATACAATGTACGAAAACTCGGTACGGCCAATAAAATTTACAAAGCGCATAGGAAAGTGTTATTACCTACCCGGGCGACAATAGAATCTGGCGATAAATATGAGATATATATTGTTAGCTCCCTCGGCTAGCGCCTGCCGACTATTCAGTATTGGCTCATTCGGAAATTTATATTGTCTGCGCCATTGATAAGGGTTTGAGTAATAAATGGTCGCAAAAAGTGCCATTTGTAAAAGTCGCTACTGCCGAAGCGTTTGTTTTAGGTAGAGCGGCGTCGCTGTACGCCGGTTCTTTGCGTAGCAGATATCCACGAAGGTAAACGGATGAACGCCATAAAAATATCTATGGTGTTTGTCTATCCGTAATAAATTTTGTGTTTGACTATAGCTAATATTGGGCGGGTGGCTCTGGGGTCGATGTTAGCTGAAGATATATTTTTGGAATTATATTTCCTCTTGCACTGAAAAAAATGTGGTACGTTATATCAATAAATGCCGTTTTTTACCTCGCCGTTCATTGGCAAAATACATTTTTCATCGTGGCAATGAATAAATATTCACTGATTTTTGTAGGTATTTACTGATACAACGAATTCAAGTTTATTGAGATCTAAGATCATCGTGTCTTACATTTATGAACAGTTTTCGTTGCTCCTGCGGAAAAGTTTATTGAGGTGAGGAAAGGGGTACACTGAGATCAATGATGATCTAATTTCAGCCCTATGAACATATTTCGTTACGGCTTTGAAAAAGATTATTGAAATGAAGAAAAAAGTACATTGGAACAATGTATACTATTTCATGAAAAAAATGTCGTACATAATATCAATCGTTGCTCCTGCGGAAAAGTTTATTGAGGTGAGGAAAGGGGTACACTGAGATCAATGATGATCTAATTTCAGCCCTATGAACATATTTCGTTACGGCTTTGAAAAAGATTATTGAAATGAAGAAAAAAAGTACATTGGAACAATGTATACTATTTCATGAAAAAAATGTCGTACATAATATCAATGAATACCGTTTATTACCTTTCCGTTCAGTGGCACAATTAACTTTTCATCGTGATAATGATTAAACATTCACTGATGTACGAAGGTATTTATTGATACAATGAATTCAAGTTCATTGAGATCAAAGATGATCTTTTTTTACATTTATGTTTCGTTGCTGCTATGGAAAAGTTCATTGAGGTAATGAAAGGGGTACACTGAATCCATTTTAAATTGTTCATCATATCAATGAACGTAATTAATGGTCCCAGAGATGATTTTATTGTTACACTTAATCCAAGTTTATCGAAATCAATGATAATCTATTTTCAGATCTACACACAGGTTTTATTGGGGCTATGGAAAGTTCATAGAAGGTGTAACGAAGTTACTAAGTCCCAATTTTGTTAGGCAGATAAAAGCAACATTTTCCTCCCATTCTATAACTCCGTAATTAATATGTTCATGAATATAATAATAAGCCTTATGTCGAACCAAGCCATCTCGTGTTTAAATATACTCATAAATTTTGCCGGCATCTGTTCAGCCGAATCCTCGCATAGAAATCTCCGTTGCTGGCAAGTTAGCTTTAGCTGGTAGTACACAACGCCTCCACTAGAGGGACTACTCCGCACGACTTCGTTGTTTGCACAGAGCCGGTTGACTTAAGCAGACAGAAGCGATCGTCGAAGCATCTTCTCAGGTAGCACAGACTACAGAGACATCAGAAGAGCTCCGAAAGGAGCCAGCCGAAATAAAAGATAACTTGGAGGTACGCCTTCCAATCAGGATTGCAATTTTCTGAAGAATGCATGTTAATTATTTTGCATATCTTTCGGAAACTCACTGTATGCTCAATATCAGTGGGAGGCCTTCATTGCATTTACGAATGATATGCAATGATTGAATAAATACCACTTATTCAAATGATAAACAAAATAATTAGTTCAATGTGTGAAAGCATCACGAGAATAAACTGAAACATAGATTCAATGTATATCAATTATTGAATCAAGGAATAACCGATACTTAATAATCACCGTTCATTGGATTGATGAAAAATATCCATCGTCGAACTAATCTGAATCATTGTATCAATCATACAACATTTATTCGAAGAACGAACAATAATAATTAATCTGATGAATGAAGTTTCATCAGTTGAACGAATTCAATTCATTGCTTGGTTGATCACTCTTTATTCGTTTGATGAATGGAATTCATTACCATAACGAACCTATTTAATGTACTTGATCATGATATCAATGAAAGCATTCATTGATATTATTAAGATCCGTATTCATAGTATGGATAACCAGTGGTACTTACATTGACATAACGATTGCGTTCATTGGACCAATATTGATAAAAATATTCATTGAGTCTATGAACTTTTTCATTGTATTCAGGTTCCAATTTTTTTCTGTGTGAGTTCCCCCAAATCGTTGGGACGGATTTAGTGGTTTTTGTTTCACTTGTACAATATCAGTCTTCGACATATCGCACTTTTGTTTACTGTTTTACAAGACCAATCACCACATACTTTTGCGACTATTTGCAACGTACATGCGACGTGCCCGTGTGAGAAGTTGCTTGTCAAAGGGTTTATTCTTCGGTTTATTTTCATCATTGTAGAAAAGCATTCGTTGTGCCAGGGCTCATGACAACAATCCCTTAGTTGCGTTGCCAATCATTTCATTTATTACTATCTAACAATTCCATTAAAAGAAATTATGACTCTCGAAACTTGAGAGCTTCTTATGGTAGTATTCGCTTATGATTGAACCTGAAGACTATTTGATATTCTGATATACGTATTTATTCAAGTTCATGTTGGTATATAAATTTGTATTCTCAATTGTTTTGGAAATAAATTTATTTCTATAGGTACATCATCGCTATGAAATCCCTACCTCAAATGAACTATAAAAAAAATCTAACACGCAGTGTATAGACTCCTCTTTTTCAAGTGACCGGGCTAAGATTGCTTGACAATTTTTATGCATAATGCAACTAGACGATTGAAATAAAGTTCAAAAACGAACCACGATGATATTATCTAGCTAGTCCCTCATTTCAAACTAGTATTACGGTCATTTGTTGATCACAATCGTAGTTTGTATTTTTAATAATTTTTTTAATCCTTTATCATAATCATCATTATGCATTCCTGTGACAAAGTGAAATACATTCCATCTATCATTTGTTCCTTGATTCGTAGTGAGAATGCTTATACGGTTCATTCCACCACAAAATTCCAAAATGGGTGATTCCATAGAAAAAAATATGTTGAAGTCATTCAGCATAGCTTACTCAATGGCAAAATTTTTGGGCATTATGCCATTGATCATTTCCTTGGAAAATTACTCGAAGAAACGCATGTTCTTTAGAGTATATCCATGTTTTCTGACATTTATCATGATAGTCTTAGTGGTACATGCCTTTTCAAAATATCCAATAAAGCATACCCCCGCTGATGGCCACGGATATTTTTACACAACCTTGTTCCTAAGCATCATAACAGATATTACAAGTTTTTCGCAATATCTGATAACCATCTGGGGAGCTGGCTTCTGGAACAGAAAGAAATGGGAAAAATTCCACTGTATAATTGCGAAAATTGAGCCGTTTATACAGAAAAAGTGTGAGAATCTCTTTATCAAGTATTTCAATTATTTCTTCTTCCTTGATTTATTCTGTTTCGTCGGAATTTTATGTTTAAATTCCGTCATTTTCACGCTAGTTATGGGTTTCCAATTATACACAAAGTATCTGGTCATATGCCTCCCGACACTTGTCGAGACTGTGAAAATGAACCTGATTATTGCATACATTTTCACTATTTATCACTTATTACAAAACCTGATGGATTTGCTGAATAAGCGTTCCTCTGGAAAGGTGAATATATCCTTGAAGATAATTGGAAATTTATATACAGAGATCTGCGAAGTGGTCGAATTGTTCAACTCTATATTCGGATTTCAAATGCTACTCATGTTTTTGCGAACATCAGTGGATACTTTACTGGTTATCAATTCGGTTTGGAGATTCAACAATGGACTGTATCGCGCTGAAGAAAATGAATGGATACCTCGTGAAGAAGTCCCACTGCAAATTGGAATTTGTTTGCAAATGCTACAAGAATTAGTGAGTTTCGTTTATAATTATTTTATTTTTTTTTTCTTTTGAATTTTAAATAGTTATATTTTATATATATTTAGCCATAATACTTTGTAATCATATTTAACATGTTATTTGTTCCACATTATCACTATACGAAACAAGTACATATTGATGTACTTATCGTTCTACACAACTTTATTATTTACCAATCGCACTATTATCGAAATTTTATGTACTCCTAAATGTAGTATGCAATATGTATATGTATGTGTATATAATGGTGTAGTAATAAAGTTCTATTTATTTATTATTTATTATTATATTATTAATACCTGGGACAAAATCAAATTACAAAACAAGCGGAGGGCGTTTTGCAATTTGATACGAACTGCAATTATTTAAATATTCAGACGATTGGAAGTGGGAGAAAATTTAATTTAAAAATGTTCCTCATTGTCATTATTACATTTTCTTTGTATTGTCATCGGTCCCTGATTATGTGTGTCCAATTTCAAGTTATTCGGACACTTGGAATTGAATTTGAAAACTCTCATCATCATTATTATTATTATTATGGAACTCTTGTATTGCCGTTGTTTCTGGAAATGTGTGACAAATTTTAGATTATTCGAATGATCGACAGAGGGAGAAAGCTGAATTTGAATTTCTCATTATTATTGTCATTAATAGGTATCATTATTATAATGACATTATGAAATCCTTGTATAGTCATCAGTCCTTGACATGTGTGTGCCAAAAGATTATTCGGGTGTTTGAAAGTGAGTGAAAATTTAATTTATAAATTCACATTATTATTATTATTATTATTATTAGTGACCCCTATATGGATGAACTTGTAAAGCAAAGCATCATCAGAATAAAAAATATGATCAAAATTGTAAGAGTCGCTTTCGAGTTCCAAAACTTTATGTTATAACTTCAAATCAAATCGAATCAGCAGGAGTTATTAAAATAAAAAAATAAATATAAAAAAATAAGTGTTTGAAAGATCAATTACCCACGAGTACTCTACGTTATTTTTTCAAATGGTGCAATTTGCAGTTATTACAAATAATTGAACTTGTGAAATATTGTAGAAGCAATATTGGCCTCAAAATATTTAGCGATATTGGTACAATATCATTTTGTATTTATTGGTAAAATAGTCAAAGTGAATATGTTGCCTTGCAAAGATTGATGAAATATTTCCAGAAAATGTCGAATAATTCAAAAAAAATTTAATTTCGTTTCTACTTCAACTTACGACTGAGTAGATTGACTTGTAAACGCATTTTGAGAAGCCTTATTTGATATATGTTACTATGATTCAGCTGTTGTTCCATATGTGGGGCCACCTAGCGGTTTCTCACCCAAGTTTGATCATAATTCATTTCAATATTGTTTATTGAATATTCGGCCAATATTCAAATTTCAATGATTGTGATAAATTTATTTTGTGATATTGTCTCAATATCGTCTTTCAAATATTGGCGTAAGGTTTTCATAACAATCGCAATCAATATAGGGTCAATGTAATTTTTTGAATATTGATAAAAAAATATTCCCACAATGTGCTATCAAACTTGGATATACAATAATGTTTTTTATCTCCAAAATTGATATGAGAGTAATATTGAAATCGCTGGAAACAATATGTACGCAATATCGCTCTATTGATATTGATGAAAATTATTGACCCAATATTTTATGAAACAATGTACATTCACAATAGGTTGAGCCAATATTCCACCAATATTATTAATGAAATATTGTTCAATATTATTTTTATATTTACAATATATCCATATATGAGTGCTATCTGGGGTGCGTCTGTCGACTTGAGGTTTGTTCTGGTTTCGAAAAATAATAGGTTTTTCTGGTTTCAAAAATAACAAGTTCTGGGACGTCAGGACCATGCGCAGTAGATGCCAAGGTTTATATTTGTTCAGTTTTGTTTGAACTGGGCATGATCCTGACGTATCAGAACTTGTAATTTTCGAAACCATAAAAAACCTATTGATATGTAATTCTTTGTTTTATTGTCAGTTCTTTTCAACAAGGTAAATTAAAAATTATTGACTGAGTAAAGATTTTTTTATTTTTGTTTTTATCTGATATGAAAAATTTTATTCCTAACACGTTCACAAAATACCTTTTCCGCACGTAAAAACTCATCCGACTGTCTCATCTAACTGTATTCGCGTGCGGAAAAGTAACACTTTGCTCACTTGTTTGGAAAATAATATATCGTGTTGTGTTCATGACATAAGCAAAAAACGAAAAAATTTCCCTTTGTCATTACAGATCAAACCAACAGTAATAATCTTCTCTTGTGACTGGATAACAAGAGAATCACATGAGCTGGTAAGACAATGCTACGAGTACAAAGAAAAAAATGACTTAACCCCGGGAGAAAAACAGGAGTTGCTGGATCTAGCTACGGTTGTTTCGAATAACAAACCTGTATTCAGTGCTGCTCATTTCTTCAGTATGGACCGCTCTGCAGCCCTCGCTATATTCAGCAGTTGTCTGACGTATTTCTTCGTTATCTTTCAGTTCAACTATTCGTTTTGAGTGATCGCCTGTTGATGTGATTGCGATGAAACAACTGAAAATCATAATAACCACCCACTAATGAGCTCTATAATACTGCCGTCCTAAGCAAAACCCCCCTAACTAACAAAACCACTGAAATTGATATTTTTGGTGCATTGGCTTCTAGACAGCTAATACTATATTTCCACCAAGCGACAACCCCATATTTCAAGTTATTTTATAAAGCCTTATCCATGCAAAACTGCACTCCTTCTAAGTAAAAACCCCATTTACTCCATTATAGCATTTATGTAGATTCATGGGGTTTTGCTTAAGACGGCAGAATAGACGACAATGTATTGAATTTGTACGACAAAACATCATTCCAGTAGAATACACAGTGGTTGTTGTGAATCTTTCTAGATGTATCACTTTTTGAATAAAACTTCGACTAGTGTTTATCATTGAATACGCCTTTTTGACGCCTAATTCACACAATTATTAGTAATTTGGAGTACCTAAAGGTACACTTGAAAGGTATATGAAGTCAAATAAAAATATAGAAGAGCTAGTAACCACAAAAATTGACCGTAAAACAGTTCTGCCTCCGGAACTAGAATCAGAATTAGTCCAATATGCGTTGAATATGGAGGAACGATTTTTTGAATTATGGTCTAGAGATATCGAACAATTCTCGCACAGTATAGACGGGACACCTGTGGTGCCTTATGTTCCGGGGAAGATTGAGTCCGTTGTGGAGAATGAGAAGTGCCAAACCTCTTGGAACTAGTCATTCCACAACCTCAGATGAATGTATGTCAATAATCCTGATGTAGTCTTCCTTGACCACCAAAATACCACAATGTTACTCATAGAATTTTCAGCTCCTGGCGAAAAGACCATCGTTAGAAAAGTGGAGAATAAACGGACTCAATCTCCAGATCTTCCGTGTTTTTTTTTTTGCGCCTGCCATAAAATTTCCGGACCATAGTTTGAGGAGAGCTTATTGGGGTAAAGATATGCCTAGTGCGCCCTCCGAATGTGTCGGAGCTTCAGAGAAAGGACCCAACTGGAAGATTTCAATACAAATGATGGATATTATGATGATAATAAAAATAGAAAAGAAAAAGGAAGATAAGTCATATAAGATGCAACTGAATGACGAGGCGAGAGGAACCAAGATATTATGCGGACATTCAGATACGGAAAGTGAATGAGAAGGTAAATATAGAATGTTGGTGTCCTGGAATTTCAAATTCAATTTAGAATCAATCAAAGGAATATTTTCGAAATTATTTGAATAAAATTTGTCAGAAATGGCTGCAATAGGCGAACCTGTATCACATTCCATCCAAATCAATTTATCATTTACAAGCAATTCAACTTTAATTGGTTTCTCATCGTGATGAGTAATATTATAAAAATTCAAATCATCATCGGAATCAGAGTCTTGATTATGGTCAGTTACAATAAGTTTATTGAATTTTGTTTGACCTACCACAACATTTTTACCCATTGTCTTGCAAATCGTGCTGATGTGACCTCTTCTCCCACACTGATTACAATTTGCCTCTTTGAAAAAACAGGAGGCGCTGCTGTGATTGACTTTTCCACAATGGCGGCACTTGCTACTTCCGCCTTGCTGTCCCCGCTGCCTATTAGAAAATGGTGGCTGCTCCACATTCGACTTTGCCCCCGATGTTTTGAGTGTGAAATTTTTTGACTTACTAATGTGACTCAGGGTTCCATTTGAACATATTAACCCCGAATTTATTTCCGCTGCTTCTAGGTTCTTCGCCAACTCATATGCTTTTGCATACGTGAGATTTGTTTCTTGAAAAAGACGTTGTCTGATGACTTCGTTTCTCAATCCAAACACTAACTGATCTCGTATTTCGGTATCGAGATTACTGCCAAATTTGCAATTCTTCGCAAGTTTTTTTAAAACAGCTACGTAACATGCTATTGACTCACATGGCTCCTGTTTCCTTTGACGAAACTTGTATCTTTCGGCGATTTCGGATGGCGTTGGCTGAAGCTGCTCGGTAACAAGTTTCACCAGGGCGTCATACGTTTTGTCTTCGGGTTTTTCAGGACTGCAGAGATCTACCATCAATTCGAATGTTTCATTTCCAACAGCGGTAATAAGGATGGCCGTCTTCATTTCCTCCTTGACTTGATTGGCTTTGAAATACTGTCCGATTCGTGTCACATATGTGGTCCAATTACCTTCGCCGAAATCAAATGGTTCCAATTTACCAATCGACATATTTAAATCCAATTTATTTTACTAGCAAAACCAATTTCCGACTGCGCCAGTGTAATGAATCGCTACTGATTCAATATAATTTATATTTAGGAGTTTGATAAGGAGTATAAATAATACAAGCGACGTCCCATTCATAACTATCTTTATTTCTTTCCTTCATATCGAAGCAGTGGGCCGAATACATAAAAACAGAACATAAAATCCATTACAGTAAAAAGTGAAAACCATAAATAGATTGTACAGGGTGTCCCAAGACACCAATATATCTCACCCCCTAACTAACAAAACCACTGAAATTGATATTTTTGGTGCATTGGCTTCTAGACAGCTAATACTATATTTCCACCAAGCGACAACCCCATATTTCAAGTTATTTTATAAAGCCTTATCCATGCAAAACTGCACTCCTTCTAAGTAAAAACCCCATTTACTCCATTATAGCATTTATGTAGATTCATGGGGTTTTGCTTAAGACGGCAGAATAGACGACAATGTATTGAATTTGTACGACAAAACATCATTCCAGTAGAATACACAGTGGTTGTTGTGAATCTTTCTAGATGTATCACTTTTTGAATAAAACTTCGACTAGTGTTTATCATTGAATACGCCTTTTTGACGCCTAATTCACACAATTATTAGTAATTTGGAGTACCTAAAGGTACACTTGAAAGGTATATGAAGTCAAATAAAAATATAGAAGAGCTAGTAACCACAAAAATTGACCGTAAAACAGTTCTGCCTCCGGAACTAGAATCAGAATTAGTCCAATATGCGTTGAATATGGAGGAACGATTTTTTGAATTATGGTCTAGAGATATCGAACAATTCTCGCACAGTATAGACGGGACACCTGTGGTGCCTTATGTTCCGGGGAAGATTGAGTCCGTTGTGGAGAATGAGAAGTGCCAAACCTCTTGGAACTAGTCATTCCACAACCTCAGATGAATGTATGTCAATAATCCTGATGTAGTCTTCCTTGACCACCAAAATACCACAATGTTACTCATAGAATTTTCAGCTCCTGGCGAAAAGACCATCGTTAGAAAAGTGGAGAATAAACGGACTCAATCTCCAGATCTTCCGTGTTTTTTTTTTTGCGCCTGCCATAAAATTTCCGGACCATAGTTTGAGGAGAGCTTATTGGGGTAAAGATATGCCTAGTGCGCCCTCCGAATGTGTCGGAGCTTCAGAGAAAGGACCCAACTGGAAGATTTCAATACAAATGATGGATATTATGATGATAATAAAAATAGAAAAGAAAAAGGAAGATAAGTCATATAAGATGCAACTGAATGACGAGGCGAGAGGAACCAAGATATTATGCGGACATTCAGATACGGAAAGTGAATGAGAAGGTAAATATAGAATGTTGGTGTCCTGGAATTTCAAATTCAATTTAGAATCAATCAAAGGAATATTTTCGAAATTATTTGAATAAAATTTGTCAGAAATGGCTGCAATAGGCGAACCTGTATCACATTCCATCCAAATCAATTTATCATTTACAAGCAATTCAACTTTAATTGGTTTCTCATCGTGATGAGTAATATTATAAAAATTCAAATCATCATCGGAATCAGAGTCTTGATTATGGTCAGTTACAATAAGTTTATTGAATTTTGTTTGACCTACCACAACATTTTTACCCATTGTCTTGCAAATCGTGCTGATGTGACCTCTTCTCCCACACTGATTACAATTTGCCTCTTTGAAAAAACAGGAGGCGCTGCTGTGATTGACTTTTCCACAATGGCGGCACTTGCTACTTCCGCCTTGCTGTCCCCGCTGCCTATTAGAAAATGGTGGCTGCTCCACATTCGACTTTGCCCCCGATGTTTTGAGTGTGAAATTTTTTGACTTACTAATGTGACTCAGGGTTCCATTTGAACATATTAACCCCGAATTTATTTCCGCTGCTTCTAGGTTCTTCGCCAACTCATATGCTTTTGCATACGTGAGATTTGTTTCTTGAAAAAGACGTTGTCTGATGACTTCGTTTCTCAATCCAAACACTAACTGATCTCGTATTTCGGTATCGAGATTACTGCCAAATTTGCAATTCTTCGCAAGTTTTTTTAAAACAGCTACGTAACATGCTATTGACTCACATGGCTCCTGTTTCCTTTGACGAAACTTGTATCTTTCGGCGATTTCGGATGGCGTTGGCTGAAGCTGCTCGGTAACAAGTTTCACCAGGGCGTCATACGTTTTGTCTTCGGGTTTTTCAGGACTGCAGAGATCTACCATCAATTCGAATGTTTCATTTCCAACAGCGGTAATAAGGATGGCCGTCTTCATTTCCTCCTTGACTTGATTGGCTTTGAAATACTGTCCGATTCGTGTCACATATGTGGTCCAATTACCTTCGCCGAAATCAAATGGTTCCAATTTACCAATCGACATATTTAAATCCAATTTATTTTACTAGCAAAACCAATTTCCGACTGCGCCAGTGTAATGAATCGCTACTGATTCAATATAATTTATATTTAGGAGTTTGATAAGGAGTATAAATAATACAAGCGACGTCCCATTCATAACTATCTTTATTTCTTTCCTTCATATCGAAGCAGTGGGCCGAATACATAAAAACAGAACATAAAATCCATTACAGTAAAAAGTGAAAACCATAAATAGATTGTACAGGGTGTCCCAAGACACCAATATATCTCACCCCCTAACTAACAAAACCACTGAAATTGATATTTTTGGTGCATTGGCTTCTAGACAGCTAATACTATATTTCCACCAAGCGACAACCCCATATTTCAAGTTATTTTATAAAGCCTTATCCATGCAAAACTGCACTCCTTCTAAGTAAAAACCCCATTTACTCCATTATAGCATTTATGTAGATTCATGGGGTTTTGCTTAAGACGGCAGAATAGACGACAATGTATTGAATTTGTACGACAAAACATCATTCCAGTAGAATACACAGTGGTTGTTGTGAATCTTTCTAGATGTATCACTTTTTGAATAAAACTTCGACTAGTGTTTATCATTGAATACGCCTTTTTGACGCCTAATTCACACAATTATTAGTAATTTGGAGTACCTAAAGGTACACTTGAAAGGTATATGAAGTCAAATAAAAATATAGAAGAGCTAGTAACCACAAAAATTGACCGTAAAACAGTTCTGCCTCCGGAACTAGAATCAGAATTAGTCCAATATGCGTTGAATATGGAGGAACGATTTTTTGAATTATGGTCTAGAGATATCGAACAATTCTCGCACAGTATAGACGGGACACCTGTGGTGCCTTATGTTCCGGGGAAGATTGAGTCCGTTGTGGAGAATGAGAAGTGCCAAACCTCTTGGAACTAGTCATTCCACAACCTCAGATGAATGTATGTCAATAATCCTGATGTAGTCTTCCTTGACCACCAAAATACCACAATGTTACTCATAGAATTTTCAGCTCCTGGCGAAAAGACCATCGTTAGAAAAGTGGAGAATAAACGGACTCAATCTCCAGATCTTCCGTGTTTTTTTTTTTGCGCCTGCCATAAAATTTCCGGACCATAGTTTGAGGAGAGCTTATTGGGGTAAAGATATGCCTAGTGCGCCCTCCGAATGTGTCGGAGCTTCAGAGAAAGGACCCAACTGGAAGATTTCAATACAAATGATGGATATTATGATGATAATAAAAATAGAAAAGAAAAAGGAAGATAAGTCATATAAGATGCAACTGAATGACGAGGCGAGAGGAACCAAGATATTATGCGGACATTCAGATACGGAAAGTGAATGAGAAGGTAAATATAGAATGTTGGTGTCCTGGAATTTCAAATTCAATTTAGAATCAATCAAAGGAATATTTTCGAAATTATTTGAATAAAATTTGTCAGAAATGGCTGCAATAGGCGAACCTGTATCACATTCCATCCAAATCAATTTATCATTTACAAGCAATTCAACTTTAATTGGTTTCTCATCGTGATGAGTAATATTATAAAAATTCAAATCATCATCGGAATCAGAGTCTTGATTATGGTCAGTTACAATAAGTTTATTGAATTTTGTTTGACCTACCACAACATTTTTACCCATTGTCTTGCAAATCGTGCTGATGTGACCTCTTCTCCCACACTGATTACAATTTGCCTCTTTGAAAAAACAGGAGGCGCTGCTGTGATTGACTTTTCCACAATGGCGGCACTTGCTACTTCCGCCTTGCTGTCCCCGCTGCCTATTAGAAAATGGTGGCTGCTCCACATTCATGGTGGCTGCTCCACATTCGACTTTGCCCCCGATGTTTTGAGTGTGAAATTTTTTGACTTACTAATGTGACTCAGGGTTCCATTTGAACATATTAACCCCGAATTTATTTCCGCTGCTTCTAGGTTCTTCGCCAACTCATATGCTTTTGCATACGTGAGATTTGTTTCTTGAAAAAGACGTTGTCTGATGACTTCGTTTCTCAATCCAAACACTAACTGATCTCGTATTTCGGTATCGAGATTACTGCCAAATTTGCAATTCTTCGCAAGTTTTTTTAAAACAGCTACGTAACATGCTATTGACTCACATGGCTCCTGTTTCCTTTGACGAAACTTGTATCTTTCGGCGATTTCGGATGGCGTTGGCTGAAGCTGCTCGGTAACAAGTTTCACCAGGGCGTCATACGTTTTGTCTTCGGGTTTTTCAGGACTGCAGAGATCTACCATCAATTCGAATGTTTCATTTCCAACAGCGGTAATAAGGATGGCCGTCTTCATTTCCTCCTTGACTTGATTGGCTTTGAAATACTGTCCGATTCGTGTCACATATGTGGTCCAATTACCTTCGCCGAAATCAAATGGTTCCAATTTACCAATCGACATATTTAAATCCAATTTATTTTACTAGCAAAACCAATTTCCGACTGCGCCAGTGTAATGAATCGCTACTGATTCAATATAATTTATATTTAGGAGTTTGATAAGGAGTATAAATAATACAAGCGACGTCCCATTCATAACTATCTTTATTTCTTTCCTTCATATCGAAGCAGTGGGCCGAATACATAAAAACAGAACATAAAATCCATTACAGTAAAAAGTGAAAACCATAAATAGATTGTACAGGGTGTCCCAAGACACCAATATATCTCACCCCCTAACTAACAAAACCACTGAAATTGATATTTTTGGTGCATTGGCTTCTAGACAGCTAATACTATATTTCCACCAAGCGACAACCCCATATTTCAAGTTATTTTATAAAGCCTTATCCATGCAAAACTGCACTCCTTCTAAGTAAAAACCCCATTTACTCCATTATAGCATTTATGTAGATTCATGGGGTTTTGCTTAAGACGGCAGAATAGACGACAATGTATTGAATTTGTACGACAAAACATCATTCCAGTAGAATACACAGTGGTTGTTGTGAATCTTTCTAGATGTATCACTTTTTGAATAAAACTTCGACTAGTGTTTATCATTGAATACGCCTTTTTGACGCCTAATTCACACAATTATTAGTAATTTGGAGTACCTAAAGGTACACTTGAAAGGTATATGAAGTCAAATAAAAATATAGAAGAGCTAGTAACCACAAAAATTGACCGTAAAACAGTTCTGCCTCCGGAACTAGAATCAGAATTAGTCCAATATGCGTTGAATATGGAGGAACGATTTTTTGAATTATGGTCTAGAGATATCGAACAATTCTCGCACAGTATAGACGGGACACCTGTGGTGCCTTATGTTCCGGGGAAGATTGAGTCCGTTGTGGAGAATGAGAAGTGCCAAACCTCTTGGAACTAGTCATTCCACAACCTCAGATGAATGTATGTCAATAATCCTGATGTAGTCTTCCTTGACCACCAAAATACCACAATGTTACTCATAGAATTTTCAGCTCCTGGCGAAAAGACCATCGTTAGAAAAGTGGAGAATAAACGGACTCAATCTCCAGATCTTCCGTGTTTTTTTTTTTGCGCCTGCCATAAAATTTCCGGACCATAGTTTGAGGAGAGCTTATTGGGGTAAAGATATGCCTAGTGCGCCCTCCGAATGTGTCGGAGCTTCAGAGAAAGGACCCAACTGGAAGATTTCAATACAAATGATGGATATTATGATGATAATAAAAATAGAAAAGAAAAAGGAAGATAAGTCATATAAGATGCAACTGAATGACGAGGCGAGAGGAACCAAGATATTATGCGGACATTCAGATACGGAAAGTGAATGAGAAGGTAAATATAGAATGTTGGTGTCCTGGAATTTCAAATTCAATTTAGAATCAATCAAAGGAATATTTTCGAAATTATTTGAATAAAATTTGTCAGAAATGGCTGCAATAGGCGAACCTGTATCACATTCCATCCAAATCAATTTATCATTTACAAGCAATTCAACTTTAATTGGTTTCTCATCGTGATGAGTAATATTATAAAAATTCAAATCATCATCGGAATCAGAGTCTTGATTATGGTCAGTTACAATAAGTTTATTGAATTTTGTTTGACCTACCACAACATTTTTACCCATTGTCTTGCAAATCGTGCTGATGTGACCTCTTCTCCCACACTGATTACAATTTGCCTCTTTGAAAAAACAGGAGGCGCTGCTGTGATTGACTTTTCCACAATGGCGGCACTTGCTACTTCCGCCTTGCTGTCCCCGCTGCCTATTAGAAAATGGTGGCTGCTCCACATTCGACTTTGCCCCCGATGTTTTGAGTGTGAAATTTTTTGACTTACTAATGTGACTCAGGGTTCCATTTGAACATATTAACCCCGAATTTATTTCCGCTGCTTCTAGGTTCTTCGCCAACTCATATGCTTTTGCATACGTGAGATTTGTTTCTTGAAAAAGACGTTGTCTGATGACTTCGTTTCTCAATCCAAACACTAACTGATCTCGTATTTCGGTATCGAGATTACTGCCAAATTTGCAATTCTTCGCAAGTTTTTTTAAAACAGCTACGTAACATGCTATTGACTCACATGGCTCCTGTTTCCTTTGACGAAACTTGTATCTTTCGGCGATTTCGGATGGCGTTGGCTGAAGCTGCTCGGTAACAAGTTTCACCAGGGCGTCATACGTTTTGTCTTCGGGTTTTTCAGGACTGCAGAGATCTACCATCAATTCGAATGTTTCATTTCCAACAGCGGTAATAAGGATGGCCGTCTTCATTTCCTCCTTGACTTGATTGGCTTTGAAATACTGTCCGATTCGTGTCACATATGTGGTCCAATTACCTTCGCCGAAATCAAATGGTTCCAATTTACCAATCGACATATTTAAATCCAATTTATTTTACTAGCAAAACCAATTTCCGACTGCGCCAGTGTAATGAATCGCTACTGATTCAATATAATTTATATTTAGGAGTTTGATAAGGAGTATAAATAATACAAGCGACGTCCCATTCATAACTATCTTTATTTCTTTCCTTCATATCGAAGCAGTGGGCCGAATACATAAAAACAGAACATAAAATCCATTACAGTAAAAAGTGAAAACCATAAATAGATTGTACAGGGTGTCCCAAGACACCAATATATCTCACCTTCCTCCTCTTATAGGAGAAAATATATTCCGCCAACATATTTTCATTTCACCAACAAATACAGCTTGTTAAACACCTCAACCTAAGTTTACAATTTATACCAAAAAAAACCTAATTCAAATATTCTTAATTCACGATTTCAGGACAGATATTTTATATTTACTACATCCAATTACTCTTTGGTTCTTGATCTTAAAAAGTACCTAGAATCTTCCGGCTTACAATTAACTTTTTCTTTATATGTTTCTTTTTTAGCTTCTACTCCCTCATCAGTGTCACCAGCTGAAATAACGTTATTTGCATCAATATCAGCATCATTATTTATAGAACAACCTCCGGCTAGTGATTTCCGTGAAATAGAAGGTCGGAGTTGATTAGAATGACGTCTACATTCTTTATTTTCTGTAGTTTTCACATCAAAAATAACTGATCCTTCCCTACCCACGACCTCCCCCTGTACCCAGGTGGGACGTTCAGGGTTTTTAAAATCCCTTACCAACACTGTTTCTCCGACGTCAAAATTATTCGACCTACCCCCGTAATTTTCAATTTGTTTTTCAATCCTTTCTTTCACAATTTTCTCTGAATTTGGAATTAACAAATCCAATTTTCCACGTAACTTCCGATTAAACATCAGCTTGGCTGGACTTTCTCCTGTGGTACAGTGCGGTGTGTTACGATAATCAAAGAGAAACTGTGAAAGAAAATTTTCCGGATCCTTATTTTCCAGAAACGCCTTTTTTAGAGCTAATTTAAATAGTTTCACCGAATTTTCGGCTTGACCATTACTTTGGGCATGTTTTGGAGTACTGAAAAGCTGTCTGATGCCGTTTGATTTCAGAAAGTTTTGAAATTCAGTCGAAGTGAAAGGAGGGCCATTATCAGACACGAATTTCGTAGGTAATCCGAAGTCTGAAAAAAGTTTGTTCATTATTTTTATAACGTGTTTGGAATCACTTTTATTTGCCTTAAAAATGGCGGGCCATTTACTAAATGAATCGACTATTATCAAATATTTATTTCCAAAAATGGGCCCGAAAAAATCTGCATGGATTCTACTCCAGGGGTTTTTTTCGTAAGGCCATGGGTGCAGGGTTGTTTTTGGTGGATTATTAAGAAATGTGTTGCAAGTTTCACAACTTTTACACATTTTTTCGATATCCTCATCCAATTTCGGCCACCAAAAATAACACCTAGCCATTGCCTTGCATTTACTCACCCCCATATGACTCAAATGGATTTGTTCCAATAAGAATGATCGTAATTTTGTTGGTACGATCACCCTGTAACCCCACAGAATGCACCCATGTTCCAAGTGTAACTGATCCAATTTAGAGTGATAGCATTTGATGTTTTCAGGAATTTCATTTTTTTCAGGCCAGCCGTGAAAACAATAACCATACACTCTATTTAAAATAGGGTCCTTTTTTGTGTACATTGCTACTTTTTTATAGTCAATGGGCAAATTTTCTTCCAAATAGAAAATGTGAGAGTAATCATATTTTGTTTCTTTGTTTGTTTCTAGAGGCAATCTTGATAATGCATCTGCAGGATTTTGGCAAGATTTTACATACTTGATTTCATACGTATAAGTGCCTAAGATGATACTCCATCTTTGCAACCTACTAGCGGCATATTCTGGAATACCTCTCTTACTTCCAAAAATATTTACCAGAGCTTTATTATCACACAACAGTGTGAACTGCCTTCCATATAAATAATCATGGAATTTTTTCAAACAAAAAATAATTGCTGCCCCCTCTTTGTCCAGCTGACTATAAGATTTTTCAGCTGAAGTCAGGGTGCGAGAAGCATACGCAATGGGGCGAGCATCCCCATTTTCGTACAAGTGAGAAATAACTCCTCCCAATGCATACGAACTTGCATCACAAGCCAAAGTCAAAGGTCTCTTTGGATCGTAATGCACCAATAATTTTGGCGAGACTAATTCAGTTTTAATTGTATTAAAACTTTCATTTTGTCTCTCGCCCCATTCCCACACAGCTCCCTTTTTTAAAAGACAGTGTAATGGGTGTAGTTTCGTGCTTAATTTTTCGATAAACTTACCATAATAATTCACGAGACCCAAAAATGATTTCAAACTGGTAACGTCTCTTGGCACTGGAGCTTTCAAAATGGCCTCCACTTTGTCTTCCGAGGTGGTTAGCCCAAACTTACTAATTGTGTGACCCAAAAAATTTATTTTTTCTTGAAAAAAAGAACATTTATTGAGGTGTACTCGCAATCCACAACTGCTTAATTTGTCAAAAACAATAAAAAGATTTTTTAGATGGTGTTCAGCATCCCTACCTGTTATTAACACATCATCCAAAAACACAGTGACATGTTCAATACCAGAAAAAATATTTTCAATAATTCGCTGAAAAATTCCAGGACTAGAAGCTACCCCGTAAGGTAAACGGTTCATTTGGAACAACCCCTTGTGAGTATTTAAGGTAGTGAGGCTTTTGGAAGATTCTTCAAGTTCTATTTGTGCGTATGCTTGGGATAGATCTATTTTACTAAAGGATGTTCCTTGATGCAATGCAGCAAATAGATGATCAATTTTTGGGATGGGATATTTATCAATTAGTAGGTTAGGATTCAATGTCACTTTAAAATCTCCACAAATCCTCACTTCCCCAGATTTCTTTAATACCGGTACTATTGGGGTGGCCCAGTGACTATACTCAATAGGAGATAATATACCTGAAAAACACATTTTATCCAGTTCGGTTTCTACTTTTTGTTTGAGAGCTAGTGCTAGTGAACGTGCTTTGCAAAAAACTGGTACTGCCTTTTCTTTCAAATGTAGCTGAGCCTTTCCTTTATTGAATTTACCCAATCCCTCGCGAAAAGTTTCGGGAAATTTATTTTGCAAAATTTTTGAAATGTCTTTAGATGCATTTATTTGATTTATTCGATCTGATCTTAGTAAATGATCAATGGAGATGTTTAATTTATTAATCCATTTTCTCCCGATTATCGGAGGACCTCCATCTTTGATGACAAACAACTTCACTTCCCTAGTGACACCTTTATAGGAAGCAGTAACTTTGATAAAACCTAGCGTAGCTAACACATTTCCTGTATAGGATTTCAAATTCAATTTAGAATCAATCAAAGGAATATTTTCGAAATTATTTGAATAAAATTTGTCAGAAATGGCTGCAATAGGCGAACCTGTATCACATTCCATCCAAATCAATTTATCATTTACAAGCAATTCAACTTTAATTGGTTTCTCATCGTGATGAGTAATATTATAAAAATTCAAATCATCATCGGAATCAGAGTCTTGATTATGGTCAGTTACAATAAGTTTATTGAATTTTGTTTGACCTACCACAACATTTTTACCCATTGTCTTGCAAATCGTGCTGATGTGACCTCTTCTCCCACACTGATTACAATTTGCCTCTTTGAAAAAACAGGAGGCGCTGCTGTGATTGACTTTTCCACAATGGCGGCACTTGCTACTTCCGCCTTGCTGTCCCCGCTGCCTATTAGAAAATGGTGGCTGCTCCACATTCGACTTTGCCCCCGATGTTTTGAGTGTGAAATTTTTTGACTTACTAATGTGACTCAGGGTTCCATTTGAACATATTAACCCCGAATTTATTTCCGCTGCTTCTAGGTTCTTCGCCAACTCATATGCTTTTGCATACGTGAGATTTGTTTCTTGAAAAAGACGTTGTCTGATGACTTCGTTTCTCAATCCAAACACTAACTGATCTCGTATTTCGGTATCGAGATTACTGCCAAATTTGCAATTCTTCGCAAGTTTTTTTAAAACAGCTACGTAACATGCTATTGACTCACATGGTTCCTGTTTCCTTTGACGAAACTTGTATCTTTCGGCGATTTCGGATGGCGTTGGCTGAAGCTGCTCGGTAACAAGTTTCACCAGGGCGTCATACGTTTTGTCTTCGGGTTTTTCAGGACTGCAGAGATCTACCATCAATTCGAATGTTTCATTTCCAACAGCGGTAATAAGGATGGCCGTCTTCATTTCCTCCTTGACTTGATTGGCTTTGAAATACTGTCCGATTCGTGTCACATATGTGGTCCAATTACCTTCGCCGAAATCAAATGGTTCCAATTTACCAATCGACATATTTAAATCCAATTTATTTTACTAGCAAAACCAATTTCCGACTGCGCCAGTGTAATGAATCGCTACTGATTCAATATAATTTATATTTAGGAGTTTGATAAGGAGTATAAATAATACAAGCGACGTCCCATTCATAACTATCTTTATTTCTTTCCTTCATATCGAAGCAGTGGGCCGAATACATAAAAACAGAACATAAAATCCATTACAGTAAAAAGTGAAAACCATAAATAGATTGTACAGGGTGTCCCAAGACACCAATATATCTCACCCCCTAACTAACAAAACCACTGAAATTGATATTTTTGGTGCATTGGCTTCTAGACAGCTAATACTATATTTCCACCAAGCGACAACCCCATATTTCAAGTTATTTTATAAAGCCTTATCCATGCAAAACTGCACTCCTTCTAAGTAAAAACCCCATTTACTCCATTATAGCATTTATGTAGATTCATGGGGTTTTGCTTAAGACGGCAGAATAGACGACAATGTATTGAATTTGTACGACAAAACATCATTCCAGTAGAATACACAGTGGT
Source organism: Chrysolina haemoptera (assembly GCA_958298965.1). Lineage (NCBI taxonomy): Eukaryota > Metazoa > Arthropoda > Insecta > Coleoptera > Chrysomelidae > Chrysolina > Chrysolina haemoptera. The sequence continues at coordinate 6,901,986 of OY282590.1, read as the reverse complement.
TGTTGTGAATCTTTCTAGATGTATCACTTTTTGAATAAAACTTCGACTAGTGTTTATCATTGAATACGCCTTTTTGACGCCTAATTCACACAATTATTAGTAATTTGGAGTACCTAAAGGTACACTTGAAAGGTATATGAAGTCAAATAAAAATATAGAAGAGCTAGTAACCACAAAAATTGACCGTAAAACAGTTCTGCCTCCGGAACTAGAATCAGAATTAGTCCAATATGCGTTGAATATGGAGGAACGATTTTTTGAATTATGGTCTAGAGATATCGAACAATTCTCGCACAGTATAGACGGGACACCTGTGGTGCCTTATGTTCCGGGGAAGATTGAGTCCGTTGTGGAGAATGAGAAGTGCCAAACCTCTTGGAACTAGTCATTCCACAACCTCAGATGAATGTATGTCAATAATCCTGATGTAGTCTTCCTTGACCACCAAAATACCACAATGTTACTCATAGAATTTTCAGCTCCTGGCGAAAAGACCATCGTTAGAAAAGTGGAGAATAAACGGACTCAATCTCCAGATCTTCCGTGTTTTTTTTTTTGCGCCTGCCATAAAATTTCCGGACCATAGTTTGAGGAGAGCTTATTGGGGTAAAGATATGCCTAGTGCGCCCTCCGAATGTGTCGGAGCTTCAGAGAAAGGACCCAACTGGAAGATTTCAATACAAATGATGGATATTATGATGATAATAAAAATAGAAAAGAAAAAGGAAGATAAGTCATATAAGATGCAACTGAATGACGAGGCGAGAGGAACCAAGATATTATGCGGACATTCAGATACGGAAAGTGAATGAGAAGGTAAATATAGAATGTTGGTGTCCTGGAATTTGAATAATCCTAATCAATTCATAAAGTCATCAGTACCTGCATAACAGAATGAAAAAATTACAAATATTGGTTGGTTTTATGTGGTTATCACCCCTGCACTACTGCCTCAATGCACCATTCAATGAATATTTCATTAGATTCCATTAGAAAATGAATATTACAACATGGCCCTGAAGATGTAATCGATATTTCATTATCGCACTCGGATCAGAGTTTGAAATTTTTATATATTTTTTTCGTCTTCATAATCGTCAATACTGATCACTGCGTAACAGTGAAATGAATTTATTCTCATTTCAAATTTGTACTTCGTTCTATAAAAATAATGGCGCTGACAGAGAACATTGTTTTTGTGTACCACATGGAAGTGCATTTGAAAATATATGTAGGACCAACAAAAATGAAATCAGAAATAGAAATTCCAATTTGGAGAGAGGTTTGGTAGACAAACGCAACTGAAATTTTTGGTTGGTGAGTGGTGAATATATACATAAAACAGCAGAGCAAATTTTCATTCTCTTTATGAGAGGTCGACCATATTATTTGACTATTTTATTCCACAATCTCATAACATTTTCGCTTATTTGCCTATAGAGAGTGTATGAATTCTTTCGACGAAATTCATATTATTGGTAATTTTATTTTCGTTTGAATATTTTCCATCATTTTTCTTTGATAAATGGCGTTGGTTGATGAATGAAACTTATCTGACTATTGTCCACCCCTTCAACCCCTTATGCAGAGTCCCGCATTTGTTGAGCCGTGATCATACTCGCAAATCCCCAACTAGCCCTTCGAGATTATCGTTCGTTCGTTCGTTCGTTCGTTCGTTCGTTCGTTCGTTCGTTCGTTCGTTCGTTCGTTCGTTCGTTCGTTCGTTCGTTCGTTCGTTCGTTCGTTCGTTCGTTCGTTCGTTCGTTCGTTCGTTCGTTCGTTCGTTCGTTCGTTCGTTCGTTCGTTCGTTCGTTCGTTCGTTCGTTCGTTCGTTCGTTCGTTCGTTCGTTCGTTCGTTCGTTCGTTCGTTCGTTCGTTCGTTCGTTCGTTCGTTCGTTCGTTCGTTCGTTCGTTCGTTCGTTCGTTCGTTCGTTCGTTCGTTCGTTCGTTCGTTCGTTCGTTCGTTCGTTCGTTCGTTCGTTCGTTCGTTCGTTCGTTCGTTCGTTCGTTCGTTCGTTCGTTCGTTCGTTCGTTCGTTCGTTCGTTCGTTCGTTCGTTCGTTCGTTCGTTCGTTCGTTCGTTCGTTCGTTCGTTCGTTCGTTCGTTCGTTCGTTCGTTCGTTCGTTCGTTCGTTCGTTCGTTCGTTCGTTCGTTCGTTCGTTCGTTCGTTCGTTCGTTCGTTCGTTCGTTCGTTCGTTCGTTCGTTCGTTCGTTCGTTCGTTCGTTCGTTCGTTCGTTCGTTCGTTCGTTCGTTCGTTCGTTCGTTCGTTCGTTCGTTCGTTCGTTCGTTCGTTCGTTCGTTCGTTCGTTCGTTCGTTCGTTCGTTCGTTCGTTCGTTCGTTCGTTCGTTCGTTCGTTCGTTCGTTCGTTCGTTCGTTCGTTCGTTCGTTCGTTCGTTCGTTCGTTCGTTCGTTCGTTCGTTCGTTCGTTCGTTCGTTCGTTCGTTCGTTCGTTCGTTCGTTCGTTCGTTCGTTCGTTCGTTCGTTCGTTCGTTCGTTCTTTGGTTCGTTCGTTCGTTCTTTGGTTCGTTCGTTCTGTCGCACAGGACAGTTAGTAATTCATTTATAAGGGTCGTGAAAAAAAGTATGTTTGTCAATCTAATTTTTTATTGGCATTAAAGGCAGTATAATGATATGATCATTGAATGTTTGGTATTGAAAAATGTGATAATATTTTGAATTCCAACAGATAAAATGCTCTTTCCCGGCTAAAGCCACGCTGGATATTGAACTACATCTGATAGATATTGTGAAAAGATATAACTGAAAAGAAAAAATCTGAAAGTGAAAATTTGCATTTTCATTCAGATAGTTGAAGTACTTGTCTGTATCATCGCAAAAATAAATGTCAGATGCAATTCAACGTCCGTGAGGGGAAGTGATGTATTTCGTCAGACAATTCTTCAAAAAAGTGACTGGAAAGCTAATATCCATATGTATTCGTGTTTTAATAGGGGCTTGTTTGAAATGTATTCACGAATTGATACTAAATTCAGGCAGCGCTCATCCAACGTGAAAAATATTATCGGTCAATTTCACTCCATTGCGTTCAAGTTGAATGGAAAAATGAGGCGAAAATGCAATCATATCGTAACAAAGCATTTATTTTGCCAATGGAATTTTATGATCAACATTGTAATAGGTTGATATGATTGATATTATCGCTTCTTCCTTTGTAATCGTAACCAGGGTTTATATCAGTTTTTATTATGAAAAATATCGGCAATATTGTATTGAATCAATCGATAAATTGAAATCGTATTGCATATTTCCTGGAATATTCGATATTCACAACTCATAAAGTTTGCTGTTGAAATGTTTCACAATAAAACGCAGTAGGGTTGGTTTCAGAATTATCGGATTATCACATCAAACTTTTAATAAATATTGGCAGAAATGGGATGGAAAATGTAGGTACATCCAGATACAGGATGAGCCAACAAGATTACTTTGGTGCGCATTGCTCTGATTTAAAACAATATACTTATGACCCATAAAAGTTCGTGAAAAAGAAAGCACGTATTTCGGGATGTAATTTATTTTTGTACTCGATATTTTGCAGCTACTTCATTCATGCATTGAAAGTTTTTTTTTTTAAGAATATGCAGGACTATTCCAGTTGCTTGAAAGCGTTGTGCATAATCATAAAAAAAGCAATGAAATTTGGTATATATCTGCTCTTCTCCAGTTTGCAACCAATCATTTTCTATGTGAGAATTTCTTCGATCATGCAGCGATTATGCTATTCTGGTTATTTTCAATATCAATCCATTTAAAATTCAATAATATTCATTCACAACAAATGTTGTTGCCCCCCTTGTTGGTATCCAGATTATGTTAGATAAATACGTCTATATTCAGTACATATATTTTTTCTATCTTAGTTGAGAATTCAGTTTGAGGTCCTAATACCACCAAATGGAAGTAGGTAACATGATTCCAGTGGCTTCGATATTATTATGCACAATGCTCACAAGCAACTGATATAGTCTCATATAACTTTTTCAATAAAAAAAACAAGACAAGCTTTAATTTATTAGACTGGAAACGGAAAAAATATTTCTTCAAGTGTGTCACGTATGCTATTCAACGAGTAAAATATTGAAAATCTTTGAGTACGGTTTTCATGAACTTCAATTCTCTAAAGAAACATTTCCTCCATATTGATGATGATAATAAATGTATGAAAACATGTAGAAAAACATTACACGTTTATAATTTATGGCTATAATCTAGTAATACAGATATACCGGGTGTCCCTAAAACTTTTTTGGTTTTGCAGATATTGAAATGAAATCTGTATGAGACATGAAACTGCATTTGAATTTAATTTTTAATTTATTCCTACTATTTTATTTTCAAATGACACATAGTGGCCGGTCGGGTCAGAAAAATGAAATTTGAGGATTAGTTTACGACTTAAAACTGCATTTTTTGACTAGTAACTCAGCTTCAGCAAGTTCTAACATTACGATTATGTAGATACCGCTTTACTGTTATAAGTTTTGAAAAAACTTTCCTTAAAAACGCTTGAAAAGATTACTGAAGATCTTCCTTAAAATGCAACAAAATTTCAGATTAAAATGAGACTCAAATACATTGGGTAACCTGTGACCTACATAACTGATAGAACAAGGTAATTAAGGTGTATTGGAAAAAACATTACTTGTCGATATGTTATCTTACCTCACTTCTCCAAATCTAAATTGTGAAACTATTGTGTACGTTAATGATTGAAAAACATGTTAATAATATCGTTTATACAAGGCGATATTAGTTTTTGGATTGATAGTTTTGTTATATCATTTGTGTTGTTCACAGATTACTCGGTGAGTTTTAGTATCATTTCAATCTCAAAAAGAAAGATCTACCGTAATATTTTTAAGTTTGTTGACGAAAGTTTCTTCGAGACCTCATAGTGTGCGGTATCAAATTAATCCTAATGAAAGGATCTTTTTTTCTGACCCGACGAGCCACTATGCTGCAATTTGAAAAAAAATAGTAGTAATAATTTGAAAATGAAATTTTACGCAGCAGATGCATTTTAAGCGTTGGTTAGAGCACGGACTATCAATCTAGATGTCGCAGGTTCGATCCCTTCTCGAGCATAGTTTTTTCTGGGATTCAATTCGTCTGAACGCCGCGATTCATTCATATATTTATATATAGACGCTATTCACTTCACTTTGATTATCAATATATACAGTGTGACCTATTTGAGATGGAAGCACCCTTATAAAACTTACATTTTTCAACCGATTGAAATGATTTTTGTTTCGTTAGTTAGACATCCAAGAAGTCTACTAGGACACCAAATTTCATGAATAAATCTCCATTTCCAGGGCCAACTAATTTTATTTTTCTAGGTCAAAAATCAAGAAGAATTACTAGCGATTTTTTCAGAAAAAATCTGACTTCACCACTGGATTTGCGACATGTTCAAATGGTTCATATGTAATTTACGTTGAAATGCGTTAATGAATAAAAAAGTTATAAATGAATGAAATTTGAAAAATATGCCATTTAATTAACCCACCCATTCAATTTCGGAACTTTAATCGAAACTTTGACTACACCACTGGATTGAGGGTGTCTCGAAATATAACTGACTATAATTTCATTGAAATCTGTCTATACATAAAAGTTATGAGATAAAATGACATTTTCCTGAAAATCCATTGATATATTTTTCAAATTTTATTATCTTATGATTTTTTTATTTATGAACAGATTGCGATGAAATTTTGACTAGTGATATATCGAGACCTTCTCAATGTAGTGGTGTTTTCCGAATTTTGATTAAAGTTCTGAAATTAAATTGGTAGGTTGAAAAAACGGCATGTTTTTCAAATTTCATCTCCTCATAACTTTTTTATTGATCGACGCATTTTGACGTAATTTACATATGAACCATTTGAAAATGTTGCGAATCCAGTGATGAAGTCAGATTTTTTCTAGATTTTTGACCTTGAAAAATAAGATTAGTTGGCCCTGGAAATGGAGATTTAATCATGAAATTTGGTGTCCTATTAGACTTTTTGAATGTCTATCTAACGAAAAAAAAAAAAAATCAATTCAATCGGTTGAAAAACGTAAGTTTTATAAGGGTGCTTCCATCTTAAATGGGTCACACTGTATTTTCGGTGTTGATTTCTTTGGTTTCCGAAACCCAGAAATACATTCAGATAATTTTCTAAATTCAATATCGTGGAAAATACTTGTTTTCAGTGAATAGATGTTTTTAAGGAGTACATCTGACAGCAAGTTGAAAACTATTTTATTCATATGTCAATACAATCGTTAACAACAAACAACAAACAACAAACATGTATTCAACTATTATTTGTTTACAAGGCAAATTTAGATTAAAGTGGAGAAATACTGGATGTTTCTGCAACATTCTCCCCCCCAGTGCTAACTTCATTTTCGTTAGCACGGATTTTGAGTCGATACAGCTTCCTCACAGGACGTTTGTATACTCCATTTGATGTTCGAATCTCTGCCATCCTCACAACGCCATCTGAACCTTTGTGAACCTTTTCAACTATTACCAGAGGCCAAACTCCCCGCGGCATACCTACTGCTATCATTCATTACAACCATTTCCCGACTGTTAAATTTGGTTCATCCTTATTTATTCCATTTTGAGCGACTGATCAACGTTGGAACATATTCACGAAGCCAGCGTTTCCAGAATATATCTGCAAGATAACGAAGAAAAAAATACTAGACGAACAAACAAACAGATAACTAATTCTACTCGGTAATTGAATAAAAGTGACACGCGGTAACCCGTCGTGACATGGAATTCTGTCTGGAGACAGTTGAGAAAATTCGAAAAAGTTATTTAGTCCTCGGAGAGAAGATCTGCCTGTGTCAGATACAACATTACTCGTCTCCCAAAGCTCGACCACTCATCTTTATTGCATCATGTTTCTTGTACGTGAGGAGGCGTACGAGACGCTCGAGCCAACTAACAGTCGAATTCGAATATTTCCCCACATTCAGTAAAGAATGATGGGAAACGTTATCGGGTATTGCAGGCTTCTTGTTTTCTAGATCATCGAGATTTTTCAACAAGCTCGATATGTTTCGTGTTTTGAAACGAAAAGTAGACGAAAAATAGTTGAGAGTTAATAATATGGAAGGTTTTAGTGCTAAAATAAAATGAATATTTATTGAGTATTCGGACATCGAGATGGCTTGAAATATACACATATAAAAAAATTCTCTGAATAATTTAAAATAGAATACTCCACACTGAAAGATGTAAAAGTTTGTTTTTGCCAAGTTTGTTAAGAATTACTCAATAATATTCATAATAAATACGGCTCATTTACTGAAATTATTAGTAATATATTTGCGTATTCACTATAAACAACGGATTTGGTACTGCTATATTCAGTTATTTTCAACAAAATATTTTAATAATAAATAAGTTATTCATTACAGAGATTGAAATATTTAAATGAATAAGTTTTGGCGTTGTTTGATAATACAGAAGATAGTTAGGCAGTCAATGTAGAAAGAGTGTTTGATGCAATCGCGCGTGACATCTAGTTTCTTTTAATAGAACCTTCCAAAAATTGAATAATTTATGGCACCGTACTAGTACGCCACCTGGATGGAATGTGAAACTTATAAGGAATTTCTGAAATTTCTTCCAGTTTTCGTTAACCATCTCATAATTTAATAATTTGTGGAACTTTGGACGATTTCCTCGGACAGGGTCGGACTTATGTATTGGAACAAAATATATTTCAAAGTTATATTAATTTATTGCAATAAAGTTGTACTGGTGACCGATCGTTCATAACTAATAAAGACAATAGAATGTTGTATCAAGTTTTACGAACTTTTTTTGGTAAAGATTTGTGTTACGGGAAATCCGTTTAAAAAAATGAACATCGCGATTTTGTGCCATTAGGCAATTCTTGTTTTGCGAAAACGGTCTGTTTGCCAAGTTGGTCATTTTGGATTACTGGAAATCTGATATAGAGATGAATCGAAGTGGACATTATTCTATTCAATATAGCGGTTCTTGCTGTGACACTGGGCGGACTGGGCCCATAACTTTATTAGTCGATGTAGGTGAAATGTCTGTTGCCAAGTTAGTCCAAACTAGTCCGCCTTATTGGAGAAGCTATTTTTTTTTCTCCATCAAAAATTTCTGTTTTATTTTCAACTATATTCTAAACCTCGACTACATTTTTTATATAAGAGCACAAATTTCAAGATTTTCGTACATAAACTCACAGATCATTGTAGTCGAGCATTTTATGAAATTTCGTACGAATAAAACATTCAAATTCGTATGCATGAAAACTATACCCTTAATCTTCAATTGGAAAATTATCACCTCTTCTAAGGAACCCAGACACTACATTCATGTTGCGGATAAATATGTACACCACCGCTCAAAGTAATTCCTACCATGCATAACTAAAACAAAATAATTATAACTCACTTTGGTGTAATAATCGGGGTCACAGCAATGGAATAACCTTATCTAATGATAAAATATCCACATGGTCAACAAATAGTACACTCAAAAATCAAAATACAAACTCACCCCAATACGGTACTGAAACGGAAAAACATTAAAGATGTTAATTAATATTTTGTTATTCTTGTTTAATTTTGTGCGTTAAAGTTATAAATACGGTCATTACAGGCATATTTATGTGATTTTCATCTAGCAGTTCGATGATGAGGCCAGCTGAATATCAACTTGTCTGCCACATTTAGCCACAATCTTGAATCATTGATTTTCAACGAAACAATGATGGCCTTGATCCCAAATACTAATTTTCAATATGATCGGATGTCGCAGGTTCGATCCCTTCTCGAGCATAGTTTTTTCTGGGATTCAATTCGTCTGAACGCCGCGATTCATTCATATATTTATATATAGACGCTATTCACTTCACTTTGATTATCAATATATACAGTGTGACCTATTTGAGATGGAAGCACCCTTATAAAACTTACATTTTTCAACCGATTGAAATGATTTTTGTTTCGTTAGTTAGACATCCAAGAAGTCTACTAGGACACCAAATTTCATGAATAAATCTCCATTTCCAGGGCCAACTAATTTTATTTTTCTAGGTCAAAAATCAAGAAGAATTACTAGCGATTTTTTCAGAAAAAATCTGACTTCACCACTGGATTTGCGACATGTTCAAATGGTTCATATGTAATTTACGTTGAAATGCGTTAATGAATAAAAAAGTTATAAATGAATGAAATTTGAAAAATATGCCATTTAATTAACCCACCCATTCAATTTCGGAACTTTAATCGAAACTTTGACTACACCACTGGATTGAGGGTGTCTCGAAATATAACTGACTATAATTTCATTGAAATCTGTCTATACATAAAAGTTATGAGATAAAATGACATTTTCCTGAAAATCCATTGATATATTTTTCAAATTTTATTATCTTATGATTTTTTTATTTATGAACAGATTGCGATGAAATTTTGACTAGTGATATATCGAGACCTTCTCAATGTAGTGGTGTTTTCCGAATTTTGATTAAAGTTCTGAAATTAAATTGGTAGGTTGAAAAAACGGCATGTTTTTCAAATTTCATCTCCTCATAACTTTTTTATTGATCGACGCATTTTGACGTAATTTACATATGAACCATTTGAAAATGTTGCGAATCCAGTGATGAAGTCAGATTTTTTCTAGATTTTTGACCTTGAAAAATAAGATTAGTTGGCCCTGGAAATGGAGATTTAATCATGAAATTTGGTGTCCTATTAGACTTTTTGAATGTCTATCTAACGAAAAAAAAAAAAAAATCAATTCAATCGGTTGAAAAACGTAAGTTTTATAAGGGTGCTTCCATCTTAAATGGGTCACACTGTATTTTCGGTGTTGATTTCTTTGGTTTCCGAAACCCAGAAATACATTCAGATAATTTTCTAAATTCAATATCGTGGAAAATACTTGTTTTCAGTGAATAGATGTTTTTAAGGAGTACATCTGACAGCAAGTTGAAAACTATTTTATTCATATGTCAATACAATCGTTAACAACAAACAACAAACAACAAACATGTATTCAACTATTATTTGTTTACAAGGCAAATTTAGATTAAAGTGGAGAAATACTGGATGTTTCTGCAACATTCTCCCCCCCAGTGCTAACTTCATTTTCGTTAGCACGGATTTTGAGTCGATACAGCTTCCTCACAGGACGTTTGTATACTCCATTTGATGTTCGAATCTCTGCCATCCTCACAACGCCATCTGAACCTTTGTGAACCTTTTCAACTATTACCAGAGGCCAAACTCCCCGCGGCATACCTACTGCTATCATTCATTACAACCATTTCCCGACTGTTAAATTTGGTTCATCCTTATTTATTCCATTTTGAGCGACTGATCAACGTTGGAACATATTCACGAAGCCAGCGTTTCCAGAATATATCTGCAAGATAACGAAGAAAAAAATACTAGACGAACAAACAAACAGATAACTAATTCTACTCGGTAATTGAATAAAAGTGACACGCGGTAACCCGTCGTGACATGGAATTCTGTCTGGAGACAGTTGAGAAAATTCGAAAAAGTTATTTAGTCCTCGGAGAGAAGATCTGCCTGTGTCAGATACAACATTACTCGTCTCCCAAAGCTCGACCACTCATCTTTATTGCATCATGTTTCTTGTACGTGAGGAGGCGTACGAGACGCTCGAGCCAACTAACAGTCGAATTCGAATATTTCCCCACATTCAGTAAAGAATGATGGGAAACGTTATCGGGTATTGCAGGCTTCTTGTTTTCTAGATCATCGAGATTTTTCAACAAGCTCGATATGTTTCGTGTTTTGAAACGAAAAGTAGACGAAAAATAGTTGAGAGTTAATAATATGGAAGGTTTTAGTGCTAAAATAAAATGAATATTTATTGAGTATTCGGACATCGAGATGGCTTGAAATATACACATATAAAAAAATTCTCTGAATAATTTAAAATAGAATACTCCACACTGAAAGATGTAAAAGTTTGTTTTTGCCAAGTTTGTTAAGAATTACTCAATAATATTCATAATAAATACGGCTCATTTACTGAAATTATTAGTAATATATTTGCGTATTCACTATAAACAACGGATTTGGTACTGCTATATTCAGTTATTTTCAACAAAATATTTTAATAATAAATAAGTTATTCATTACAGAGATTGAAATATTTAAATGAATAAGTTTTGGCGTTGTTTGATAATACAGAAGATAGTTAGGCAGTCAATGTAGAAAGAGTATTTGATGCAATCGCGCGTGACATCTAGTTTCTTTTAATAGAACCTTCCAAAAATTGAATAATTTATGGCACCGTACTAGTACGCCACCTGGATGGAATGTGAAACTTATAAGGAATTTCTGAAATTTCTTCCAGTTTTCGTTAACCATCTCATAATTTAATAATTTGTGGAACTTTGGACGATTTCCTCGGACAGGGTCGGACTTATGTATTGGAACAAAATATATTTCAAAGTTATATTAATTTATTGCAATAAAGTTGTACTGGTGACCGATCGTTCATAACTAATAAAGACAATAGAATGTTGTATCAAGTTTTACGAACTTTTTTTGGTAAAGATTTGTGTTACGGGAAATCCGTTTAAAAAAATGAACATCGCGATTTTGTGCCATTAGGCAATTCTTGTTTTGCGAAAACGGTCTGTTTGCCAAGTTGGTCATTTTGGATTACTGGAAATCTGATATAGAGATGAATCGAAGTGGACATTATTCTATTCAATATAGCGGTTCTTGCTGTGACACTGGGCGGACTGGGCCCATAACTTTATTAGTCGATGTAGGTGAAATGTCTGTTGCCAAGTTAGTCCAAACTAGTCCGCCTTATTGGAGAAGCTATTTTTTTTTCTCCATCAAAAATTTCTGTTTTATTTTCAACTATATTCTAAACCTCGACTACATTTTTTATATAAGAGCACAAATTTCAAGATTTTCGTACATAAACTCACAGATCATTGTAGTCGAGCATTTTATGAAATTTCGTACGAATAAAACATTCAAATTCGTATGCATGAAAACTATACCCTTAATCTTCAATTGGAAAATTATCACCTCTTCTAAGGAACCCAGACACTACATTCATGTTGCGGATAAATATGTACACCACCGCTCAAAGTAATTCCTACCATGCATAACTAAAACAAAATAATTATAACTCACTTTGGTGTAATAATCGGGGTCACAGCAATGGAATAACCTTATCTAATGATAAAATATCCACATGGTCAACAAATAGTACACTCAAAAATCAAAATACAAACTCACCCCAATACGGTACTGAAACGGAAAAACATTAAAGATGTTAATTAATATTTTGTTATTCTTGTTTAATTTTGTGCGTTAAAGTTATAAATACGGTCATTACAGGCATATTTATGTGATTTTCATCTAGCAGTTCGATGATGAGGCCAGCTGAATATCAACTTGTCTGCCACATTTAGCCACAATCTTGAATCATTGATTTTCAACGAAACAATGATGGCCTTGATCCCAAATACTAATTTTCAATATGATCGGACCTCGACTACAAAAACTGGTCTGCTATCTTGGATTATGCATTTCAACCAAAAATTCATAATCCTCAACATCAAAATCCTCACATATCTATTGAGGGGGAAACCGCTAAGGAAATTGTGTACACTAATTCCTATGAATCCAAACTTATTCCTCTAGCGTGTGATCCGATGTAAAGAAAAGCTGATTCTGAATGGTTAATGAGATGGCAATAAAATATTCCCAATGAATATTATCTGCAACATGTTCTGGTTTATTCTTGTATCAACCAGTACAGACACCGCCTCACCGCCTTTGAAAATCTCTACCGCATATGTAGACGAAACGTCAGGAAGAATTACTTCGAGATCACTACCAACAAATCCGAAAACCAACAAAAATTCAGATATTTCCAGTTGTGAAAGGTTCTTATATTATAATGATGATTTTTCTATATCTTTTCTTGTGGAAAACCCCCTCATTTTTATTTTTTTATCCTCGATCTACCCCACTTGAGGCCTTCATTCGATTCAGTGCTGCCAAAATTAGCGCGCCACTTTCCGCAGCTGTATGTTGAAGCCGGTGCTTTTTTTCATAAAATTACATTAAAATGCCATTATGTAGATTGAAATCTCACAAGAAAGGAAACTGGGCCTGTCCGAATAAGGTCTGGGTTTCAGATATATATTTCGAGAATGTAAGTGACTGTTATATTCGGAATTTATGGAATCTTGGTGTAGAGCCGAACGAAATTTTATGATGTACGATGTATGACTGGGAGCACGTTTGGAATACCATGTTGAGGACTCGACACAGAAAAAGTCAGGTACTTTACGTAACGAGTGTAGAAAAAACAAATCGATCTGATATCAGGGCAAGGAATGCTTTTGAAACAGAAGTTTTTATTTTTGGTAAATTGCTCTCTCATTATTTCAAAACTGCTGGCGCATTATTTGCACTTGGTTGAGATAATATGACTCAGAGCCTTATCCGTCTACATCAACTGTAGTGCATATGGATTTAGTTGATCTCTGAAGTCAATATACTCGTAATAATATTAATAATTGCCGAAGGTATCATTATTTGTCTTCTTCATTATATCTGAACAGAAATTATTAATAGAGGTGAAGAAACTGGACGATTGGAACACAATTTCATATTCAGTCAAACTATCCAGAGTGGAAATAAAAAGTGCACAGACACGATACCCCATAAGATTATAAAGCAAGCTAATTTTACATTGAAAAGGGTAACATTCTCCATGGCAATTGAAAAATGAACAATGTATTTTATTTGTAATATCTAACAGAAAACAACCACTTTCCCGGCTGAAGCCACGCTGGACATTGAACTCCATCTGATAGATATTGTGAAAAGACTCTGACAACGTTACATTTTGAGAAAAAGTTGAATATCTCATAAATGGAGAGAGTTAGGTATAGAGAAACTTTAGCAAAGTCAGCTTAGTTTTTCTCAAAGAATTAAAAAATGCCAGAAAATACAGGGTGTTCCATTAAAAAAAATATAACTTTGATACGTCACGCTTGTTTCAAACACCTTGAATAAAAATCATTATTTTTAAAATGTGCTTCAGATCGACATACATGTACTCCCCCAGGCCGTTTACTGAAAAAAAAATACCATATGTCCACGAGAGTCCGAGGCGTTCAGCCTGACCCACCCTGTATAAAAGGGAGACTGTACATCCGGTGTAACAATTGAATATCTTTCTGTCGAAAATATCTCATTTGGCAGCCATGAACGCAACGAAAACAATGAAGAATCCTTTCATTATCCCCCGACTCAAAAAAACAAAAACTCAAGACAAATATATCTTTTTGCCGGCCTGCCATTCGCGCTTTGTCATTTTTACGGTCAACCGGTTTATGAGGCAAGATTACGGCTTTAGTTACGGCCGTATGAACACTGTGCCAACCTTATCTCTTATCGTTCCGCCTACGGGGAATCTGCCCCTTGCTCGGCTGGCTGCTCTTACGCTTCAAAATTACCTCACATAATCAAGTCATCCTTGCTTCTACATTCATGCGAATGTTATTTCTGCCATTCGCGACTTTATGTTCTTTGAGGTCTGGTGGATAGGGAGCAGGCACGTGAATAGGAATGCGATTTTTTTTTGTATCTCAAGGTTTTGGTCCTGTGGGATATGATAATAATACTAATAATATACTTTATTATTTATACAGTGTGTCCATAAAGTAACCCCAGCCTGTTAACTTTTGAACGGATTTAAATTTTTTGTTGATATTTATTTTGGTGCAATGGTTGTTCATGAGCTATTTTTTGACACAAATAAAATAATAAGTCTTTCGTAATGGCGGCCAGAATATTAATAATAGTAATATGAACTTTTCGATCTCTGAAATGGCTCTAATGATTTGGATCAAATTTTGTATTCAGATGAAGTTTTGCGTTTTTAAGTCCCTCTGTATAGGAGTCTTTTTCAGAAAAAGGCGGTTTTACAAATAATATCAATAATTATGTAAATTTTTGGATCTCGAAAACGGCTTCAATTTTCTTGATCAAATATATTATTCAGATGAGTTATTGCTACTTAAGTTCATATACAGTGAGCGCCATAAAGTATGTACCATATGGAGAAAAAGTTTATTATCAAAATTACCTTACATAATCAAGTCATCCTTGCTTCTACATTCATGTGAATGTTATTTCTGCCATTCACGACTTTATGTTCTTTGAGGTCTGGTGGATAGGGAGCAGGCACGTGAATAGGAATGTGATTTTTTTTTGTATCTCAAGGTTTTGGTCCTGTGGGATATGATAATAATACTAATAATACACTTTATTATTTATACAGTGTGTCCATAAAGTAACCCCAGCCTGTTAACTTTTGAACGGATTTAAATTTTTTGTTGATATTTATTTTGGTGCAATGGTTGTTCATGAGCTATTTTTTGACACAAATAAAATAATAAGTCTTTCGAAATGGCGGCCAGAATATTAATAATAGTAATATGAATTTTTGGATCTCTGAAATGGCTCTAATGATTTGGATCAAATTTTGTATTCAGATGAAGTTTTGCGTTTTTAAGTTCCTCTGTATAGGCGTCTTTTTCAGAAAAAGGCGGTTTTACAAATAATATCAATAATTATGTACATTTTTGGATCTCGAAAACGGCTTCAATTTTCTTGATCAAATATATTATTCAGATGAGTTATTGCTACTTAAGTTCATATACAGTGAGCGCCATAAAGTATGTACCATATGGAGAAAAAGTTTATTATCAAAATTACCTTACATAATCAAGTCATCCTTGCTTCAACATTCATGCGAATGTTATTTCTGCCATTCACGACTTTATGTTCTTTGAGGTCTGGTGGATAGGGAGCAGGCACGTGAATAGGAATGTGATTTTTTTTTGTATCTCAAGGTTTTGGTCCTGTGGGATATGATAATAATACTAATAATACACTTTATTATTTATACAGTGTGTCCATAAAGTAACCCCCGCCTATTAACTTTTGAACGGATTGAAATTTTTTGTTGATATTTATTTTGGTGCAATGGTTGTTCATGAGCTATTTTTTGACACAAATAAAATAATAAGTCTTTCGAAATGGCGGCCAGAATATTAATAATAGTAATATGAACTTTTGGATCTCTGAAATGGCTCAAATGATTTGGATCAAATTTTGTATTCAGATGAAGTTTTGCGTTTTCAAGTTCCTCTGTATAGGCGTCTTTTTCAGAAAAAGGCGGTTTTACAAATAATATCAATAACTATGTGAATTTTTGGATCTCGAAAACGGCTTCAACTTTTTTGATCAAATATATTATTCAGATGAGTTATTGCTACTTAAGTTCATATACAGTGAGCGCCATAAAGTATGTACCATATGGGGAAAAAGTTTATTATTGGAGTTTTGAAAAAAAAATTCTTGGGAAAAGTTTGTGTTTGTTCGATAACCTAAAAATCGATTTTGACACATGTCAAAATTACTATGAATAGACAAAAAGTCGGGTAAAATGGCGAGATATCAAAAAAAGTTATTTGAAAAAGTGAGAAAATTGAATATAGCATTTTTTTTTTTATATTTTCCTAGCTGTATAAAAATATCAAATTATTTTCTTATGAATAGCTTGACCATACTGAAATATTTGTATTTTAATGATAATAACAAAACTTTCTCATTTTCTCTACACCAGAGAGTACTAAATTAAAAAAAATTAATTTTCTCAGAACCCTTGCTGTTACATTAGTTCGTATCTAACAGTTACATCCGAATTCGACGATTTTTGCGATGATAGGGAAATCCGAATGTATAGTATTTTTCCGATTATAATCAATTTTTGATGATAATCGTGCACGAACGTTTCACTTCGAATATAATCTTAAAAATAGTGCGTCAAATCAAAGAGGCTAGAGTTTTCAACATTGCGTGCGAAATGTAACGCTCTTGGCACGATGATCATCGAAACATGATCATAATCTCGAAAACACCATGTTTCTGGAGTGTCATGTCATCACAATGATGGTCGTGGAATTCTGGTATAACTGTTAGATACGAACCAATGTAACAGCCAGGGTTTTGACAAAATCCAATTTTTTTAATTTTGTGCTCAGTGGTGTAGAGAAAATGAGAATGTTTTGCCAGTATCATTGAAATACAAATGTTTCAGTATGGTCAAGCTATTCATGAGATAAAAATTTTATATTTTTATACAGCTAGGAAAATATTTTTAAAAAATTGCTATTTTCTCACATTATTTTTTCAATCTGTGTATATGTGCATAAAATTAAATTATAAGCAGCTTTTTCAAATAACTTTTTTTGATATCTTACCGTTTTACCCCACTTTTTGCCTTTTCATAGTGATTTTTTTCAATTTGCCGCCATACCAGCGATCACGTGACATGTGTCAAAATCGATTTTTAGGTTATCGGACATGCACAAACTTTCTCCAAGAATCTTTTTTCCAATACTCTAATAATAAACTTTTTTCCCATATGGTACATACTTTTTGGCGGTCACTGTATATACGCGTCTTACGTAATTTTTCCATTCGTGCGTAATATGCCTTTTTCAACACTTGTTACGTAATATACTATTCCAGCATAGGTTTTCATGTGCTGCAGAAAGCTATAGATGTTCCTTCGATGAAATTGAATGACCTGTCGCAATGTTCTGCGGTATTGTAGGTTTCTTTTTCTTTGGCAGTTCCAAAAGGTACAGAAAAATAAGAGACAAAAACAGCATTTCATACCATCTTTTCCTCTTTTCCCTTTTCAGTAATTTATTCCAGGTGACCAACAAATAATACAATAAACCTATTTGTAGCTGTTTAAAATTTTTTCATCATCCGGTAGTTCATCAAAGGGAATGCATTCTTCTTTTACCACCTCTTTGGTTTCTTTAGTTGAGAATCTGTCGATAACATTATAGGGAAATCCAGCAATCCCAGCAAAAATACACTCTATGGCACAGTTCCATCCATTTTGGAAATTGTAAGCACTCTTCTCGTGGTTGAATGGTGGATCATCACATGCTCCATATGGCTTGGGAGTTGGGATCTAAAAAAGATATTGTATTTATGATTGTTCTGAGCAAGATTCTGATAGTCAAGTTCCGACTCTCAAGAGTCATTGATGTGCGAATGCAGTGGGGTGGAGGTGTCCACGGAATGTGCACGGAAAGAAATTCCTGTGTAGATTTTTTCCTTTAACAGTGTAAAAAAATATGTGAATATCAAATCAAATCAAATCAAGTTTATTCAAGTTATATATCAGCATAACAATTTTATGGTAGGTAGTATGCTTAACGAATTGGAATACATTTATATTCTCCATCCCATCTGTAAGGGTTCACCTAAGCAAGTCTGCTTGTGATGTACTACCCTATAGCAGTTGAGATAGATTATCTCATATTTATTACCAACTAAAAATGTTTGTAGATTTTGAAATTTGTGTTTATCCTTTCCTTTTACATTATTTGTGCCCGAGAAATGTTTTTTGCAAGGCATTGTGGAGAAAAACAATTAATGGAAAAGAGAAATAACAATTTTGATTTTGTATTTTTTTATGTGGGATATTTTTCTCAGGTGACGTGGTAGTAAATTATAGAATTTTTGTCCATAGTAAAAAACGTATCTTTGTGTGTGGGTCTTCTTGAAAAGTGGTATGTCCAGTTTTCGGTTTTATGTATTTCTAGTAATTCTAGATTTATCCGACATGATTGTTTCGGTATTTTCAAAAGCCCATAGCAGGCATTGTTGAACATACAAGTTGCGTATATTGAATATTTTTGTGTCTACATACAATAATTGTTGTGTGGAGAATAAACGGTATTTATGTAATATTATTTTTAGTACTTATAGTATTTTGCGATGTTTGCAAACTTTTTATTACATTGTTGTAACATCCACCCCATACAACTATGCAATAACGCAAGATTGATTCTAATAGCGCCTTATATACTAGCAATATATTTTTTTCATGTAATATATGTCCCTTAGGGTGTAGATGAATTTAGCTATCATGAGTCTCATTCTTTTGATTACTATCGAAACCTGTTCATCCCATCTCATATGTTGGTCCAATATGTCTCCCAAATAGTTCAAGGAATATGTTTTTTCTATTTTAGGGCATATACAGTTGTGGTGCTCACAGTTAGTTTTATGAATTTTCAGCATTTTGTTTGGTTGATCTTCAGAAGTGAGGGAAAAGTGATATATTTGCTTTTGTTTACATTTAAGCTGAGTTTATTATGGTTTAACCAATCTTGAATATTAGAGAGCCCTAAATGGCAGTGTCATCGGCATATGAAATGAGACGACCATTCAAGTTATTTACATAACCAATATAATTTATTCATACAAGGAACAATATTGGCCCCAAAACTGTCCCTTGCGGAACTGCAGTGGTTACTTCGAGTGGCTCGCTAAGGACATTGTCAATTTTAAACTCTGTGTTTTCTGTGATAAGTAACTCTGCAAAAGTTTTAATGTTGTGCCACGGAATCCGTTGTTATATAATTTGTCCAGAAGTATGTCATGAATAATGTAATTAATTGTCGAAAATTAGTACAGCTGGTTGTAATATATTTTCACCAATGATTGTTTATTTAAGTTTGTGGTGAAATTTTCCCCAGTTTTGCGACTTTTATACACAATATGTGTAATACATAATTGTGGATAAATTTCACACATTATTTATTGAAAAGGTACAACAAGAAAGGTGTAATTAGTCACAAACAAGACTACCCGCCAATAGAGGGCACAGCCCGCGCTATACTCGAATTCACTAAGGCTGAGGCTTACTAGCAGGACCAAAGCAATCTTCAACAGCAGTTCCATTCAGGCCCCGACTGGTTAAGAAGGGATAGCTACTATAACTATTATAACTTCTTTGTTCTTGAAGACATTAGAATTGAATTGAAGGATCTGTATGAGACATAAACCATTTTTTGTGCCTGAGCTTCATGTAATTGTTGGATTCACTGGAAGGGGTATGAACATTCCATTTTGAAATTAGACTAAATTAGATGGTGTTTTCACTACTTTTGTCTCCATATCACATTCTGAATACAACCATTTACAGTTTTACTCACAAAGCCAAAACTGTGGAAATACGTGAAAATATGATGCGCATTCGTCGCACAACAAACTATAATCCTTAATATATCCACTAATAAGGCACTCAACATGAACGTTTGCGCAATTTCAAATGTTCAGCTATGTGGGTACAACTGTATCACTTGTTATTTTATGTTATGTTATGTTGAGTTTTGGGAAATATACTACTTTAGGATTTTCGTTGAAAATTAATCCGGTGTGTGAAATTTAATTTTTAAATATTATTACTATTTTTTTATATGGCAAAGTTGTGGCCCGTCGGGTCAGAAAAAAACAGCATATCATTACGAATGATTTTATACCGTACACAATTACGTCTCAGAAAAACTTTCGCCACCAATCTTGAAAATATTACGTTGGAACTTTCCTTTCGAAATCAAAATAAGATTTGAATTCACCTGACTGACACAACTGATATAGCGAAAAAAAAAACATCACTCTAAAGACCAGTAACATCTATTATCTCCTTGTACAAAAAATATTATCAATATGTTTTTCCATCAATAATTTCATATATCAACAAGTAATGTTTTTTTTCGTCGTAACGTCTTATAAATGGATTAATGCCGACTGCATGCACGAAAAAGTATGACTCATTGTCACGTTCCGCCTGAACCGAGCGTGCAAGTGGTAGAGAGGCACGATCGGCCTTAGGGTTCGGCTTGTGACGCATCTATCTCTCTTCCACTCCATCGGCTGATGCCTTCAAGTATAAGAGAGACAGTGGCAGCACAAAACCTACATGTAAACAGTTTTGTCAACTGTTTATGAAGTGAAAAGTTAATGTGGTTTCCATTGTTTATTACAACAACGACTGCTGCAAAAAAGGTAAATAATTCTTTTATTTTAAGAATTTGATTAGCGATATATTCTCATGTATTAATTCTTTGATTATTTGAAAAAAGTAGCATCGGTCAGCGAGTGCAGTAATAATAGGTTATGTTCAAAAAATTATAAAAAGTCAAATGCTTTTAGTTAGTATACAATAAAAAAAATTATAGTGCTTAGCTATTGATATCAGATAAAAAATTATTGTTTAACAACAAGTTGAGATGGCCAACCATCGTGCGAGAAAATCTTCTCTAATATCAAACAGTTTAAAGCTAAGTTCCCAATGCATCGTTTTTGTTTTTCGCGTCGCGCGTCTCGCATTCTGATTGGCGAATTCTTGACACGATTCACCAATTCGCCAATCAGAATGCGTGAAGATGGTGTGACGCGCGACGCAAAAAGCAAAAACGATGCATTGGGAACTCAGCTTAAGGCGGACTTTTCAAAAGCAGCAATTTGATACCCCGTTAGCCAGGAATCACACTGATCGACTAGGACCGACCGTCCGCGACCGTCCACCTACGACCAAAATTTCCAACACGTATATTCTTATCACACAACTCACACTGTATAATCGTCATTGACCGTCCTCGACCGTTTTTCAAAGACAATGTTCGAAATTGTAGTCTGCTGGAAATTTTGGTAGGTGTCACACTATCCTGACGTAATGTCATTTTGACACATTTATGATGAACTTTTGACTTAACAAAACTCATGTAAATAGGTATATTTCCTACCGAAAAAATAAAATGTTCTTCTTCAGTATCACTACTGCTCATTATTTAAAGCAGAACTATTGATATTATGAATTTAACTTACTTTCAATAAATGAACAGACAATCCACATAACCTTTCGAATGTCAAATTAATGTCAGATTTACAAAATTATTCTAGTGGTCGGTCGTGGATGGTCGATCAGTGTGACTTTGAAAGTTTTCATTGATCTACTTCTACTTTTGGTCGTAGGTGGACGGTCGCGGACGGTCGGTCCTGGTCGATTAGTGTGATTCCTTCGTTGTCTTGAAGGTTGTAGACGATGTAGTAACTTGATTACTTGTGCTTCGGACTTCCATCGTCTTAATGGTTGAAAGATTTCTACTTCTTTCAATTTTTCACTACGTTTCAATTGCTTGAATCTGCAATCGTCTTCAGGTGAATATTGACAAATTTTGAATCTACACGATGTTTTATAGGTCTGCCGGTAATTACGTTGTAAATTATGCGCGGTCTTGTGGAGCGCGTGTTTTTGCGCTAATTCTCCCTCCAAAACGGTTCATTAGCGGCCTCCATACGTTTTTGATTTCCACGCTCGGTGGACTGAAAGCACCATTAACCTCGATATAAGCGGTTTCAATAAATTTGCGTTTAAACCAGTGTTCTTCTCTATGAAGAACATTAGCCTCGTCCCAAAGAATTCGATGGTGCTCTGTCCACGCGTGGTCGGCTATTCCCGATTTAGATGTTTCCCCCCGTTGAGTCCACTTTTTGTGTTCAGCTATTCTTACAGATAATGGCCGCTTGGTCTCTCCAATATAGGAATCTCCACATTCACATGGGACCTCGTAAATACAGTTTTTGCTGGATTCTGTTTCGTTCTCTGGTTTCGTTTTGGTGAGGAAACTTCGTAAAGTGCTGCCGGATTGAAAGCAACTCTTGATATTGTATTTGTTTCCGATCCTTTTAATCTTCTCGGAGATACCCCTAATGTAGGGAAAGACAAGAATGGGGTTTTGTGATCGTTTTTCGACCATCTTGGTCCTTTTGAGTTTTTTCTGAACTTCCTCTATGAGTTTCTCGGGGTATCCGTTTTGGCGTAGGTCTTTCTTCATTTCCGCATCCAGAGACTCCTGGTTGTAAAACATCGTGTAGATTCAAAATTTGTCAATATTCACCTGAAGACGATTGCAGATTCAAGCAATTGAAACGTAGTGAAAAATTGAAAGAAGTAGAAATCTTTCAACCATTAAGACGATGGAAGTCCGAAGCACAAGTAATCAGTGTGATTCCTCAGTTACATAGAAACGAAGCAAGTTTGGACATAGCGAACAAAATCATTATGAAAATACCTGTATTTGAAGCGGTTGAGAGGTAAGCAGATTTACAAAGATATGCTTAGTACTCTTGGCGATCAATGGACCCCGTATGCGACCGGTCATCATTTAACCGTCGAGTTGGGCTAAAACGAGTATCTGAGGCACTGAACATTTCATATGAACGCGTCAATCATATACATCCCCGTATACCAAGAATAGTAGTAAGTACTTCGAAAAAAATGATCACTTCAGTCACCTTGAAAAGATCTCTCTCAGCCTCACATGAAGGAGGATCCCATTTCCCGATTTTCTTCCGAACAGGCTCTCTGGTCATGGCGCAGTAGGTTCTGTACAGATCTTGCGTATCGTCCGTACTACCCCATATTCCTAAATCGTAACTCACGTAAACTGCTGCTAAGGCGATCGCCGCTTTCAAGCCGAATCCAAGTAGGCCGCGCAGTCCTCGAGAGGGTCTCTTCATTCCGGGACAGTCGCAGTGTTTCGGAGGACACATCTTCTTCAGTTCTGCTCCCGTGCAGACTTTGATGACTTTCGGTTTCAGCCTGCATATTGCTGTAAAAATAAAAAAATGATGACGTTATCTAGTCTAACCAATATAACAAAAATAAAGCTTGTTTTGCAAATTAATTCTAATAGTAAGCGACTTGCGCCATGACTTCAGGGATACTTTATAAATAACTAAAATCCAAATTGCAACTCAAAATTTTTTTTGTGCAATTGTTTAAACAATGATTATTAAAAAAAAGGGTCTTTTTTTGTTTTTTTGTAAATATCTCAAAAGGTACTAGACGAATGGCTTTACTCATAGAAGACCGTTTGTAGAGAATGAAAAAAACCTACAAAATGGTTTTTGGAAAATCCCGATACGACTATTTTTCGCCGAGAACAGCCGGAAAAACTCTTGAAAAAAGGCCTTTTTTTAAAAATTCGTATCTCCCTCAATTTTCAATATTAAGAAATAATTTTTCGGGAAATGGTAGCTAATATCATGTACGTTGAGCTTCCGAAAGGTGGAAATTGTCGCTTCAATAGTTTTCCTACAATCGGGTTTTAAAAAAATTACAGCCATATTTTGCATGATGCGTCATATTACGGGAAATGGTCCGATTTGAATTTTTAAAGCGGCATTTTGAAGTTGAGGTTAAAAACTACGATTTGTCTATTTCACATTTTCCCATAAGTTTGGAGAACATTGTTAAAAATGCTTCTGAACACAGCGCTTCGAGTGAAAATTCGTCGCCGAGTCGTGCTAAGGTAGTAGTGGAGGTGGCGCCGAGAAGCGATGTCTTCGCTGTATAGAAAAAAGCGCCATGTGCGCAAAACCGGTCTCTCACTCGAAGCGCTGTGTTCAGAAGCATTTTTAACAATGTTCTCCAAACTTATGGGAAAATATGAGATAGACAAATTGTAGTTTTTAACCTCAACTTCAAAATGCCGCTTTAAAAATTCAAATCGGACCATTTCCCGTAATATGACGCATCATGCAAAATATGGCTGTAATTTTTTTAAAACCCGATTGTAGGAAAACTATTGAAGCGACAATTTCCACCTTTCGGGAGCTCAACGTACATGATATTAGCTACCATTTCCCGAAAAATTATTTCTTAATATTGAAAATTGAGGGAGATACGAATTTTTGACAAAAGGCCTTTTTTCAAGAGTTTTTCCGGCTTTTCTCGGCGAAAAATGGTCGTATCGGGATTTTCCAAAAACCATTTTGTAGGTTTTTTCATTCTCTACAAACGGTCTCTTATGAGTAAAGCCATTCGTCTAGTATCTTTTGAGATACTTACAAAAAACCAAAAAAAGGACCCTTTTTTTTAATAATCATTGTTTAAACAATTGCACAAAAAAAATGTTGAGTTGCAATTTGGATTTTAGTTATTTATAAAGTATCCCCGAAGTCATGGCGCAAGTCGCTTACTATTAGAATTAATTTCCACAAAAAATTTATATTTGTTGGTCTAATCGTCGAGAGGTTGACACCAGTATTTGTTAATTGCGACTACTTAGGATATGGTAAAAATATGACAACAAATAGGGGACAAATTTTCGGAAAGGAACTTCATACGCGTACTTTGGTTGCGAATAGCCCAGCAAGTGACACTTACTTGAGTCAGTCACTACCTGTCAGTCATTCAGAATTGACAGCACATCAATTTTTCCAACTGAAGCAACATTTGTTAAAACCATAAGCCAGGAATCACACTGATCGACCAGGACCGACCGTCCGCGACCGTCCATCTACGACCAAAAGTAGAAGTAGATCAATGAAAACGTTCAAAGTCACACTACACTGATCGACCATCCACGACCGACCACTAGAATAATTTAGTAAATCTGACATTAATTTGACATTCGAAAGGTTATGTGAATTGTCATTTATTGAAAATAAGTTAAATTCGTAATATCAATAGTTTTGCAATTCGAAACAGACATTTCATTTTTCCGGTAGGAAATATACCTATTTACATGAGTTTTGTTGAAGTCAAAAGTTCATCATAAATGTGTGTCAAAATGACATTACGTCAGGATAGTGTGACACCAACCAAAATTTCCAGCAGACTACAATTTCGAACATGGTCTTTGAAAAACGGTCGAGGACGGTCAATGACGATGCAATTTCCAACACGTATATTCTTATCGCACAACTCACTCTGTATAATCGTTTTCAGCTTGACGACCTGCCTTGTCTGTTCAATAGAAAAATTTAGGACGGGTAGAGTTGTGTACGGTGAAATCTCCCATAATAATTATTATATCTCCCATTATATGACGTCAGCTGTTGAAGGGCTTTGCTGGATAAAATCTAATTTTGGTGATAGACTCAAAGAGGTCGCTATAGGATAGATAGATAGATAGATATTACCAGGGAGCTGGCCCCTTGGCCTAATCCACTTCGACCTTTTCAGATCTATTGTGGAGGCTCCGATTGCTTATAGCACATCATCTAGCTTCGTCCATTTCATCAGACTGAGCAAATTTGATAATGGCCTTTCGAGATAGTTTTCCGCTCTTGGCTGTTCATCTCCAAGTTGTAGAAACCGCACCCTTGCTAGTCCTTCGCACTGGCACATAACATGTATTGCGGTTTCCTCTTCTTCCTGGCAGAACCTGCCAGACCTATAATATTCATATGTCTGTTAAGCCTACAATGGCCTGTCAGCAGACCTACTACTTATCTCACGATCCTCCTTTTATAGCTGAGGAGTTCCGTCGTGAATTTTGGCGAGCGTCTTTTGATGAACTCCTTGGCCTGTCTCAATTCTGGTCGGGTTTCCCACCACTCTTGAGATTTGTTTTGTACCCACTGTTTGGTGTGGGCTTTTGTGGTGGATTTTGCTACGCCGCAGAAGGGTTCCGGCCCAATGAGCGCTGCTCGCTATAGGATGCTTCATTGGGAAATAAAGACAGGTAGCAGGAAAATTTGGACTGTTTGATATTAGCCAGCTTGAACCACGCCATTGCTGTTCTTCTGGATGATATTGAATCAGGACCAAGGGGGAGCCGCTGGGGAATTTTGGTGTGGATGTCTTGGTTATTAGTGGCATTACTCGGGTATTAGTCGAAATTTAGAGGCATTATTTGAAAATTATTGGGCATTACAGGTATTACTGGTGTATTACTCAGGCATTAGAGGAATTAGTTAGTAATTATTGGGCATTACTTGAGCATTTCATGGGTATCACAGAAATTATTTGGAAATGAGAGAATGATTAATGCACATTAATGATCGTTTAAGGAAAAAAACTCTTCAAGACAAAGAATCAGGGCATTATTCGGAAATTACTTGGGTATTAGAGACATTACTTACGATTTTTGGGAATTAGTGTACACAATTTCCTCAGAGGTTTCCCTTGATCAGGACGAAAAACACCGAAAGTTTATACGTCTATCCGATAAAACAAATAATTACCACCAAGATTTTTACCACGCTTATATTAACTCACTTTGTTGAAAAAAAAAAAATGTCACGGTCAAATCTTGGAACCAATTTTCAGACCAGTTCTAATAGTCCGATTAATTTGAAATTTGGCAGGTGTACATAATTTCGTTGACAGTCAGAGATTGTCTTCAGTCAAAATTGAAATATTGAAGCTGGAGGCTTCATTATGACCGACAAGTTTTGTAATTCTGATCCAATTTTATTTAAAATTAGTATCTGAGAGTTTCTGGGGGCGAAGATTATGGTTCTTCTGTCGAAATTAGAAAATTCAAGATGACGGATCAAATGTGGCGGACGAGTTTTGTAATCATGATCCGATTCTATTCAAAATTGGTATTCAGTAGTTTTCAAGGCAAGGATTATGATTCGTCTGTCAAAATTGAAAAATTCAAGATGGCGGCTCCAATAGGGCGAACGAATTTTGTTTTAGAGGTGAATAATATGGTTCTTCTGTCGAAATTAGAATCTTCAAGATGACGGATCGAATGTGGCGGACGAGTTTTGTAATCATGATCCGATTCTATTCAAAATTGGTATTCAGTAGTTTTCAAGGGCAAGGATTATGATTCGTCTGTCAAAATTGAAAAATTCAAGATGGCGGCTCCAATAGGGCGAACGAATTTTGTTTTTAGTCCAATTCGATTCAAAATTGGTATCTGGGGGTTTTCGGGGTCAAAGATTTTGATTGTTTTGTTGGAATTGAAAAAATCAAATGTATGTAGATATTAAAAAAAGTTACATTAAAAAAACTCGACATCAAAAAACTTGACATAGTGCTCTCGGATCGCACTCTAAAACGTAAGGTCCAAAGATAGACTGCAAAGACTAACGTTTTACATTCAACTGAAGTGTTAGTATGTTACAATGTTTTAATATAGTTTGATGTGATGAAATGACATTTGAAATCCATACAAGATATGATAAGACGACAAGACTAAAAAGTAGAAAAGTAGAAAATAAAAAATGAAAATTTTTAAACCACGCTTATATTCAAAGGCACTAAATAGGTGAAAACAATATTTTTCATGATTATACAAAAACAAAGGAATGAGGAAAAGTGAGGAGCGCCTAATTATCATTACGAAATGTATTTTCCTGGGGCTACATGCTTTTGCGCATACCCTTAATTTTTGAATAATCACGAAAAAAATTCTTTTCCCTTTATAGTGCACTTAAATATAAGCGTGATTTAAAAAAATCTTATTATTTTTGAACAACTACACAGAAGCTACACAGAATATAACCAGTATTTTATCAAATCATATAGTTCCTTCTGACCCTGGCCTACCTATTCGTCGTCATCACCTGTTAGATCAAAACAATTCCTCGTGTATGCTATTTTAACTCGGTTTGTTTCCACTGCATAGACCTACCCACACAACAAACGATATTGGCGACTGCCGACACAGCCGCAAACAATTATGTGAGGACAAAAGTTGTCAATATTTATCGACACTTGTATCTACTTGACCCTCTAATGGACGAGAGTGATAGACACGATGTTTAGTTTTTGTTGAAACAACATTCACCCGCGTGACATGAAAGCGCCGGAAAAAACATTGCGGAAGCATTGCACGGGAATGTTATCGGAGTATTCCTGAATTGTTAATTTTTTCAATTCGTTTAACGGTTGGAAAACCTATACCGATACAGTGGAATACGCTTCAATTATGAAAATAGTAATTCACTCGGAGCTTGCGAGTGGTAGGTATGCAGAACTATGAATGGGTATTTATTCCATTGCAGTACAAGTACCCAGGTAGCACACCTCATGTTGGCTGAATCTTGTTTTCATATTGGGCCAATATGGATATATTGTAATGTAAAAATAATATTGAACCAATATGGGTTCATATTTGAAAAACAATATTTCAATAATAATATTGGTGGAATATCGGCTCAACCTGTTCTGAATGTATATTATTTCATAAAATATTGGGTCAATATTGGTTCAATAATGTTCACCAATATCGATAGAGCGATATTGCCTACATATTGTTTC
Source organism: Chrysolina haemoptera (assembly GCA_958298965.1). Taxonomy (NCBI): domain Eukaryota; kingdom Metazoa; phylum Arthropoda; class Insecta; order Coleoptera; family Chrysomelidae; genus Chrysolina; species Chrysolina haemoptera. Next base: position 6,872,997 of record OY282590.1, on the reverse strand, counting down.
CAGCATCTAGCTCCAATATTGCGATTCAATATTACACTCATATCGATTTTCGAGATAAAACACAATATTATAAATCCAAGTTTGATAGAACATTGGCAGAAAATTATTTAATCGATATTCTAAAAATTATATTGCCCCTATATTGATTGAGATTGTTACAAGAACCTTACGCCAATATTTGAAAGGCAATATTGATACAATATTCCAAAATACATTTATCACTGGGATTGAAATTTGAATACTGGCCGAATATTCAATAAACAATATTGAAATGAATCATGATTAAACTTGAGTGAAAAACCGCTAGGTGGCCCCACATATCGAACAGCAGCTGAATCATAGTAACATATATTAAATAAGGCTTCTCACAATGCGTTTACAAGTCAATCTTCTCAGTCGTAAATTGAAGTAGAAACGAAATTGTAAATTTTTTAAATTATTCGACATTTTCTGGAAATATATCATTAATGTTTCCGAGGCAACATATTCACTTTGAATATTTTACCAATATATGAAAATGATATAGTACCAATATCCCCAATTATTTTGGGGCCAATATTGCTTCCTCAATATTTCACTAATATTATTTGTATAATGTCCAAGTAATTTTGTGCCAATATCAAGAAATGATTATGATTTTATCTCGCCAATATTGCGTTTGAATATTTTGCCAATATTTCACCAATATTATTCCAATGTAAGTGTGCTACAGCGATATTGTACTAATATCGTCCAACATTTTGAGTCCAATATTGCTTCGAGAATATTATTTTTCAAATATTAGACCAATATCGCCGAATGTTCACTTTTTTTTTCTCGCCAATATTATTATTTGAATATTTTGCCAATCTTTTCACAATATTGTCCCAATATGGGTGTGCTACTTGGGTAGCAAAACCATTTGATGAGGTAAATAATGATCACTGGATACTGTCAACATTCCATCAATATTAAAGCATTTAGGTGTGAATTGTGAAGATTGGAAATGGAAAAGACCCGATAGAATGTTATTGATACCTATCCAACCGAATCGTCTCCAAGGGTACCTGTTTCAGGAAAAAATAGAGTATAGTTGTTTTCTCACTAGTTTTATTTGTTTTTTTTTTGAGTTGCTGAATCTGAATTTTATATTTGCTACTTCCCATAAAGTCAAAAAATACAAAATTTTCGAAAAAACCCATTTTATACAAAAATATAGAACATTGAATTTTCTACAGGAAGCACCCTTCGAATATATTTTTGGCTTAACGGTTTGGCGTTGGTTTGAGCGCACTGAAAAAATACCACATTTTCGTACTTGAAAAACTAGTTTTCTCGTTAGTTTTTTGCTTGTCACTCAAAAACTCTTCTTGGAGCTCGAATTATGAATGAAAAACAATTATTCCCTTCAAATTTCACATCCCAAGCACCTATTTTGGATAAACCTTGTAGTCGCTAGAGCGCATCGAAATTTTATGTCATAGCCATAGACCTTCAACCAAAATTCAGTCGAGACTTATATTAATACTATTTACTCATTGAAAACTATTCATTTGGCCATCAAAGTCACTACTTATTAATAATATGAACTATATTTGTCCGAAGTACAGTAACCACAGACAAATATAAGCTACAAGTGAAGAATGAATCGTAGCACTTTGAAACTCGGCACATGACTTCTTGACATCATATATTGTTAGAACAAATTTTTTTTTACCAAAATATCAGTGGTGGAACCCAAAAAAGTTTTTATTTGAAGAAATTATAATTTTTTTGCTGTTGTTTCGGAAAGTACAAGAATCATTAAGAAACAATTTCAACAAAGCGAAGATAATTCAATTCTCTACAAGAAATAAACCCAGTAATTTCTTACAAAATGCACTCGTTTTCTAAGAAAACCTGATTGAATTTCGATATCAAATTTCAGGCTCGTTAATTCCACTCGTTAACCGCCACTGCAATTTCCGGCAGGGCCGAAAATTAACTTAAAAATTAAAGTAGAATAAAAAGAAAACGTGTATATCGTTCACAAAGACTTCTACTCCCGCATGCAATTATAACATGTGAGTATTTGAGTACCTAAAATGTGTTTTGTCCCACTTCACATTAACCCTTCTACGATATTTACGGAGAATCCGAAAGTCATGGATATTTTAGTTGATATGGGAGTGATACTAAAGGAGAAATCAGTACCCTTGAGACATTTATACATGCCAAAGAAAAAACGAGGTTTTACTCCAGCCTCAGTTTTTAACTCACCCATAGTCCCGGCAATTTCTTCAGTAAATGTTGAATAAAATCGCTCATACACATCCTACATGAAAAATGACGTATGTGATTTCAAGCTTGAGGTTTGCACTTCACAATAGTGTTATTAAACATACAGTATCGGAAACTTTTCATTTGGGGTATAGACATAAATCAACGCGAGCAACAAGGAACGCAATGATATGATAATACCACATGAGTAAGAGAGACGCACTACTGTGCGCCTATCCTGTTACCCCACCCGACGAATTAACAACTCACGTCGATATCCCTTCCTCGGGCAAGTAGAGGAGAAATTGTAATGCTCTCTCAACATTCAGCAAGCTATTCCTTACGCTCTCATGAAAACACAATACCCAAGATGAAAACTTTTCGATATTATATATGCAGGAAAATTGAATTGTACTTCAGCCTGTTGAGTTGTTCTTCCGATAAATCATATACTCTCCAAGATTGCAGCAAAAATCTATTAATATATTTTTAAACAAAATATATATACAGTGACCGCCAAAAAGTATGTACCCAATTGGGAAAAAGTTTATTATCAGAGTATTGGAAAAAAGATTCTTGGGAAAAGTTTGTGCATGTCCGATAACCTAAAAATCGATTTTGACACATGTCATGTGATCGCTGGTATGGCGGCAAATTGAAAAAAATTACTATGAATAGGTAAAAAGTCGAGTAAAATGGAAAGATATCGAAAAAAGTTATTTGAAAAAGTTGCTCAGAATTTAATTTCATACAGATATACAAAGTTTGAGAAAATTATGTGTGAATATTGAAAACAGTAATTATTTTTAAATAGTTTTCTAGCTGTAGAAAAATATCAAATTATTTTCTTATGAATTGCTTGACCATACTGAAATATTTGTATTCCGATGATAATAACAAAACTTTCTCATTTTCTCCACACCAGAGAGCACTAAATTGAAAAAATTGAATTTTGTCAGAACCCTTGCTGTTACATTGGTTCGTATCTTATAGATATATCACAATTCCACTATTATTGCGAAATCGAAAAATATTGTGTTTTTCAGATTATAATCAATTTTTGATGATGATCGTGCACGAACGTTTCACTTCGCACATAATCTTAAAAATAGTGCGTCAAATTAAAGAGGCTAGAGTTTTCAATATTGCATGCGAAGTGAAACGCTCTGGCACAATTATCATCGAAACTTGATTATAATCTGGAAAACATCATGTTTCTGGAGTGTCATGTCATCACAATGGTCGTGGAATTCTGATATAACTGTTAGATACAAACCAATGTAACAGCCAGGGTTCTGACAAAATTCAATTTTTTCAATTTAGTGCTCTCTGGTGTGGAGAAAATGAGAAAAATGAGAAAAACTAGCTTGTGGAGTCTCGTAAAGAAGACAGGGCTAGACAAAGAACTCTAAATGATCTCGAGGACAAACACAATAGATCTGAAAAGGTCGCGGTGTAGAGGCTTGTAGCAAGTCCCTAATATATAATCTAATAATATAACAGCCAGGGTTTTAACAAAATCCAATTTTTTTAATTTAGTGCTCACTGGTGTAGAGAAAAGGAGAAAGTTTTGTCATTATCATTGAAATATAAATGTTTCAGTATGGTCATGCTATTCATATGATAATAATTTTATATTTTTATAAAGCTAGAAAAATATTTTCAATTTTCTCTCATTATCTTTTCAAACTTTGTATATGTGTATAAAATTTCATTCTAAGCAACTTTTTCAAATAACTTTTTTTGATATCTTGCCATTTTACCCCATTTTTTGCGTCTTCATGGTAATTTTTTTCAATTTGCCGCCATACCAGCGATCATGTGACATGTGTCAAAATCGATTTTTAGGTTATTGGACATGCACAAACTTTTCCCAAGAATCTTTATTTCTAATACTCTAATAATAAACTTTTTTCCCATATGGCACATACTTTTTGGTGGTCACATATATATATATATATATATATATATATGTGTTCCACGCTTGGAATTTTGGTAAACAATTTTTTTTCTTGTGTATCATGGTTCCAACTACTAGCATACCAAGTTTGGTTGTGCTACAATCGGTTCTTGTCTCGAAACCCAATCGTACAGGATTATTACTGAAAAACCAGCTTTAATAAATTTAAAGAAAATTTCCGGCTCTGGCGCTTTGCCTATAGCATCATGCTATTTAACGCATTCAGTAGCGAATTCAGATAGATCCGAACCGAACCGCAGAAAAATGCATCACGGAAAATTGTTTGACGAAAGTGCTTCATGAAAAACGCAGAAAAAAGAGTTTTATGACGGAATTGATGGTCAATGAGTGGTACTTGAAGTGGATATAAAAGTCAACAACTTTGTTACCATCGACAATTCGACATAGATTATACATTGTGTTTGACGAAATAAATAAAAATGTGTGTCTGTGTATACATGGCTATTCCCTTATGTATTCGTAAAAAATGGTTTTGGAGTTGAAGTGGTATTCAGGTATAAGGAGTAAAATACCTCCACCTTTTGTGAGTAATAAATGGTTTACTAGCCTATCATTTATTTTCAACAAAAGCGCTTCAAAATACAGTTCAATAAATATATTCATGAAAATATGATCACGAAGTTGTGATTATGTGCCTTCCTGGTCGTAGAAGAGAACATAGGCCTTACTGCTCACGAGGGAGTTGAAAGAAATTGGGGACACATTCGAATCATTATACTCATGCCACGTGCTCTCATATGGATGTTTACAGTAAGCTGTATCAGACCAGGATCCCACGCCTATTTTCAAAAATCATTGATAACAGACTGAATTTCCCTCTTCATTCAAAATCTTTGAAGTTGTATTTCAATTACAAAAGTCACACCAAATATGGTAATAATTGAATCGTTCCTTAATTTTGTGGAAGAAATGAAAATCATATTTACCTTTTCAATATCTCTAAAGATCCTACAATATCAGGACCATATAATACATACATTTTTAAGGGTGAATAATACTCACATGGTTTATATTTGGGTAGTTTTCCATCTGTACATGGTTTACGATTCTGCTTATCGCCACTGGGTTGCTGATAAACCAATAAATTGGTTTTCTTCAAACACTTTTCCTTTTCTCTTCCACTCATTTTAATTTCGGTTCAAGTCATATGGGTACTCACTGATAATTTCGATTCTATTGAAAACGTGAATATTATTGCACTGATGACAGTTATGACAGGAAGTTTCGAAGGTTTCACATACATATGTCAAATCAATTTTCCAGACCAAAAGTAAATATAGTACGAGAGCCGAAAAGAGATCGACCTTCACTCAATTGTTAACCGGATGAATAGGAATTTATGTATCAAGTGAGTAAAGTGATACTTTTTTACGAGTAGGACATGTTGACGCACAAAGCCATAGGCGGCATTCCTACGAGTAAAAAAAACACTTTACTCACGAGTTTCATACAGTATTTTTTTACAACTAAAAAAAAAAAAAACCAATTCATATTTTTTTGCAAATATGAAAAGAACTTGGCATATTTTTATTGATTCATTATTCGAACAAAGTTCGAAGAGTATGCCGGAGAGTTGAGTTTCAAACAAATGAAAGGTCAATATTATTATTATCAATGTGGACTTGACTTTTGAACTAGTTAAGTCCATCGAAGTAACTATTCATTTTCTTAGATTTGTATTCAAAATAAATATACAATCCCCGTGAAGCAACGAATACCTTTTTCTTTCTACTATGTCAAGGAAATCTCATATTTGCACTATCCACGATTTTCTACGTTCAATCTTCATCACTTTTCATTTCTACTCAAATTGAATTTATAGTTATCAGTAATTCGTTATTTGGATAGATGCCCAATTTCACAAAGGACCCCGCACCATTTCAATGGGAAATTGGCTTTCGGTAAATTTGCTCGAACTTTTTATATATTGTAGAACTTGTGATGCCGATCAAATGTCTCCATTGCGCAAATGCTCTAAATTCAAAGGTTTAGATCATACAGAGTGTTGAAGTCGACTTTTTCAAAATTTCAAATGACCATTGTGAAGCCATTTCTTCAAATATATAAACCAAATCAAGCTTGCATCGATTATTTATATGGCCAATAAAAATCCACTATAAAGCGTAGTAATTCCTGCACATACCCCTAATATACAGGGTGAGTCCAAGGCTAGCAATTTTTTTGGTGATTTGTAAAAAATTGAGCGGTGGAATTCCATTCATTTCCAGATATTTCGAAGGATACTGAGTTCAAATACAATTGATGCATTTTCTGAATCAGACTGCCATATTTTATACAAGATGTTTTATTTCCCATGAAGTCGCACCCGTCCTGCTTGATGATATATTCAAATGCCAGGAATTCCGGATAACTTAGTCGTCGTTTATGATGAGAGTTAACTCTGCAGATACACAAAATATTCAGGATCTATCAAAAATAATGGCCTTTGCATGAATAAAATAAGTTTCAAAACCCTAACTACTTCAAAGAAATCATCAGCAAATGCCATTATTTTTGGTAGGCCCTGTATATTTTGTTCTTCTTCAGAGCAAACCGTCATCATGAACGATAAAGTTTATCACCAAATTATCCGGAATTCCAGGCATTTAAATATATTAACAAGCAGGACAGGTGCAGCTTCGTGAGAAACAAAACATATTGTATAAAATATGGCAGTCTGATTCAAGAAATGCTAATATCATCAATTGAATTTGATCCCAGTATCCTTCGAAATATCTGGAAATGAATGGAGTTTTAGCGCTCAATTTTTTACAAATCATTAAATTGATAGCCTTCGACTCACCCTGTATATCGTGGGTATGTGCAGGAATTACTATACTCTATAGTGGATTTGTTAAACCTATATAAATAATCGATGCATGTTTTATTTGGTTTATATATTCGAAGAAATAGCTTCAAAATGGCCATTTGAAATTTTGAAAAAGTCAACTTCAGTACTCTGTATAATCTAAACCGTTGAATTTAGAGCATTTGCGCAATAGAGACATTTGATCAGCATCACAAACTCTATAATATAAAAAAAGTTCGAGCAAATTTACCGAAAGCCAATTTCCCATTAAAACGGTGCGGGGTCCTTTCATTAATTATTGTTGTCAACTAGTTTCTGACGGCCAAACAGCCATAGCTACCTTGGATTACCTAGTGTAGATTAGGTCCAATAGTTCCTTAGAGGTACATGCTATTATTTTGACAATATATTTCCTTGCTTAACAACCAATCAGTGGATTTCAAGTTTTGAAATTAAGCCAATATAGAATCTGAACTACTGTGAAAATATATAGCTTGTCGCTGTATTTCCACGGTGATAAACCTGCTTAGTTTTTGTTTTACTATCTGTCAAGTGAAAATAATGATTTAAATTATAAACGTCAAATTTATGTGTTTTGAATAGTTATCTTTATTTATCAATATCAGCGATCGTTGGGGACGAATGTCCATTGGTATCATAGATGAGGCCGTGGAAAAGAGTATTCCGTTAAATACGGCTAGAAGTAAAGCATCAATTACCAGGTGACACGATTTTTCTTCATTTCAAATCGATATATTGTCATCCTAAATATAATTCGTGGTATGATTAAAAACCTATAATTTTTTGGAATATCAATTCATTGTCAATCCCAATGCAGCTTTGGGATTGCAATTCATTAATATTCCAAAAAATTATCCGTAATAATCATACCACTTATTATATTACCCCTGAGTATATTCGCCGCGATAGTTTGGAATTTTGATAATACTTATTTAATAGTAAGAATGCTAAGAATATTATTGGTGAAACATTTGTATATCAGATATTTATAGGTTATTAGTTGCCAAAGAAAATGAGAACTGTCAACAACCGTTAAAAAAAGTGCACTTTAATATTGAAATCGTATGTTGATAGTGAAATATTGTAATACTTTACGCACACAAACCACACAAAAAAAATGGACTTTTTTTGACAGTTGTAGAAAAACATACTTTTTTTGAACTCTCATCAATAGACGAATACGCCAAAATGGTTTGCTTATCAAAATGTTTTCTAAAAATTGGGTCATATGCATTTAGTTGAGCGGACTCAGAACAGAAATAGCGACTCCATATTGTAGTGAGCGCCTCCTAGTGAGCACGTACTTCATTTTGGCATGCATAAAATATACAGGGTGACTCAAGGTTGAACCGCCACTATCGATTTTTTAGGAAAAAAATTAGATTATTTTTTCATAAAAGCATGTAACAAAGTTTATAGAAAAAATCAGTTTTTTATAGGGCACTGTCAGCAGACGTCACAACATGGCGGTGATCAGCTGATGGGGAGGACAAACAAAGAATTTCAGTTTGAAAAGAAAATTGTTCTTTTTTCGGTGTTTAGTGGTTGATTGTGATATTTTTAATTCCAAGCAACTTTTTCAAATAACTTTTTCTGATGTCTTGCAATTTTACTTCACTTTTTGCCTTTTCATAGTAATTTTTTTCAATTTGCCGCCATACCAGCGATCACGTGACATGTGTCAAAATCGATTATCAGGTTATCGGATATGCACAAACTTTTCCTAAGAATCTTCTTTCCAATACTGAACTTTTTTCCCATATGGTACATACTTTTTGGCGGTCACTGTATAAACGACTATCTATCCATATGAGTTTTTGCAGAATAGATAAGTGGATCAATCAAAAACGATAAAAGGAGTAACACTGAAAATGATAATAATAATAATAATATGGCATCGCAAAAAATCATTTGAAATATGAGCAGATCAAGGAAAAAATAATTTATTTGGTAATATGAAACTATCACTATCATCATAAAACATAAATAATAATAAATATTGAATATAATGGGTTCTTGTTCATCATCGCGGAGAAGATAGATTTGGCTGTGATCCATTTCGAGCAATTCTGAGGAAAATGTCTTAGCACCCCATTGTTAGATTATCGAGATTTGTGAGAAAAAAATCACATATAATATGTTAATGACATTAATAATGATGAGAATTGTTATCTCTGAGGATACATGATTACGGTTTTTTCAGATTCCCTCATTACAGATAGCTGGGCCTCGTTATGAACATTTTGGAAAACATTAGGTATTATTAGACATCAGATATATTTGGAATCGGTTGTTATCGTTTCTTTTAAAAAAATACCCGAAATATGTCATTTTCAGAAAATATAAATTATTCTAGCGTCATCCTGAGCATGGAAAGGCGTATGGAAGATCTTGGAATTTGTACCTCAATCCATAGGCACTGTGGAGCAGTGTATGAACATTTTTTGATAACGGTGACTAATATAACTGAGTAAGACCATTTCTCAGTAAGGTTCTCATCATCGAATATTGAACTTCCATCCCAACAAGAAATGAGAGCTCTCCGATGGAACAGCAGCAAATACCCCAAAAACTTTAAAAAATCCATTTTCAAAGCTCTATATCTCGAAAACTGTCCATTTTTGAGCTTTGTGGCTATAGACACTTTTGGTCAGTTCATCAAAAACTGCAACATACCAAAAATTCAGCCAAATTCACGGAAAGCTATTTCCCATAAGAAATGTGCGGGGTCCTTTGGTGTGCAATTAAAGTATAATTATTATTATTATTATTATTGATTCAGTCAAACTTTCTCGCATCCACAATGGCTACGGTCCGCAAGGAGAATTCAAAAAAAGTTTGATAGCAAGGTACGCTCAAACGAATTATGTCATTTCGAATGATTCCTGCCCTTTGACAAACATATTCCGAACATATCGTCGCATACCTGTTCGCGATGTATGCTGGTATTCCGCACATGAAAGCAAAAGCATGTCATCTTGATAGAACCCTAATCCGGCCCCGAAATCCTTCCCGCACAAACGCGAAATCAAAATGGAAAAACATTTATGAAAGCTGCGAAGAGCATCAAAGACGACGTCAACGGCATATGCTAATAGAGTAATTTCGAGGAATGTTTGAAAAAGCCTTCGGAGACATCAACAAAGGCTGAGAACGCGGACAAGAAGAGTGGCTGGTGTGTTGACTCTCGCCTGAATATACAAACTTCCAATATATTGTCGATATTGTGTTTCAGTCTTATCTCTGTACCCTCTTCGCACAAAACAACACGGGCAATATGGGATTTCGCTCGGAAAGTGTTCGGATGCATGTTGTTCTTGTCAGTTACCTGTCGAATATAACAGTCGGGGCTTGTTTCTCAAATGGAGATTCACCAGTGTTATATCATACACCACGAGGGGTTTACCGAAACGATATATGGATTGTATAAATATATGATAACAACTTTTTTGTTTAAAAACGGTTTGTTTGAATTCTAGGTGGAAAAATTTGTAATGACTTTATTATTATGTTTCAGAGTATCGTCGATAACTTCAAGCTGGCTTATACCTGAGAGACAAAATTCATCTGTTGCCTTAACTTATCTTCCAGAGCGAGATTTTATTACTGAAGTTGGACTTTATCGGAACCAATCAACAGCTGAAGTCATTATAATGAAATATTTTAATGTTCCTACGCACAACTCTACATGACTTAATAGACCAGGATCCCACGCCTATTTTAAAAAATGATTACTAACACACTGAATCTTCCTGAGTAGCTTCATTTTGCCGAGATGCCCAACTTTTTTCCCTAGCAAAATTTCTCGATAGTGCAGGCGTCAATCAAGTCGATTTGGTGAGTGCAAAAAAGTCATTAATAACAGTTAGTTTTGTAGTTGAACCTCGAGATAATTCTCCAAAGTACTCGAAAAAACTTTTTTCTACAACCACACTCCAAAACATGCTTTTCTGCATAGTTTTACGTTCGCAAACATGATTATTTCTCACAATAATTGAAATTTGACATTAGTGTGCCGCAAAGCGACATTTCTAAGCCACAAAGTGACATTTCTGTGCCAAAATTTTTCAGTACCTAATTTCTAAGCAATACAGTTTTCGTGACAGCAAGGTGAAAGTATATTTTGAAAATTCTGCATTTCGAAGGGATATTCGATCAGGCAACTTCAAGGATGAATAGACAAAGTCTATTGGTTTATATAATATGAGGGAAATTGTCACTTATAATCTCCCTAGTGCTTGAATTATTGCCGGAAATTTTTCAGTACATGAATTTTTTGAAAATTACCTTAAAAAATTCATGAACGAGATAAATTTCCAGCAATTAATTCAAGCACGCGGGGGATTCGGTAAGAAAATTTCACACCAAAATATATTAAATTAATTGTTAATTCAACTGACTTGTAGATTATTCTGAGAGAAAACAAGTTGTAACATCAGTGGGCCATGAATGGTTTTTGTTGATATTATGACAGTTACGCGTTGGTATTAGTGGCGGTGTTTGTATGTGAGAAAGGAAAATTCATTTTGCGACATTTTCAACCTAAAATTACATTGCACATCACGCAGAACTAAAATAGTTTTGACTGGTCCATGCGGATTGTCTATTGGGAAGTGATGTGGAAAGGAATTCTTGCAAATTTCAGCCGAGTATTCACGAAAAGATAAGTTGAATAAAATTGTTTCAAATATTAAGTTCATCAAGTCAAGCATAGATAGATTTTATTGATATACATTTTTTACCGATGGACCTATTCATCGTTGAAATGCAAGTTCTCAAAATATTTTCAGACACATTCGAAATATTTAGTGAATATAAGTATTATGAAATATAAGTAATTATGAAATATTATCTCCTTTCATATGAAAAATAACATTCAATTTGTACATAAAAGCAAAATGTAACTATCACATGTCAAATATTTGACAGAAAAATTTCCACTTATTAATTTCGCCCAGGGTACCCAGGAGGATAAAAATTTCCGGAAATTTTTTGGGTTGCCATGGCAACTAAATAAAAACCAATTTTTTGATTGGCTGAAAAAGTGAGATGTGAAATTTTCGTACAAATTCATAATATTCCGAACAAAAATCATAGACATCACTACTGCTGACTCAAATACCCACATACACAGTATCCATTGCTAGGCAACAGAGCAACATTTATCGAATCATTTGAATGTCAACAAACGTCAAGCATAAAATATTCGTAAAATATTCTTGTCCCGTCATTTTTTAATGAGATTGAACTAAACTGGATAGCTACAGTTCTGAAATTGAAAATACTCCGCCAGAACTAAGAGAACAATTTTGATTTTAGTTCGAAAATATGAATAGGAAATTCATAAAATCTATTGTGGAATCATCTGCGACTGAAAGACAAACTTTAGTCGCTATTTTCCATCGTTGAAGATAACCTCTTGGGAGGTATTCATGTTGAAAAGGGGAACAATCTCCATGAAAATTGAAAAATGAAAAATGTGATTCATTTGTATATATTTATATATATTTTATTATATTAATATTTTCATGGAGAATGTTCCCCTTTTTAAGAGAACAAGTTAATTCATTGTCATTGAATTTACTATCTTCAACTTCAAGAGGAAAATATGAAAATGCATACAAACAGTTTATGGATTGGAAGGAAAAATACAAAACTAAAAGTGTTTCTGAAAATATAATTTTGGCATATTTTGAAGAACTATCCAAATCAAGAAAAGCCTCTACTCTCTGGTCAATATTTTCAATGCTAAAATCGACTATTAATATTAATCACGGAATTGACATATCAACGTATGCAAAATTACGAGCTTTTTTAAAGAGAAAGACTGACGGATATTTCGCGAAGAAAGCACAGACTCCGAGGAAATAAATATATTTATAAAAGAAGCCCCGGACAATATATACCTGTTAACAAAGGTAATGTTAAGAGAAAAATTTACATATTCGACAATAAAATGTTAATATTTATTATCGTAGGTTGCAATGGTTATCGCAATTAGTGGTGCATGGAAGCTAAAAATGAGTGACATAGAAGACCTACATTCAACTCTAATAATAAAATTACAGGACACAAAAACAAAAGTTCCGAGAAGTTTCATAATTACCGGACCCTTTTATAACCTTTGCAAAAAATATATTTCTTTGCGTCCTTCTAATCTTTCTGAAAATCGTTTCTTTTTAAATTATCAAAAAGGAAGATGTACACGTCAAGTGGTAGGAATAAACAAATTTGGTAAAATGCACCAAGAAATAGCAACATTTTTAAAGTTACCGAACCCAAACTTGTATACAGGGCACACATTCCGGCGGACATCGGCAACCATGTTAGCAGACGCAGGAGCTGATCTGTTAACACTGAAACGCCATGGTGGTTGGCGGTCAAATAGCGTAGCCGAAGGTTATGTTGATGACTATTTGCACTCCAAAATGAACATTTCAAATTAAATAATGCATTCAGTTGACCCACAAATGTCAAATATACTGTCAACAAATACGAACCAGATATCACACCCTTCATCATCATCATCATTTTCGCCTTCAACTTCTGTTAAAATTGTAGAAAATTTCGCGAGTAATGCACATTCAATGTCTACATCTAATCTGAATATTACAGAAAATGTTTCCAAAACTAACTCTCCCAGAATTTCAATTCAAAATTGTTCCAATTTTACAGTGAATTATAACTACAAATAAATACTTTTGAGTGATTTTTTTGGAATTTGTTTCTCAGTTATTACCATTAACAACTAATAGTTAATAATTAACTTAAATATATGTAATTAATTATTATAATAAATATTTGTTTGGAAATAAACTTAATTATACTATAAAACGGAATTAATAGTCAGCGACGTTCAGTTCAGAAAAAACAAGAATGAGGGCGGCTTAAAATCCTCTCCCTTGCTTCTCTTGGGCATCATAAAGCTAAGAATGAGTCACTGACATTTTATTCCGTCTTATAGTATAGTATTATTTTTAGCAAAAAGGGTGTTGCAGAAAAAGTATAGTGTGTAACACGAGCAGAAATGCAATTTCTCACGAGTTTGAAAAAGTTGCGGCACGAGCGCAAGCGAGTGCTGCAATTCAAACGAGTGAACAACGATATACTATTGTCCTACAAAATGGAAGGTAGGACTGAAGAGTCCCCCACTCCCAACATGTACCAATGACGTGGTCATAAGAAATCATTAGTAACCAGCGGATTTTTTTACCGTTGCTTGGTTAATATTTGTATAATTGAATGGTCATATTGTTCTACAAATTTAATAGTAGATGTTCCCAGTCCTACGCTCCGAAAGTCAATTCCATGGTGAAAAAAAAACCTCGTTAAATATCCCATGAGATAGACCTGACAGCGGAACCAGTGACCTAAACAACCTCCCTCTAGTTGTCACTTGTTCAACGTTCAACCACCACAGCAGGGCTCCATATGGTATGGAATGCCTCATTGTCGCTGTGTATAGCAAAGGGATTATTCGGGTCGAAGTCACTATTTTAAACGCCGAAGGAGCACCTGGTCATCATCAGTGACGACCTTTCCTCTGCCAGCACTTTTTCCAGATTTATGTTGCATGTGGGCTCTGAGTCCAGAATTGAAAGCATAGCCATGGGTATACATTTTCCTTTGGTTCTAGTCTGTGAGGAGGCTATCTACCCCAAGGTTCCACAATAATGGGGATAAAACTCCTCCTGAGAGCAGCCTTCATCCTGATTCTGAATAGGGAGGCCTGTCATACACCCAAGCATGGCCGATATTTACCTTAGGGCTAATATGATAGACGTTGTTGTGTCAAGAAACGCTATGAGTGCAAACTTTATATTCGAGAAAGATCTCATATTCCTTTCGACTAGGCGATAGAGAGCCGTCTGACAGGATTTCACAGGTTTTTTCATCGTTTTAGGCATGCACGATGAAAGGCAAACCGGTATGAATGCCTCAGCATGGGTTTAGTATGGTTATCTTGGCTTTGGATTTGGACCCTTGCTAGGTATTAGGTGACTATCTGTAGACCTGCCTCGCCCTGTTCATTCTGACTAGGTAATAAGTAGGTATGTTCTTCGTTGAAGTACAAGTTGGATTTCTCCTGGACCTGTTTTCTCTTTGTATGGCTCTTCTGTACACAGAAAGGGCTTCATTGTATTCATCACACTGCTTTGTTCCGAGGCTTTATTGGAGAGTGCTCTAGTTCTTTTTTTGGGGTTTCCAGTTCTTCAGGATACAATCGGACCGTGCTGGATCTGATACTTCTATACTGTACGTATCAGCATTGGTGGTGAGAAAGAAATCACGTTAATGGAATCTTCCTGGTACAGAAATGCGTGTGGGTGACATTTGTTTTATAACATACGTGGTAGCGAAGACCTCAGCTGGATGACCTGTCCCGTCTGTTCTATTGGAAAATTTATAGACCAGGATCCCACGTCTATTTTCACAAATATTGATAATAGACTGAATCTTCCTGAGTAGCTTAATTTTGCCGAGACGACCAACTTTTTTCTCTACGAAATTTTTCGATAGTGGTAGCTAATAAACTGCGCAGGCGTCAATCATGTCGATTTGGTGAGTGCAAAAAAGTCATTAATAACACTTAATTTTTTCAGTTGAGCTCGAGATAATTTGCCAAAGTACTCGAAAAAACTTTTGTCGTCCCTACAAAATGGATGGTAGGACTGAAGAGTCTCCCAATCCCAACATGTACCAAAGACGTGGTCATAAGAAATGATTGGTAACCATCGTATTTTTTTACCGTTGCTTGATCAATATTTGTATAATTGAATGGTCATATTGTCCTACAAATTGAATGGTAGGTGTTCCAAGTCCTACGCTCCTAAATTGTCAATTTCATGGTAAAAAAAATTATTGGTAACTGTAGGACAATGATAACACATGGAAGGTTAGTGTATTCTTCACCTAAATAATACTGTATCCTACAAAAAACCGGGTATGTGTCGCGCTAGTCCTACAAGAATTATTTAAAATAATGAATTAATCAAGCTCTGAGTGATCTATCGATTTGGAAGGAAATATTCTAGAGAGTAGAATATTATTAATTGTTTGATTGATGATGATTGTCTTCTGGTTGTGTTTTGTAAATTATTTCCATCCCCTATTGTCGTATCTGCAAGAAAACGCAGTCATATCCATGAACACGCTTGGAAAAACTTCCATCCCTGTCGATTGAACTGTAGTGCCATATGAGAAAGAGCAGCGTTGTGTAGAAAAGCACAAAGGATATATGAGCATGTGATCATAGTTAGGTAGTTCTGTGTAGAACCTTTCCGTTCCAAAAGTTCTGCAAACTTGAAATAAGTAGTATTGAATATATTTTTTCATGTCACGGATCAAGTTTGCAACCAATTCAAGTGTACGGAACATTTTATCGAAAACTAATGTTTTTCTTTGATATACCATAAGATAAAATTCCAAAAGTTCTGCAGACTTGGCAGATACATCAAAAAAATACTCCGAACAGTTGAGAAGATTTGCAACCTTTAACGGTGACCAGAACATATATTTTTTTTATTCGTAATTTTTCTCATTCAAGATGGTCCTAAAATAATTACAAACGTTTTGAAACGTTGTTGCAAATTTTGAAAACATCTATTTTGATGCAGTCACAAATTTGCAACCTTGTACACGATCCGGAACTCCATGGAATTTACAAAAATCTAATTTGTAAATTAATTAGATTTTTCAACATTGCATAAAGTTCTGGATCGTTTACGAGGTTACAAATTTGTGAATGCACCTGAATAGATATTTTCAAAATTTGCAATTATTTCGAGACCACCTTGACTGACTGAAACTGACCACAAATTGAAAGGTTGCAATATTTTTCAGATGTACCTGTCAAGTTTGCAGAACTTTTGGAATTTTCTGTTCTGGTAAGTATATGAAAAAAAATATAGGTCCATAAAAAAAATGTTCCTTATACACTTGAATTGGTTACAAACTTGATTCGTGACATGAAATAATATATTCAATACTACAGAACTTTTGGAATTGTCTCAATGAGTATAAAGCAAAATTCTAGTTAATTGCCATTTTGACAACGTTGTGAATTTTAATATGATTTTGTTGATTCCGCTTCACTGTAAGGTTTCAAACAAACTTTCGTTGAAAAAAACTCAAAAAGATTACTCCTTAAAATAAAACACCATTTCAGAATAAAACGAGATTGAAATGCACTGAGTAACCTGTGACCTACATAACTGATGAAATAACGTAATCACCTCACTTCTGCAAAAATATATGAGGAAACTATTGTGTACGTTATTCATTGAAAATCATGTCAAAAATATCATTCAATCATGCAGGTAGAATAAGGAGATATGTTATTAGTTATTTATCATGTGTGGTGATCACAATTTACTCGATGAATTCAAATATTAATTAAATTTCGAAAGGAAAGATCTACCGTAATTTCTTTTTTTTTTTCAAGGTTGTTGACGAAAGTTTGCTTGAGACCTAATAGTGTTCAGTATCGAATTAATCGTAATAAAATGCTCTTGTGTCCTAAGCCGAATAACCACCATGTTGCCATGTGGAAAAAATAGTAGTTATAATTTAAAATTAAATTTCACACAGTAGATGTATTTCAACTGAAAACTGGATAGTTGTGTTTTTTCCAATATTTTAGGGGTGAAATTAATAATTTGAACGTATCCATGGCCCTTTTTTTTAAGAATAATACATGGTTATATTCATATTTAGACAAAAAAAGTGAAAATATACCGGGTGTCTCATTTGAAAATTGAAAGTTTATATCACATCCGGTGAGACTGAAAAACAAAAAAGCTATAGTGGCGAGCCACCTTCCATGGACACCCGTTATAATGATAATATAGACGAAGAAAAAAAAAATGAATTTTCCCTATTTTCGTGATTTATTTTTCAACATTTCAGTACAAATTGAACAAGCTGAAAAAAATTCCTAAGGGATTATTTTTATTTTTATCATTTGTGCTTTAAACTTATACCATTCAACTATGACTGAACATACATATAAAATATATTACAGTCCTTCAGTTTTCGTAGGGCTGAATGCAGTTATAACCACAAAATATCAGTGGATGATAACGCGTATTAAGTTTTATTAAAAACGTAAATTCATATCCTAATAAAGTTAGATACTCTCATAACACGAATATTCCATCTGAAATCCCCGTCTTGCATCCCAATTTTTCTTTTACTCCATTACATGAAAGGGTAATCAAAAAAGTTTGAATGAATATTTATAAAACATCGCCGAGATAGCTTTTTTCATGATTTCCATCTTCACTTTCGAGATGCTCATAGAATTAAGAATATTCCTATTCCTGATCGAATTCTCCAAAAACTTCCGACCCTCTTCATAATATTTATGTTAATCAAATATCAAAGCAAGAGGACATTCTGTCCCGAACATTTTTATTCCTTGGAAACCAATCTATTAATTCAAATTGGAATCTACAGCAACGAAGATTTCAATAAAGGAAATATTGAGATTAATTTCGAAGCACATCACGTTTTTAATTCAGTTCTAAACTTTCGAAAACTTTGTATTTTAATTGTCGTTCATATTTCGATTCTGGATTCGCGATTATTTTCGTCGCCTTGGAGTTGAATCCTGATTCTGTACAGATGACAGAGTACATAGAAGGGAAAATTAATTTTTAAGTGACTTATTCTCGAAATTGAATCGTTCACATTAAAATCTGGAATTGACACATCAAGCACCTACATACTAATTTTCAACGAGACAATACAGACTTACATTACAGTCGAAATTTCCTACACAAGTATGCGGCATGGAACCGTTATTAAAGGTCCCATATATCATAAAACCACAATAATTTGGTAAGTACATTTCTTCATCAATGTCTGTTACTCGTTAACCATTGAAAATATTGAAAAAGTATCCGTCACAAAAGCTTGACAAATTTTCTGAAAATAAGTTATTCACAAATTTTTCTGTACATTCTTTAGTTAACAATATTATATTTGAATGTCTTCGCGCGTGACCTATCAATAAAAACTTATTGCTGGAAAATTACGCAAGATATGAAAAATCCAATTGGCCTTTGAAGATGATGAAAAATACTTGCAGTTCTTGCCATTTAATGGTCATAGGAATGTAAAAGTATATAATAATAATTATTTAACAAACAAGTGTATTAATAAGGGCTATTAACAATCGAGATATTTTAAGCGAAGCGGAGCGAGCGCGTTAATGTTTGAGATTGTTAATCGCCATTTCAATTCAAGAGTTTGTTACAAAACTTTTCCGTCGACCGTAGTTTTCAAAAATAGATATATGTTACTTTCCATGTTTATTTATTCAACGATACGATAAAAAACAGTCACTATTTCCTTTTTATATCAACTCAAAGATAGTTTAATTTTCTTTCGGGGTAGTTTTATTTTATTTTTTCAAATTGAAATGAAAAAAAAAGAACAAAAAAAAATTGCCCTTGTGTGGGTATGAACTATCGACCTCAGTATCTCCTCTCGGCTGTCTGACTGAATTTACCATTAAGCCACGAGACTTCGTTGTTTTTCATGACAACTACTGGTGTATTGAAGAGTCTCTCAAATTTTATTTCAGAATTGACAAATAAATAATGACAGATAGTACTAACCAATAAAATGTATTAGAGCAATGTATGTTGGGTTGCATATAAGCAAATCGTTGATTAATAGATAATCATTCACTAACAGGGGTCATTAATCAACGATTTTTAATGCGTTAAAATACATCATAAATGAACGGTCGACGGAAAAATATAATGAGTCTTTTAATTCGTGTTCTGTATTGAGCCCTAACGAATTTATATGTTTATATGCTCTATGTTTCATAAATATATTCAGTCATATTTAAATGATATAAGTTTGAGGATTAGATGGTAAAAAATTTAAAATATTCCTTTTTCGAAAACTGAACTCAAATTTTGACATTTTGCTTAAAATCTCAGTTAGCGAAGTGGCTCTTTTCATGTTCTTCTATGTTCTAGAACATAATGGTAATTTACCTACGGCCATTGCAGAAAATGGGCAAAAAACACACGACTCACAGCCTCAGTAAATAGCTCCTTACGCACAGTAAACAAAACGCACAGTTATAGCAAACAAAACGCACAGTTTGATATATCTCAAAAACGGCTCAATCGATTTTGTGAGAAATTTTGTATGTATATAGGGTTTTGCTTTTTAAGTTTATATATTATAATATAATAATTTTTGGATCTCTGAAACGACTCTAATAATGATTTGGATCAAATTTTTGTATTGAGATCAAGTTTTTCGTTTTAAGTTCATCTATATAGGTGTCTGTTTTAGAAAAAGGTGATTTTACAAATTATAATAATTATAATGTGAATTTTGGGATCTCAAAAACGGCGTCAACTTTTTGGATCAAATTTGTTATTCAGATGAGGTATTGCTACTCTAGTTCATCTATATAGGCGTCTTTTCTGAAAAAGGGTTATTTTACTAATAATAATAATAATGTGAATTTTTGGATCTTCGGAAACGGCACACTGTATGTGGCCATAGGTAAAGTATAGTACATAATGCGTGTCATAATCACGCACTCGCCGCTAAGTACACGGCTTCGTGCGTAATTTTTCCATTCGTGCGTAATATGCCTTCTACAATACTTGTAACGTAATATACATTAACCTACGGCCACTACAGAAAATAGGCAAAATCACACGACTCACAGTTTTTGTAAACAAAACGCACAATTTTGTATGTAGATAGGGTTTTGCTTTTCAAGTTTATCTAGATAGGCGTCTTTCTTGGAAAAACACGATTTTACTGATAATAATAATAATGATAATTTTTTGATCTTGAAAACGGCTTCAACGACTTGGATCAAATTGTGATTTTGTTTATTAATAATAATAATATGAATGTTTGGATCTCTGAAACGGCTCTTATTTTTGGATCAAGTTGAAAGGGGGAACATTGTCCATGAAAATTGAAAAATCAAAAATGTGATTTATTTGTAATATCTAACAGATAACAACTACTTCCCCGGCAAAAGCCACGCTGGACATTGAACTACATCTGATAGCTATTGTGAAAAGACTAACTGAAAAGAAAAGAAAAAATCTTAAAGTGTAAATTTCAATATTTTCTATTTTTCATCGAAAATTAGTTGAATACATTACATAGGGAGGATGTTATTGAAAAGTATCACTCACATAAATCGTTCATAAAAGTCTTTTACGTTCTAGAACAAGAATGTGCCACTTCGCTAACTGAGATTTTAACGAAAAAGCCAATACTTGAGTTCAGTTTCCGATCTATTCGAAGGATTAACCAGCGTTTCAAACTTCAAACAAATTGCACGAATATGTTGAAAAATAAAACACAAAAATAGGAAAAGCTCATTCGGATTTGTTTCTTCTTCATATATTATCAATATATTTTATACATCATTTTACATTTTATCATTTTGCATTTTTGTGTTTTTCAATATTTCAGTTAAAAATAAACAATCCGCGATAATTAAGCAAATTTTAAGATGCTCTACGACGATGCTATTCTTAACCTTTTTCGAGAATTCGATTGTCTTCTTGCACATTTTTCTAGCTTCAACATATT
The DNA here is from genome assembly GCA_958298965.1 of Chrysolina haemoptera. Lineage (NCBI taxonomy): Eukaryota > Metazoa > Arthropoda > Insecta > Coleoptera > Chrysomelidae > Chrysolina > Chrysolina haemoptera. The sequence goes on along the minus strand of OY282590.1, from coordinate 6,851,356 downwards.
TCTATTTGATAGGAAATTGAAAAAACTTACAGTCTAACTCCACCAAAAATATTCTTTATTGTAGCTGTCTGTCATGCAGTCAGAAGACTGACATCACGTTGAAATCATGTAGTCAGAAAACTAACATTAAGAGGGAGGACATGTTTCGAAGGATTAATCCTTCATCTTCAGCAAATTATGAGTTGGTTACAAGTCGATCATATTATGGTGAAAAAAACACAATCAATGGGAAACTTTTAAAAAAATTCCGAAACTAAACATTTTTGGTCATAACCAATTAAGAATTTTTTTAAAAGTTTCCCATTGATTGTGTTTTTTTCACCATAATATGATCGACTTGTAACTAACTCATAATTTGCTGAAGATGAAGGATTAATCCTTCGAAACATGTCCTCCCTCTTAATGTTAGTCTTCTGACTACATTCCTGACTAATTTCCTATTGAATCTCACCTCCACTGTATGCAATGGATCATCTCCGATGGATATTTCTATTTGGTCTCAGGTTTCTGATTTTTATACCATCCATAGAATGATGCCTGGAGCGTATAGTTTTTGCTGAAACAGGCTTCATCAGATGATGGACATCTTGTGTTTGGTAAATATGTTTATGATCTCAAAAACTGCTGACTTTGGTTGCCACTCTCTTAAATTGTACAGAAATGATATCGTAGTGTTTTGTTTTTCAATAAGTGAGTCTTGAGAAAAAAGTAAAAAGTGAGTATGTAATTTTTTTTCACTTATTTTTCCCGCATTGCAATTCGGAACGTCAGTTAATTTGGAACCGTTCAGAATAACACTTCCAATATTATCACAGAGTTCATGCAAGTCAAGAGTTTAAATTTACATCGCAAATTTGTACAACATAAATGTACCTGCATATGTTTACCATTTAACATTTCAGCACTTCATAATTTATTGCGGCGAGTGTAATTTCAGAATAAATTTGAATATGCAAATGACTTCGCTGAAACTACAAGACAACTAACTACATAGCAATTTTATTTACTACAAATAAGTTCTTAACTGGATGTCGTAAATTACTCTATTCAGCTAAGGAATTGCTACTTAAGTTCATCTATATAGACGTCATTTCACTACCCAACTAGCAAAATAGAACTCTAAAAGAACGAAATTATTTCATAATTATCCTATAGCGCCGCTTGAAAGAATAAAATTATTATTTAATGAGTCTCAATACAACAATTTTATCATAAAATAGAGGGATTTCTACAATGCTGTTGTATAGATGTTCTTACAACTCATATCATACGACAAAGAAATAGTGTTGGTATACAAATTTTATAACAGTTGCATAACGTACTATAAAATTCCTATAAAATAATTTGAAACTGGTGTTATACAGATTATAATACGGTTGCATAGCTATTGTATTTTATAATAGCGACGTCAAAAGTTGGCCATAAAGGAAACTGTATAAAGTTGCATTAAAGTTCCTTAAGAAAAGTAATAAGATTGTTGCTTTACGCAGAAGTAAAACATTACACAATAAATATAAAATTATTTTATAATTATCTTTTAACTACAACAGTATTCTCTCTTATGAAGAGCTTATAGAATAAAAATGTAGTTCCAAGGAATACATTTATCTCAAGTTCTGCGTTATAAAATCTTGCGACGCAATATTTAAATGTTAGTATAATCCGCAAAAACTAAACAAATCTACTTTTCCGCACTAAAATGTGAATTTTGCTATATTGATACGTGCACACAGCTTGACAATTTCACTTATTTTTTTTGTTCGTCCTGTCGATATATTTTCATCAGAAATGGAACATTAATAAACCAAGCACCTTCAAATATATCCACTGTCAACATTGCTAAAGGATTCATTCATTATGTATAAACCGTTTACCCCGGGACATTTACCATAATAATGCTATTCAGAGCGCGGTTAATTCAATATTTACATCGGGGTGATAGTTGAGAAAATCGAAAATAACAATCATCTCCATAATTTGATGCTTTCGACATCTGTGACATTATTTGATATGAGGGTCAGTTTGTGAGGCTTGATTTTCATTGGTGGTCTCTTTTGGGATATTTGTTCAATACTTGATTTTGAATTAATAATGAAAAATACGTTTCATATCCAGAATTTTGGTAGCTTTGCAAAGAAATGCAGATCAGAAGCATTACCGCAACAACAAGATAAATGATATAGTGGGAGGCAACATTCTCAAAATGGAACCAACGGACCTCATGACTCCTAGGTTGGTACTTCTTCAACATTAACCTCAAGGTTATTATGCAAGATCGAAGGGAATGGACGGATGACATCAGGGGCAAACCTGGAGAGAGGATCTGGTACAGGGACAGCTCCAAAACCAGGAAAGTAACTGGAGCTGGAAATACAGTGAACGGAGAAACTCCCAAATTAGCGTTTCACTAGGAACAAACACCTCCGCATTCCAGGCAAAGATGTATGCTATCTTGCAGTGCGCGAGAAAAATCAGTATGAGGGAACTGCGCAATGCACGGATCAAAAGAAGAACAGACAGTCAGGCTTCACTGAACTCTCTTATGAACCCGAAAGTAACATCACAACTGGTATGGGAATGCCGAGAAGAACTCAATGTTTTCTCAGAACACAACAAATGAACTTTGATGTGGGTTCCAGGACATTGTGGTATCGAGAGCGATGAAAGAGCTGATGAGTTAGCCAGAAAGGGATCATCAACTTTATATATTGGCCCGAAACCTGAACTCAGGATTAACAAATCTGACATTCGAAGATGCATTAGGAACGGGGTCAACCAAAACAAAGGGAACTGTCAGAACGCGAGGAATTAGACCCAAGAGACGGGCAATATTTGGCAAACCCAGATGATTCAGTCAACTTAGTTGAAATAAACAAAAAAAGAGTAGTTGCTGAAATTCGGCATGCAGTTTAAAACATACATATTTTTTTGCAGAACTGATGAGTTCTGAGCTTTAAATTTTTAGCTTGAGACCCGCCATACTGAGAAAATGAGGTAAACACTTGTGCATTGAATTACACATAAATTATTCAACACTTACTACTTCCTATACTCAATAAATTTAGGAAGAATTGAAGTGTAAAATGTTTTCATTGTCGAAAAAGGTGTTTTTATGCGACATTGATTTTTTTTCAATTCCTCCTCGTATTACTTTCTAGTAGATGAGTTCTGAAGTAAAAAATCAATTTTCATTATACACGTTAGCATTGATCATGAGTGAATGAAAATATAATATCGACTGAACTATAGCTTTTATCTAAAAATCATCGGAATATGCAGAATCATCTGCAATAACATCTCCTGCATCAGTCCCCTCGTTTACGTCATCAGAATCGAAATGTTCATCATCCGGCTTCGCGAAACTTTTAAAACCATTGAGACATTGCACTCTCTGGAAATTCCCGCAAATTAAAAAGCATTTCAGCCATTTACTCATTTACTCGGAATAAATGTTGAGCGGCTGCCTCTGAAATTGGCTAAATCTGTAACCATTCAGTGTGAGGATTTTGTTTGCACCATATTCAAGGAGAAACAGGGTTTCACCAGCTTTTCTTACTTGCGTAGGTGTTGATCCGGGATTATTGAAACTTGTAACCACGCTGGCTAACAATTTCTCATTCTGTAAGTCGTGTGGATTTGCAACCTTTTACATTGAATGCATCAGAAAAGATGTTTTCAAAATTTGCAACGAAGTTTTAAAACTTTTGCACTTATTTCGAGGCTATCTTGATCAAAAAAATCAGCACGAATATTTTTCCGATGTATCTGTCAAGTTTGCAGAACTTTTGGAATTTTCTCCTATGGTAGGTATATCAAAAATTGGTTGCAAACTTGATTCGTGAACTTTTGGAATTATTAATGAATTTTCGATTTTTCATGTTGATCTTTTACATTATCATTGGTCAATTCGAATAGGTAGTAGATAATAATACCAATTCAAAATAGGAAATCAAAACATAGAGATGTAATATCTATCACCAATGAGATGAATGGTTCTTTTCTTGAACAAAATCTAGAAGTTTCAATATGTTTGGAAAAAGCTGATCCGTATATGAAAACAAAATTCCTGGACAGGTCAAAGATATATTTTTTCTATTAAATTTGAGACCATTCCGTTTTCAAACTTCTCCAATTGAAAAATACTTAATTCAAGGGACTTTTCAGTGCTCATCCATATACAAAGAATATGAGTCCTTTCCTTCCATCTCGGTACAAGACAACTATTATCCTTCTGCATACATAGGGTTTCGCTTCGACAACTTAGTCCAAACACAAATATTATCCTATTATTCAGGTATGCAATCTGTCTGTTGTCACTGTTAAGTGATTCCCAGAAGTGCGGATATCGCTTGAATTCCCAATTAGGGCTCTTCCTCAGGAGGATGTATGTAGTATGAGTCACGACAAAAGTAGATTTTGGATTGATTTAAATGCACAAGTCTTCGAGTCACTCAACTTTTGCTTGAAAGTTTGAGACAATTTTAGACCAGGTGAATTACTTTTTCTTGATTGAAAAATTCCATACAGAATAAACTAGGTTGTAAAGGGTAGAAAAACGTTTAGCTGATGTAGAAAAAAAATTCAACATCTGAATGCTTGCAGTCGAATAGGGGTGGGGGATAAAAGGGGGTGAAATCAGTTTTTCAAGATTTCCAAGGTAAATACGTATTTTTTCAAAAAAAGTTGAATTTAAAAGTTGTAAATAATTAAAAAATATACAACTTTGAATTTAACAAATTTTTCACATAACCCCAAAATTGCCGAGTAAAATACGAAAAACCAATATTCTCACTTTTATTTTTTATTTTATTTTTTTATTACTTTCCGATAACAGATATTTTATTTTTTTGTCAAAATGTTCAGTGGTTTTTAAAAATGATTTTTGCGAGAAACTCGTTTTTTTCAAGTCCCTGAAAAAGTTTTTTTTTGCATTGTAGAGAGTTCTGTGGGGACGCATTTTTTCGAAAAGACTTCAATTTTCATATAAAAAAAATATATATACTACCTCAATGGAAAAAAATTGTAGAAATTGAGGAAAACTTGAAAAATCGAATTCTGCTAATATCGATTTTCTCACTATAGTTACAAATTTCATATTATTCCTTGAAATACGGCTCAGAAATTAACAACAAATATTAATCATAATATTATTTATAAATTTTCAAGATTATTGAAGACTTTCTGTTCATCTAATTGAAATGAAGTATGGATTCAATAAAAGAAAATGCAGAATAACTTATAAATACAGTGAATAATAAAAGAAAATGCAGAATAACTTATAAATACAGTGAATATTTCTGTTTTCAACATGGCTAAGAAGATAATAATTTTAATGTCTCACAATTAGAATAAATACATTGAATATTAATGGTATTAGTCGGGTATCAGTGGGTAATTAGAGAAATGAGTAGAAAATTAGTATGTATTGGTCGGGAAGTAGGGGTATTTGTTGAAAATTATTGGGCATTAGTCGTAGGGGCATACGTCGATAATAATGGGCATTAGTCGAGTATTACATGGGTATTACAGTAATATTTCGTGTAAGGACCCCAAAGAAACCCATGGGAATTGTGGATTTGAGGAATTATTCGGAAATTGGAGAACACTGGTGAAAAAAAGGTCTTCAAAATAGTACTTGACAAAAAGCCTAGTATTTGGACAGGGTTCAATATTTCTATGATTTTTATTACTCGGGTATTAGAGAAATTACTTGGGCATTAGTGGCATGAGTTTGGAGTATTACTAGGGAATTCCTTGGGTATCAGAAGATTCAGTTAGGATTTTTGGGAATTATTGTACACAATTCTTCATTAAAATTGATAAATATGTTTTTTTTTTGTAATATCTAACAGAAAATCAATGGTATTTTATTATTCACTAACATAACTTTTTTTGTTGCAGTCCTCATATGCTGATTTTTTTTTCTCCAGCTGTATTCTCTCTATACATGTCCAATGCGGAAGTTTTTCCATACTTTTTACTTTATAATCAATGATGATGAATTAAAATTATATACTTTTTATATTCTTGGTCGGAAGTTCGAATGAAGATAATTCCATCCACGAATTCTCTCTCAATAACTTCGGAATACTGAGGAAATAATATAACAGAAACTTCAATATCTTCAGGCGATGTTGTTGAATAATTCATAATCACGAATCAATGACCGCAAATTAAAATTCTGACGGAGAATATTGATTGCGAAGTGGAGGGTTTATCCAATATAACTTCATCGGAATGAAGTATTTAACACACGTTTTGGAACTGAAAAAGACATCGGAAAATAATTGAACATAATATGTATCCGAACGTTCCTTCGACTCAGTCGATGATTTCACAAATTATAAAAATGGTGTAGGCATGTCATCCGACTCAAGGTTGGCAAAAAAGTGTACTGTGTCGGGTAGCGTAATGATGATTAGGGCTTCGCGAGACCAAGACCAACACTGATCAGTCTTGGTCTTGGTCTCGAAAAATAAATATAGTCTGGGTCTTGGTATTGGTCTTGATGTTTCAAGACCACGACGAGATTGGCTTAGTCTTGATTTTGGTCTTGATAGTCTTGGTCTTGGATCATAATGCATCTAGAAATTTGAATTATTTGATTCTAGTGTCAAAAAAACAGTTGAAGACAGGTATAGAGTAATGTTAAAATATTTAACCTATAATTCAAATAGGTGTGCGGAGGTGTGCAGACTTTTGGAAGAGAGTCCTGGTCTTGGTCTCGAAAGTCAAGTGTTGGTCTTGGTCTTGAGAAGATTTATCAAGTCTTGGTCTAGGTCTTGGTCTAGAGAAGATTTATTACATCTTGGTCTTGTTTCAACCAAGACAAGACCAATACTAGTCTCTTGGTCTTGCGTAGCCCTAATGATAATCTTAGCTGAAATAATGCAGAAGGCCGCCACATCTACTAGATACCATGATTCTCGGATCCAGTAATCACTCACCCCATGGACGTGGGGGTGATTATTTGTTTTGATGAAACCTGCGCGCCCTTCGGATATATCGAGGTTCCGCAAAAAACGGCCCTAACTAATAACAAAAAAGGGGACCCAAATATCATCAAAGGCCTTGGTGAGCTGCGACATCTCTTTACTGAGCATCGGGTGCGAAACCAGACTGGCAGCTCAAACGCAACCGGGAGGAAAAGAAGGAAAAGAGTATTCCCTCTGATGTCGTCCGTGGGTATATTAGACAAACACCCTGGCATACTCTGTAACTAAGTTTCTCAGCACATGAGGCATAGGCCCCATAACCGATCCCCACGAATAAGGCGTCAAAGGCAAGGTGGTGGAGCCGTCAAAAAGGATTTGCCAACTGATAGCGACCGCAACGAACATGGATACTATTCATGCTAGATATTTGAAATATTTGGCACAATGCAATCCATTGAAATTGTAATTTGAGAGTATTCTGATATCACAATACTGGAAATGAAACAATATATGCATGTCCTGAAAACAAATGAATGGAAGTCATTTGATAGAAATTAATATCTGCAAATTTGAATCTTGTGAATTATTAGGTAGTATGGAATTTTGCAACTGAACAATTTTTGTGTTGCATTATATTCATCACCTCTAAAAATTTTTCTTTTTTATTATATATGATAATCATATATACGAGGTGTCTCATGATTTTTGTGATAATCTTGGGAAACCAAGGACGTTGAAGGAGTTAAACTTCAAAAATGGATTTCATTACACCTCATCATTTCAGGAACTTATCTTGCATTTGCTGTTTACTCGTTGAGCAAATTTCAAAAGTTCTGCAAACTTGGAGTAGTATTTGATACAATATTCCATATCACGGATTAAGTGTGCAACCAATTCAAGTGTACAGAATACGTTTTTTTATCGAAAACTAGTGTTTTTCTCTGATATACCATGAGAGAAAATTCCAAAAGTTCTGCAAACTTGCAGGTACATCAAAAAACTATTTCGAACAGTTATGCATATTTGTAACCGTTTACGTGGACTGGAATATATATATTTTTTAATTCGTGGTAATTTTTTTGATCAAGGTGGTCTCGAAATAATTACAAAAGTGTTTAAACTTTGTTGACATTTTTAAAAATATCTATCTATCTATTTGCAAACTTGTATACGATCCGGAACTTCAGGCAATTTGCAAAAATCTAATTTGTTAATCAATTGAATTTTTCCTGAGGATGGCATCCAATTGGTGATATTGATGCAATTCGTGCAAAAATCTAATTTGTAAATTAATTAGTTTTTCAAAATTGCATAAAGTTCCGGATCATGTACAAGGTTACAAATTTGTGAATGCATCAGAATGAATGTTTTCAGAATATGCAACGAAGTTTCAGAACTTTTCCAATTATTTTGAGACCACCTTCATCAAAAAGATGACCACGAATTAATGAAATATATGTTCCGGTTTACGTAAAAGGTCGCAAATCTACACAACTGTTCGGAATATTTCTCAGATATATCTGTTAAGTTTGCAAAAATTTTGGAATTTTCAATATTGATATATAAAAGAAAAACACTGTAGGTCGATAAAAAAAGAACATACACTTGAATTGTTTGCAAACTTGACTTGGGATAATATATTTGATACAACTCCAAGTTTGAGATGAGATGAGATGAGATACTCTACCGCACTAGTGCGGTAAAGTAAAATTCATTGTTTCTCTTTTTAAATGTCAGTCTATGTGATGGAAAAGGATAACAAGAACTAATTTATTTTATATATTTGAGTATCTATCCCGGGATTTATCGGGTAATAAGGTTTGAATTTTTTATTTGTAGCTGATTCTATATCTGAATCTATTCTCTAATGGTCTGAACTGATGTCGATGAAATTTTACTAAATTTGCAAAATAAATCAACAATGGGCGCAACACTTGCTTGTTGCATGATTCTAATATCATTAATTTAAGGAATATTTTGACTAACTTTGAGTAAATAATCAACATTATTGTTGGTAGGTAAAATATTGTACAATATTTGTGTCGTAAATTCATATTACGATAATCAAACACGGCCTAAAGGCCTTGTTTGACAAGTGTTCCATCTCATATCGTAATATGAATCTTTACGACACTTATATCGTAAATCTATTATTTTTCCTTAGATCGACTTGTAACCAAATTTTGCTGAAGATAAAGGATTACTCCTTCGAAACATGTCCTCTCTCCACGTGATGTTAGTCCTCTGACTACATAACATCTACAATAAAGATTATTTTAGGTGGAGTTAGACTGAAAGTTTTTTCACCTTCCTATTAAATACACCAATGATGGCTGTCGATCCATTGGCCTATTTTCCCATTACAATGCAAGAGTCGTCCGATAGATAAAATAGTGGCGTAACAGGAGGAAGCTCTTGTAATTAACTCTTACTCTAAACCAAAGCTTAACAATCCGCCATTAAAGTCAGCGGAATACTTATTTCTGTACGTTTTATGACGCCATTTCCTCAGCCCGATCGCGGCGGATCTCAAACTGAGTGAAAACGTCTACGTGGTCACGTTCTAAATAAAAGTTACTCTTTCGAAGGCGTTGACGAGCTGGGTTCGGTTCATCCCAGACGGATCGGAATCATTTCGATTTTGTGGTTTTGATTGGGAGGCCAATCATCATATAGGATTGGCGATAGAAAATGATATCACAGCGCCAACTATCCGAACACAGAGTCATGGACAAAAGTTTTTGAGAATGTATATTGTATATCGGAATCCCGAATTCTTGACTCGAAATTCTATAATTCCGACTTTCAATCTCAGAATTCTGGATTACCAACTCGGAATTCCTTATTTTTGTATAATATCCATGTTGAAAATTGTTGATAAAAAATTATTATTTCCATTAGTCGTTTGCGTTGTCCCTTAGAAGCAACCCTATAAAGGCCCCCAAAGACTTGTGCGAGCTAAAGACGACGCAGCACTTACCCTGCAACGTGTGATGCCATGCACGAGAGCGGTGACGGCGCAGTGAATCGAACCTGCGTACCTTGCATTTGTAAGTGAGCACATTAATCACGCGCCACCAAGGCCCATAATAATAATAATAATATTCCTTCATAAACACTCGTAGAGTGTACCCAAAGGCATGGCCTGTGCGGGTAAAGGACGGCTATTATTATTATTTGCCGTGGCGCTCCGGGGCGACTTACTTTTTTTTGGTGGCGTTTTCCTACAGCACCACCTTGGGTGGCCGGCGTGCACTCCAAGCTAGCACTAGCCAAGATTGCCATCTAGACAACACACAATACACTTGCTTTCAACAAGGACTGTGGTCGTCTATCGATTCCGATATTGGGTACTTGAGAAAAAATCTCTCGTACCTACATTGGGCTCGAAGTTCTGAACGGCCTGCGCCTTAGACCGCCAGACCACCGACCACTATAATACATATACATCCGAGAATGACGGATATATAATGCCATTTGAAAACGAATTACAGTGCTTAGAAATTCATTGATCATACAATGAAACCAAAATATGACTCAGCTTCTAGGCGGGGTAGTTCCTGTGAGCAAAATGTTCGTTTCGTCGGACGAGAAAGCATGGCGTGAAACTCCGAGAATTTTGAATTGTTTTGTTTCCCATTCACATTTTGGAAAAATCTGTAAAAATAGTGAAAAACATGGAACCAGCAAAAATATACTTTAAAAATGATACACTACAACCCTCTAATGACTGAGGAAACTAGCGACAATAAAATCGAAAAACCGTAAAACTAATAAGAAACACGGTTTTGGAAAATCTAGTGACAAAATAAAATCTTTTTTAACACAACACAATTTTACAACTTTTTACAAAACAAACAATAATTCGAGCAAATTCATCGAAAATAATAAAACTGAAACTGAAAAGTAACAAATCAAAATGTGGAGATTGCCCTGAAATATACGTGTGAAGAATTTTTCGAAATTTCAAAACCCGCATTTCCGAACATAAAAGAAGCTCTGATAACCAAGAGAGGGATTCAAATTGTTCAAATTACCTTATGGATGAAAACCATTCTCTTGATGAAAAATTTTGAAATTTTGCAATCAGAAAGAAAAGGATTGAAACTCAATTTCTTACAAGCACTGGAGATCAACCGAAGAAAAAAATCCAAGAATTTATTATATGTTAATATTTTACAACTCCTCAATCTCTTCTTTGATACCATGAATAAATTTCCTTTATCAAGCAAACTTTCTCTTTATCATTATGATCTCTGTTTATAATCAATTACTTCTATTTACCTAATTTCAGACTACATGGTCTATGTCTATGCATTTATTGAATACATTTTATGTTTGAAAAAGCTGCCCCTCCCTCTCTCCCTCTCTCCCTCTCTCCCTCTCTCCCTCTCTCCCTCTCTCCCTCTCTCCCTCTCTCCCTCTCTCCCTCTCTCCCTCTCTCCCTCTCTCCCTCTCTCCCTCTCTCCCTCTCTCCCTCTCTCCCTCTCTCCCTCTCTCCCTCTCTCCCTCTCTCCCTCTCTCCCTCTCTCCCTCTCTCCCTCTCTCCCTCTCTCCCTCTCTCCCTCTCTCCCTCTCTCCCTCTCTCCCTCTCTCCCTCTCTCCCTCTCTCCCTCTCTCCCTCTCTCCCTCTCTCCCTCTCTCCCTCTCTCCCTCTCTCCCTCTCTCCCTCTCTCCCTCTCTCCCTCTCTCCCTCTCTCCCTCTCTCCCTCTCTCCCTCTCTCCCTCTCTCCCTCTCTCCCTCTCTCCCTCTCTCCCTCTCTCCCTCTCTCCCTCTCTCCCTCTCTCCCTCTCTCCCTCTCTCCCTCTCTCCCTCTCTCCCTCTTTCCCTCTTTCCCTCTTTCCCTCTCTTCCTCTCTTCCTCTCTTCCTCTCTTCCTCTCTCCCTCTCTCCCTCTCTCCCCCTCTTCCTCTTTCCCTCTCTCCCTGTCTCCCTCTCTCCCTCTCTCCCTCTCTACCTCTCTACCTCTCTCCCTCTCTCCCTCTCTTCCCCTCTCCCCCATCTCCCACACCTTCTCTCCTTCTCTTTCTCTCTTCTCCTTCTCTCCCTCTCTCCTCTCCCTCTCTCCCTTCCACCCCTCTCTCTCTCTTTCTCTCTCAAAACACCAAAAACCAGAGCTTATAGCTCTTGAAGATGCCTACTTTGTTGGCGCGTTGAGTGGTAGTGACGTAGTTTTGGTGTTAGGGTACCTTCTGTTTGTTCAATTGAAAGGTTCCAAATATTCATTTTCGATGTATATTGAAGTCATAATGGTGGAATAAACTTGTTTCTGACTGTTTTTTGTTTCGCTTGATGCTACGCTTGTTTCAACTAGAGATGTCATGGGTTCGATTATCATAAAAAATGCGTTAATATAGTTACATCCTAATAAACCTATAACTTTTCAGTGATATTTTACTTTCCAACTTCAGGCTGATATTTGTCAATTTCGAAATATCTGAATAGTGTTCTTGTCATATTCACATGTGGTCGTCGGAAACAACGAATATTTTCATTTGCCAGTGCGAAACTAACTAATGATAGAATCCTTCTCAACTTGAAACTTGAATCATTCTCGTTAATCATTTATGGCATTCTAAGATGTTAGATACGATATATCAGGAACTCCACTATAAATAATAAAGTGCATTGTATCGAAAAGCCGTTGTGTATTATGTGGAGAAACTTTTATTTACACGTGTTCTCTGGCAAACTTACAATAAACTCTGTCTGGATGCGGACCCAAAGGTGTCATTCGAAGATTTACAACTTTGTCTGAAAGGAGGACAAACTTTTCCATCTCCGAGGGACTCGCCCATATAAACTTTTCCGTTTCGTTTCCTTCTTATCGTTAAAACGCAGAACTCCTCAATTTATATCGGAACAGACGTTTACGTTTTGATTTGTGGTGCAATAAAAAACACTAACTGCTTCTTCGATGCATATAGCAACGCGTAATTTTGTCTCATTTTTGCCATTGCTCCGAAAGGTGTCTTTTTAATATTGATATATGGAGCACGGAGCTTATTTTGAATAAGTTAGTAGGTCGTTTCCAACATGTGGAGAGAGAAATAAGAACGATCTGATAACTGCCATATTTCACTTAAACTGTGGGAGAAATATCTAAGATCGGATTAACAACAAATAATAATTTCATGAGATCGGTATTTGTAATGAGTCGGGCTAGTTTCTATACCTGGAAACCATTCAAATTGTTATTTTTTTTTTTCAAATGGACAGTATTTCATTTTTGAAAATATTTTCAATTACATGGTGAAGTAACGCCAGTAATAAAAGGATATAAGAATAATTGAATACAAAAGAGAGTGAAAAAAAAAAAAACTGAGAAACAACTTATTTTTACGGAAATAACGTCATTGAAGAATATGCCTGTATGTCTACGCATAAAACTTATGTTACAAATTTTGATTATTCAAAATGTGAATTTGCTGCCAAAAAAATAATGAAAGGGAATGAGAGGGAATGAGAGAAAAACCACTGGGGAATTTTGGTGTACATGCCTTGGGTATTAGTGGTATCAGTTGGATATGTCAGGAATTAGAGGTATTAGTTGAAAATTAATGGGCATTAGTCGGGGATTAGGGGTATAACTCGAGAATAACATGGTTATTGCAGGAATCATACGGAGTAGAGACCATCCTAAGGAGCAAAATAATTGATTTATGGAACTGAAATCGATTCGCATTATAAAACTGACGCTGGGTTTTGGCTTTGAATAGTTTGAAACGCATTATAAGACCGCTTTAAAACCGTTTTGAAAGAGTGTTTTAACTGCTTTGTAATAATTTTATGGTTTCTGTATAACACATTTGATTTCTGCGTCGGAAAAGTGTTTTGTAATAGTTATATACAAGCTGTATGAAAGCTTTATAAGGTGATGAATGACTCGGTTTTTTAAGACAAAGACAATTGCTTTATACAATAAGTACAAATTGTTTTATAATTTACCTGCAAGGGCGTCTCGTGATCTGTTATAAACAGTTTAAAGACAAAAGAATATTATTTGAAACGAAATCGTCACAATGTGTGCGCCTTAAATACTATATAAAATATTTTAATAATAACCGTTTAAGTGCCCAAGTTTGCATTCTTTTAAAAACTTAGAACTTAATTATTACAAATTTCCGCATTGCAAAATTTCTAATGGTCTAATTCAAATAAGATTTTATTGCGTTATCATTTTCTATTACTGCTTTTTGAAACTGAAATTATTATAAGTATCTCATAATGCCGAATTACAGACTCAGTGAGTTTGACTGCGACATTTATGTGTTTGTAGAAAAGCGTTTTCATAATATTGTCGTATAATTGTTCATACAACTCGCATTATAAAATTGGAGCTGGGTTTTAAATAGTTTCAATAAGCGTTATGAGACCGCTTTGAAAACGTTTTAAAACAGTCTTATAAGTGCTTCATAATGATGATATGGTTTTTGTATAACACCTTTAGTTTTTGTGTGAAAATACTGTTTTGTAACAGTTATATACAAGCTGTATGAAAGATTTATAAGGTGATTTATAAAACAATTTTTTAGGGCAATCCTTTATGAAATGTAAGTTTTACATTAAACTTTGATCTGGAGTTTATTAATTAGTCATGTTAGCTGTAATATGACAAGAATTAAATCAAACATAAATCGCCCATAAAGCATGCTTAAAAACAATATGTGGCAACCTCTGAAATAAGGAAATCTAATTTTAAAATATTGTTTTATAATGCCATTCGAAACAACTTTATATCATAAGGTTCTATAGGGTTTCTCATAAAACAAAAATTTTGTTCAACGTTTTTCTGAGAGGTTATAATCAGCTATATGTTGAAGAACTAAAATATTGTATAATTTGGGCCTTTCTTGGTTGTTTACGTACTGTATTAGAGCTTCAAAAGGCGTTATAGGACATTAGATATGTTGTATAGCAGTTTATAAAACTCTTATTAAACAAATTTTGCTAGTTGGAATTGCGGGGAAGGAATGTTTTCAAAATAGTGCTTGGCAAAGATCATACTATCAGGACAGGACTCAATAATTTCCTTACTTTTAGTACTCGGGTTTTACAGGAATTACTTGGGCATTAGTGGCATAAGTTCAGGGTATTATTCGGGAATCACTTAGGTATTAGAGGATTTTTGTGAATTACTATATCTGTAATATCATCAATCATTCCACTGTTAGCAGTCTCATCGAGACTGACTCGTTGAGTTCAGTCGTTGCCTAGGTTCGTGTTGACAGAATCATTCAGCCGACAGAATTTCAATAAGGACACCAATTTTCACTCATTTTCTCTGGGCTCTCACAATGCTCTCCGAACATTGCAGGATTTTCTTTTTCGTGAGAACTCAAAAAAATAATTTCAAATATAATGAAATGAGAGTTTCATGATTTGAGTAAAATCAAAGTTTCGATTTCATTACACACCATCAATGTCCACATTTTGCCGACTTCGGTTAGTTTTTTTCGAAGTGAAGAATAAAATTCTCTCATTCTGGTCTTGTCCATAAGGTTTTTGCTTGGTTCGTTATATCCACTCCGTTGGATACCTCCGATATTATTGTTGGAAACATCATCAAACAAAATAAAACAGAATTTCTCTTTTAATATCGACCTTAACCCGATGTTTATTGCCTTTTGATGTTTTTTGCCGTTCGCTTGCATTGTAGGGGTTGTTATTCACGAGCATGTCTTATCTCATATTCAGAGCACACCTATACGAAGTTTATTGTCGAAGTATCGATTTCATCCATCATATCTGGATAAATGAATGGGTTCGATTTGATGGCAAATTTACATAAATTCTTGATGAACACTGTTTTGCTCTTCGCTGCCTTCTTCCGTGCGGTGACTTGAATAATCTCTTCTAAATTATTATATACAGGGTGTTTCTGAATTCAATGCAAATATTTCAATATCGTATTCCTGTGGCAAAATAATACTTTTTTTCCCATAAACATATGTCCGCAACCATCTCATTTCTGAGATAAGTACAGGGTGTTGAAATCTAACGAAAATTATGATGATACGACACTTTTATTTTTCAAATGAATATTATATTTATGATTGTCCTTTTGTACGGCGAACAGTTTTCGAATTAAAAAACAAAATTCATGTCATTGAGAATAACAAAAAATCGCATAAGTAAAAGATTTAATTTTTTCAATCGAAAACCGTCGGTTGGACGGAAAAAAGACAGAAGACCATGTTTATGGAAAGACATGAGAAAAATTATAAAAATAATACTTACTTGACAATAAAACAATAACGTATCATTATTTTGAACAAAAATATTACAGGGCACGTTGATTTTTATTATACACCTTCTATATTAAATAAACCCACACGAAAAAAATTATGGAGAAGCGTAAAGTTGCACAATCAAGGAAAACTGTAATCTTTCGGATCCGTATCTGACATAAACAGCGGAAGGACAAACTGGCTTAGAAAAATATATTATACCAACAAAAATATACGCCCGGAAAGTTCCATAATGAAGGAAATAGGGCACACTTCCATTATCCCTCCTTGAAATCGGAATTTCATCCGAAACAATAGTATCGTACGAATAGACCCGCTTTAAGCCACATATACGTACCCAACATAAACAATTCAGTTCGTCCTCCTCCTCAGGAAGGGTCTGTACCAATTGGAGAGTTCTCATGTGAAGATTCTGTCCACGAAATATCCAATTTAGAGTCCCCAGAGACAATCGGATGTAAGAAGGTTAAAATTCCGTTAGAAGTGGAATGACTGATCCAAACTAGTGTACATCCTGAACTGTGTTCATTTTGATTCGATTTTACTCGGACAGAGTTGTAGGTATTGAACATGAAATAAAAAAAAATTGTCTGATCCAGCAAAAATAACCTTTTCACATAAATGCATCTGACAAATATACAGGGTGAACTACGACCACTTACCACTTACCAGAAAGAAGTGAGAAACTGGGTGAAATTTGAAAATTTGGACCGAAAAAATAACGTTTTATAATAATTGTAGAATCGCGCCGCCTCTGGATGGAAACAAGTTGATATCTAGATTTCATTCACTCTGCCTCTTTCAATGTGGACCTGAAGAAGATCGTTTGAATTGGACTTCCAGCATTTCTCAATAGAAATTTGCAAAAATAAATGAACACACAACTGCCACATTGAAATTGAAGTAACTGTTCGACAGTGGGTGTCAAATGATCTACAATCGTATCCAATATAGGGACGAGTGGTGTTACCTCAAAGCAATTTGATCGGGTTAAAGATTTCTGACAGAATTATCGATTGTATTGTGAGCACGAGTCGTATTTATTGACATAATTTCACGAACCAACCAAGTTATTATTTGAAATTTGATCGAGTAAACAAAGTGAATTCTTCAATAGTTGCAACTAATGAATAATAAACATGAAGTCTGTCAACCTGACGTTTATGTCATATTAGATTATAAGATGTATCATTGCTGTTTATATTTGTGGTTGACTTGACGACGTGGTCTTTCCGGATCGGAAAGAAAGGGAGCGAAAGGAAGCGAAAGGAAGCGTGTACTTTCACTAACATGACGTATTGATAGAAGATGAAAATATATCGAGAGATGAGAATTCAGCTGCAATGTATTTAAATGATGTTAGTTATGATAAATTTTATTTCGTAGGAATAGCGTTACATTATGGGTTTGGGATATCTACTGGTATTGAATCCGTGGCGTACGGGAGAATTCAAACCATTATATTCTTGACATGATTTTTTGGGTTTATGACCTTCCACAATCTGAAAATGAAAAAAATGTAATCCAAAGAAATCTGTACAAGTGTACAAGTGTGCAAATTGATTAATTTGCCCGATAAGTTACTGCGTTCACAAAACTGCTGTCTTGAAAGAAATTAATTTTTGTCAGTAACGTACCCTACACTGAATTTGCCTATCTGAAAAAATGAGATCGAATTAACAAAGAATACTTCTCTTTTTATGAAAATTGTTGACGTTTCGGAGGCTGTATCTGCCTCCGTTATCAAAACTTCTTGGAAAGACGCTGAAGAAACTGAATTTGAATTGCGGTTTTGGAAATAAGATCTTTCTTTTGACATTTGGTATCTTGATACATAGGGTGTTCGGTATCAATCAATCACCATTCTATTAGTTCTTATTTCATCTCTGAGGGGAGGTAACCAGGTGCGATGGAATTGGTTGAAAAGCAGTTGTTCGATAAAAGAATGCACGCAGTTTCCTTTAACTTTATTTTTTCTTGATTTGATTCTCTCAATAAAATTTTGGTATTATTCCATTCCATCATATGATCGCCATCAGATGTTAGAATATGTTCGGATATTTTCGAACCCGTTATTTTTCGATTTCTGATGTAACTTTTATGTTTATCCTGGCGCACAATCAATGGTCTTGATGTTTCACCTATATAACTCTTACCACCCGAACAAGGTATGTTGTAAACACAATTTTTTGAACATTCACTAGTGTTTTTGGGTTTTGTATGTGTGAGTATTGATCTCAATGTATTGGTTGTTTCAAATGTTGTTCTTACATCATACCTTTGGCCAATCCGTTTTATCTTTTCAGACAGTCCAGGGACATAAAGTATAAAGTTGTTTGTTGGATGTATATGGAGATGTCGTATGTCTGTGTGTTGTGTTGTCCGATTGTAAAGTGTAGTATCATTTTCAATTTCATTAATGGCTTTTTCCATGAATTCATTTGGATAAGATTTTCCCTGAGAACGGACTTTATAAAATTCAATTCTTCTTTCAGATTTTGTGTTGAATTGCAAACCACTTGTGCCCTGTTGTAAAGACATTTGACAATTCCCTTTTTCACGCTGGTGTGGTGATTTGAGTTATAATGGAGATATCTATTGGTATGTGTTTTCTTTCTGGAAACAGTTGTGTTGACCGAGATGTTGATTTTTTTATCAAAACATTCAAGATAGGAAGTTCATCATCTTTTTATGTTTCTAATGTGAATGTTATCGTTGGTTCTTGTTTATTAATGTAATCTAAGAACACTTTTAAGTCATCTCTACTCTGATTCCAAACAGCAAACACATCATCAACATACCTCCACCATACTCTGGGTCCATTCTGGTACGTTTCAACGAAACATTCTTCAAAATATTCCATGAATATATTACTCAAAATGGGTGATAATGGAGAACACATTGCCATACCTGCATTTTTGTTGTGCGCACGCCCCTGCTGGAACTGTCAGTGGTGTACTGTGTGCTTACTGCGTCTTTCGCAAATTCACTGCTGATCACCCTTCATGGAATACAGTCAAACAATTTATAATGATAAAATCACCATTGATAAATGCGGAATTCTGTTGATCCGAATGTTAATATGCCTAACAAAATTAATTTTATCAGTGATTGAATTCGATCTGAATGTTGCTGATGCGTTTTCATTCAACATCGTGTAGCTATTTTCATTGTTATATTGGAAGCGATTTGATGTACCAAACAATTACCACGTTCCATTGGAATATAGGTGCAGATATTTAATTAGATTTGTGGAAAGGTATGGAATCAAATTTCCAATCGACTGCTGGAATATTCAATTTGTATGGAGTTTCAGTAGATGAACAGGGTCAAAGAGGCATGATAGTCGTTTTCAGTTGAAAAAAAATGAGTAAGAATAAAAATAGTAAAGAACGTCCTAAATGCCAGAAAAAAGGTCATAGAGATAAATAAGTTCAAAAATGTTGATACTGTAAAAATTATTAATGAAAACAAAGAAACGTAGAGAAATTTGCTCATTGTTTTGACGATGATTAAATAATGATAGTGTTGAGAAATTATTACATAAAAATAAGGAAGAAATGGACCAGAGCTATCGAAAGTTACACAAGTGGTGGTTATTTTTTGATAATATCAACTAGATGCACGGAACTTTGTTGCTATAGAAATCTCACGAGTGGACGAAGTCCACGAGTGGCATTCCTTAATAGCAACCACGACGAGTGCTAATCTAGTTAAAATTATCTCAAAAAAATTATTACCACGAATGAAATTAGGCTTGATCATTTTTTAACCGAACATTTGTCAGTGTTATCTTGACAACCAAGTCAATGGCTAACTTTCTTCTGCGCGTGCATTTAAACAAAAAACCAATCAAACAACGTGATCAACGTTATCAGTACTAATAACCCAAAGACATTGATAACTTTAGCAGATTCTGTTGCTTGGAAACAGACCGACGCCGAACGCGGAGGTGTATAATGTTGTTCTGAATGGTTGTACCTGTTGAAATTTATAATACAATAACTCTCATTGTTTGATTACATCTTGTTTTATGTACGTTGATATCACCCCTGTTTTTGTGGGACATTTGATCTTGACGTGTTTACCGTCAATGGCACCTCACACATTTGGAAATTTCCACAAGGTTTCATAGTCTTGCATCACTTATTTCCAGCTCTCAATTGTGTTGGACACCTGTAACAAGGAATAAAAAAATATTTATAAGCATTTAATATGTCCTATTCAATTTTCGTGATATATTTTTAGGCATTCATTAAGAGCGTTTAACTGTTCATTGTTTCAGAATTCTGAATCGACAGCGACGGAAGCAGACATTTCTGAAACAGCAACCACAAGGATAAAGGATCAAAGAACAAGCCACCATTTGGAACAACCCGAACACGACGAACAGCAAACATCAGATGTTTAGGATACCGAGCCTCCAGATAATATTGGAAATTCTACGGCGGGTCCCACAAGTACTTCCAAATCCCAGTCCAAAACTAATTCTTTACAGAATAGTACAAAGGGGCGAAAACGTTCCCTTAATACTTTCGTTTCGGGAACTCAAGAAGCAATTAAACAGTTGAAAATAAACATGATAAACTTTTTTATAATCAGCTACAACAATAGGCAAAGATTTAAAATGGGATTGTGCAAATCTTTTTTGATTGGGTGTACTGTAATGTGCTAAATTTACACTTAATTTTATAAAATTTTCCAAAGAATTGTATATGGCTTGGCATACCTCTACAAGAAATACTGAAAAGGTACTTCTTGGAATTCTGTATAGTGCACTCAATGTACCTATGTTATCTCCAGTCGCTAGATAACGTAGCGTCATTTGTAGTTTCATTCTAGGGCGCAAAGCTTCTAGGAACCAAGTATCTTTTCTTTTTATAACCGGAGTTATTTTTTCGACAAGATATTCAAATTGCTCCTCGTTCATTCTTAAATGATTTCTGTAAACCTCAGGACTTTCTTCAACCCATTCTCTCAACAGCGTTGATGAAGCTCCTAGAGTTTCTCTTCTTGAAACCCATGGTTTCACCCACCAACGTCTTTTAGCTCGCTCAGTTGTCGATATAATTGAATTCAAGTCATGTATCAGTCCACTTGCAATTATATTAATTCCTTCCCTTATTATCCTTCTTGATCGAGACATTCTATCACATCTATTCCCACTATGTACTTTGCTCGTTTCCGAACCAGGTTTCACAGTCACAATTTGGAAAACACTGGGAGAAGTGGCAGCGTGCGGAAGATGAAACAGTGGACTGCTGGGAACTGGATGAAAATATGTAAACAAAGATGTTCAATTTGGATGAATTCAATCTGAGTGATTCATTTGGTTGTATAGTTTATCCAATATCACTGTAATACCGGATTAACACTTCAATGACTTCGCCTCTTTGAACGTACTTGCCGACCATAGGCGGAGATATTTTCTCTTACTTGGGTATAACTTTTGCGTATTGCTTGCTGTATAAAAATTTGCGAATATAATGGGTCTTGTTCTTATAATGAATAGAATTAAAGGATTGCGCGTGTATGGGTACGGGACGTTGCTCGTAACTTATTGACAAGTTATCTGACACCGAACACAAGTCGTTCAAAAAAAGAGAATAAAAAAACATCAGGAAACATTGTTAATTTATTTGCTGGTACGGCTATCTTATATACACATCAAAGTCGGGGCAAGACTAAATCATCATAATCCTCCGAATCAGACGAATCACCCATGTTTATGATTACTGGTTGAATGGATGGCAAAAGTAAATATTCACGTTCTTTTGAAAACACATGTGAAATGCATTCTGTCCAAAGATCTTTATATTCCTCTCCTAAGATTCTCCTAACATTTTCTACTACTTCTCCGCTTAGATTTGGACATTGATTGGATTTTCTCAATTTGTTTTTTATAAATGCCCAAACCAATTCAATGGGGTTGAAAACAATAATACGGAGGCAACCTCAGAAGCGTATGACCAGAATGTTTACAAAGTTCGTCAATAATATA
Source organism: Chrysolina haemoptera (assembly GCA_958298965.1). Taxonomy (NCBI): domain Eukaryota; kingdom Metazoa; phylum Arthropoda; class Insecta; order Coleoptera; family Chrysomelidae; genus Chrysolina; species Chrysolina haemoptera. Next base: position 6,829,169 of record OY282590.1, on the reverse strand, counting down.
TTCTTTTTCAAAATTTTCATTTTTAATTATACGTAGTAATACCTCCTTCGTGGCTTTTTGGGGAATATTCAATATTTTATAAGCCATAAATTCCAAAATATCTCATTTTTTTGTTGCTTTCGTCGGTATTTTTATCTTTTGACGCGAGTGGTATGACGCATTATCCATTACAATAACAGAATTTGGTGGTATATTTGGTAATCATTGTTCACTGAACCATTTTTCGAATGAAGTTGCAGTCATATCCACATGATAATCTGCTGAACATTTTTTTATTTGTTTTGCTGACAACAGCAAGGCGTTCGGTACAAAACCATCTTCACTACCCGCGTGTACAATAATTATACGTTTTCTCTTAGAACATGGTGCTTGGAGACAACAGTTTTGGGAGTTATCTACCCATCCATACCGAATCACATCATGACTATCGAACCAAGTCTTGTCCGATGTTCTTTTATTTGTCGCAAGTAATCTTGCCTTTGCAGAACGAGCCGGGGTGATTCCATTATTGCCATTCGCTGATTTAGTTTTTTGTGTTTGAAACCACAGTCTAAAAGAGTTTGGCGTAGTGTTTCCTGCGACTTATATGTATAATCAGATAATTTGTTTTTGATTGATTTCAAGGTAGGTACTTCGTTTCGTTTATAGAAATCATAAACTTGCCTTCGAAGAAAATCTTTTGTGGCCTCATCAACTTTGTATAATATCTGATCTTCTCGTTTTCTTTTACGATAATGATCTACAACATCCCCTTGTTAAACCACTTTGTAAATAGTGGAATGCCCCAAACTGGTGAGATGAGATATCCTTCCGAAAATTTCATTGTCACATTTGTCGTTCATTTCCTTTTTAAGATTTTTATATATATTTAGAAAAAGTCTTTGGGTCTGAACGTGAAGATCTTTGTTTTTAAATTCCCATCGTTCATCCGGTTGTGAATCTTGTTCCTCACGCTTCGAATTGTTCATCAGGTTGTGAGTCTTGTTCCTCACGTTCTTCGAATGGCCGCCAAAATGGCATGTTGCAACACTAAATACGCAAACGTTTATACTAAAACTTTAATGTTGATTTTCAACTTTTAGTTTGAAAAACCGCGGCATATGTTTTTCAAATACAATGGATTCTTCAAGTAGAAGTATACTGAGTTATACTATTACAATGTCCTTCTTTTATAAAGCAGCCAAAATGTTAATTAATTTGGGAACAGTTTTATACCTGTTTTCGGATACCTCTATGATAACAAATAGTGTTTGTCAATAATTAATTACATTTACCTATTTAGTATCTATTTATAACTAACTAATTGTTAAGGAATAACATTCTATATCAATGTTTGACGCAAACCTAATATTTTCATAAAATATTTACCATTATGTTTTTAAACACAAATTATACCTCAAGATACGCCACTGAAAGGTGGCTGGTCAGAATTTTAAATCCCTTAACAATGGCCTAATCCGACAAATAGATATTGTACGGGGTGGAACTACCTAGCGAATGAAGAAAACAGTTGCTTGCATGTTTTCCTAAACGTTCTACATCAAAATTTGCACGAGCCTCCTTGTATGGATTTTGCATATTAAATGAAGTTTTATTATTGAGCTGAAGAAAGTCATATTATACTGAGTTTGGATAAACTATACATCCAAAGTGACACAGTGTAAACTCTACTTTATCTAGCATTACGACGCACATTTCACTGCACCCTCAGTGCCGTTTCATAGGCCATATATTATTTTGGAATCTAATTCGCAGTCATCTCAAAAGACATAAAAGATCATTGAGACTGCCGTCGGAGATAAATAAAAAAGACAAAGAAACAGAGGGTGTGTACAAACGTTGGACTTGATAACATCAAACGACTTTCGGCGAACTTTTGGAACGCTTGATAATGGTGTCATTCGACAGCATCTTGATTTAGAGCCGCACTCGAGATGACATCGGGGCGGTCCTGTTTGTGGACTTTGGACCGCCGCGTTCCAGAATAGTGCGGTGGCAGGGAGAGTTTATCTCATGTATTTTGACCTGCTGACTCCAAATTTTGATAGTGACAGGCCGGAAAAGCACCTGGAAAATTGATAAAGACGATTTTCCGAAAAAATCTAAAAATCCAGTTTTTCAAATCAAATGGTCTCTAGGTACATGAAATTTTCTATAAAAAAGTTCCCAACAAGTTTTCTTCTGAAATGCACCGTTTTGGATTAAAACGTGCTCGAATGTCGAAAAATAGTATATTTTGTATCTAGTAGTAAAAGCATTACTTTCCGGACGATGTAAATTGTCAAGAATTGAAGTTTGGGAATGTGCTTTTACTAAGAGGTACACTTACTATTTTTTTTTGAAATCGCAATCAACCTCATCATAAATTAATATATTTTTATAAATGCATAACAATTTTTGATTGATGTCATTATTGTGGAGACGCCGGCAAAAATTTTCCTGGACCGTTTTCGATACGGCAATTCTATACTGTGCAATAAGTGGAAAAAGGTACTCTCCTGACATGTTGGACACTATACTTTTTCTACAACTTCACAAATTTAAACAATACAAGTATTGTCACTCAAAATTCATCGTACTCATCATTTGAAGAAATTTGTCATGTGCCCTCAGATAATTCCTGATAATTTTTTTTTAACGAAAAAGTGAATTTTTGGGAAAATTGTTGTACTTACTTTTGTGTTCTTCCGTTACTGGAATGCTTCGTGATTATGACAAAATATATGTGCTGAACCCCAATTAACACTAGAAGAAATTCGTCTACGACGTGAGCTTCGCGAATAAAAAAATGCTGCATCATGCAAGGAGAAAGTATTAGGAAATTCAGTGCTAGGACATTCACACGAATGACTTTTCCAGGGATGTGTCTTTTGTTATTCATAGTCGAGACATATTTGAATTATTTGGGATGAGGTGATCTTAAAAATATCATTATATGACAGAATGACAGGGCACTAAATATTTCTGATTTCTCAATCTTCAGCCAGGTGGTCATCATGAATTCAGAATTCTGAAATTTCAATAATTGAAGAAAAGAAATAGACTTTTTCGGCGTCCAGAAAATACCCACTTCGAGGACGTTTTTTCTTTGAAAGTGCTCGAATCTTGATATAAATATTAATATAGAATCAGAATGTTTCTATTAGTACCTGTCTTCTGTTCAAATTTCAATATTTCATTCAAAAAAGAACTAAAATGTTAGAAAATTCGTTCCACAAAGAAAAATAATGAATAAATTAGTCTGAGAGACGGAATAGAGGTCGACTATCGCAATTTTCAGGGTGCTCTGCCGGCTTATCACCCTCAGAACTCGGATTCAGCGCGTCAAAATAGAAAAGAAAAACTTGGATGATCCCGTCGCACGAAAACCTCCCCTGCCACCGGACTATTGTAAACTTTGGACCGCCAAGTTGAAGAGGGATGTGTGAGAATACTGAGTGCCGACATCTCGTGAACGAGACGGGAAATATTGAAACCGATGCGATTTTGTTTCGATTTCTGGGCGGTTAAAAAGTCGTTCTCCGGGGTTTTGGAGATCTGATGTTCTGTGAATTCTGATGAATTTGTAATATACAGAACCAGTTTCTAGTGTAATTTTTTCGTTGCTGGAAAGTTGACAATTTACTGAAAACATATTGGATATTAATTTGGAAGATCAGACTTATTTTTTTGGTTTTTCTTTTTAAAGTAAAATACGCTACATAATCCAGTCGAATCGTCTTCCGGGGTACCTGTTTCAGGACAAAAATAATAGTTTAAAAGAACATGCTTTACTTTCAACATGGAGTAAAAATTAAAAAATGTTGGACAATTCAGTTACTCAAATGTAAAAAAAGCTTGGGTGCTTTCAATCTATTTCCTCATATTTTCTAGTTTAATTTAACAATACTGAGAGCTCCAGAGTTCAAGAGAACTTTGTCAAGCACCCCACGCTTTTCGAATAATTCAATTGTCAATTATTTTTTTACTTTTTTGTCCATGTTACATAGATTCATAAATACATTGATACATACATACATACAAGTGAAGCTTTAAGCGTGTTGAAAATATAGTTGTTTTTCTCTCGTGTTGTTTCAACATATTTTCAGTTGAAAAGGGGAACATTCTCCATGAAAATTGAAAAAGGAAAAATGATTTTTTTTTGTATTATCTAACAGAAAACAACTACTTCCCCGGATAAAGCCACGCTGGACATTGAACTACATCTGATATATATTGTGAAAACCTCCCAAGAAACTACCTTGAACAATGGAAAATACGGACTAAAGTTTGTCTTTCAGCCGCAGATGATTCCACAACAGATTTTATGAATATAATAATAATAATAATAATGTCTTTTATTCACCAACGTAACAATAAACATAGTACAAATAAGTTATATAATAAATGTTGATGAAATCTCGGAGCGGAATTCAGAAGTCAGCGTGTGAGACACGCCGAATTCTGCTCTTCCATTCAACTCCTTTACAGTATATAATCAGAAAATAGTCTTAGCCTAACTAATATGCAAAACTTCTATTGACAATGTGGTGAGAAAAAAGAAAAGAGAGAAAACAAAATCGACGAAAAGAAAGAGGGCGATTCAATGTAATTTAGATATATATATATATGTCCTATTCATATTTTCGAACAAAATCAATATTTTCAGTGTTTTGCCAAAAAGTCGATTACAAATTTTTGAGGTAGACCATTCTATATAGTATATAAATTATCGTGAACGGTTAGCACTTTTTACCGATCGAAGACAAATTGTTATTGTCTGGAATCGGTAGTGCTTAAAGTTCGTGATACTTATAGCGTTTTTTGCATGATACTGGCACTTTTTTCTTGAGAGAAACACATTAATTTTCAGATAATAACTAAAAAGTCAGAAGTGACATTTATATTAAAAAGGCATAAAGCATAAAGTATCATGAAGACGTCGGTAAATGATTTAGGCGTCCATAAGTATTACTCACCGACAACAGATACCGTAAGTGATCAAGATAACTGGATCGTGCAAAACAATTAAAAATATAAAATGTTCTACAGAAAACATCCCTCGAATGTATTTTTGGCCATACAGTTTGGGCGCTAGAGCTCGCTGAAAAAGGGTAAAAATTTTCAACTCAAAAACTATGATTGTTATTACAAAGAAGCTTGGACTCTGAATGAACAAAATTATTTTTTTCAAAAATTGCATACTTCAATCACTTATTTTGATCAAACCGTGTAGCCGCTAGAGAGCGTGGAATGTTATGTCATATCCATAGCCCTTCAACCATAATTCAGTCGGGACCTTTATTATTAGTGATTACTTATTACTTTATTTTCTATATCATCACTACTTATTGATAATATCAACTATGTTCTTACGGAGCATATTTTTGAAATATTTATAAATTTTATAGTGTGTTATTAAAATCGTTAAAAGGTATATAAATAAAAACAGCTATATATAGTCTACGACGCTCAGTGGTTGGAGGTCCTGGGTTTCTCTTCTGGAATACGAAAAGAAAATTAGTAGCATCGATACTATGGAATGAATAGTTGCACTTTTCAAGCACGACTGCACTGAATTCAATATTGCAACCTTTTCGTGGGCAATAGGCTCACTGATGCACTGTGAGGGCCCTAGGGTATGTATATGTTGTTTGAAAAATTAAAGGAAATTGATTGAATAAGTGGGTACTAGAAATATATCAATTCCAAATATGTGCTACAATGAAATCCATGTTCTTTCAAAATGAGTTGTATTGGAGGTGTGTCATCTACTTCGTCCAAATCCTGGTCATCATCAGGTTTGACACAACCGGCAGCACAATGAGGTATCCTTCCTATACCCCAATGCCTTTTGCAAGTATCTTGCATTGCAGGAAGTAAGCGTGGCAGTTCGACAGGTGTAGGGGGCTCGAAGCTGGTGATTGGCTGGAGATCATATCTGTTTTTTCTCCACCCCAACTGCTTGGGATCTTTCATGAAGCCCAGCCACCCCTTCACTTGGAGGGAGACTTTCAATTAGTGCTGTTGTGCTGCATTCTCCAATGGGAGGAGGATGGCGATGTTATGTCACCTTGAACGCAAATTTCATGAATACCCTATGTCTTCATTTGTTCAAGGAGGTAATTTTTTTGCCGAACACATAGGGAGCAAGAAGAAATCCTCTACTCACAACTGCTTCTAGATTTACTAAAGTGTCTTCGAATATGTTCTTTGGAGCCGAAACCGCGCCCGCAGGTTAGTGATCACCAAACTACAAGCGCCATCTTATCCTAAGCCTTCCAACTGAACAATACTCACATGCGTGATCGGAAAGACCACTTTGGTTGAGGCTTTCAAATGAAAGTTGAAGGCTACGTCTTCCCTAGCTTGCATGAACCTCTCGAGGACTACTTGTAAGGGTACAGACTGTTGAAGGAAATAATTTTAACAAGATTTGTGAAAGTTTTCTTCTATATTCATATGACTTGTTAAAAATTAAATTTGTTAAAATTGTATTTTCCCTTAACCTGCTGTCGTTCCCTTACGAACGGCAGCCCTCAGAAGTCGAAACTCGTGCGAGCTCAAGATCAACGAGGTCTTACCTTTTAACGTGCGATTCCTAGCACGACCTGAGAGATAATATCTCGAAAGGAGGTTGTTTGTTAGTCTCCATCCAAACCATAACTTCGCATCACGTTGTTTGGCTTTGATATCGATGACCCACGCGCTCTACTGTCGAACTGTCCTCTCGCATATTTTTCTACAATTTTTTTCTTGCAGACAGTAAACATATACACACAGAGATCACACATATTTACAAGAATTTTTTCCTTCTATAGATATTAGGTGCCCTGACTCTGAATATGAAAACCGTTTTTATCTATCAGCTTTTGTTTCCGAAATATGACATATGTGCACTTGAGTAGCAAAACACTTAAAACTTACCCTAAAAATAATTTTTTTCCAAAAATAGATTAAATGGATTTTTTTTTAATGATTTTCCTGAATGAGATACTTGAGGTCTCTTTTCAAACTCCAGCAGTAATCAGCCATCATGTGCACGTCCCATATACCCTCATAACGTTGCTCCGCATAATACAAATTTTTTGGTGGAATCCTTCTCCCTGTTCATCACTAAATTGGCCGAGACTTTCAGAAAAATGGTCCAGATGAGAGTTTAAATAATGAAGCTTGACATTCATAGTGTAACCAAGATTATTCAGGCAAGATGGCATATTTTAAACTAAGTCTCTGTAGTTTGGTGTCCTAGTAGTACCTAGAATTTTTTTCATGACTGACGCAAATGTTTTCTATGCATTGGACTCGGTTTCTTTTATTGTTTTAATAACATTTTTATCATTATCTTGCAGTCTTTATTCAGCATATTCCAGCATTTAATTTGTTTGTACTTAGGTAAGACAATTTTTGGACAGTTTACGCAAAACATTCACCATTTGTATCAAGCGCCTTAACAAACTGCTTAATAAGTGCAAGTTCTTATCAGTACTATACTAAACTCTTAAATACGCGCCGACTCTCACATAAATTACAAAAAAGCTGTGTAATGAAAACTGAAGCTGATAGATAAAAACGGTGGGTAGATTTTAAATTAATGCTCCAAAGTCTACATGAAATGTGGGAAACATTTTTGTATGTGTTAATTCTATCATTCGGAAAAACGCTCTAGAATCTATTGGACACCATTTTCAAAAACTGTATTACTTTCACGCAATTAAGCCAACAAACAGGTGATGAACGTTCACAATTCACATGAGAAATCATATTTTCAACTCTGACTGAAGTATCTAAACCGGGTTGACTTTGGTTGGAGAGCACGATTTCCAACCGTTAAAGGAATTCCCAGTTTGATGATTACAGGGGGCACGGGGTAATTAGACAAGCAGCGCTTGATAATTCCGTAGACAGTCGTAGTAGGCTGCGTAACAGACGTGAGCAGCATAGAAATGAACGAGGTGCGACACAAGCTCTATATTTTGTTTAATATCTTTAAAAAGTGTGTAATTTCTGTTTAAAACGTGCAAGGTATATTAATTCTGCAAGTGAGGCATGAGTTCTGCATTCTTTTTTTAAATGCTGAATATTTTTGTATAAAACTGTTGATAGGGAGAGAACGAGTTGGTGGAAATCCAGACATTTGCATGATTCTCCAATTACGGTAATTGGAGAACTGAGAACTGCGATGGAGTTTATTGAAAACACGCATTTCGATATGTAATCTGAGAGTATACCAAAATATTTTAATCAATAGATTGTGTATGTTTTTTTTTCAATGAAATATCGAGAAATTCTACGATGACTTCTATAAAGAAATCGTTAAGAACCGTGCCCATTTCAGAGTTTTAGAAGGTCTGTCGGTGTTCCGTACTTTGATAGCACAGCAGTGGTGACGTAATGCAACTCGTACTGGCAGCCGCTTGCTTGCCAAGTTCTCGGAACCATATTGGTTGCTAGGTATTTGCTCGCCACGCAGGAATGTAGGGTATTTATAGGGCTTTAGTCATTCCAAATAAACGACTCTCATCTTAGTCCTACTCCGATGGATTCTGTAGACCACGTCATCCATCGATTTTTCCATCTTGTTCGGCCCTTCCAAAACTGCATTTGTTTTGGAGACACGACTTTTTTTCTACGAGGATCATACAGCTAAATTCAGTCGCCTCCTCTGAATCCAAGCTGTTTCGTGGGTGTTCAGCAAGCTTTTCCTCAATTTTTCCACATTGTCCTGCACATGGCAGAGCAATTGAAGTTTCTTGCCAAAGATAATGCTAGATAGGGTACAGTGCAACAAACCTGGTCAAAACGAAACCGTGAAACTCCTGATGCGCATTAGTCGTACGACTGACTTTAGCCCTTTATATATCCCGTGCAAGAAGTGGGAATTTTATAGTTTCAGCTATACAGCAGGGCCAATAAAATTTTGAAAAAAAAAATCTTAGCAGTATGTAGAGGGTCGGAAAATATCGGGCGAATTATAGGTAAATCAAGAAAAATCAAGACTACTCAGTTGTGTTGTCTGCCGAAGCGAAGCGGAGAGAGAAGAAAAACTGACAGCTGAAATCTATCAATTTTCCCGTGTATAATGCACTTTTTTTTCTGTGATGAGAGAAACGACGATTTAATAGTGAAAAAAATCAAATATCTACGGCTTAAAACCCTTCGATTCGCGAGGTCTTTCACCTTTTCTTCTATATATTCAAACACGGTTCATAGCCTCATCGATAGGATTGCGGCTTACTACTCCATAGGTACGTGGTTCGAAGCGACATTTGGGCATCTGTTTTTCATTTTATCAGCTTATTTCGAACTTAGGAATAGAGGCTGGTTAGGTTAGCAGTGGGCAAGTTGAGTGATGAAGGTAGGAGGTTGAGTTAGAGCCCCGAGCTAAACTTCGGATGCGTGCGAGATCAGCTTTTGCAGTAGCAGATATCTACCTTCAGCTATGTTTATATCCGGGAAAAAAGTACTCACTTCTTTCCCTTTTCCTTGCTTTAAACGACTGATTTGTCGAGGACATACATTCGCATCTGCATATCGGAATACCGCTTTTCTCTGGAATTTGATATTAGTATTAACACTTGCAAACTTCGTATTTTGCAATGTGTTGGTGATTAGGATGTTAGAAGGTTCTCTCAACATCAATTATCATCAACCTTTCATCTAGAGTCATCGAAATATGCCTGATTTGAGCAATGTTAATTGAGCCAAATTTGAAAATCAAAGTGAAGTGAATATCGTCTGGATATGAATATAAATCACGGCGTTCAGGCAAATTTAAGGGTCTAGCAACCTAGAGGTCGCAGGTTCGATCCCTGTTCGAGGATAGTTTTCTCTGGAATCCAATTCCTATTCATATCCAGACGCTATTAAATTTATTTTGATTTTCAAATTTGGCCTCATTAACAATTTTCAATGATCGGAGATCCACACACCTGAATCCTGCCGAAATCACGCATATGTCAATGATGCTAGATAAAAGGAGAATTAAGTTAATGGTTATTGATAATGAATGAGTACCTACTAACATCCTAACTCACCAACACCTTGCCAATTGCGAAGTTTGCCAGTGTTCATTTTAACATCAAATTCCAAAGAAAAGCAGGTATCCTGATATGCAGATGCGAATATATGTCTCGATAGCTCAGTTATTTAGAGCACGGACTAGCAATCTACAGGTCGCAGGTTCAATCCCTGCTCGAGGATAATTTTTTTCTGGAATCAGTCCTAACGCTGCGATTCATTTATATTCAAGATATTGAAGTCTGGCCCTTTCTCCGGAGGTCAGATACTTCCTCAAGGTACGCTGGTGTCATTCCTCCCGTCCGTGTGGTGGGTGATACTGGGTCTGAGAATAATGTGCACTGAGTTGACGAAGGCAACCAAGGATGACGGCCTTCTGCATTCATCCGGCTTGGATTTCTGATATCTCACAAAAACCGGTATGACTTTCAGATTCGAAAGCAGTGCGTCCATATTACCAACAAGGGGCCTTATGATCAGAACCACCATTTGAACCGTTTGAGGAGTGAATCACGATATTTAGTCCATTCGTTCACCTCTCTTTGAACGACGTGCATTCCGCCAGGTGCAGAAAACTCCATGACAAAAATCGAATTAATTTTATGGTCGAGGAGGACTACAACCTTTTGTTGCCGAAGGAGTAATTCAGGATTCGCAGCTTCAATGTGAGCTTGTGAATGTGTGAATGTCTCGGTGAATGTAAATTTCGGTCACCCCGTTTATTGTCGAAAACAAGACCAAGTGTATCGGTTGCATTTACTGCTGCCTCAAAAAGAAATTCTCCGATCAGATGCAGAGGAAGGAAACTGAACTGAACTGAACTCCTGATGACTTTAGAGGCTCCACCAAGTACCATTCCGTTATGTGAACTATTCAAAGTTAAATGACCACGGCACCACTATTTCCCTGTTTTCTGGGAAAGTACAGCATCATTTTTGGAGTTTTCACGTCGAGTTACCGCAGCTCCTCTTGTGTCCATTCCATCAAGCCATATAAGGAATATTGCACAAGTATGATATGTATGATATAATTCAAAACCTGTCGTGGTAGTGGCCAGCGGAGGAATTGTTTTTCAGCAATTTCTGCTGCGGTATCCTAAAGCATGTAAGTGGATGGGTGGAAAAGGTAAAACATTGTCCGGCAATGATTATAGTTTCTTCATTCATTCATTTTTATTTTTGACAAAATATCGTTTATTCTCGTTGAAAAACAAATTGAACGTCACGGTGACTGTTTTTACTGTCGAATCAACAAAACAATTTTGACTGATGAGATTTACAACAAAACTTCAATAATCGTTGAAAAAAACATCAAGAAACGACCTTCATTTCACGTTAGCAGGTAAAAGAAACAATCCTCAATTTCTGTAACTTACCAAAATTCATGTAGCGATAATGGAATCATTCTCTCCGTTCCACTGGAAACCCTCCCCTGACTTTTTGTCCGCCGCGACGCCGACGCCGCGGGCGTTGTATGCCTATTCGTGACAGTAATTATAAGGATTCCGAAGCACTCATGGCGGGACGTGAGAAGAAGTTTGCAAACTGCGAAACTGCGGAATCCAATTTATTTTTCCTAAGTTACACAAAAGCCAACTTTGGCGACGTGACATAGAAGTCACTTCCCTTGAAAATATTTCAATTGGTCGAAAAGCTTCGTTACCTCTGTATATACGAATCAACGAACTTTCCTCGATTGGAAAATGACCCGAGGGCTTTAAAGGGGTTTTTCCGCCGATTGTTTGCTTCTTTTATTTGAATAAACCGAGTGAGGATGTGAGTGAAATGTGGAATCGTTAGATTATTATACGTTACGGAGAGTTTGGTTTTTGCTGCGTTTTATGTTTTGGGGTATCGATGATTGATGTTGTATCTTCGGATTGGTCAAATAACTTTCATTTTAATTACATTGATATTCTATACAGTGCGGCTTTTACTACCCCCCCCCTGTTAACTTTCAAACGGTTCGACGTAGAAACATGAAAACATCGTTCCGAGAGTTTTACCAATACTACTTTTTGAATTAAACAAAATTGTGATTGCAAGACAGGGGGCGAGGAGGGCACATCAACTCAAAATTTTTAAATAGCATGGAGGGTCAAGTGGCACATCGGCGATAAGAAAATTCCATTCTCTTCAGCATCTATTTTTTTTTAAATTTCGTTAATATTTTTTTTGCAATTCAAATTCGAAACATTTCATTAATAATAATTTATTAAATTGAAATAGGAATCCTAATATAGAAGTTGGATAGTTTGAAAGATAACAAATTTTCTTTTTTTTTACTTAACTAAATTCATATAATTAAAAGAAAATGAATATATACAGAGATATACACACAAATAGGTATAAGTATATAAAATAACACAAATGACGATACATATACAATAAATTGAATTAAATCACATCAATCTCCGTTATTAATATATTTTATCAATTCTATTCTGAATGTTCCAAATGATGCAATGGATTTCAGTGTATTGGACGAAGCTTTTGAAAAATATAGTGCTCATTGAACTTCTGAAGTTTGTTCGAATTATATGAAGAAGAGAAAAAAATAAGTGGAAAATAAGGTTTTTAATTTTTGTATGTAAATTGGACCTTTTCTGCCTTTGGATCTTTTCATTAAATGAAATCATTGCCCCTCATCAAGTACGCCTAATTGCACATGTGAAATATTCAAATATTTTATGTTATGTAATATTCGTTGGCTTTGTATGAAGTCTGTATGGGACTCTAGTCAGTGTGCTTTCTGAGAGAGAGAACTATACTTTATTGTCCAAGAACACAGAATTTGGAGTCGTCCATTAATCACGTGATGTTTTTCAGCAACTCTTTAACCCCCCTCCCCCCGCTGGTGTTACGTGGTGAGGTTTTAGTGTAACCCCCCCTTCCCAGAATCACGTGTATTTTTTTGTACAAAGTATCTTAAAAAATTTCAGAATATCATCTTTACATACAACAGGAATCAATCGACTACAATACACGGAGTATTTTTCATATTAATATACAGTATCTGTAAAATAAAACTGACCAATTATCACTATACATAAACGAGGCCAAATACTCAATAGTATGTATTTCAGAACATTGGCTAATAATCCAGTACGATTGGGTTTTGAGACAAAAATCCATTGTAGCACCATCAAATTTGGTATGCTAGTAGTTGAAACCATGATAAACATGAAAAAAATTGTTTACCAAAATTCCAGAGATGGAACGATTTTTTTTTGTTCGTTTGCTGTAATCTTGGAAAGTATTTTATTTATCGAAAAAAACGACTCAAGAGGGTGAAAACCAATTCAATTTCCCACAAAAATTATTCCTAGTAATTTCTTATGAAATGCGCTCATTTTCCCAGAAAACGTGATTGAACGCCGACATCAAATTTCACGTTCACACTTACCCGCCGCTGAAAGTTCTGGCGGACCCGAATATTTGATTGGTCATTACTCTGCTAAAAATAATCGGTGAAAGAAAAGGAAAAGTTCATATCGTTTCTGAAGACTCCTACTTTCTCATGCAAATATAATATGCGAGTATTTGGAGATGTTTGCAGATGATCCGAAAATCATGAATAATTACGTGAATATGGAATTATTATACTGAAGCAGCAACCCATACACTCTTTGGAATATGTGCAACAATTTTAAAGTAGTGTGACAGGTCCCACCTATATATGCAAAGAAAAACTTTGTTTTATTCCTGCCTCATTTTCAACTTACTCATAAAATCGGCATTCTCTTCACTAATTGTTGAAAATAATCGCTTATTCATATCCTGCATATATATGTTTATTAACACTACTGTGAAGTACAAACCTCAAGCTTGAAATCACATACTTCATTTAATATTTAATGTAAGATGTGTATGAGCCATTATTTTCAACATTTACTGAAGAAATTGCCGGGATTATAGGTACGTTGAAAACTGAGGCAAGAGTAAACCCAGTTTTTCCTTTGGCATGTAAAAGTGAGACTTGTCTCACTAGTCTTAAATCGTTGCATATGGTCCAAAGAGGGAACTGATTCCTGCTTCGGTATAATTATTTCATATCAACTAAAATATCCATGACTTTCGGATCCTCCGTAAATATCGTAGAAGGGTTATGTGAAGTGGGACAAAACACATTTTAGGTACTCAGATACTCACATGGTATATTTACCTGAGGAAGTAGAAGTCTTCAGGAACGATATGCACTTTTTCTTTTCCTTTTACTATCATTTTCAGCAAAGTTATGACAAATCCAATTTTCGGCCCTGCCTGAACTTACAGTGGCGGGTTAGCGCGCGCATGAAATGTGATGTCGGCGTTAAACCCCGTTTTCTGAGAGAACGAACGTTTTTCATAATTACTGAAAATCATTCTTGTGGAGAATTGAATTATCTCTCAACCTTCGAAGTCGTTTTTGATAAATCTTATATTTTCTGAAATAACAACAAAAAAATTATATTTTTTTAAATGAAAAATTTTTCAGGTTCCACCCCTGATTTTTTGATAAACAATTTTTTTATAATAATACATGATATCGAAATGTGCCGAGTTTCAGAGTGCTACAATTCATTCTTCACTTTTTGCTCGAGTTTGTCTGTCGTTACTGGATTATAAGTAATACCGATATCGCTCTATACAGATCATGTCTGGGACACTACCCTGTACTCCTTGACAACTATGAAGAACGTTTGCACAATATTACTGATAAATATCGAAAATTTGTGGTTTTTGGTGACTTCAATGTTCACTTCGAGTCAGATTCAGACACTAATCTCCACGAGCTAATTCATCTTACTTCTTTGTTTGGTCTAGAATCTAATTCACGAAACCGCAATAGTAAAAATAGGAGCCACACTGTACCCCAAAGTGGCAAAATAAAGTAAGTTGTTTTCAGTCCGAAGTGTCTTCGTAGACTAAGTCCCTTCTTGTGTTCACTGGAGCCGAAAATGGCTATCAGTGCCCCCGGTCATTCAAGGCAGAGCTCCCTTCCAAGTCGGGATAACTTCTGGAATCTTCTTTCGCGCTTTCGAACAATTATTTTCATCTCAGGAATTAGACAAATTGCGAGTTTTAAATTTTATGCCATTTCAAGTGCGGTTCTCGCTCGGCGAACATTCCCGGAAATCATTCGGTTAGGCAGATGATTATAATGATAGTTATAAAAGTGATGGCAGATTGCAACATTTCAAGCTGAGGAAAATACAGCAGAGTTGTTCGGGAGTAGTATTTTCTGTGCCAGATTCACTTGGTGATCAGAATGAAATATATCATTAATCTAGTACGATTGGGTTTTGAGACGAAGATCGATTGTAGCACCTCCAAACTTCGTATGCTAGTTTACTGAAATTCCAAAGGTAGAACATTTTTTTTTTCGTATGGAAAATATATAATTAATCGAAAAAACAACTCAACTAGGTGAAAGGCAATTAAATTCTCCACAAAAATTATCAAGAGTTATTTCTTATGAAATGCGCTCGTTTTCTCAGAAAACGTGATTGAACGCCGACATCAACTTTCAGGTTCACCCTTACCCGACGCTGAAAATTCTGGCGGAGCCGAATATTTGATTGGTCATTACTCTGCTAAAAAGGAAGAGTTCATATCATTTTTGCAGACTCCTACCTTCTCATGAAAATATAATATGCGAGTATTTGATTACCTAAAATGTGTTTTGTCGCACTTCACGGAAATGTTTGCGAATGATCCGAAAATCATGAATTATTTAGTAAATATGGAATTATTATACTAAAGCAGCAACCCATACCCTCTTTGGACTATATGCAACAATTTTGAAGTAGTATGACAGAACCTACGTATACATGCCAAAATAAAAACTTTTTCACTCCTGCCTCATTTTCAACTTACCCATAAAACCGGCATTCCCTTCAGTAAATGTTGAAAATAATCGCTCATTCATATTCTGCATATATATATATATACACATATATATATATATATATATATACATATATATATATATATATTTATATATATATATATATATACATATATATATATATATATTTATATATATATATATATATATACATATATATATATATACATATATATATATATATATATTTAATAACACTATTGTGAAGTGCAAACCTCAAGCTTGAAATCACATACTTCATTTTTCATGTAGGATGTGTATAAGAGATTATTTTCAACATTTATTGAAGAAATTACCAGGATTTATTTATTGAACTGAGGAGTGTTTTCTATTGCATGTCTAAGTGAGACGTGTCTCACTAGTCTAAAATCGTTGCATATGGTCCAAAGAGGGTACTGATTCTTGCTTCAGTATGACTATTTCATATCAACTGGAATATCCATGACTTTCGTATCCTCCATATGATTGGATTATAGGAGATAGAGGGTGGGAAAGGCTATGTGGCAATTTGACCTATCCGATTTTTTTTGTGCATGATCCTCATCTATTCGAGACCTGTGACTCCAAGACTTCTTATGCAAACTGATGAATTCTATACTGAAGAGTTGATCAGTTTCCATGCGTTTTCGTACGTTATGAAGGACCCTTCCGAGAACTTCAACCTCTTGCAGGAAAGTGAGGGGCATTTTCGAAGCAAATGTCCATCACTTTCATATCCACACATTTTTTCAGAGAGAGAAGTACCTTAGCCAATTTCAAGTATTTCTTGTTCTGCTCAGGAAGCGTTCAGCTTTCCTTGGCGACAGGCTCACTACACTTTTCGCTTGACCTTGTCGTAGCTCTTTTTTTCAATCAGATTCATTTTTATCATTTATTCAGCGTCAAATTTCCTCTTTCAAGTGGCGTTTGAATAGTCCTCAGATTAGTTGTAGGCCATGCAATTCTTCTTCTTCGGCAAGTCAGTTTTCTTCCTTCAAGTAATTTGACTGGTTGTTGCCAGTTTTCTCAGGGATTGTTTGCAGTCTCAAGTCTGACTTAAGATTTTCCAGTATTGCTTGGCTATCTGACTGTATGGATTTTATTTTTCTGGTTGACACTTTCGAATCACTTCTGGACACATATCTCCGTGGCATATTTCTCTGTTCGAAAGATGGTTGGGGTGTTATCAAGGAGTTCTGAGAATCTGAAACTTTGCTCTGTAACGTCCATTCCAGAACTCTCATCCACATTGGATCCATCGGTGTGCCACACTAATGCGTTCGTTCGTCCATTCTCTGTAGAACAGTCCTTACTCAAGGAGTTAGTGTAGATAAAGTTAGCCTTGAATTGCCTTCTCAGAAAGGGTTGTGCCATTCTGAGTTCTGGTAAGAGGTGAGAAAGATCGTTCTAAAACTTAAGACTTGATAATGAAAATAATAATGGAAATGATAAAGGAAATTGAGTAGTCCAAGTATTTGAATAAGAGTTGAAACAATACACTTATGAAAAAGAATAAAATATACATGAATAATATACTACGAATTGAAAGGTTTATATCTTGACGATACGAGTGAAAACTAAGAACTACATGCTTTCTGTACGGATTGAAAGTTCAGACTACTATTGTCTTGAAAAATAATAAAGAATTTACTAGCCCAATCTTTTCTACCCTCTACATTCTTAGAAGTGTCCCTTCTTGGGCGACCACCAAAAATATTCACATGTGAGAATTGAACCAGCTATTGAGAAGAGTCGGTAAATTTGTGATTCCTGAACGTAGTCCCTTCGAAACTTAGTATTCAACACTTGAAACTAAGATGAAAGGAACTTTTCGTTACATGTTTTTTCGGCTAGATTTCGTTATAGGGAGGCTGTAATTCGATATTTTCAGATATTTTGGATATGAGTGAATTTGACGTGATCATTTTACGACTACAGAGATGCGATAACTTTGTGAGTGGTATTTTTAACTAAAAATTCTTCATTATATGTTCGTTTGATTACACAAGAATGTATTGACTTTTTCAGAACTGCGCTATAGCCATGTGAAATAATTGCACAATTGTCATCGACTCCCTACAACAAAAGAGAAAAAACTCCAAACTCCCAGATCCAAACAACCCAATTCGTCATCTCAATTATCACGCCGATCCAGATAACGGAATTAAATTCGCATCCAGCATCCAGCGAACGAGTGAGTCGTAGAGAAGTGATCGGTGTCATGGTTGTTCTTGGAAGTTCTTCCGAGATTAAAGTACAGTCGTTCGAACTCAAACAGAATCGCTGCCGAAAAAGTTTCGGCAATTAATTTTTCAGTATGCGTGTTCGCTCACCGAATGGAAGTTTTCGGATTAGGAACACTAAAGCTTAGGCTTAGGAATTGAATCCCGGCCGGAGTGGAGGTGAAGCTTCTCACCTCCGTCCTAATTGATTGGGTGTATCGGGCGGTATGTGTACAGGGTGGGGGGTGGGGTTTGTACGGAAAATTCAGTGCGATGCGATTTTTGGCATACGGTGAACAAGTGAATGATAATGTAATAATGACACAGAACCAAGCGATCATACGAGTTTGTATCAATACACAAATTGCCGCTGTTAATTCTCTCGCTCTTCATGTAATCCGGACCGCCAGTCTACAAAAAAGGGAGGGCGTTTTTGGTTGCCCTAATTAGCCACTGTCGATTTCTGATTGGTTGGAGAGTTCAGCGACCGTCTTTGTCTTTTTTATTTCTTCAAAGTTACGCCGAGTGTATGTCTCGACTGCGTTCGTATAGACTATACTAGCAAAACGTCAACTGCTGTATCAAAAATCATGGAGGTAGTATGGACACAATGCCATTTGATTCAAATTTCGATTTCGAGAATACTATTGATTTTGACGTTGTTAAGGATGATAGCGATGTGCTTGGTGATGGGGATGGAACTGCTGAAGTGGCTGATATTGACAAACAATTGGAAGTTGATGACAAAATAACCGAAAACACTTCACCACCATCATCGTCAAACACGTCCTTGCGTCACCCTTTTCGAAACAGAAAGGAACCCGATAGATTTAGGTTTTGATGCTGAATTCAGTTTTCTTGTATATTCCATTTTTGGGGCCGTGGTGGTGTAATATATGTACGGAGTAAAATGTATCACCCTGTATAGAGCATATTGGTATTCACTTGTTGCCCCACCCGAGCGACACCGATAGAACTGTCAGTAATGTCACGTCTGCTGTTAACAATTGAACTGAGTTAGCTGAAAGTGTATTTTTATTTCGAAACTGAAGGATATTTCAGATGGAATGGAAACTTTTATGAAAAAACATTCAAACTACCCTACAAAAATGATAGTCCAATTGAAAACTGGAATGCGAAACTTATAATTTACTCGTCGTGGACTGCGAGTCGACTCAAAAAGGAAGGAATCTTTTGGTTGTCAAGGTTAGCCTCTGTCGAATTTTGATTGGTCGGAGAGTTCAGAGACCGAACCGTCTTTGACTTTTGCTGCTGTGGAATGCCAATAATTTTTCATTTCTTCAAAGAGACTGTATGTCGCAACTGAGTTCGTATATAGCCTGTACCAGCAAAATGTCAACTGCTGTAACAAAATTCATAGAAGTAATATGGACACGATCTCATTTGAATGATGAAATGAAAACTTTTTTGAGAAACATTAAAACGATTGTACAAAAATGATAGTCCAATTGAAAACTGGAATGCGAAACTTATAATTTACTCGTCGTGGACTGCGAGTCGACTCAAAAAGGAAGGAATCTTTTGGTTGTCAAGGTTAGCCTCTGTCGAATTTTGATTGGTCGGAGAGTTCAGAGACCGAACCGTCTTTGACTTTTGCTGCTGTGGAATGCCAATAATTTTTCATTTCTTCAAAGAGACTGTATGTCGCAACTGAGTTCGTATATAGACTGTACCAGCAAAATTTCAACTGCTGTAACAAAATTCATAGAAGTAATATGGACACGATCTCATTTGAATGATGAAATGAAAACTTTTTTGAGAAACATTCGAATCATTGTACAAAAATGATAATCTAATTAAAAACTGAAATGCGAAACGTATAATTTCAGGTTGTTATGAAAACTCAACTGTTCCATTTACATAATGAATTTATTTGATTGAAGAAGTTACACAGCAAATGCGTAGTAAAAAAAATACAGCGTAAACGACCCCGCACTTTTTATAGGTGAAATGGTTCTCGGCGGAATTGTCTGAATTTTTAGGATATTGTAGTCGCTGTACTGATTGAACGTGCAGAGTCGCAAAGTTCGTTGATGGATAGATTTTGAAATACAGCGCTTTCAAGTGAAAAATCAGTAATTTTTATTTAATTATTTTCTCGGAATTTGAAAGTGCCAACTGCATTTTTTTTCGCTCCTATCATCAACGAAACTTCATAATACTAAATATTATTTAGATGGTGCAGATTGTATCATTATGTTCAGAGTGAAAAATAAAAATATTTTAGTAATGTTTGAAAATTCGATGTAGTAATGAAATATTGACAAAATTATTTTGGCATGCAATATACTATTCTTATCCATCATTAATCACAATTCATACATTCCGTACAGGGTGATTTGAAAAATTGGTGAAATATATGGCCGGTTCTTTCTGAAGATAGCTGATACCGTATAAACATGATTCCGTTGGGATATATAGGGTGATCATGAACATTATCGATGATAATGATGACAAAATATCAACGTTTCAGAAATCAGCCTGTAATTCACGATTAACTCGGTGAAATTACTTTATTATTATTCAATATGTTCAACATTCTTTCCTCAACACTGTCCCAAAAATTAAGTTTCCCACTATGACCAGTTTCATAGTTGTTATTTGAGAAACTTATTACCATTTTCATGACAAGTTCAAGGAACTTGTTCACGCGTACATTCTACTAGTGGCCAAGATTTTTTACAAATAGTGAAACGTGAGAATGTGGAGATCAAAATAAATGTAAAAGAAAGTCTAGATTGGAGATACCAATGACATCAAATATATGACTTTAATAATATAAGGTACAGATGGTTAAGTGAATTTTGTTGGTTTAAACTTTGTCGGAATAAAAAACGAACTATCTAAGAAAAGTGAAAATGATTCATAAAACGCTTTTATTTCTAATAGGAGAATTTGAATTTGGACAGCGATGGTTTTTTTCTAATTCGTGTTCCACTCGGATAGACGTTTCCATGATTTTTATATTTGATGGCTATCAATAGAAACATATAGGCATCTATTATATTTAATCAATATAGGTAATTCAATACATGAAGGTAATAATAATTTTCACTGATGGAACTAATGAAACTAAATATAAGTACTAAGGGAGGCATGAATAGAAATTATCATATTATACTGGGTGTTTCCGAAATCGAATACTAAAATATACTGAAAATTCAGAAATTTCACCGAGAACCATTTTACCTATAAAAAGTGCGGGGTCCTTTATAGATTTCATCAATTTAAATCATGCTCGCTTAGTATTCGCAATAATAATTCAGGTTTTTCACAAGTTTGGTATAACCGATTGTTGTCTTTTGTTATAGGACATCAAAATAATCCTGTTTAGTTTCATGCTGAATGTCATGAAGAATAAAAAATTTGCCATTTTGCGTAATGAATATTCAAATTGACGACAAAATCATCGAAAAGCCCTTTTGGTATAAAAGAGTTTTGGTAGAAGATAAAAATTCTTAATAATCCAGAATTATCCCCCAGATGAGATGACCAAAAGTTCAGCTTTGTAAAAGAACTCAAAACAAAACTTAGTAGAGAAGTGTCCCAAGATTCAAGAGAAATTCCATTTGATGGTACACAGATATATCCAGAACAACGAAAAGAACTGGGATAGGAGTATATGGGCCTGAAACAAAATATTCCGAAATTCTTAGCAAATCCCTTGGGCATTTTCCAAGAGGAAATCTAGGCCATCGGAAAATCGGACAAGAGGTAATAATCATATCAGATAGCCAAGCATCTACTATTACTCTGTGTAATCGACTCCAAAGTGCCAAGAGAAACTGAATGACCTGGGTAATTTGAAGGAGGAGTACAAAACAAGTTATACCAATACACCAATTCCAATCACAATGGATGAGGCAGGCCAACATACTACTCGTAAACTACAACCAGAAGGAATCAAGTGACTGCACACGAGATTAAAAACAAGCTCAGAGCACTAACAAGAATCCAAACAGGCACTCTTGGTTGAAAAGGCACCTCGAATCACTGGGACTTGAGAATTGGAGCAGATATATTGGGAGGGAGATGACGAAACCTATATCCACATTATCTCAAGATGCATTACCCTGCAAAAACCGTGGGTAAGATTCTCCGGAGAATAACAAAGAGAAAAGGTAGATCTACCCAACCCGAAAATATCTGATATCCCCAATGACTGCGGCAAATGCTTTAGTCGATGAGACATCCTAAACGGATGGGCAGCAGAAGGGGACACTATAGATCTTATAGCTCGCAGTGTATTGAAATCCCCATTAAACAGAAAAAGACATGGTTGTTTCCTACTGTCGTGTTGAGACTTTGCTATAAATTCATTCCATGGAAGAATTCACGACGGAAGCGCCTCTGCTGACACTCATTCGAATTGTTTGACGGAGCCGCCTCCCTAAGTTCAATTTTCAACATATCAATGACTGTTTGTAATCTCAGTAAATAAAGCGCCCTAATATACTTCGTAGATTTCGTCGAAACTCTTGTACGTATCTGTGCACATAAATTGCAACAGACCAATCGAACATCGACTGGACTTTTAATGACAGAACACAACGCGAAATTCCAATTGAAACAACAAAATGACAAACAAACAATAATTTCATCCCTTATCAGCCGACCGATATTATCTGACCAGGTCACCTGAATACACATAATTAATTTAATATACGGGTTTGTTAATGAGCAGGATGTGTTAATGGGAAAGCAGCACGTTCGCCCCGACACTGTTTATACGTGTTTGTGCGACCCGAGGGACATCGGCAGCCCCCTCTATCCGCAGATAAACGTAAATCACAATCGTTCCTTCTTGATCGCTTTCCGAGGCGATTACAATGATAAAAGACGTGAGCCGTTCGGTGCAAGATTACTTGGATCTGAAGTTACACTTTGTATATAATTATTTGGAAAAAGTTAGGCTGTTTTCTGAGATGGTGTTTTTGGTGCCCGATATTTATGAGATATGACATTAACCAGTAATCCAGCCTATTCAGGTTGGATAAATTTTGACAAATAACAATTTTTTAAAAAACCCAAATGCCGTTCCAGATAATATAAACAGGTGTTCATGGATAGAGCCCCATTCTCATCAACAATCATTTGCATGAGAATACTGACCTCAAGAATATTTGACAGCGAGTCTCAAATGAATGAAATAGTAAAATCGACAGACATCTGACAGATATTTGTGCAACGTTTCTCCAAGAAGACCCAGTTGCAAATGCTTATTATATTATTATACAGCAGATTTTCCTTCATTTGGCTGGGGAAGACCACCTGCAGACGCCTTTTGAGGTTCTTGCCGCTCGTCAGTGACAGGATAGGTCGAATAACATTAGAGTCGTTCTGCCCCAGCCCAAACGAATTATTATCCACTGTATAAGTATAATTACCTCACAAATGAAGCAGCGACTTACAGTGAAAGTCTTTTGCAGCGCCACCCGTTGTGAAACCAAAATGCAATCCTTGGTAGCGAAGACATAAGGAAGTTCGGGAATTTTTACCGGAGTGTCAAATAAATGAAGTAGTGAAATCGACGATGTCGAAATAACCTTCTATCCAAATATTTCCACCATGTGGAAAACATGAAGCAAATCTGACAGGAAACAATTACTACCCTGGCTTATATCACGACGGACATTGACTTACGTCTGGCAGATATTTGTGTAATGTTCTTTCAAGACCCAGTTTAAAATGCTTATGTAGTTATACTAGTTGTTATACTAGTAGAGCTGAGACCATGCGTCTACAGGTTTCAGGTGAAAAAGTCATAAACTGTTGTAAGAAAAACGAAGAAAGTGACGAACTATTTTTTGACGCCATCGAAACGATGGCTGTCGCCGAGAGCAACAAAATTGACGTTCGCATATTCAACTATATTATTAAACAGAAGGACTTGATCATCAGGGTATTATACGGAAAAATTCTCTCTTGATTCAACAGATTGAAATACTAAAATCTACCACTGTAAAAAGTGACGAACAAACAAAAAAGGCGATCGTCAGTGAAAACCCTAAAATGACCAGCTCGAATCCTTCAAGTAGCAACGAAGAAGCCCCGAAAAGGATAACTCGATCGAAATCTGAGTTGAAGGTGAAAAAAGAGCCTAGTGAAAATGTGGGTGCTTCAGGAATTAGTGAAAAAGCGGTTGCAAGTGCAATCTTAGAGACAAAAACACGGTTATTGTGCAGTGAGTTGATTAATTCGGTACGAAATGAACAAAATTTACAACAAACCGTAAGTATAAACGATATTTCGAATGAAATGAAATTATTTCAACGGCAAAAAAAAGCAGACTTCTAAATCTGCTAGTTTGGATGCAACGTGACGATGAAACAAACTCACAAGTGAAAGGTATTGAACGTGCAATATCTCTTCCACTTTTAGTTGTCAATTTTCTTTGATATTTAGCGACACTCCGCGGGAAACCAAAATTTAGTGTAAGATTTGTCTCTCCACAACTGGAAAACAGAAAAAGGTGCTGTATTTTGAAGAAAAAGCAACAAACTTGTGGAAAACTTTGGTGTGAACGCGTCCTTAGATTGCTCAGGTTATGTTTGTGGGTCAATCGCGAGCGAAAAACCAATTCACGCATTTCTTACTCGTGAGTCAAAGTGCACCACATTTTAGTTTGAATGGCCGAAATGAATCTGTGCTCGATCACAATCATAATCAGAGTCAAGGGTTCTTCAGATAGGAGAACCAATAAGGGCAAATTCATAGGAACCGCCTATATCGAAGCCACTGGGGCATTCGGTCAGCCAAGCAAGGAAATTAGGAACATATGAAGATAGTTTTGAAGAGATTTAAAAGCGCTACTGCTACAAGACCGCACATAATTGCATCGAAATAACACCACACCGACAGACCTAAAAAAACATCTTACAGCATCTCAAGTGTCAGTATTCACCTGAGGATGATTTCGCCTACGGCGCAGGATGTCAATGATACATGATACATAAATAATCACAAATTCACCAATACTTGTAATATACCTTTTCATTGTAGTTAAATCTGCTCATTTTTCAAAACACCATTGACTGGACTACGATATATCATACCATCTGATCACTGTGCGCCGTTTTGCTTTTTTTTTGTTCGTTTGGCTTCTGCGGATAAAGGTTGATAGAAATCTCGGATATATGAAAACCATTCCTGGGAGTTATAATATTCTGTGGGGAATCGCAGGTATCGCCGAACATGCTGCAAGGCTCTGATAATCGCCGAGAGTGTTTTGTTGGCTTATATGTGCCCTCCTCGACATCGCATAGATTGTAAAATCGCTAGAATTCTATATGTATCTGCAGTATGATAACAACTGCGTTTCAGAAATTCCATCTAACACAATGCGAAGATATTATATGAACTATCGGTAAGTTGTCCTTTGCAATTTATTCAGATTATTGATTTTCTCATATTCATCCAGTACGATTGGGTTTTGAGACAAGGATCGATTGTAGCACCATCAAACTTGGTATGCTAGTAGTTGGAACCATAATAAACACCAAAAAAATTGTTTTCAAAAATTTAAGGGGTGGAAAATATACTTTTTTTTTTCGTTTGAAAATAAATAAATAGATTTTTGCCGTAATCTTGGAAAGTATTTGATTTATCGAAAATACAACAGGGTGAAAGACAATTCAATTCTCCACAAAAATTATTTTCAAAAATTTTTTACGAAATGCGTTCGTTTCTCAGAAAACTTGATTGAACGCCGACATCAAATTTTAGGTTTTTGGCTTAGCCGCCGCTGAAGGTTGTGGCGGAGCCGAATATTTGATTGGTCATAACTTTGCTAAAAATGATCGAAGAAGGAAAGGGAAAAGTTAATATCGTTTCCGAAGACTCCTACCTTCTCATGCAAGTATAATATGTGAGTATTCAAGTAACTGAAATGTGTTTCGTCACACTTCACGGAGATGTTTGCGGATGACCTGAAAATCATGAATAATTCAGTAAATATGGAATTATTATACTGAAGCAGCAACCCATACCCTCTTTTTACTATGTGCAACAATTTTAGAGTAGTGTGACAGGTCCCACTTATACATGCCAAAATGCAGTAAATATTCGCTTATTCATATCCTTCATGTATGTTTAATAATACTATTGTGAAGTGCAAACCTCAAGCTTAAAATAACATACTTTATTTTTCATATAGGATATGTATGACTGATTATTTTCAACATTTACATTTAGTAAAACCTAGTTTTTTCTTTGGCATGTATAAGTGGGACTTGTCTCACTAGTCTAAAATCGTTGCATATGGTCCAAAGAGGTTACTGATTCCTGCTTCAGTATAATTATTTTATATCAACTAAAATATCCATGACTTTCGGATCCTCCGTAAATATCGTAGAAGGGTTATGTGAAGTGGGGCAAAACACATTCAAGGTACTAAGATACTCACATGTTATATTTGCATGAGGAAGTAGACGTTTTCAGGAACGACATACACTTTTTCTTTTCCTTCTACTATGATTTTTAGTAAAGTTATGACAAATCTGATTTTCGGCCTTGCCGGAAATTGCAGTGGCGGCTTAAGGCGAGCCTGAAATTTGATATTGGAATTCAATCGGGTTTTCTGAGGAAACGGCGCAGTTTTTGAGGAATTACTGGGTATATTTCTTGTGGAGAATTGAAATATCTTTTGCCTTTTTGAAATTGTTTCTTGCAAAATCTTATACTTTCCGGAACAATAGCAAAAAAATAGCTATTTGTATTACTAGCGAGGAAAGTGCCACTTTTCCCCCCGTAGGAAAGGCCCACCTATAAATCAAGTTTATCAACATTGAAGTGAACAAATTCTGTGGTGGATTAGAGCAGTGGAGGATGAACATGATTCGAAAGATCGTCACGTTGGAAAGCAACAATTTTATATAATAAGATAATAAGAAATACGTATATATCAACCTTCCTATTCAAAGACAAATTATATGTATCTTTTATAGATTTCAAAGTCATGTGTCGTCAATATCAATGTCATGACAAGCGTTGCAAAAATATTCGTCAGATGTAGTTCAATATCCGTCGTGACATTAGCTAGACAAGTAGATATTTTCTATCGGATATTTTCTTAAAATTTCCATTCATCTCTGCTTATCCAAGGTAACCGGGAAGATAAAAATATTCTAAAATTTTGTTGAGCTGCTATGTCAACGAAACAAAAAATAAAGTTGACTATAAAAGTGAGGTTCAACGTCTCTGACTCGAAAATAATTTGCCAGAAAATTTCAAACTATAGTTTTTTCACGATGCCTATTTTTATCGAATCAACGGTGTCCTTCTATCAAAGTGTTTTCAATTTACCATCGTCGATCTACGCCTTTATTCCACTGTATGCTCAGCTTAGCTATCTCTTCATCAGCATTGAAACGAACCAGAGGGTCAGCCCGTTCTGAACAAGATATCAATCAGGCAGTCCCTCCCCTATTGAATTTTAACGGCACTAACACCGTGGTTTACCACTGTAACAAGTCTGATTACATGAATGGAAAGTATCTTTGCATAACCAAGATGGATGTTCATGAATGATAATCGATGGCAGAAGGGGCTATAATTACGGTTAATATGTCCTATGCTTCAGAAACTATTCGGCCTAGCGGACAGTATACAACGGCTCCATGTTTTTATAACTTAGAGAATAATTTTCTGAAAATGCATAGAAAGCCTAAACTCTTATCATGAAAAATTGTTTGGAAAATGCCATTGAACACGCCAAAATTTTATTGACAAATTACTGGAATGGTTCGAAAATGGATGTTTGGAACCTTTGGTGTGAATACAATCGAAGAAAAAGACGCTATTGCACGAAGATCTTTCCTCTTGTTTTCTGAAATAGGCACCGTGGAAGGTAATTTTACCATAGTCATTCAGGCATTGTTGTTGATTGTCACCTCTTTTTTCGCAACGTTACACTTCTCCCAGAGACCTATCTCTGAAATATTTCTTTTTAACAGTAGATCACTAAAATCTTGTCTTGTCTTGTCTTAAGACATAATACCTTGGAAATGTCGAGCGTTCTGGTTGTTATGTATGTAGTTGCAGCTTTGTTGAAGTCAAGAACTTTTCAGGCATATCCAAAACTTTGAATGATTTGGAATGCCTGGCGGTTGTTAAAACTCGCATGATATTGGTCGACGAAAATCTATTTCGCTTTGCCAAGCTCTTCAGGAGGATTGATATAGGATTGGAATAGAACAGGCTCTTCAGAAGCATACACATCAGGGATGAATATGAGGGAAATATTTCTTCTGCGGTGACACTTTGAAAATTATTTTTTGTACAACTGACATTAAAAATGACGTTTTTAATTCATTGACACATGAACTAAAAACTGACGTTTTCACAAAATCACTTTTAACACTAGTGTTAAAAGTACTTTTAACACTAGTGTTAAAAGTAAAATGACAGATGAGATGATGGATACTCAGTAATATAGATCTCTCTAATAGAAACACTTCAATCAGATATTATAATCAGAACACCTACTCAAGAGGAATCGTTTATAAAAGTTCACACATGTATTTGGTCGTTTGCGCAATTGATAATACTAATTCCTTTTGAAGTTACAAACGAAGTAGTATTTAGTCCAACTGTAGAATGTCCTTCATCACTGACAAATAATGACATTCATAAATAAAGTGCGTTGGGGTTTATTATATTTGAAGTATCTGTCAGTCAGCCTTGTAATCCAAAGATCGTGTGTTCGAATCCTTATGGATCTTATTTTTTTTTTGTTTTTTTCTTACTAGCAGTAACTGTTGAACAAAAAATTTTGTATGATACATTTGTTAAAAGTGATTTTATTTTGCTCGTGGGGTTGCTCCACTCGCTAACGCTCGTTTCGCAATATTCCCCACTCACAAAATAAAATGCCACTTTTAACACTTGTATCATAAATAACTATTTTGACATAGACCTGTCATGAGCATTTTGATTTTAGTTCGAAAATATAAATAGGACATTCATAAAATCTGTTGCGAGAAAAGCGAACCTTGCTTCAATGAAATGAACGATTTCTGTGAGTGAAATATTTTTAATAACATTCTCCTTATCTAATTTATTAAATGATTTTTTCAATGAAAACTAGAGAAAATTGAAAAAATCAACTATCTGAAGGAAAATGCGAATTTTCACTTTCTATCAGATGTAGTTCAATGTACAGCGTGGATTGTGCCGGGGAAGTCGTTGTTTTCTGTTAGATATTACAAATAAATCACATTTTCCATGTTTCAATTTTCATGGAGAATGTTCCCCTTTCCATCTTTCAAGAGGTTATCTTGAACGATGGAAAATAGCGAATAAAGTTTGTCTTTCAGTCGCAGATGATTCCACAACATATTTTATGAATGTCCTATTCATATTTTCGAACTAAAATCGCATGATATCTTCAACCGATTCCATCTTCGAAACCTTTGCTTGGTTTTCCATAAGAGCAAAGTCTCTATCGGCAGGGGAAAAGTTGTTACTAGTAATCAAAAATTTGTGTTCAATATGTCGAACAATAGCACCGCTCTACTAATAACTTATGCAAACACACCAACATTCTGTTTTTTAACTTGCAAGCACAGTTATCACTTAATGAACTCAGGTGTTTTTCATGCGAATACAGAATTACAGAGATTATCAGAAACAACGCATGACACTTAGAACTCAGCAGTCCAAACTTGGTTTGCAAACGATGCTCAACTTCTGACCAGACTTATGTTTTGTCAAAGAAAATTCCAAATTCCACTTGTCCGAGAAATACCAAGACTCGTTCAGGAAGTTGAGAAGAGCTTTGATCAAAGAATCTCTTCTCAGCTATCCTCTACCGAAGGGAAAATTCATTTTGGACACAAACGCCAGCAACGTGGGACTTGGAGCCGTCCCATCTCAGATACAAGGACAGGAAAAAGTGATTGGATACTTATCAGCAAGACTCTTAGTAAACTGGAGCGCAATTACTGTGTCATCAGGCGGAAGCTGTTGGCTATTGTCAAGGTAGTAGAGCACTTCTAGGGATTGGGGTATCTTGAAAACGAAGCATTATCGGACCTATGTTTATATGAAATTTTGGTCTTAGAATCACTCAAAGAATCACCCCTTCAAGTTTGGCGTACTTACATAAAACCCTTCATAATGCAGCGTCTGTCCGACGTGATGGAGCAATAGCAATACCAATTCAGATTGAAGGCAGAATTGGACTTGCAGCATAGTTGTTGAAATGATAAATTGATGAGTCAATATGAATACTTGAAGACATGAATAGCTAATGGAGCTAAGAGCCAAAATTGTCATGTTTGTATTTGCGATACCTGGGGATAGGGATGACCGGACTGATGCCCATATGTGGCTAAAGGAGCTAAGATCCCGGACCATTATAACGTGGGTAACCAACGTTCGCAAAAAAGATTTGCGGTATCATCTCAGTTCAAGAGTAAGGATCTTTCCAAGATGATACTGCACCTTGGGGTCAAAAACAAAGACTTCATCCGACAGCTTATTCAGTAAAACAGAGTGTATTAGTACGGTACACATGCTACAAACATATTAATTATTAGTGCCAAATAAAATCACTTCAATTGACAAAATTGTATTTTAATTAGGTCTTCATTTGTTTAAAATTGATTAGAGACCGTTTGAATACATTACATAAATAGAGTTGGGTGTGAGCGCGATATCACTTCAAAATTCCTTGTTTCATCTCGAAGCATTTTTGCCGGGCCATTTTGAATTCTTTACTATTATCATCTGACCCAAAATGCGCTACTCTTACAGCTGGTTTACATCTCCGAGAAAGGAAGAGAACAAGTCAAAAATATCCCACATCGAGTCGGCCGGGCCAGCAGCAGGGCAATGCCGGAATGGAAAGGAATTAGGCATAGGTGTAAAGTTAATCCTGATTGATGCGAACGGAGAGATGGACGTGCGATCGGCTAACTGAATTACTGGGGCATTATCGAACGAATTTATGGCCGTGCAGATTTAATGTGCTTTGTTTTCATGCACCAATTTCAAGTGGAATGGCGGAATTTATGCTCGTTTTGTAGGTATAATCACATGCAATTAATGCCGGCGCGGGCCTCTATCTTATTTTTATTATATGCGATTGCTGTTCATGATGTGTTGGGGTACCCGTATTGGTTCGGTGATGGATGGGATGCGCCGATCTGGGATGAAAGGGATTTTGTGCGCGATAATTTAAAGTAAATTTTTAAGGTAACATTTGAGGCTTTGTTACTGATACCCCAGTCGTTAGAGACCAAAATAGCCCCCTACCTCTAACCAAGCCCAAAGTTGCTGATATTTGGTACGGATGTAGTATTTGGTACCCAAAAATCCAAAAATACAAAATCCTTGCTTAAGGGTGTCGAAAAGGGAGTAATGGTCTTTAAAAGTATAAAGGGAGGAAGAGCGTTACCACAGCCGACTTAATCTCCCGAGCCGTGGTGAGAAAATCGGCAACACCGCATGGAAATCAATTTGACGTCCTACTTATTAATTCTTCAATGTGAATTTCACGGCTTATTTGGAAAACAAGGAAAAAATATTGGAGATTGACTTTCTAGAGAAAAGAACGACGATTAATGTGATTATTTATTTTTTTTCATCACAAACTGGAATCGAAATATATTCAATTTCTTAGATATGGGAAATCTGTCAAGTTTGGTTTTTCCATGCCCTAAAATTTACATTTCGAGACATTTTTTTAAACTGTTTTTTCGAAGAAGTGCAGAAACCACATAGATAATTTCTGATTTTTTTCAGATTTTTCATTTGAAAACTTACTGATGAAAATAATATGGTTTTGGAAGGTACCTATACAGAATGTGCCAAACTACCTGATTTTGGTACATTCTGTATAACATACAAATATACGTATTCATGTACAAATACACAAATACAATAATGAGGGGGAAACCGCTGAGAATATTGCGTACACTTATTCCCAAAAATCGTAAGTAAGTCATCTAATGCCCAAGTAATTTCCCAGTAATACCCAGTAGTTCCCGAGTAATACCTCTTAAGTAATGCCAGTGATGCCCGCCAGAAAAGTACCAAAAATATAAAATCATATCTTAATGTTAGGTTTGTTGTCAAGTACAAGTCGGGTGACCTTTTTTTTGTGCCCTTCACCGATTATTATTGTGCAGTAATTATTCTCTCATTTCCGAATAATTCTTGTAATATCCATGTAATGCTCGAGTAATGCCCAATAATTCCTAAGTAATTCCTCTAATAACCGAGTAATACAACAGTAATACCTTTAATGCCCAATAATTTCCAAGTAATGCCACTATTTCCCAACTAATACCCGACTAATGAACATTAATCCCGACTAATACCCAAGTAATGCCATTAATACCCAAGACTCATACATCAAAATTCCCCAGCGGTTCCCCCCTCCATTAATAACAATACCATAAAATACAATAAGTATGACATACTATAAATATTTTAAAAAAATAATAATTTTTTTTTAAACCACGCTTATATTTAAATGCAGTAAAAAGGGGAAAATTATTTTCTTTTTCTTTGTATTGCCATTTTATAACGAATGGCAAGTGTGAAAAATTCGACAAAAATTTGTGGAAAGTTTTAAATTTTATTGGAAAATTCGGAAAATCTTGGAAACCGCTGTTCAAAAATACAGAGTTTCTTCCATCCCTGGCTAAAACCACAACGGACATTGAATTACACCTGACAGATATTTGTGCAACGTTCTTCCTAGAAGACCCAGTTGCAAATGCTTATTGTAGTTATACAGCAAATTGTCCTTCATTTGGCTGGAGAAGCAGCGACATAAAGTAAAGGTCAGTCGCAGCGCCACCCGCAGGGAAAAACAAAAAGCATTCCTCGGTAGCAATGACTCCAGGAAGTAAACAGAGTTCAAGAACCAAAGCGCGTCTGCAGGTGGTCTTCCCCAGCTAATTGAAGGATAATCTTGTCCAGATAAATGAGCCTTTGCAACTGGGTCTTCCTGAAATAACGTTGCACAAATATCTGTCAGATGTAATTCAATGTCCGTCGTGGTAATAACCGGAAAAGTTGTTGTTTTCTGTCAGATGTTTGCCTCATATTTTCCACCTGGTGGAAATATTTGGAGAGAAGGGTACTTCGAAATTGTCGATGTTACTATTTCATATACTCAAATGAAAGAGTTGTATTTTATTACTTCATTATTTTACAATGACTTCAGGTTGTGATTGCAGCGGTGATATTGGTGAATTGATTTTCTCCTTGCATGATTCTTGCTTCAACACATTCTGATTCATGGTCTAGATTCTTATATTATCAATGGTTCTGGAGTGGTTTTTGGTAAGCCAGGGTTTGATATTCCCCTTGACGCATTTGGTATCAATCATCTTTATCATCCCTTTAACTATGATCTCAGAATTGGTCTTGGAATTGTGTTGGAACTGCACTAACCACCCCTTTTCATAGAAATGCTGAAAAAAACATGGAAAGAAAATCTCAGTCTGCAAGTGCCTTATGAGAGAGTGACATGCTGGTTGTTGTGAAAGTGTAGCTTCACTAGCTATTCAGGACCATACGGGAGAGCAGAAGTACCAGCCTGAGGACCTGCCTCTTGTGATCAATTGGAAAGTTTGATCCAGGTAGAGTTGTATACATTGAAATCTCCCATTATGTTGACTTCTGTTGTAAAATGGTTTTAACGGATGGGAGTCCAATTTAGGGCGGAGTCGTTGTTCAGGAGATGAACGAAGGCAGCAAAGTAAATGGGTATGTTTTAAATCAAACACCATGGCAGTCTTTCGGTTCCAAACTCTATTCGTGATGAGGAGATAAACTTCCACGACCGGTCATCTCTGAAGTATTGGCGGTTTTCGGGTATATTGGTAGTGGACTCGAGGTAATTTTTCCTGACGTTCCGTCTACGTCTGCAGTAGACATTCTCAAAGGCGGTACGGTAATGGACAAGGCGTTTGAGTCCTGAGTGACTGATTTGTTGTCAGTGCTGAATTCTTCTTTTATTCTGCTTACTCTGATGGGGGCGTGACTTCACTAGGCCTTGATTCCACTTGTGCACTCGATTACGATACCAATTTTCGTTTTTGATTACTATTGTTTGTACCTTAAAAGGGTTCTGTTTCTCTCTTATTACCAACCTCCATGTTTGACTCAAATTGAGGCCTATTTGCTTTTCAGTTAAGATTATAAGGTTGCTTTTGTTTTTCACTAGCCTCTCTGAATATTGACGTAAGATGCCCTGAGGTTCCATACAGTACTTGAGTTTCATCAAACATTATAGTATGGTTGTCCTCGGTGAGAAGAGTATGATTTTTCGGAGATTCCTTACCTGCAGTTTCCTTGTGTTTATGCTCCTTTTTGTTTTACCGATAAACGTCACCATAGCTGCAATAAATGTAAACATCTGGAGTGGACAGAGGTTCTATCGGGTTTTTGTGGATCACAGACTTTGTCCAATGGTCTACGTTGGTTTGAATATCGTTTTGACTTCATGTTTTTCCAGTTTTTGCAGTTTGCCTATTCAGTCTATGACATTCTTGATTTACAGTAGAAATGCTCTTTCCTGCGGTGTGCATTGTTCTGTGTCCTTTGCTGTGTTTGTGATTCTTTTTTCTGCGACCCGTTTTATTTGAAATGAAGAGCACAGGACACCGGATCTCTACCGTATATTGAAAATGTCACGGACAGGATTGGCAAGAACCGAGAGACTCTTCCTCTACTCTATGTGTTCACCGCATTCCTTGCAGCTGTGGTGGCGTATACAGTATCAAAAATTTTTCATCTTGGGTATCGTGTTTCCATGAGAGTCTGCAGAATAGCTTGCTATGTGTTGAGAGAGCATTACAATTTCTCCTCTACTCGCTCGTGGAAGGGATATCGATGAGAGCTGTGTGTGGTGTCTCGCATTGCCACGTGGTTAATGCGTCGGGTGGGGTAACAGGAGAGGCGCACAGTAGTGCGTCTCTCTTATTTATGTGGTATTATCATATCATTGCGTTCCTTCTAGCCCGCGTAAATTTCTGTCTTCACCAAAGACGAAAAGTTTCCGTTACAGTATATCGGTTTGAGTGCCTGATAATCTTTCTAGAACTATTCATTCGCCTTCTCTTGGCAATTGTCAGTCACACCCCAAACCTCTAAAATTTTGTAGCGCTGAAAAGGATTTTCAGAGATTCCATAGATGTGGAATTCCAAACATTTGAATTATGGAGACGGTAAGGGTAATTGTATCGAAGTTCGCCCAGAAGCTATTTTGATTTCCCTGACCTTGCCATGTGCTAGATTTGTGAATTTTCATATCTTCCTTTCCTTTTATATATTGTCACTGAAAACTTTGACACACCATGTACGATTTGGATTATTATCATCTTTCATAAAAACAACATTCGTATTTATATTTTCCCTAATCGAAATTGTATATTTAACTGGAAAACTTTGCTAATTCATTAATTCCAATAAACAAGTGATATTTCATAATACTCAATATCAATCACTTATGTAAACAAAATAACAAACTAATTATATCCATTCAAATAAAACCTACAAGAGAAAATTCCACCGCATGCTCAGCTGAACTGTTGCGTTTGCGATCGAAAATCTTGCAGTCGATTAATAACAAGGAACTGATAAATCCAAATCAAATTTAAAAGAGAATACACCCCACTGATACTCCTCAATCAAAACAAAAAAAAGTAACAAATGCGAATCGGCAAATGTTCACCCCCGATCCTTGTTGGAGTGGCGCATGAGCCGAAAGCTCCACCGGGTTTCAATTCCGAACCTCTGCAGTTGCTCTAAACTTCCTCGAAGGCGAACTTCACACGACGGGAGTTGAAAAGGAGTTGACGAACTCGCGCGATGTGACGGTGATGAGAAAGTTGATTTTTCCCAGGCGTTTGGAATCGTAGTTCGACGTGATTGATATTTCTTTGTATTTTATTGGTGAGAATGGCGTGATATGGACCAGCACGAAATGAAATTCAAGTAGTGAACTATAATTTGAGTGATGGATCTAATTAACAAACTTTGAGTGATTGCCATACAACAACCCTCCAGAATTACTGGTGAAACTATTTTTTTTATAATTGTGCGTTTTTTTGGTGAACTGAACAGCGTGTTACATAATTCAGAGTTTCTTTTTGAATATACAGTGTAATGATCTGATTAACTATATCATATAGTTGTGGAAAAACTTCAAAATGCAGCCTATCCATTTAGTTTTTGCTTTTTTGCTGGCTACCGTCTACGCGAAAATCAACGGATCAGAAAGAGAAGGTACGTGTCTATTCGAATATATTCCTAATTATTCATTGGATTTCTTCAAAAATGAAATTGAGCAAGCTCAAAATAATCCGAAATAATTGAGGCAGATTGTAAGAAAAAAACTGTGCTTCTCGGACTAATAAAAGTGTACCAATGGGAATACTATGGAAAATGGTCAAGAAAGAGCAAATGCCATTAACTGCGGCTATGTTTCGTAGGGCATCACCCTTTCCCTAAGAAATGGCAACTCTTTCGGATTCGGTACCGTAAAGGATGAAGTTTTGATACCTCTAGCAGACAAAATAGCGATCTCATGTCTGCCCAGGATGATTTTCTGCAACGTACCAATGATGATCTATAAGTACTATGTGTATTAATGGATCTATCGAAAGCATTCGACTATGTCAGCCATACTTAGGAATTGAAATCACTAGAAGACGTAAATATTTTCAAGAGCTACCTCTCTCATAGACTCAAATCTGCGATAGTTGAGGACTACCTGAGTATCGAACAGAAAGTAGAAAATGGCGTACCACAACTTACAGTCCTAGGCCTAATTTTATTCAATTTATTTATCAACAGCTTGTTCAACATTCACAGCTGCGGTGGGATAACCACATGCAGATGGATTGATGGAAGACAGAATAATATTAATATCCTCTGTAGAAAACCATTTGAAAAGTACATGGTTCAATGGCAGACTTCTACCATCAATGCCAAAAAATATTTTTCTACAAACGTCAAAAAATGACAAGGTTCGCGCATTGACAACAAAATGCAAAGTGGCACTTTTTTTCATTTTTCTCCGTTACCATGACACTGCATATAAACTATATGGGATTTTCATATTCTAACCTATATGGTCCTCAATCTTGCAAAAATCCAAGAGATCATTCATTTCTGAATATTCCACAATAATTAAGTATGGCTTTTTAACACTTTTAAAATTGTGACAAAATTTTATACTACATACACGGAAAAAAATGAGTGTAGTTGTGTAGAAATTTCGCTCGCTATTGTTTATCCATATTATAAACTTCTGTCTCATCAATTCTGTATTTCCTACGGCATGGAAAAAAGCTCATGTTATACCACTACCCATTATCAATAATCCTTCAAGTCTAAATGAAGTCAGACCTATTAGCATATTTCCAACTCTATCCAAAATACCCGAGAAAGGGATTGAAGTACAACTACGGAATCATCTCACAAAAAGTAATGTTATTCAAAATAATCAGTCAGGTTTCAGGCCAGGTTTCAGTTGTACTTCTACATTTCTAATAATAACTGATGACATATTCGAAGCAATTGATAAAATTAAAGTAACTGTTTTAATTTTGTAAGACTATTTTAAGGTATTTGACACCCTCAATCACCAAATGATGACAGCTATTTTCAATTATATTGGGCTTAGTGAGAGCGTCAATAAACTTTTACATTGCTAATTATCGGGTAGATGTCAAGCAGTCAAATATGGTGCAAATACTTCAGCCTAACTGGACATAAAATAGGGAGTTCCCCAAGGGTCATTCCTGGGATCTATGCTATTTGGTATATATTTTCAATTTTCGTCTAATTTTCTCTCTTGCTCACAGCATTATTATGCTGATGACACTCAACTTTATTTATTATTCAAATCAGAAGAGGGCTAAGCTCTCATCTATGGTCTGCATCGTCTCAGTGAATATTCTTAAAGTCATTGTCTGAAATTAAACTCAAATAAAACAGCAGAAAGTTTGAAAGTTTGAAAGACAGCATTTTGTTACACATTTTTTCATTAGGTGATATAAAAATTCAACAAAATACCATTATAATTTATGAAAAAGTCAAAAATTTGGGTTTATCGATTGATTGGGATTTGAGATTCTCATTTCATATTAGTAAGTGTCTTCAGAACGCTTATTGTGATTTAAAAATGATTCATCAAAATAGACACATATTCGATGGAAAAACTAAATCTCTCTATTGTTTTAAGCCACCTCAATTATTGCGATATTGTTTATGCACCCTGTTCAACTCTTCGCGATGTTGATACAATACAGAAATTGCACACCAGTTGTCTCAGATTAATATATGCATGGCATCAGAAAGTATGAGAATATGTATGAGTCATACGTTATAAATCAATAATTGGCTGAATTTCATATTCATCAACCGACGACATCTCCAGTCTGCTTGTTTTTTCCATAAATTTATGAAACCTAAATCGCCTGCTCACTTATATAATAAGATCACCATACAGAACTATTAAAGATATACTTTCCTTATAGTTTACCTGCCATTATGAATGACTTACCCTCTGAACTAAAAAAAATACACATACAGCCTACGAAAATACCAACTTACATTATTTTATAATATGCATGGATACGTATTTGAAAACTGTTCTTTGTTTTTTTTTTTTTCTGAACGTCCTCTGTGTGAGGATAACTGATCTGAATCTCGCTGTAATTTTCTATTTTCTTAATTCTTCTGATTGTTAAATTTTATTAAATTAATAAAGGCCTTTAGTTTTTACTTTTTTTCCCAAAAGGATATTCCAGTCAGGCCCTATTTCCGGAGCTCGGACACATCCGGAGGGCGCGGTGGATCGTTTACCCAGATAACCACTCCCCACGTCCGTGGGGTAAGCGATAACTGGGTCCGAGAATCATGTGCCCTGAGCAGACGCATTGACCCAACGATGACGGCCTTCTGCTAAGATTTCTGCCATATTACGGCAAGCCGGTATGATTTTTAAGTTCGAGAGCAGTGTGTCCATCATTCCACCAAGGACCCCTATAATCAGAACCACCATTTTAACAGAATGGTTTGGGTAGAGCCTGCGGAGGATTACATCAGGCTTATTGGCTTGTATTTGCCTGAGGGTGGGGAATGAGTAGTTCCAATATATTCGGCACTTCTCATTCTCCACAACGGACTCAATATCCCCCGGAGCATAAGGCAACACCGGTGTCTCGTCTATATCGTACGAGTGTCGTAGATGGTAGTACAACACTCGTAGCGCCGCGTTATGCCTGTGGATATAGGCTAAGTCCGCATATGCTGGACATGCTGACAGCAAACCCATAAGGGTCTCAGGCGCCCCACGACACGCTCTGCATCTAGTGTTGGGGATCTCTATACCCATCACGCGGCTACGGTGGACCAGTGTGTTGAAGACACCATCCTGGCAGGTCATTATGAATCCCTCGGTCTCCGACTTCAGCTCATTTGACCTGAGAAAAGCAAAGGCCTTTATTATTATTATTATTTTTATCATATGTCTTGCATAGAATAGGATCAAATTACTCAATAATGAAGGGATAATTAGTGCTGAATTAAGTTTCATTTGAAGTTATTGAATGCTATGAAAAAAAAAAAATTACAGTATGTATTATTGAAAATGATGCTTCCTTGAAGACTATTATTTCAGAACATTATTCTCAAACTTATTTATGAGCGATGGTAAAAAGAGTTTCCGTTTGGTTGACTTTTCAACCAGATGAAAGAGAAGGCTCGTCGAAAACGTAGGGAAAAATGTCATATATACCGCTTCTTGAAATACGAATATAAAATTCTAGATGTCGCGACTCTCAAAGGTTGGTTCTCTCTGAGAGTGAGTGCTCAATTATTTGCATTTTGTTATGCCGTTTGCTTCCAGCATCTCTCCGGAATATATTTCACTTTAATTTTTTTAAGTGAGATGAAGTTGGAAGGGTTCAGTTAATAACAGATGAGCTGAAGCAGAGGATTATTATTATATTTTCAGAAATTCAAGATGAATATAATGGGTGACCAAATTCAACAATACTATAATTTAATAGGAAGGTGAAAACACTTTCAGTCTAACTCCACCAAAAATAAACTTTATTGTAGATATAATGTAGTCAGAGGACTGACATCACGTAGATACAATGTAGTCGGAAGACTGACATTGAGAGAGAGGACATGTTTCGAAAAATTAATCCTTCATCTTCAGCAAAAACTGGGTTAGTTACAAGTCGATCTAAGAAAAAAAAATGTTAACAGAGAGTTATGAATAACAATGAAATGTATGACCAACCATATTATGGTGGAAAACTCACAAAAAAAAATATTCAAAATATTATTAAAAAAATATTGAAATTGAAGTTACATGGTCCTAATTACGACCGTGGGGTCCGCTAGAGTCCACCCAAAAATCATAATCAATTGAAAATTTCCTTTTAAATCACAAGACCATGCACCACGTGTTTACGATAGACAACTAGCAACTAGGAAGAGGGAGTAACAATAGGTTATAATTTGACATGAATGACATCTGTCATGTGGATAGTCCCGGTTCAAAGTGACAGAGAACAGAATTAGATGTCCCATGCTTCCATGGAACGAGACAACATTAAACCTAGTATCGTCTAATGACATAACTATAAAAGAAGAATTTATGTTTTGTTTTGTAAAAATTATTGAAATTTAATAAAGACTTTCATCAAAGGAATGTAAGTGAAATAAGAAATCTCACCTCCACTGTATGTGATGGATCGTCTCTAATGGATAATACTATGATTTATGGAATTTGATCTTACTATCTTACTACTGCAAATATATCGCACAAATATAAACAAAATCATAGGGGAACTACTGGATTATCAAATTGTTCATGCATTATGCCCTTTTTCTATTATCCACATTGCCATTTTAATAATAAGTATGAGGTTTTTGCTGAAAAGCTTTCTTGACCAAGAAAGGTTGAATATTCGATACTTTTGTGGAAATTGCAATGCCAGTATGTGTTCTCACTCTTATTCTATATAGAGACCGATATAACATTATGGCCAGTCCCGTTAGTGATTTTCTCAGCTATAACAATGTCTATTGAATTTATGATAGAGTTCGCAATTTTCTCTGAAAACAACAATTTTATTTTGAGTAGATACCTTGTTTTGTGTCTACTTAAACTTAAGCAATTCTTATAAGTCCCTCATTTTCAGGTTTGATTTATCACTTGAAAAAAGTTCTATATTGCACTAGTACAATGAAGTTTTTAATGCACTAGTGCAATAAAGTATTTAATGCACTCATCTATCGTTCTACTTCAACGTGCTGTCATCATGACAAACATAAACCGGAGTTGAAAAGGACATTACAACTCTCGAACCCGAATGGAACAGAAACATATCCAAGAATCACAAACCTGGGGAGTCGTTTCGACCAATCGTCTTGTCGATAAGGGCCCCCACATACAAAATAGCGAAATTGCTCACAAAAGAGTTCGAGAATCTTCCAGTGGCACAACCAAGCCTGAGCGTGAAAAATTCACCAGAATTTATCGACCAGATTAGGAACGTAAAACTGGAAAAAGTAGAAATCTTGATCTCTTTTGATGTGAGTTCTTTGTTTCCATAATTCCATGAGTGTTCCAAGTCACAAAACCTTGAAGTATCTAAGTGAGTTACTGCTGACCAACGGTTCCAGTGACAAAATGGTAAGGGAGGAATTTAGCCTCGCCAGACTTTGCATGAGGCAGAATTGCTTTCAGTTCAATAACTGCTTTTATGAACAACTCGAAGGTAAGTACAGCAATGGGCAATCCTCTGTCTCCTTTCCTAGCTAATTTGTTTATGGGTAAGTTTGAGATGAACCAAGAAAGAGCTTCAGCTATTTTCCTAGGGTTTGGGTTAGATATTTTTGATACAAAACAGGTCGACGTAGCAGTTTTGTTCCAGAAAATGAAAAACAGTTGACATTTTTAGATGTATTAGTAATTAGGAACGACCAAAATCAGCTTGAATTCGATATCTGCAGGAAAGACACGAACACACTCAGATACATCCCTGAGAGTTCTCACCATTGCATACAGCACAAAATGGCGGGATTAAATTTCTTGCTGAATCGACTCTTGTCGTTTCCATTCAACAAAGAGAGATTCAAAACTTGGGAACGGTTATTCTGTGGACTAAATAGACAAACTGATCAGGAAACATAAATTTAAGAGAACCTTCCTTAACTCTACGACTTTTCAAACAGAGGAAACCATGTCTAAATATATCGTTATTCCATACAAACATCGAGTTACTCTAGGTTTCGACAGTATTTTTAGAACCCTCAATATGAAGGTGGTATACAGGACTTCATATAAACTGCAACAAATCTTGGGTTCTACCAACACACAAACCTAACCTGAGCAAGCTAACCCAGCTTGCCTGTTCACCACAGGGATTTTTTTCAGATGAATTACCAAGCGACAAATTTGCACCACGTTTCAGACTGGATGCCAAAGGGCACCCGAGTTTGATCTCAACGAATCAGAGAGATTTTCCATTGACTGAAACGTGGTAACTTTTGCTTAAATTCATGCCGACTCTCATGCACAATAGAGAAATATACTATTCACCTTCTGAAAATGGGTTCCATATTGCCTATTTTCATAACTGAGTATATACATTTGTAGTCAACCTTTAAGCTGATAGAAAAATACTATTCTTTGCTGAAGTTTATGCATCCTTGTCTTAACCAAAACATTTTTCTCTCAAGTGGTCGAGATGTTTTCGTCAAAATATTAAACTGATATTTTTTGGTTGGACCTATTCAAGAATGCCGTCTTCAATCAAGGCAATTATGGTTGATGCGGAAAATTCTTTTTTGTACAACTGTCATTGAAAATAACGTTTTTAATTCATTAACATATGAACTGAAAACTATCGTTTTCACAAAATTACTTTCAACACTAGTGTTTAAAATACTCTCAACACTAGTGTTGAAAGTGAAATGACAGATGAGATGATGGATACTCAGTACTATAGATCTCTCTAATAGAAACACTTCAATCAGATATTAAAATAAGAAAACCTTCTCAAGAGGAATCATTTATAAAAGTTCACACATGTATTTGGCCGTTTGTGGAATTGGTAATATTGAATAATTCCTTTTTTTAAGTTACAAACGAAGTAGTATTCAGCCCAACTGTAGAAGGTCCTTCATTACTGATAAATAATGACATTCATAAATAAAGTGCGTTGTAGTTTATTATAGTTGTGGCATCTGCCTGTCTGCCTTGTCCGGGTAAGGATGGCGACAAACTTGAGAGCTATAGACCAATCTCACTCCTGAGCGTCAGTGCGAAGATTGTCGACAAAATCCTCTTGAGACGAATGATGAGCCTCGAGGAAAAGCTCAAAATGATCCCCGATGAGCAGTTCGGCTTCTGCGCAGGTCACAATACGACTTCGCAGGTAGTCCGAATTGCTCACGAGGTGAAAGAGGGTTTTCATCGAGGCCTAGTCACAGTCATGATGCTGCTGGATATGCAGCATTCGATACTGTATGGGTCGAAGGTCTCATCGCCAAACTGTTAAGAGCAGGTATGCCCATATACATGGTGAAGCTGATAGATTCCTAACTGGTCGGTGGGACTTTCGAGATAAGAGTAAACCGCACTCTCTCAAAGGCTCATCCAATCGTGGCAGGTGTTCCACAGGGCTCGAGCCTCTCGCCACACTTATACTCGCTGCATACGCACGATTTCCCTCAACACGAGAGAACAAAGACGGCAATGTACGCGGACGACACCGCTATATATTGCCAGTCTTTCTCAAGCGATGTCGCTGCATACCAGATCCAGGTAAGGCTGGATAGGGAAATCGTGCTGTATCTGGAGGAGAATAAGATTGCGGTGAATCCGGCCAAGACCGAGATGATCAACTTCACGCGTAAATATAAGTTTACTAAAATTTACCGTAACGTTGTGGTCTCGGGCGAAGCCATAAAGGCGAAAAGCCCGGTGAAATACTTGGGGGTACTTATGGACAGGCGCCTAACGATGAATGCGCACCTGACGCTTGCCATACAGAGAGCGGCAGCGGCGGTAATGAGAATCTACCCATTCCTCTACCGTACATCGCATCTCTCGCGTTGTTATACGCCTGCCCAGCATTCTGCAATATGTTTGACAAACAGTGAAAACGACTCGACGTAATGCAGAATAAAGTACTCCGTATCATCCTTAATAAGGATAGCTACACTCGCGTGGATGTGCTGCGAGCGCTTACGGGCGTCGACTCCATCCCGACATATGCAAAGCAAGTTCTATAAGTACTTTCTCCCCAGAAGTCCGCTGACCAGAGACCTTACAAGGCTTAGGATCCATGATAATGAACCCCGTCAACACGGTGGGGTTCTTTATCAAGCGCTAGACCTCTTCCATCAGCGCTGGGAAGAACCGGCGGCTTAGGATATCCAAGTTTTACATAAACGACCAGTATCAAGATCCGGTTTTTGCTGATAGCCTTTTCCGGAGCGACTCCCACACTTATTGACACCGAACAAACCAATCTCTCGCAGTGTTTGCATGGAATCGAGACATCAACCACGCATAAGCGATGCAGAAGGCGTGGAAACTTCAATACAACTGTGTGATTTCGTACGGCCGAAGACCCGCACAACATCTGCGGGGGTCGAACCAGCGCCCTCCTATGAGGACTCTAAGTTCGTCCTTAGG
This sequence comes from Chrysolina haemoptera, assembly GCA_958298965.1. Taxonomy (NCBI): domain Eukaryota; kingdom Metazoa; phylum Arthropoda; class Insecta; order Coleoptera; family Chrysomelidae; genus Chrysolina; species Chrysolina haemoptera. Next base: position 6,784,367 of record OY282590.1, on the reverse strand, counting down.
CGAAGTGCGCAGCCCCCGTGTCGGAAACGACAGGGAGCTGTCGTGCACATCCGCTGTCCTTCCCCCCCCCTTCCACCTCTATCCCCCGGGGTTGAGTACGAAGACAGGAAGTGTGTTGCCGTAGTGAGATAGCATAACAACTTAGAATTGTAACTTATAGAGAATAAACTTTTATTTATTTATTTATTTATTTGTCTGCCTTTTTTATTTATATTTTGCTCGTGAGGTTGCTCCACTCACTGACGCTCGTTTCGCAATATTCACCACTCACAAAATAAAATGCCACTTTTAAGACTTGTATCATAAGTAACTATTTATTAGTCGAGGATCTACAATATACCAAAATTTCGGTAAAATTAACCTAAAACCATTTCACATCGAAAATGTGCCGAGTCGTTGGACATAAAACATCGGAAAACTAACATATTTTCCCGGCCATATTCATGTCAACTTAGCTTATATTCAATTCAGTAATTGATTGCCTAAACTTCATAAAATATTGAGTGATTATGGTTAGCAATATAATGTCACGGCATGCTTTCCCTTGGAGACCTCTTCGAATGTCGTCCCGCTGGAATATCCGCAAGGAAAACTTTCAGCGCCACCCGAGTGACAAATCTCAGATAAACCTAGTAAGTTTGTACTCACGTATTTTTGACACTCCGACATGTATTTCGTCGTGAACAGAGTATTGATATTATGTCGCCGAATAAAGTGAAACGGATAGAATGTTTGATTTTTTGTCATCGCGATCGCGAGGGTGGCTTCTTTGAATGTGGTATCGTTATATTTATTATTTACATTCACTTCACCTCCTTTATGGCGTAACAGTGAGTTTTTCTTTATTTATAACGGTTTATTTGTAGTTTGGGCGAATAAACAATGGATATTTACGTTCAACCCAGATATGCCTGACTATTTTTTTTCAAAGGACAGGGCACAAAACCCTATGAAAATGGCTTTCAGCAAAATTTGATAATTTTTTGATATCATGGTTGGTCCGAGACCCTAGTCAATTTTCAGAAGTTATAAGAAGATCGTATGATTAGGAGAGTCGCTAGAGGGCGCCAAAGTTGAATAATTCAAAATGTCTTGTTATGGTACTTTTCGAGAAAAATCATGATTTATTTGATTGTGATACGATTTAACGGAAAAATATCATTAAATCAAGAGTTCGTAATATTCATAAGTGTACATGGAACAATAAAACTCAATAGATTGTGAAATTACAAGTAGTAGTAAATGATATAAAAAAAATGGGAATAAAAACACTCGAATCAAACACATTGAGATAGATTATGTAATAACACAAAACAAAATATTATAGACTGGTTATCGCTGATAATTATAAAATCGACGGAAAATCGAAATATCGTTGAAAAAATTTCAAGGAAATGGAACTGCTTATTCTGAAAATTAATACATTTGTTCTCGAAATTGACAAGATTTTAAAGTTAGAAATTAGGGAATGCATTCCTATGAAATAAGAATGAATATGAGTTACAAAATAAATTTAATCATTTTTATACAGGGTGTCCACATACAAAAAAAAAATTAAAATAGAAAACCGAACTTGAAAACCTGTGCTTCTCTCCGGATGATTATATAATTCTTCAACTTAAACTATTTAGGGCATCGACTGTTGCCTATTTGCAGAATCAAAAATGGAATGCAATGAATAAGTTGGTGGACAATTTATAGGTGCGCTCCAATATACAACATACCATAAAGCAATTGCTGTATGAGTAATACAGTGCGGCTTTTTATAGTCCCCCCCCCCCCTGTTAACTTTTGAACGGTTCGACGTAGAAACATAAGTGAAAAACCGTTTCGAGGGTTTCACCAATAGTACTTTTTGAAATAAAACATTTTGTGATTGCCCAATAAGGGGCGCGGGGTGGGCATCGACTCAAAATTTTTAAATGGCATGGGGGGTCAAGTGGCACATCGTTGAAGAGAATTCAATTCTCTTCACAACCATCTAAATATTTTTGAATTTTGTTCATAATTTTCTTCCCCATTTCAATTTTTATGCCTTTCGATTTTTTTTAGTAAATGTTCCTCCAGCGCCATATGTCGAGTAATGGCAATGTTTTCTCTCTCAAAAAGTAGTATCGGTAATACCCTTCAAAAAAATTTTGATTTCATTGTTCCACATCAAACCGTTCAAATGTATCGAGGTATGAGTAGTATTCAGTTCCATATTTATATTTGATATTTCCAATTAAAATTGCAAAAAAAATAATAAAGAAATTCAAAAAAATTCAGATGTTTGTAAAAAGAATGGAATTTCCTTCTCGACGATGTGCCACTTGACCCCCCATGCCATTAAAAAATTTTGAGTTGATGGGCCCCCCCCGCGCCCCCTATTGGGTAATCACCATATTTTTTATTTTAAAAAGTAGTATTGGTAAAACCCTCGAAACGGTTTTTTATTCATGTTCCTACGTCAAACCGTTCAAAAGTTAACGGGGGGGGGGGGGGGGGGACTATTGAAAGCCGCACTGTATATGTATTCACCGTTCTAGCACCAAATTGGCATGAGCAGTAATAGACTGGGAGATGATGACAGATTTTATGTGACGATTTTCACGTTTATGCCTTTGAGAGGACTGAAAGATATGATAGTGCTGATGAAAATGATACAAATTTTGATTGGTCCCCGGGTGGCTAGCATACGGAAAATTCAACTTTCAGTTTTTAGAAAATCCTAACCTAACCTAACTTCGGGATTCACTTACCTTATGCCAATTTTTGTATGAATATTTCATAATGAAAACTTTCATATTATCAATCGGTAGCATCAAGAAAATCACCGAAAATTTCTATTTTTCGTCACAAGTTCACCCCATCGTTTCAACCCTTTGGTCACTTGCAAGTTTATATAAATTGAAAATATGAAAGTTTTCATCATAAAATGCTAATAAAAAACGGGCATAAGGTAAGTGCGAATCCCGAAGTGAGGTTGGGATTTTTTGAAAAATGAAAATTGAATATTCCATATGAAAGCCACGCGAGGACCGCTCAAATTTTCCATAATTTTTATCAGCACTTTTATATCTTTCAGTCCTCTCAAAGACACAAACGAGAAAATCGTCACCTGAAATCTGTCATCATCTCCCGGTCTATAATATCTACTTTCATAATAATTATCGTTATCGAATTAAATTAGATGGTAATTTTGATATTTGTTCGAAAATATGGATATGATATTCATAAAATCTGTTGTGGAAACATCTACGGCTGAAAGACAAACTTTAGTCGCTATTTTCCATCGTTCAATATTAGGATAGATAAGAGGTATTCATGTTAAAAATGGGAACACTCTCCAGGAAAATTGAAAACTGATTTTTTTTTGTAATATCTAACAGAAAACAACTACTTCCCGGCTAAAGCCACGCTGGACATTGAACTACATCTGATAGATATTGTGAAAATACTCTAACTGAAAAGAAAAATCTGAAAGTGAAAAAAAACCCTTTTCAAAATCTAAATGGTAATGTTTTACTGTTACTGGGGTAGTTGCAATCGGAACGTTTGGAGATTCAAATCAAATAAGATCAAGAATGGTAAAACCTGAAAAACAATCAGAGCAAGAGAGTAAATATTATCAGGCTACGATATTTTTCCAGATTACGAAATGCATTGGAACAATAACTTCTCATTTAATTCAATAACGAGAATGAATATGAAAGTGAATATTACTGCTCATGTCAATTTGGTGATAGGCCAGTGATTACATAGCTCATACACCAGTTGCTTCATGGTTTGCGGTATATAGCAGGTATGAAGAGCGTACCTATAAATTGTCCACCAACTTAATCAATTAATGCATTTCAAATCTGATTCTGCAAATAGGCGAGAGTCGATCCGGAATGAAGCACCGGTTTCAAATGTGTTTTCTATTTTATAATAATGAATATATATATTTTCTCGGCTCGTATTCATTCATATTGCATACGAATACGTCCTTCCATTTCTCAATTTCAAATATTGTCAATTTCGAGAACAAATGCATATATTTTCAGAATGAGCAGTTTCACTTTCTGGAACTTTTTTAAACGACTTTTCCATTTTCCGACGATTTTCTAATAATCAGCGATATTATGTTTCCAAAACTCTTTAAACGAGTTACCAGTCAGTAATATTTTGATTTGTATTTTAACACAATCTAACTAATTGTTTTTGATTCGAGTATTTTGATTCCCAATTTTTTTACTGACTCGAAAAATACCATAACGAGGCATATTGAATTATTCAAATTTGGCGCCCTCTAGCGGCTCTCCTAATCATACGATCTCCTTGTAACTTGTCAAAATTGTTTAGGGTCTTGAACCAAACAAAATATCAGAAAAAAATTCAAATTTTGCCGATAGCCGTTTTTATAGGGTTTTGTGCGAGGGGCGAACCGTTGATGAATTCTGGTGTACAAAATCAAGAATTCCCGATGAATTACATGAATTACCGATGAATTACATGAACTACCGATGAATTACATGAACTACCGATGAATTACATGAAGTCCCGATGAATTACTTGAATTACCGATAAATAACATGAAGTCCCGATGAATTACATGAAGTCCCAATGAATTACATGAAGTCCCGATGAATTACTGTGGTAATTCAGTGAATTACCGTGAATTATCATGAAAACGTGAAGTCCAGTATACAAATATCAACAGCGGTTCGCCCCTAGGTTTTGTGCCATGTCCTTTCTTTCCTAATTTTGGCTATAAAGACTCGAAAGCTACCCTTTTGACTATTTTTCAACCCTTAACTACCGGTGCTCCTGAAATCAACCTAAATGCCGGTACGGGGTCCCTCATAGACCCCAATCAAACAAATGATTTTTTGTGAATATTTATATGTATTTTTATAAAAAAATCGAATTAAAGTCTATCAAACACTCAATTCTAGTATAAAACTGATAAACTTAGAAAAAATCGTATTTGAGCTTTTCCATTGTCCGACCAGTCCGATTTTACATCGTTTCCATAATCAACGTTGGCGTCAAAATCTATATTGTCCTAAAACAACAACAAACAAACGCTACCTAACCACAAGAAAGCTCAGTTGAAGACTTCAATCATCTCCAGTCAATATTTACAAGAAATTGTAGCGCTATAAAAAATGCATTCCTTTACAAAACTATAAACAATGTAACTAACTGGATTCAGCTTGAATGAATCCGAATTCCTAGTCATTCTGAACTATAAGAGCTGAAACAACAATCTGTTTCATGTCAAGAATTACAATACAAATTCTTGTTGAAATTCTCTCTGAAACATGAGATGCTTCGAAAATACCCTTCAGCAGACTGGATTTGTTTTCACGAATGGAGTGCATATTTCAAATGTTTTCTTCTGTTTTGAGCATCTTAGTTGATGATATGGTATTTATATTTATATTAAGGAATATCTTCACACTACCAACTTGCATAATATCGACCTTATTCATTATGATCTTCTTCAACTTAGACGACTAAGGACATGATTAAAAAAGCAATACACAAATGCTCATTTAATTTCAACGAAGTCCTAGTTGTTCCACTCATTTAATTAATGCTGCTTTTTTGTTTCGCCTTTTTATTTTCATTGCCGCCTTCGTTGAAGAATATCTAATTTTGAGAACAGTCATGATAATACTTCTTGTATTTTCGATTCCTTTCGGAATTCTTTAAAACTTTTCACACAAGTAATCTGATAATGAATCATTTTTCATCATGACGAAGTGAAATGAACATATTACCATTAGAGAAGTAGCAGTTGCGATCATTTTTTTATGGGTTCTATACCGTTTTTAGGAAATTTTTAATAATTGTTGGAATATACGGGATCTGCAATTATATGAGAACATCAGATTTCAACTGTATCGTACTTCAAAGCTTCCTCTGGTGAGTTCTGATCTCGTTTGTCAGTTGTGATGATTTTCATGGTCAAATTTGGTCGATTGAACAATCAACTGTATCTCCGCAATTCTTGAACCGATTTTCAATTTTGAAGAACAGTATTATCGCAAATTGCATATTCTTATGGATAGTGAAAAAAAATGTTTAGGGTTTCATTTGAAAATAAAACATCGAGACATGGTATTTCTATACATGATATTTCCGTAATTCAAGCAACTAAGAGAATGGGTTGTTATTTGGAACATAATGTCACCATAAATGGCAAAAATTTTTGTTTTTGAAGCAATCAAAATTTTTTATTAATTTTTATTAAAATTTTATGGAATCGCTTTCAGTTACTTTTGTTTGGGAGGCACTGGTTTGATTCTCCAGCCAAAGCCCGCTGGCAGTATTTCACCGCGGTTTGCGCAGGCTTGTAGACCTCTGATCTGTGATTACCATAAAATTATTGAAGAATTTAAAATTCAATATCTCCCAAAACAATTATTTCTCGAAAAAATTTATCGTTTCATTTCGTTGTCGTTGTCAATTTCTACTTCCCATTTCATTTATCGTTCCAATTTCGAAAACACCCCGTATACGTGTTTGAACTTTGCCACGTTTAGATCGATTTCTCGCTCCTTATCAGTATCTTGACAAGCTCATTGTTAAAAATTCCCTATCCCTTTCCCTTTCCCTTTCCCTCCGCCTCCGCCTCCGCCTCCGCCTCCGCCTCCGCCTCCGCCTCCGCCTCCGCCTCCGCCTCCGCCTCCGCCTCCGCCTCCGCCTCCGCCTCCGCCTCCGCCTCCGCCTCCGCCTCCGCCTCCGCCTCCGCCTCCGCCTCCGCCTCCGCCTCCGCATCCGCATCCGCCTCCGCTTCCGCCTCCGCCTCCTCCTTTTTGATTTTAGATTGTCTGTTTGAAGTAGGCTAACATCCAAATGCTACAATACAAGTACACCAAAACTTCACAAGATGGCATCATATGACATATTTTTTTGTGAAAAATTTTGTGATGACCAGTATTTTCACTAGAACACTAATGATGATTTTCCAAACAAGTCAGTTGAAATATATTATATCTCTAATATTTGCCGTATTCAGGGAGTAATTTCATCACCTCGCATAATATACGGAAATTCTGAGGTTGAACCCTGTTCAACATAGCAGACGAGTGTCTCCACTTTATTTATTCAAGCAAAATAATCGGTGTCACTCAAATTTCAGATATTTTACGCGTTTGCCGGAGGGTGTTTGGTGTCTAACCCCGAGCCCTCAATTTACATAGAAGCCGCAGTCCACAAATTAACATGGATTTAATTCCGAGAAAGGCATATCATTAGGAATAAGATACTATTGGATTTAATTGGTGTGCATATTATGCAAATGGTTCGGTGAAAATGAGGGCATAACTCTCGAGCTTAATGAATCTATTAACTTACTGTAACTAGATCTGGGGAGAATGTTGTGTTGTGTGATTGTTCGTGAGTTCCTATAATCGAGATTTCCTTCATTAGACGATATTTTGTTCAAATTAGAATACAAATGTTTTCGTTTGCTTCATCGAAATTCAAAGTAGAGTGTTACAGTATTAGATTTTTTTGTCGTGTTACATAATATAGGCTTGAACAAGGGGGAAATGTAGGAAGGGTCAAAATAACTGTGTAATTCGGTTCTCGATATTTTAGGCTTACCTAAATATTATGTGTAATCTGTTACCCGACATTTTTGCACGGATGCCCAAATATATTGAATTTTTGATTTAGAAAATGTAAAAAAAAATATTAAATATTCCTCTTTGTTGTTGGGTTCAATATAAGTTGTTCGGGAAATAATCTATCCGTATACCACTCGACCTAATAATTTATATCGATTATTTTTTTCACATGTCAAAATATGACGTTATTGGTATTTCAACCAATAGCAGGGTTATATACTTTGGCCAATCAATTGGTTTTATACCGATAAAACTACCTGGCCATTGATAAAACATTGTTAACCTTCGAGCATTCAAAGTTAATTACATTTATGTGCTTATTACATCTCCGATGAACGTACAGAATCAATTCAATAAATGTAGGTACTTCTATAGATTTCAAATGCATTTGTTTCGTAAAAATATGTATTCATATGCCACCATCCAAATTCGCGAAAAAAGTGTATATTGTGCAAAAAGTAGCAACGTAAGACGACATTCCGAATTTTCTGACATTTAGTCTTGACATGTGATGAGTATCGGAAACTTTTCATCTGGGATATAGACAGAAATCTACGCGAGCAACAAGGAACGCAATGATAATATTAATAACACATAAATGACAGATACGCATTACTGCGCGTCTCTCCTGTTGCCTCACCCGACGAATCAATAGCTCACGTTGATATCCTCCCAAGTAGCATTTTGGCGACGACAACCACATAATACACCAAAATTAACGTTGTAGTTGGTGTAGAAATTAGTCATTTATGAAACGACTCTCTCTAAACCACCGGTCAACGTTGTTTTAACGTTGAGCATGACATCAATCAAGCTACGACGTTGTCATAACGTTTACTCAACCGACTACTAGAAGTAAATATTCTGGGAATGGGTATAACGTTCTAAAAACGTTTAAGTGACAACTTTAGTTATTTTAAACGTTTTCCCGACAGTAAAGCGACCATGTGAGATTTAACTAAGCAGTGGGTAATTTTTCAGTTCAGTTGAAAACGTTTTCACAACCAACCTTCGTTCAAATATTTACTGCAGAGGACGTGCAGGCCAAATTTAAATAATAATTATTTACCCAATTTATTATATATTTTTTAATTCAGTGACAAGAACCATTGTTTGCTGAATTGTTTGACAGAAAATGTATTTAAAGTAAAGGAAAAAAGACTAGAATGATCCTAACCTTACTTTCGAATCGGAAATGAAAAGTGCTTACAAATTCACTGTCTTCTCTTACAGATAAAAAAAAAGTCGTGAAGAAACTTCAGGGCAAAAGCTAACATGAAGACAGACAGTTTGGAAATCTTAAGTTTAATTTCTTTAGGAACAAGTGCCAACCTGAATAGAGAGATATTGAGAAAAGCAACAACTTTTTCAGAGGAACAACTGTATTATAGCCAGGAGAAACAACTTGATAAGGACCATGTACAACCGTTTAATAATTTGGAGGAACTGAGGGAAAAACGCGAAACGCGGGTTACAAAATGTGAAGTGGAATGTATTCGTTAGTTGGAATTGGTTCAGTTTTTGGTCCGATAAGCAACTCCAGTCGCGCTTCGGGTATAAAGTTGGTTGTATGGCAGACTAACGTTGAAAATTAGTATATTTTCAGTTACCTGACAACCAAGGTCGCGTTGACGACTTGTATACTCCTTCGCCATATTGGAAGTGTAATTCTATTTGGAACCAAGGTCGGCCAGTAAAACTTGGAATGTAAAACAAACATTTACAAAGGATTTTAAAGCTTCATTTTAGTTTTCTAGAAATAATTCATAAGTATTCCGTATTCAGTTCACGCTTGAATCGATATCAACATTGAAAATTGTTTATGAAAATATATATTTCCTATTCTTGACATTTGAAAACTTCGCAACAGATTGAAAGCCCACGTGTTTTTTAGCATGAAACAATGGTATATTTGACAGTAAAATGTAATGCGCTGGCAATTTCTGTTTCGTAATCGTTATTTTTCGGTAATGTTGAGCATGAAATATTTCGATATTGACTTGCGGTAGTAGTTGCCAGAAAGTTTTTTCTTAATGTCCATTTTGGCCATCAGTAATTATTTGGTTGATAAATCAACTATTTTCTGAACACCATAGAAAATAAACTGTCATTGCCGCTTGAGACGGCGCTGGTGTGCAGTTGTTCTCAAGTAAATTCAGCAACGTTTAGGAAACGACCAACTGCTACCTACAGTTGCAGCAGAAACGTTGTAAAAACCCAAAAATGATTGACCAAATTGGTGTAAAACAGGGTTGTGACAACGTTGTGTTGACGTCGGCAACCCGACTTATGTTTGGTTGCACAACTTTTTCGAACACGTTGCCGCAACGTTGAATTGCTACTTGGGCCTTCCTCGAGCGAATAGAGGAGAAATTGTAATGCTCTCTCAACATTATAGTTAGCTATTCTTCACGCTCTCATGAAACCACCATACCCCAGATGAAAACTCTCCGATACTGTATAGGCTTTTTAGGCACCTCAAGTCATCCCCACTGGAGTCTCACAATCATTTGGTGTAATTTTTCGAAAGATTTATAAATTTTTTGGGATGGACAAAAACTAAGTGCAGGATCTGGTCTGATGAAGTCTTTCGTGACCGGTTTTCCTGCAGGACAGTTATTGCCTCCCATGCCAGAGTGGTCATAAATCCAGACAAGAGACAGATTTTTCAATCGTTCCATTGATGAGAACCTTTTTTGACAGGTCCATAAAAACTTGATAGTTGATTGGTACGAGCCACTTGCTTGTAGTGTTGAAGGCTTTATATTAAAGTTCATTCCCAGAATGCTGTGTCTTTCGTTATCAGACAGCAGTCTGCTAAGCTCCAATATAAGCAACAAGCATATCTCCATATCACCTGTCCTCTTTCTCCAGAAAAATAGGGGGAGGCAATACGTCTAGCATGGTTTCCATAGCTGCTGCTATGTGGTGCTGATAGCTCCAGTGATTGCCAGTATGGAAGGTACTATCATCAGCAAATATGTAACTATGACATGAAGTAGTACCCAAAAAATTATTGATGTGGAGAAGGGAAAGTGTTGGTGGAACACTAGCATTTATGGGTGGGGTGTCGGATGAAACTCCATCAATCACCACGTGGAGGTATCAGTCCGAGAGAAAGCTAGTTAGCACGAAACACAAGCGAAGGCAAGTCATAAAAGGTCAGCAAGGAATCCCTGGTGCCAAACGCGATCAAATGCCTTGGAGATATCATTATACTTTTCGATTGAATTTTTTCATATATGTGTAACATAATCAAGCAGGTCACCTCTTGCTCTCTGATGTAGGAAACCGTATTGTCGATCCTTGACAATTCCTGAGTGATCCGTATATTTCATAATTCCGAAGTTGACGGCTTTTTCCATGACCTCTAAGATAAATTAGAGCAAGGCAATAGGTCTGTAGTCACTAGGTATAGTTCCTTTCTTGGGGAGTGGTTGTAGGTACTCTTGCAATTTTCTAATTGGACGGAAATACCTAAAGAGAATTGGTGCCAGTTTGAGAGCACATAACTTCAGTAACATCGGTTGGATTTCGTTAGATCTGTTAGCTTTATTGGTAAAACCTAGCATCTGATGGACATTCCAACAGCCATCTCGTGTTGGACGAACATTAGGTTAGGTTAGGTGAAGCAGTTATTGCCGATTTTTTTTTCAACGCGTTGAGCTGAAACATTTTGAATGTGTTGTGTTTTGTTATCCACTGCCTATATCTGATACGATAATTCACATTGCAGTTGAAAACGCTTGCAAAAATTAGGGTTTAAATTATTCGTATTTAAATTGGATAGGGTCGGATCTTTTCAATTTTGAAGATTTCAATACCATTGGCTCAAAATGTATGTAAGGGTATGAGAGATCTATTCCATCGGAAAATTTGGATATATAGGGCAAACTATGGGTCGATAAAAAATATTATCGAGAATTTTGGAAAAAGCGATAGTACCGAAAATTGTTGCATCATTGCCTCTTTGAGTGGCAATACCTATTCGTTGTACGAAAAAAATATTTTGGCATCACCTGTCACTGCAAACAGTTTTCGGGCTGCATCTTCAAATAATTGAGAGGTTGAATAACTCAAGATACCGAACCTTTCAAAAGCGATTGTATGAAATATATACTGGTTCTTCAAAATGGTACATTTTCCACGTTTCACCTTCTCTGCAGATTTGCAGAGCTCCAGCAGACGACTCCCACATATCAAAGATTTTCGGTGGCTCCAACGAGAAAATCCGTCAAGTTGAAAAAATGCTCAAAATGGAGAAATTGGAGGAATTTTATGTACTATCGGAATAGGCATGTTTCAATGTCAAGAGATCAATAATACGCCATTCGATCAACTTGATGTTCTTGTTGATTCAACAAACTACTCACTTATATATTATGCATAGGTATGTCTTTTATTGCTGACCGCATTTCCAAAACCCCATACTTCCCAAATGAGAGTTTGATTCGAATATAATTTCAATTTCGATTCGGTCCATGAAGGACATTCATTCCACCAAGAAAATAGTCCCACAGCCAACATGATGGCGCATAAACTCGATTGGTCGATTCTAGGGATTCCCATAAACCAGAAGCACTTTCACATGATTTCAATTTTAAGCTGGATGGAGGATGTATATTATGGTCAATAGTCCAGCTTGCAGTTGTTATACAGGGACTGTAATCCTGGCTCAAAAAACTGCCAACGTTTCGACGTCACGTCCTGTCATTTAAAATGATTGATCGATTCACTTTGTCTGATTGTCCTGGAGAATATTAAATTAATTGTCAATATACTCAAAGTGACATTTTTATTGATTTTGGTAGGACACTCATCGAAGATATTTAGGAAAGGTCTGGCTTTCCATTGGAGAAATAATGATGATATATTACGATTCGTTGGACGTTTATTGTCATTTGTCAAACGAAAGATTTATTTGACGAATGATACGGCAATAAAGGTTGCGAAACTTCCTATGCAAGTATGAAAATGAGCTTCTAAGGAGGGAGATTAATGGTTTTCTATCAAAGGGAACGGAAAATGTATGGAGAATTTTTGTATATTTAGATTACCTACTGCAGGTCTGTGACGTTGATGTTTCGGTCATATATTCATCGTCGAACAAGTATTGATATTGATGTTGGCAAATTACAGGTGGTCCATGCTAAACGTTTTTCCTTTTCACTCCAGATAATCATACAAAGAAGTTTGTACTATTCAGAGGATATAATTCATGATCTGAGCCTCAGAGTAATAAAAGACAGAGATGCCCTGCCTATACCTGCACAAATAGCTATTTTGAAGTGAACATGAACTATACTTCTCTATACGATCTGTGAGCGACGAGAGGTGACGGGTGGTGAAACGTTATGAACAGTTTGTTTACATTTGGATTATGAAGGACCATGATACAAACGAAGAATGACAACTTGATCCGAATGAAATGAACGGGCATACACGAAACTATCCGATTGAATACGAACTTAACATGTATAAGTCGTTCGCTTGTAAACAAACAAAGTTATGTTGTATTCAAGACAAGGATGGAAAAGGCATCCCTATGGTCTTTTATTACTCTAAGATCTGAGCCTACGTTACATGTAACTGACTGCAGGGTTTTGTAGAATTATCAGTAGCAAAATGCTACTTTCTTGTTTCATAGCACTGGTGTAACTACTTCACGTACAATCTTTTAACATTTCGGATTTTTCATGACTGAAATTTTTTCAGGAAAAGGTGTATCTGTAGTAAGTTAGTGGTTTTGATCACGAATCAGAAAGAATTTCGAGCCTATTTTGCCCCCTAGTATGTTTTACCGTAAAAATGGGTTGTTCAATCGCGAGTGGTGGGCAGTGTATATCACTTAGGCCAACACAATTGAGGTGCATTTTGACCATTTCCATCAGTCCTGGGAGTTTCATCATTCTACCTCAATTATTACTGAAGATACTGGTGTGTTTCCATAAGAAGTGAGACAAATTCGGATATTTCAGTACTGAAATTTTTTCAGGAAAAAAGTGTATCTGCAATAAGTTAGTGGTCCTGATCACGAATCTGAAAGAATTTCGAGCCTATTTTGCCCCCTAGTATGTTTTACCGTAAAAATGGGTTGTTCCATCGCGAGTGGTGGGCAGTGTATATCACTTAGGCCAAAACAATTGAGGTGATAGGTGCATTTTGACCTTTCTCATCTGTCCTGTGAGTTTCATCATTCTACCTCAGTTATTACGGAAGATACGGGGGTGTTTCCATAAGAAGAAACAAATTCGGATTTTTCAGGACTGACATTTTTTCAGGAAAAAAGTGTATCTGTAGTAAGTTTGTGGTTTTGATCACAAATCAGAAATAATTTCGAGCCTAATTTGCCCCCTAGTATATTTTACCGTAAAAATGGGTTGTTCCATCGCGAGTGGTGGGCAGTATATATCACTTAGGCCAACACAATTGAGGTGGTAGGTGCATTTTGACTATTCTCATCTCTCCTGGGAGTTTCATCATTCTACCTCAATTATTACGGAAGATACGGGGGTGTTTCCATAAGAAGTGAAACAATTTCGGATTTTTTAGGACTGAAATGTTTTCAGGAAAAAAGTGTATCTGTAGTAAGTTGGTGGTTTTGATCACGAATCAGAAAGAATTTCGAGCCTATTTTGCCACCTAGTATGTTTTACCGTAAAAATTGGTTGTTCCATCGCGAGTGGTGGGCAGTGTATATCACTTAGGCCAACATAATTGAGGTGAATTTTGACCAATTCCATCAGTCCTGAGAGTTTCATCATTCTACCTCAATTATTACGGAAGATACGGGGGTGTTTTCATAAGAAGTGAGGCAAATTTGGATTTTTCATGACTGAAATTTTTTCAGGAAAAAAGTGTATCTGTAGTAAGTTGGTGGTTTTGATCACGAATCAGAAATAATTTCGAGCCTATTTTGCCACCTAGTATGTTTTACCGTAAAAATTGGTTGTTCCATCGCGAGTGGTGGGCAGTGTATATCACTTAGGCCAACACAATTGAGGTGCTGAGTACATTTTGACCATTTCCACCAGTCCTGGGAGTTTCATCATTTTATCTCAATTATTACGGAAGATACGGGGGTGTTTCCATAAGAAGTGAGGCAAATTCGGATTTTTCAGGACTGACATTTTTTATGGAAAAAAGTGTATTTGTAATAAGTTGGTGGTCCTGATCACGAATCAGAAAGAATTTCGAGCCGATTTTGCCCCCTAGTATGTTTTACCGTAAAAATGGGTTGTTCCATCCTGAGTGGTGGACAGTGTATATCACTTAGGCCAACACAATTGAGGTGGTAAGTGTATTTTAGCCATTTCCATCAGTCCTGGGAGTTTCATCATTTTACCTCAATTATTACGGAAGATACGGGGGTGTTTCCATAAGAAGTGAGGCAAATTCGGATTTTTCAGGACTGACATTTTTTATGGAAAAAAGTGTACTTGCAGTAAGTTGGTGGTCCTGATCACGAATTTGAAATAATTTTGAGCATATTTTGCCCCCTAGTATGTTTTACCGTAAAAATGGGTTGTTCCATCGCGAGTGGTGGGCAGTGTATATCACTTAGGCCAACACAATTGAGGTGGTAGTTGCATTTTGACTATTCTCATCTCTCCTGGGAGTTTCATCATTCTACCTCCATTATTACGGAAGATACGGGGGTGTTTCCATGTGAAGTGAGACAAATTCGGATTTTTCAGGACTGAATTTTTTTAAGGAAAAAAGTGTACGTGTAGTAAGTTGGTGGTCCTGATCACGAATTTTAAATAATTTCGAGCATATTTTGCCCCCTGGTATGTTTTACCGTAAACATGGGTTGTTCCATCGCGAGTGGTGGGCAGTGTATATCACTTAGGCCAACACAATTGAGGTAGTAGGTGCATTTTGACCATTTCAATCTGCCCTGAGAGTTTCATCATTCTACCTCAATTATTACGAAAGATACGGGGGTGTTTTCATGAGTAGTGAGACAAATTCGGATTTTTCAGGACTGACATTTTTTCAGGAAAAAAGTGTATTTGTAATAAGTTGGTGGTCCTGATCACGAATCAGAAAGAATTTCGAGCCGATTTTGCCCCCTAGTATGTTTTACCGTAAAAATGGGTTGTTCCATCGTGAGTGGTGGACAGTGTATATCACTTAGGCCAACACAATTGTGGTGGTAAGTGTATTTTAGCCACTTCCATCAGTCCTGGGAGTTTCATCATTCTACCTCAATTATTACGGAAGATACGGGGGTGTTTCCATGAGTAGTGGGACAAATTCGGATTTTTCAAGAAAAAAAGTGTATCTGTAATGAGTTGGTGGTCCTGATCACGAATCAGAAAGAATTTCGAGCCGATTTTGCCCCCTAGTATGTTTTACCGTAAAAATGGGTTGTTCCATCGCGAGTGGTGGGCAGTGTATATCACTTAGGCCAACACAATTGAGGTGGTAGGTGCATTTTGACTATTCCCATCTCCCCTGGGAGTTTCATCATTCTACCTCAATTATTACGGAAGATACGGGGGTGTTTCCATGTGAAGTGAGACAAATTCGGATTTTTCAGGACTGAAATTTTTTAAGGAAAAAAGTGTACTTGTAGTAAGTTGGTGGTCCTGATCACGAATTTGAACTAATTTCGAGCATATTTTGCCCCCTAGTATATTTTACCGTAAACATGGGTTGTTCCATCGCGAGTGGTGGGTAGTGTATATCACTTAGGCCAACACAATTGAGGTAGTAGGTGCATTTTGACCATTTCAATCTGCCCTGAGAGTTTCATCATTCTACCTCAATTATTACGAAAGATACGGGGGTGTTTCCATGAGTAGTGAGACAAATTCGGATTTTTCAGGACTGACATTTTTTCAGGAAAAAAGTGTATTTGTAATAAGTTGGTGGTCCTGATCACGAATCAGAAAGAATTTCGAGCCGATTTTGCCCCCTAGTATGTTTTACCGTAAAAATGGGTTGTTCCATCGTGAGTGGTGGACAGTGTATATCACTTAGGCCAACACAATTGTGGTGGTAAGTGTATTTTAGCCACTTCCATCAGTCCTGGGAGTTTCATCATTCTACCTCAATTATTACGGAAGATACGGGGGTGTTTCCATGAGTAGTGGGACAAATTCGGATTTTTCAAGAAAAAAAGTGTATCTGTAATGAGTTGGTGGTCCTGATCACGAATCAGAAAGAATTTCGAGCCGATTTTGCCCCCTAGTATGTTTTACCGTAAAAATGGGTTGTTCCATCGCGAGTGGTGGGCAGTGTATATCACTTAGGCCAACACAATTGAGGTGGTAGGTGCATTTTGACTATTCCCATCTCCCCTGGGAGTTTCATCATTCTACCTCAATTATTACGGAAGATACGGGGGTGTTTCCATGTGAAGTGAGACAAATTCGGATTTTTCAGGACTGAAATTTTTTAAGGAAAAAAGTGTACGTGTAGTAAGTTGGTGGTCCTGATCACGAATTTTAAATAATTTCGAGCATATTTTGCCCCCTGGTATGTTTTACCGTAAACATGGGTTGTTCCATCGCGAGTGGTGGGTAGTGTATATCACTTAGGCCAACACAATTGAGGTAGTAGGTGCATTTTGACCATTTCAATCTGCCCTGAGAGTTTCATCATTCTACCTCAATTATTACGAAAGATACGGGGGTGTTTCCATGAGTAGTGAGACAAATTCGGATTTTTCAGGACTGACATTTTTTCAGGAAAAAAGTGTATTTGTAATAAGTTGGTGGTCCTGATCACGAATCAGAAAGAATTTCGAGCCGATTTTGCCCCCTAGTATGTTTTACCGTAAAAATGGGTTGTTCCATCGTGAGTGGTGGACAGTGTATATCACTTAGGCCAACACAATTGTGGTGGTAAGTGTATTTTAGCCACTTCCATCAGTCCTGGGAGTTTCATCATTCTACCTCAATTATTACGGAAGATACGGGGGTGTTTCCATGAGTAGTGGGACAAATTCGGATTTTTCAAGAAAAAAAGTGTATCTGTAATGAGTTGGTGGTCCTGATCACGAATCAGAAAGAATTTCGAGCCGATTTTGCCCCCTAGTATGTTTTACCGTAAAAATGGGTTGTTCCATCGCGAGTGGTGGGCAGTGTATATCACTTAGGCCAACACAATTGAGGTGGTAGGTGCATTTTGACTATTCCCATCTCCCCTGGGAGTTTCATCATTCTACCTCAATTATTACGGAAGATACGGGGGTGTTTCCATGTGAAGTGAGACAAATTCGGATTTTTCAGGACTGACATTTTTTCAGGAAAAAAGTGTATTTGTAATAAGTTGGTGGTCCTGATCACGAATCAGAAAGAATTTCGAGCCGATTTTGCCCCCTAGTATGTTTTACCGTAAAAATGGGTTGTTCCATCGTGAGTGGTGGACAGTGTATATCACTTAGGCCAACACAATTGTGGTGGTAAGTGTATTTTAGCCACTTCCATCAGTCCTGGGAGTTTCATCATTCTACCTCAATTATTACGGAAGATACGGGGGTGTTTCCATGAGTAGTGGGACAAATTCGGATTTTTCAAGAAAAAAAGTGTATCTGTAATGAGTTGGTGGTCCTGATCACGAATCAGAAAGAATTTCGAGCCGATTTTGCCCCCTAGTATGTTTTACCGTAAAAATGGGTTGTTCCATCGCGAGTGGTGGGCAGTGTATATCACTTAGGCCAACACAATTGAGGTGGTAGGTGCATTTTGACTATTCCCATCTCCCCTGGGAGTTTCATCATTCTACCTCAATTATTACGGAAGATACGGGGGTGTTTCCATGTGAAGTGAGACAAATTCGGATTTTTCAGGACTGAAATTTTTTAAGGAAAAAAGTGTACGTGTAGTAAGTTGGTGGTCCTGATCACGAATTTTAAATAATTTCGAGCATATTTTGCCCCCTGGTATGTTTTACCGTAAACATGGGTTGTTCCATCGCGAGTGGTGGGTAGTGTATATCACTTAGGCCAACACAATTGAGGTAGTAGGTGCATTTTGACCATTTCAATCTGCCCTGAGAGTTTCATCATTCTACCTCAATTATTACGAAAGATACGGGGGTGTTTCCATGAGTAGTGAGACAAATTCGGATTTTTCAGGACTGACATTTTTTCAGGAAAAAAGTGTATTTGTAATAAGTTGGTGGTCCTGATCACGAATCAGAAAGAATTTCGAGCCGATTTTGCCCCCTAGTATGTTTTACCGTAAAAATGGGTTGTTCCATCGTGAGTGGTGGACAGTGTATATCACTTAGGCCAACACAATTGTGGTGGTAAGTGTATTTTAGCCACTTCCATCAGTCCTGGGAGTTTCATCATTCTACCTCAATTATTACGGAAGATACGGGGGTGTTTCCATGAGTAGTGGGACAAATTCGGATTTTTCAAGAAAAAAAGTGTATCTGTAATGAGTTGGTGGTCCTGATCACGAATCAGAAAGAATTTCGAGCCGATTTTGCCCCCTAGTATGTTTTACCGTAAAAATGGGTTGTTCCATCGCGAGTGGTGGGCAGTGTATATCACTTAGGCCAACACAATTGAGGTGGTAGGTGCATTTTGACTATTCCCATCTCCCCTGGGAGTTTCATCATTCTACCTCAATTATTACGGAAGATACGGGGGTGTTTCCATGTGAAGTGAGACAAATTCGGATTTTTCAGGACTGAAATTTTTTAAGGAAAAAAGTGTACTTGTAGTAAGTTGGTGGTCCTGATCACGAATTTGAACTAATTTCGAGCATATTTTGCCCCCTAGTATATTTTACCGTAAACATGGGTTGTTCCATCGCGAGTGGTGGGTAGTGTATATCACTTAGGCCAACACAATTGAGGTAGTAGGTGCATTTTGACCATTTCAATCTGCCCTGAGAGTTTCATCATTCTACCTCAATTATTACGAAAGATACGGGGGTGTTTCCATGAGTAGTGAGACAAATTCGGATTTTTCAGGACTGACATTTTTTCAGGAAAAAAGTGTATCTGTAATAAGTTGGTGGTCCTGATCACGAATCTGAAAAAATTTCGAGCCTATTTTGCCCCCTAGTATGTTTTACCGTAAAAATGGGTTGTTGCATCGCGAGTGGTGGGCAGTGTATATCACTTAGGCCAATCCAATTGAGGTGGTAGGTGCATTTTGACCATTTTCATCTGTCCTGGGAGTTTCATTATTCTACCTAAATTATTACGGAAGATACGGAGGTGTTTCCATAAGAAGTGGGGCAAATTCGGATTTTTCATGACTGAAATTTTTTCAGGAGAAAAGTGTACCTGTAGTAAGTTGGTGATTTTGATCACGAATCAGAAAGAATTTCGAGACTATTTTGCCCTAGTATGTTTTAACGTAAAAATGTGGTTGTTCCATCGCGAGTGGTGGGCAGTGTATATCACTTTGGCCAACCCAGTTGAGGTGGTAGGTGCATTTTGACCATTTTCATCTGTACTGAGTTTCATCATTCTCCCTCAATTATTACGGAAGATACGGGGGTGTTTCCAGGAGAAGTGAGACACACTCTATGTTTCGTTCTTCTAGAAACTTAATCGAACATTCATTGATAATAATTCCTTCTGTAGGATCGGACAAAAACTACCACTCTTGACTAATTCCCACTCAGTCTTGCTCTATTTGTTATTCTGTTGTCATATAATGGCTATTATTACCATCTTTGATCACACGCCCTCATGTTGTCCCGAAATCAGATACAGTTAATTACTTTGGATCGACCCTCATTACGTTGTACGAACCGTTCGTTATTCCTATAGCAACTTGATGGGCATTGTCTTGAATCTGTTGAGAAATAATCGATATTCATGTGACGCTCAACTAGGAATTAATTTGACATGGCAGTAGACGTACAGGTTGTCTGTTTCAGGTTTGCGTAGATATTACATAAACCGCTCGATTATAATTCAGTTGACGTATATCAGCCTCTGTTTGAATAATAATAAATAGAATTCGTCAATTAGTATTAGGCTGTATTCTCTTGTTACAAGGGGTTGTGATAGCTTCATTAAGTATGTGGGTTACCGGCTTTATTCAGGGAATGTCTGTCAAAGAAATATCTGAACTTATTTATTGACTGGTTTTATGTACGATTGGGTTTTCAGACGAGGATCGATTGTAGCACCACCAAGCTTGGTATGCTAGTAGTTGAAACCATGATAAACATGAAAAAAAATTCATCCATCGGTGACGATCCACTGCATACAGTGGAAGTGAGATCTAACTCCACCTAACTGGTGGAGTTAGTCTAACTCCACCTAACTGTTAGACTGTAAGTTTTTTCAATTTCCTATTGAATAAAAATTGTTTACCAAAATTCCAGGGGTGGAACATATATTTTTTTATTAGTTCAAAAATAAATAAATAGATTTTTGCTGTAATCTTCAAATTCAATTTCCCACAAAAATTATGCCTAGTGATTTCTTATAAAATGTGCTCGTTTTCTCCGAAAACGTGATTGAACGCCGACATCAAATTTCGGGTTTACGCTTATCCGCAACTGAAAGTTCTGGCGGAGCCGAATATTTCAATGGCCATAACTCTGCTAAAAATGATCGGAGAATGAAAAGAAAAAGTTCATATCATTTCTGAAGACTCCTACCTTTCCATGCAAATATAATATGCTAGTTTTTGAGTACCTAAAATGTGTTTTGTCGCACTTCACATAGATGTTTGAGGATGATCCAAAAATCATGAATAATTTAGTAAATATGGAATTATTATACTGAAGCAGCAACCCATCCCCTCTTTGGACTATATGCAACAATTTAAAAGTACTCTGATAGATCCCACTTATACATGACAAAAAAAACTTTGTTTTACTCCTGCCTCATTTTCAACTTACCCATAAAATCGGCATTTTCTTCACTAAATGTTGAAAATGATCGCTTGTTCATATCCTGCATATATATTAAAATATTCAAGTAACGTTTTCTTGAGATAATTTTAAGAAAAAAGTCTAAGTAAACTTGTGTCCGGAAATGCTTCGTTTCGGACATACAGGGTGTTAAAATTTAATTTTTTTGTACGCTTTTTAAAAATAACTTTTGCAAAACATAAGTTATTTGCAGAAAATTTGGTACCCGGGGTTTTTTGACAGAATTTCGTATTATTTTTCATGTAACATCTAGAGGGCGCTGCGTACGCTGTCATTATTTATTTCAAATTGCCCTAACATTTTTGACAGTAAACTTTTGGTACTTTTCATGAAAAAACCTCATTGCCACACCTTTTCAATTAAAAAAGGTATACTTCCTCAACAACGCTGGTGGTGATGTTTTTCGAGTTATTTACAATTTTCTATATGATGCATGTTACTTAGCTCCTAGGGCTCCAAGTGAAGTTGCTGAGAAAAATTTCAACAATCCGTATTTCGAAAACAAATCATTTTTCGATAAACATTTTATAGGAAAAATGTTGTTTATTTTGACGAGATCTACCACATACTTAGTTTTTGTAATGTTCTCAGCAACTTCACTTAGCTCCCTATGAGCTAAGTAACATGCATCAATATAGAAAATTATAAATATCTCGAAAACGATTACGTCCAGCGTTGTTGAGGAAATATACTTTTTCTACTTGGAAAAGGTGTGGGAATGAGGTTTTTTTATGAAAACTGCCAAAAGTTTACTGTCAAAAATGTTAGGGCAATTTGAGATGAATAATGACAGCGTACGCAGCGCCCTCTAGATGTTACATGAAAATTGATACAAAATTATGATTTCCCACGCCAAAAAAAACCTCAGGTACTAAATTTGGTGCAAATAACTTATTTCTTGTAAAAGTTATTTTCAAAAAGCGAAAAAAAAATTCTATTTTAACACCTTGTATGTCCGAAGCATTTCCGGACACAAGTTTATAAAGACTTTTTTCTTAAATTTGTCTCGGGAATACGTCACTTGAATATTTTAACATACTTATGTTACACCCTGTATATTTTTATTTGTATATTTAATAACACTATTGTGAAGTGCAGAGCTGAAGCTTGTAATCACATACTTCATGTTTTATGTAGGATGTGTATGAGCGACTATTTTCAACATTTACTGAAGAAATTGCCAGGATTATGGGTGAGTTGAAAACTGAGGCAGGAGTAAAACCTAGTTTTTTCTTTGGCATGTATAAGTGAGACTTGTATCACTTGTCTGAAATCGTTGTATATGGTCCACAGAGGATATTGATTCCTGCTTCAGTATAATTATTTCAAATCAACTATCCATGTCTCTCGGATCCTCCGTAAATATTGTAGAAGGGTTATGTGAAGTAGGACAAAACACATTTTAGGTACTGAGATACTCATATGCAATATTTGCATGAGGAAGTACTGGAAGTAGAAGTCTTCAGAAACGATATGCACTTTTTTTTTCCTTCTACTATAATTTTTAGCAAAGTTATGACAAATAAAATTTTCGGCCCTGCCTGAACTTGCAGTGGCGGGTTAGCGCGAGCATGAGATGTGACGTAGGCGTTAAACCACGTTTTCTGAGGAAACAAGTGTATTTCATGCGGTACTACGGAAAATCATTCTTGTGGAGAATTGAATTATCTCCCAACCTATCGAAATCGTTTTTTGATAAATCATATATTTTCTGAAATAACACCAAAAAAAATTATATTTTTTTTTCAATGAAAAATTCTTAATACCTACATGATGTCGAGATGTCATGTGCCGTGTTTCAGAGTGCTACAATTCATTCTTCACTTTTTGCTCGAGTTTGTCTGTCGTTACTGGATTATCTGTGGTATTTCCAAATTCCGTAACGTTGAGAATTTTCTTTTCTAGAGAAAATTCTGTGTCTTTATGTCGCCATACTAAGTTGCTCTCCTGACATGCAAATGAGGGCCACACTAGTGATTATTTCAATAGCTTGTCACAATGCCTCAAATTAATTAATTTATTGTTTTCCAACGCCCTAGGTTATTGTTAGTGGCTCCTGCCTTATGATTCATAATAAATGTTGAAGATAAGGAAACGGATAAAGAAAATCTAACGGTAAATTTCTCTGGGGTGGGGCTTCGAAAATATTTAAAGGCACATTATTAGCGATGAAATTTCATATATTTTGCCTTATCAGATGCTATTAGTACCACACAAATTGATTGTTCCTAAAAATACCAATTTAGTTCCGATCCCAGGAGGTATACCTTCTTATTAAATCACATCGAATTGTTAGCTGTCACGCGATATGTTTCTTATGTGTGTATAAGTTCGGCTATGAATTGAATATTTCTGTCGCATTTCCCACCTCAAAAGTTATAACATGAAAAATGGAAAAAATTCACGAATGTCGATAAAACAGCGGTCTTGTGTTTGAATAACCCCAGATAACACAAAGACGTCCTCAGTACGTCCACAGGACATAAATCTAAGACATTCAAGACGTCCCGAAGCCGTCCATTACTGGACATAAGACGTCCTTAGGATGTCCTGGGGACATCCGATGTTACAAATTGGAACGTTCTGGGGACGTCCACTATGTGTCCCTGTAAGGTCTTCCATGGACGTCCCTTGGACATCCTAAAGATAGGATATCAAATTTCAAGGTTTTCTATAACCCATGACCCAAGGAATTTCGAAAAAACATTTATAAATTATTTTAAATTCTGACCCAAAATTTACATTTACAATTACAAAACATAATACCTATAGAACAGTATAGAAGTCACGGCTCACAACAGCAATAAATACAGGATATTACATATTCTCAGATCAACGTATTCTTTTGAATGTAAAAATAACTCCCGCCACAACCAGAAATTATGTTTATAAGTTAGGTTAAGAAACCACAAGGCAAGAGATAAGACACAGCACAGGACCACAAATGGCACAAATCACAGACTTTACGATGCACTCAGTCATAGGTTTGAAAAAAAATTGGAGAATTGTTAGAGAAATAATAAACTATCAAGAGTGTGATTTAGTCGCCATCCCAACGACTCGAGACTGTGAACTCACTGAAATATAGACGACAATAAAAGGAACGCAATAAGCGCTCTGTGATTGGTCACTGCAATGGCGGGAAGTTTAAACGAAAAGATAAGAATGGGGCAAATTGAGTTGGAAATGCGTGAATTACTAGCAAACCTAACCTGACCTGACTAACCTAGCGCAAACAGAATAACATGCAAAATTGATAACGATATAACGACTATTCATCTAATACTGGTGACAACTGGAGAAACTCACTGTGCTAAATAAGCTCAGTGGAAAATATATGAAATTTATGACGGAAAATTAAACCAAAACACGTTTTAAATTTTTGAAAAAGGCACAAGACACGAAAATAATATTGTAAGTCGGTAATATGAATTTGGCCTGAGTTTGGACGTCCTGGGGACGTCCTGAGGATATTCGCATCGGACGTCCCAAAAACGTACGTCGTACGTCCCCAGGATGTCCATATTAGGTTCTGGGACGGTCGGACCTAAATGGGACATGAAATGGACATCCTTGGGACGTCCAGTGCTATCTAGGACGATTTCCTTTTGTGGAGAATGAAGTTTTTCGATGTTCTTTTCCGACAATAATAGTTCCATTTTTATCCTACACTGTGAGAAAGTCGAATTTTACCGGCTTTACGGAGGAGAGAAGGAAACGTTTTCCACGGCTAGCCAAGAAAATTAATTTAACATTTTCACGCTAGGTGGCGAAGCCACTAAACGTTAGTATAAAAATCAATTGTTAGCAGTTGTCAGTGTGCAAATTCATTAAATCATTAGTTGACATATCTGATGACTGAAGTTAACTTGTCAGTTTTTGAATAAATGAAATTTCTGTAGAAAAAATTAACCAACAATTATTGTGTAGGATGAGAAAATAATGTGTAAACCACGAGAGTAAAGTGCTTTTCAGGCCGGATGAAGTGGCCAGGGAAAAATATCACTTTCTACTAGATTCCTCTGAGCTTAAAACAGTGGAAAGTACAACTCGTGCTTTTGTTGTATCGAACTTTGTCATGTATACGAAATGCGTTCCCGCTAGGTGGCGCTACAGATTTGGACGCGAAACAATATAATGTTAATCAATTGCTAAGTTCCATAAGATACCATAGTGTTTCATTTCTTCAGTTCTTTCCAGCAACAAATACGCTCAGTAATGAAACTTTTAACTTCTGCCGCCATTTAAAGCTGACTCATTCTGAAACTATGAATACTAATGAATATCACCAAACTCAATTTATTGTCCAAAAATCGAATAATAATGAGAAAACAGTTGAAATAGATACATTACCGCTTATGGCAAGAAAGACCTGGGGTGATACTCTGTAACGTGTTTTGCGTAGCGAAGCGAAGAGAAACGAAGTTGAACGAAGCACACGCTATCACTTTGTGGTGTACCGGAAAGAGATGCCGATTGTTCCGTTATCGCTATCGCTATGCGAAAAAGTTACAGAGTCCCACTGCTGATCTACATTGTATCAGTTCAACCAAATAATTATAGATGTCGCACCCTTCGCGCAGACTGCTCTCTAACCGTACTAGTCTCGGCCTACAACTGTAGATGGCAGAGGTAGGTATTCGCAGCTTAGCTTCTGTGGAGATGGAGAGGTTCGCAGAATATCACTGATTATGATGGAATAAGGTGTTCTATGGGAGCCAGGTAAATTCAATCCACATTGAAATACCCAATCACTCGCAATATTCCATCTTCATCATACTAACAAGATTGAAACCGACGAAACAGTAGTAATTGACCTTTATTGACGAGAATATTGAACACTGAAATATATCCCTGTAAGGAACACGAATAATTATTGAAACGTGGGTGCGAAATAATGAATTCAACATCAAGCAGTAACAATCAACAAGCAACAATATGTCATAGACTGTATGGCGTATAAACAATCGATAAAGCAATCCAGCAATCTACAGTATGGCCCATTTAAGATGGAAGCACCATTAGAAAACGTACATTTTTCAACTGATTGGAATGATCTTTTTTTTAGTTCGTTAGACATTCAAAAAGTCCACTCGAATACCAAATTTCATGGCTAAATCTCCATTTCCAGGGCCAATTAATAATAATCTAATAAACCTAAGAAAATTGCGCCATATGCGAAGTTCAAAGATCGCCAATAAAAATTCCTTGAAGGACTCTGGCTTTTCAAAGTTTGAGTTTGGATGAAGGTTTTTCACGTATTATGGCGATTTTCACGTATCAACGTTAAACGTTGAAAACATACGGTTATTCAAAGTTCCTATTGAAACAATCAAGGAAATAACTTCTAAAAGGGATATTTTCAAGTACTATTCTGATGAAACCATGGCGAAAATACTGTGGTTCAAAAAATTAATATTGCTTTTTCAAACTGTCAACATTACAGGGGCAAATCTTCAAATTAAAATACAAAATATTCCTTCTGTACATTTTAGAACCTCACAGAACCGTATGGTACAATCTAAGACTTTATCGAATTTTCCATAATACTCGAGAACATTCTAGAGTTTCCTATTTTATATTCTAGAAAGTTCCATGCCACCTCCCTGGTTGGCGAACTTCCGCAAACTTTATTTGAGTATCGGTTCTAGAACGTTCCAGAACATCTATTTTGGTTGATCCCTGGGAGATCTTGAATTTTCTAGAACTCTCCAGAAGAACTGAGAACATCCTGGAATATTCTTCGTTGCATTCTAGAAATTTCCTGAAAGTTCAACCACCACGTCCCCTGTTTGGTAGCTGAACATTCAATAACTTCACATGAGAGTCTTTTCAGTACGGTATTGAATCTTTCAAAATAATAAGTGAACAACGTCGAAATGGGATATTTTTGAGAAAGTTTGTGACGACCCCGGTAGACTACACACTGTTTTGTATCATAAAAGTGGTGCGTTGCTAAAGGCGTGCCATATTCTTTCTAAATAACGATAATAAACCAGAAATATTCTCAATTTGTGATAAATTAGCTCTTTTTTCTTTCAAAATCACCCTGTTCCTCAGAAACTAATTATACAATTTGATTATGGTCCATCCGAAGTGGGACCTATAGATCGTGATCTACAACATACCGGAATTTCATTGAATTCCACAATCAACCAAAATCCCATGTATTTCGTGCGGGGTCCTTAACGATTCCTTCCTGTGTCGCATCCAAGACATTATTACATTTCATGAATTGAGTGGATATATCGTCTAATAATCTACTTGTGTGTATCCATCTGGTGAAATAGGCGTGCCGTTGCAATTTGAATTGCACTTGATGTCGAATATATTCAGAGTATCGACTGTGATGACAATAGACAAGTAATAGAGTAGTATTAGTATTGAGTGTGAACAATTTCATCGATTTTCCAGAACCGTGTTAAATATAATTTCTATGACAAGGGATGTAAAAACGATAATTCACATCAAATGTTCGATAGTGCCAAAAAATATAAATTATTGTATACTATGATATACAGGTGCATGAATAGACAATGCAAGTGCTTCTTCGGTGCCAATAGAATCACTGAAAATGTCGAATCTCAAAAGACAGGTAAAACAGACTTCTCGAAAAGGGGAACATTCTCTATGGATATTGAAAAACGAAAAATGTGATTGATTTGTAATATCTAACAGAGAACAAGTACTTCCACGGCTAAAGCCACGCTGGACATTGAACTACGTCTGATAGATATTGTGAAAAGACTCTAACTGAAAAGAAAAAATCTGAAATTAAAAATTTCCATTTTCATTCAGATAAAAGATTTTTTTTTATTTTCTTTAGTTTTCATTGAGAATTCATTAAATAAATTTGATAGGAAGAATGTTATTAAAAAATATCATTAACAGAAATCGTTCATTTCATTGAACAAGGTTCGCTTCTCTCGCATTCAATACCCAATACATTTTGGTCGACAAAAATCTATTTCGTTTTGCCAAGCTTATCAGGGAGATTGATAGAATTGGAAAGCAGGCTGTGCAGAAGCAATTAAACACATCAAGGATTTAAATGATGCAAATATTTCTTCTGCGGTAACACTTTGGAAGTTATTTTTTGACGTAGACCTGTCATGGGCATTGCATTTTGATTTTTGTTCGATAATATGAATGGGATATCCATTAAATCTATTGTGGAATCATCTGCGGCTGAAAGACAAGCTTTAGTCGCTATTTTTCATCGTTCAAGTAACCTCTTGGGAGGTATTCATGTTGAAACGGGGAACATTTTCTATGAAAATTGAAAAATAAAAAATGTGATTTATTTGTTATATCCAACAGGAAACAACTACTTCCCCGGCTAGAGTCACGCTGGACATTGAACTCCATCTTATAGATATTGTGAAATGACACTTAGTGAAAAGAAAAAATCTGAACGGCAAAATCCACATTTTCATTCAGATAGTTGATTTTTTAATTTTCCCCAGTTTTCATTGGAAATTCACTAAATAAATTAGATAGGGGGAATGCTATTAAAAGATTTCACTCACAGAAAAAGTCATTTCATTGAAGCAAGGTTCGCTTCTCTCGCATTTCATCCCCAATACATTTTGGTTGACGAAATCTATTTCGCTTTGCCAAACTCATCAGGGAGATTGATATTTATGTAGATGTAGTTCAATGTCCAGCGTGGCTTTAGCCGGGGAAGTAATTGTGTTCTGTTAGATATTACAAATATATCACATTTTCCATTTTTCAATTTTCATAGAGAATGTTCTCCTTTTCAACATGAATACTTCCCAAGGTTATCTTGAACGATGGAAAAGAGCGACTAAAGTTTTTATGAATATCCTACCTATATTTTTGAACAAAAATCAAGACATTTCCATTTTATCAGAAAAAGCATTCCTGCTAAGTACCACCATTTATTTTGAAATTCGGTAAACTTGAAAAATTGAAATAATCAGGACCTGAGTTTACATGACAAAGAATTCGTAGAATTGAAAAAGATCAGTCTATTCAATAGATAAGTTGAGATATACCAAAGAAATCCCATCAGGATGTTTGTGTTTACTCTATAATTTCAGCCACAAGAAAACATCTTAAGGTCATAGTAGAAATCAAATGAGAATATTCTGAGTCCTGAGAGAAGCAATTGGTGATCCCAAAGAGAAGAGCACTCAGTAGACTTTTCCAAATTATAAATCAATGAACTCCTCTCAGTAGTTCTGTCCAACCTCAACCCATGAATGCAAAAAAAAATTAGAACTCAAACCAATATACTTGCAAACCAAAGTTGAATGAAAACGTACTGATCTAATCTCCATAGAATATTGTTAAAACTGATAAAAACAGGAAGAAGTTGGTAATCTTCGTTTTCCGAATAATATGTGTTTGTGGGAGCACAAGGAAAACCAAAAAAAAAGGTTTGAAAATGGAACTCGATTACTCAATCTTGATGAAACAGCTCAAGGAATTACAAATAATGAGATATATGAGATAATAATGATGTTGCATATCAGAGTAGAAAATTTACTTCCTTTATTATTTCATTATTGTTCATTATTATTATTCACTTCATATCTATGGAAGATTATTCAAGTCGAAATAGGTGGAAGTGTTTATAAAAAAACGAATTCATCTCAAGTTGAACGAAAATAAAAATACGAAAAGTCAACTGAAATTTCGATCAAAAAATACAACACATGGGATATAAAAATATCTGATACCTAAAATTTCTATCATTACATTTTTTTAAGGTTCAATTTATAATCACTCGATAACAAATATATCCGCAACTTATAAGCACTTTCAAGTTCAAACCAACAGCAAAAAAAAATCTTATTGATATTGTTAGACAGTTTGGAGTTCACAATATTTTTTCCATCGGCTTTTATTCACTTACAAGAACATAAAAAAAATAAAAATTCAACTCCAATTCATAAACTTCAGGGTTGCAACTAGTCGGCAAAGTTATCAAGAAATTTTAACAACTTCCTCAATTTTTCTCGTCACTGAATCTGGAAATATCTTGGAACGTCAACGATATTAAAATTCATAGAATAATTAATGCAAGGCATGGTCCATTTAAAAAAGTGAATGTTGCTTTGATTAATTTTATTAGAATTTAAATGAATTCTGATAGAATTTAATAATTACTGTGCCACAAGTATTGAGTTTAGAAATCAAAAACAGTTCATTTAGTTTAGCGGAAAAATTAAATATTTCACTGATATAATTTAAGTAATTCCTTTTCAATTATTTTGTTGGCACGAGTTATTATCTTTTGAACAAAACTTGGACTTCATTAATATATATTCCTCGTTATTATAGCTCGAGAGGAAACGTTGTATTTCTGAAAGTAATTACAGTTCTCAATTTTTTGTGTGTAGGCGATAGTCTAGATATCTAGCGCATCTAACAATTAACACGAGTGACAGAACAACTAGTGTTAATGGAGCAAAGGAATATCTATCGGTGAAAATTTTCAAGATTTGATTATTTTAAAATTGATGGAATTGACAAAGAGAAATTATTCGTATCCCAATCCTATATATTATATGGTCGAAAAACACACGTAGTTTTCCATTTGAAAATCAATTTCAAAAATTACAAATTGAAAAATTATTGTTATGATACCTCCGAGGGTTTCTAGATGCTCATTCCACCATACCGTTTTGTTATTTTGAGTCTTTTTTCTCAGGACAGCTTTCCTCGTAGGCTTCGACTATTGCCTTGCCGACTTCGTCTACTGCCCTTTCAATGCTCTCCCTGCCTCGTATTTCAGTCACGGGCAAGGTTTCTATATTTGACTAAAGTAGAGTATAACTAGAATTATAAGAAGGTCATTAATCACCAACCACTTGAGATATCAGCAGGCAGTCAGGCCGCCTATATTACGCAAAGTTGTACCTGCCCTAACCATTCAATTTTGTAAATAAATAGGTATAATGATATTGGGTTAAGAAAAATCGCTTGATTATAATTGAGAATTATCTATGTACATATAATATATTATGATATATAACACACGAACATTTATAAACATCACGATAATGAATGCGATTAGAGTTCAGAAACTTTATAATTTTGAGTTGTTTAGAATTGAATTTAATATACACACACTTACAAAATTACTCACTAAGATCAGTTTCACTCTCACTGTCGTCACCCAAATTGATAATAATCTTTTGTTCGGGAAGTTTTTCTATATCCATATATGATTTTTCCACCTTTTTAATATGAAAAACACAGTTGGCCCAGCTGCTGTCAGGAATGTTTGCAGTTTCTGTTTGAATGAGAGCCACCACATTTGAACTTGAGGTTGGAGAAGTATTATTTCTTCGAACATACAGTGATAAGGAGGAAGTCTGAGCACTGTATGTCCCAAGCTTTCAGCAAATGAATCACAAAAATATTTCTTTTTTATCGAAAAACTGTGTAAAACTTCTAGTAACTGTTTTTTTGTGTACTTTTCCTCATAGGAGCTTTGGTGTCTTTTGAACATGGTGCTTTATCTAATCTTCGACTGTGGTAGCTAGCATTATCCATGACGATAATACTGTTGGGTGGAATATTTGGTATGAGTTCATTTTGGAACCAGTCTTCAAATAATTCGGCTGTAGTATCAATATGATAATCGACTAAAGAGTCCTTAATATTCTTTGCCGATAAATACAACGCATTTGGTATAAAACCACTTTCGGTGCGTAAATTATCGTAATGCGATTTCCTTTATTAGACGGCATATTAGTTTGGCACAAGTCAGATGAGTCTACCCAACTTTTTTTTGGAATATCGTGTGTATCGAACCAAGTTTCATCCAAATAAACTATCGTCCTACCACATTCTCTTAACTCATTTATAGCCAATAAATATTCAAATCTCCATTTCTTGAAGCGCGCAGATTCCATTATGATGTTTCTGCCACTACTGAGTTTTCTCAATTGCAATCCGTTTCGTAAAAGAGACGTCCTCAAAGTCTCTTTGCAACACTGGATACCTGTTTCAATATGTTTTAGCCGTTGCATTAAAATATCTAATGTAGGCACAATTTGCTCTTTATATAAGGCATATACTATTCTTCGAATTACATCTACATCACAGCCATCTAGTTTTCTTGAACCACCAGAGTCTTCTCGTTTCTTCCTTTTTAAAATAGGGTTACTTACTATTTTAAACACTGTGGAATACGGTGTTTTTGTTAAACAAGCACTTTCTCGCACAGCTTGATCCTTGGACATTCCACGTTCCAGAAGGGAAGTATCAACATTTAATATAATTTTTTTTCCATGAGCGTGTAACATTTGTCGACTAGTGGTACAACGACCACCAGTTGAAGTACTGGCTTCAGGATGAGCCCACGGACGCCACATTTTTTACGACACAAAATTCGAATAGACACAACTGACAACAGAATATTAGGTAATGACTAAATGTTGTTTAACTCTCCCTTTTACTTCTGAAATAGACCATTATTGCTATAATCTCGTTAATAGTCCATTAGTACCAAAAGTCAGGTGGCCAGGTGAGAAAATTTTATTACTTACACACATTTAAACATATCAATACCAAGGGTTCTAAATCAACTTAGGAGATTTTTTATTACCAAATATATTCAAATACAAAACTGTCAACAGAAGCCAAAAAAATGAAGAGCCTACTATTATTAAAATGCCAAATTATTTCATGAGATATTTGAATCCGGACCTGGGAATATTTTAAGGGACACACACTTTCATTGCTTATCTGTATTCCGAACAATGGGTAATAATGGGAGTCGTTGGCTAATATTGATTTACAACCTTACTAGATTGTTGGTTCTACTTTACGAAGTGGGGTAACTAGATCGTATAAAATATGATATATAATAATATAACCATGTGAAATATTTTTTCGAAGTTTTTGTTTAAATTTCAAGTTTTGTGTCTATTTCGGACATCAATAAATAACTTTTTGATCAAGTGAAAGTACCTTGATTATATGATCTAAATAAGGTATGAGCAGAGAACTGTAGGAAATCCGCTAATTAATTTCACTAATAAATAAAAGTTTTGTAGTGAAAAAGTGGAATTTTCCCCAGTCAGCTGAAATATACCAATTTACAAGTAGTCCGTGAGACCGAACGGTTCGTCGTGGAAAAAAACTTGTATGGTAAAATTTATAGAAAATATTATGCTCTTTCATTCCTGGAATGAAGGTTATCAACGGGAAATTTGTGGTTTTCAACTTATAAGCAATAAACTGCAGAAGAGATTTTTTTTTTGTTTTTTTGGTCAATGTTTCGTCACGAAAATTTATTAGCAAACCTCAGATTCGGATGCAGCACCCCAAAACACATAGAGAATGGAAGTAATCAAAACTACCACAAAACTTTCTTGGTGGAAATACAATTTTAGATTATGAAGCAAAATTTGTATTTTGTGCAGAAATATATTTATAAAATCGTTGCAGAGCGCTTTCGACTGAAAAGTCATCATGAATACTTTCTCCTCAGGTGTAGAGCCAAAACCATACAAATAACATTTTGCGTCCAGAGGACGATGGAAGTGATATAAAATTTAGACATTATAACATTAACAGATCAAAAGTGCTGGGACAGGATTAACCTGGATAAAACAATTCTAATAGAAACGTCTGTTTGATTCACTCATTTATTATATTCCAGGAACATATGAAATATATAAATCTGGAAACCGGCCCTCTAGATGATTTTCCCACAGTTTCAGTTCTCTTAGAAAACTGCAAAGTATGAGAACCCTCCGAATTCTCCAAATCCAATCGAAACACCAAAAGTATTCGATCTGACCCTGCAGTCGCCTTTCTGGACTAACGACTTTAAAAAACCTAACAAGGGAGTAAATATTTTCGATACGAAAAAGGACAGCTACAAATCCATTCAGCTTTTCCAGGCTATTATAGGCCGAATAGAAGGGTCTAAACTCCCTAAGCCCATTGTGCCCTGCCATGAAAATGCATGCCGGTTCGCATCAATCTTACCGGAACCGGCGATGGCGAAATTCGGAGAGACAGCCCGTCCTCTTGATTCAGCCCTTGAGATGGCTCGCTCTGCTTTTATCGTATTATGAATTTAATATCTGCGGGATTTTTTCGACAGAATGAGGGTAAATTGAGTCGGTCTCAATAAATCATCGAAGGAGAAAAGAAGGACACTTCAACGGCCGCGAATCCAAAATATTATTGAGGACAGTAATGGAAGTAGTGGTGTATATACGAGAAGTGTTCAGTCCTATGAGAAGACTGAGAATCGAACGTTTCATTGAAATCACTTTTCTCCGGCAGTTGGACGATATGGTTCACATGATTTTTGGCAGGTATTTGTCAAAAAAATTGCTCGGAAACGAAAATAATCGGACACGTATAAAAATTCACTCAATTATTTCTTGAATCAACACGTTTATCTTAGGTAAATAAGTACCAAAAACTCTAACTAACAAAAACATAAAATTGATTCGTTGATGAAATTTTGTAAAACGGTTTCTTTTGTCATGAGAAAAAACAACCGAGAGTCCATTAAAATTTCTATGGAAGAAGGGTGTATTTTTTTAATATCTGAAGAAAGTTACTACTGCTGCTAAAGCCACGCTTAATTTTCAAATACATTTGATGGAAGTGGAAATTTGTATTTCCATTCAGATAGTTGATTATCTTATTTTTGAGTTTTCTTTGAAAATTCATACGAATGAATGATAAGAGAATAAGAAGAGCTATTCAAAGGGGCAATGCATCTTGCGTAATGGATACAATTCCTCCACCGCATCCACTGGGTGAAATATTTTATCGTCCCAATTTTCCAACGAGATACATTCCAGTTATCAAAAATAATCACTCAGTACCTTCCAAAAAATCATTATCAGTTTCTCTATCACCTTCTTTGAATGGGTCTTTCTCATCGATTTTTTTATTACAGTTTCTAATAAGGATAACATTAAAATATAATATAATAAAAAGAAAAAAAAATGCTTTCTCTTTTCGCCAAAAAAACAAAATTTTCATTTTTTGGGCGCGAAACTCAAATAATTCAAACTTTCCTTTTAAATGGCAACCTTGGTACAGCATTGACATTGACAGCAAAATGAGATGAGACTTTTGATCTATTACAATTTATAAGATAACATTACGTTGTTTATTTATAAGCAAAACATTGTGTTTCTGTTTCTGTGGTGTGTTGAATTTGTATTCTATATTGTATGACTTGGGAATTGAGGTCAATCAAAATGTCTAATAGATTGACTCTAGGTTTTGAGAAAGCAGATACTTATAATCTACCTGAAGTAACCAGCGAAATGGTCCATGACTTTTTTGCAAATAATATGAAATTAATCAGTGCTGAAGTACGTTAAAAAACCAAAAAGTTAGTATGGTACTTACTTATTTTTATTCTAACTCAATTCATCCATTTTATATCATTGCTGCCAAAGAATCCTATGGAGATAATGCAATTTGTTATTGTTATTTGTTGGTGTTTTCGTCACTATTTTCACAATTAGGCATAAAACAGTGCTTCATTTGGAAAAATTAATTTTCACTCAACAAACAATGTCGATGATGTGAAATTGGACCAGACTAGTTTATAGAATACAAGTCGCCAACTCATGAGAAAGACCTATTACAGGAACAATGAACCTATGGATTCTTCATTGAACATAAGTGAGCATGCCATAACAACAAGAGACTATTTGGCCTAAGAAAATTGAAGAATGTTGGGAATACCTGTTTCTTGAATAGCACGATCCAGTGTCTTTCGAACACCAATGTTTTGTTGGAATTTTTCAAGAATGATTCTTGTATGGAGGATTTGAATACGACTACATCAAGAATGAAGAGGAAATCTAGTGAAATCTTTTATATCTTTGATGAAAAATATCTGGGGTCCTGATTCTTATCGGAAAATGGTGGATACTTCACATTTCGTCCATGTATTCAGAAATTCTGCTCCTTCTTTTAATCATAACGTGCCAGCAGATTCGGAAATGTTTCTAAGACACCTTCCGGTAGGCCTACATGAAGAATTGAACAAGACGATTGCAGAGAATCATCCGTCACAAAATGATAATCAGAAAGTTTCCATTTCTTGGAAAAAATATATATTCACTCATAGTTCCAAAATTGTGGATACATTTGCTGGTCAGCTGTAGTCTATATTGAGATGAACTTTTTGTAATTACTGTTCCGTTACTTTTGAACCTTTTTGGGTACTTTCAATCACTATTCCAGACTTGCCAAACG
The DNA here is from genome assembly GCA_958298965.1 of Chrysolina haemoptera. Taxonomy (NCBI): domain Eukaryota; kingdom Metazoa; phylum Arthropoda; class Insecta; order Coleoptera; family Chrysomelidae; genus Chrysolina; species Chrysolina haemoptera. The sequence goes on along the minus strand of OY282590.1, from coordinate 6,747,670 downwards.
AAGCCGTGAATTTAACACAATGTATTGAACTGTTGACAGAAGAGGAGACTTTGACTGACGATGCGAATCGATACTGTTCAACTTGTGTAATGAAAAGGGAATTCAAAAATGTTAGTTATACATTTAAAACGTGTTTCTTCGACTGATGGCAGTAAATTGGACAATGTGATTGATTTTCACATACAAAATTCAAATTTGGACCAATATTCTGCTCAGGATGGAATTAATCCTAATTATAATATCTACGCCATATCTAATCATAGCGGCAGCATTTTCAATGCATGTTTCAAACACCTTAATTCTAATTGTTGGCAACTCTTCGATGACTCCCGTGTATCATCCAAGATTTATTCTCTCATCTCCCAGGAAGCATGTGTCCTTTTCTACGAAAGAGTTGATAATCTGAATTCTTATGATGTTGTGAGTTTTTCCAGGTTTTCTACCAACTGAAATAGCAAATGCACCATCACTTCAAGTCCTGGACTTCAATCAAGATTTCCATCTTGATATTATTTTATATTCAAAACGCTTTTGTATTTTTGATTTAATTTTTATTCATATGTATTACATTTAATTGAATAAAGTTCGATATAGGAGAATGTTATTCAAAAGTGTCACTCACAGAAATCGTTAAATTCATTAATTGAAGATCAGCACCTCTTTCACTAGACCTCCAATAAATCACAAAATTTCTGTATTGATGACCTCGCGCCCAAATGTATACTTAAGGTCAGTTTGTTCTGGTGGAAATTCCTCACAAATGCAACCCAATTTCTACGTAAGGCTAATCCGTTCTGGTCAAAACAGACTAAAAAATCACTCCCTACAAAATTTATTTATATTATTTACTCGCGCCCAAATGTGTACGTTAAATTAGTTGGTTCTGGACAAAATAGACAGGAAAATTGTGGTTGAATTTTTTCGAGTACAAAATGACCGAAGGATCAGTTTCCAAAGACGATGAATTTACAAGGATGAAATGACCGGAGGATGAATTCACGAGGACGAATTGACCTGGATAAAATATCCGAGGATCCATTTACGGGAACGAATCGCCCTGTAACCAAAAAAAGCCACAGCTTTGAATTTTTTTTAAGAGTATGCACTATACCAGGCACTTTGTGTAACGACCATAAAGAGTTATGCCTGGAATTGGAAATATACCGCTTTGAAAACCCTTGATTGTTTCCATGATACTAACTGAACGCAATCACGTCTTTCACTGTTCAAACCATTCGCATACCACATTTTTATACGCTATACGACACACATTCATGCTCCGCTTACAATGAAAAATAATGCTCCTATTCAACCGGACTCCGAATCCAATTAAAAATTCCACAAAGAATCTCCTTTCTGCAACGACAACAAAACAACAATAGCCCGAACAATGTGGGCACGTATTTATAGTCTGGGAGATACTGTCACTTTAGAATTCGTCATAGTGTGCACGCTGAATTTTTCATCGTTGGTGGAGCGTTTGATATTTATCACGATAAAATAATTTATTATTAGTTTAAATTCACAAATTGAAACTAACAAGAACAAACTAAAAACATCAAAATGATTGATCGGCTTAAATGATATTGTTGGCGCATTCGCTTTCAGAGCTGCAGGGAATCCAGGAAAAATCTGCAACACAACATCATCTGAGGAGTTGAAATTCATTGGTAGAGAACTACTGCTAATGGGGTCCGACGAATTGTGACAATCTGCTTTATGGTAAAATAGGATGTATGGTGTCTTCGAAGGCTCCAAAAGGTCCAGTTCCAAAGAAGGTATTCTATTCGCCCAATTGTCATCAAATTTATACCAGTCCGTTATATCTTTGGCTAAGGTGTAATAGTGGCCAAAATCAGCTCCAGAACCACAGTGAACAATGACTGCGTAAAGCTCGTAATTGCCGTCGGCTAGATTGGGGTGTTCTTATAGCTTGATTCGTTGAAATAGTTTGATACATCTTTGGGTTGCTAAGTCATAACTGAAGAGCATCAGAGTTATGATCAGATTTGCGGGTGTTTCAACTATACTTGTTATTTTATGGCTGCCTGTTGTTATGGCACAGATTTGACAGTACAGTTGACTATCATCTGTTAGGTATTCTGGTCTCAGGTGATGAATGGGTAGATTCTGTAATTTTCACCTTTTGGTTTTTTATTGGTAACTATGTAGTTGTGTACAACTTCCAACTTTGATCAGCGGGTAAAATGTGATGAGTTCTCATTAGACTCTTTCTCATTCCCTTAGCTTTCCTTGTTGGGGTTGGATAGAACTGCATAGAGGCCTTATATTGATCTTTTGCTTGAAAGTTTCTTCATTTCTTTACGTTTGTGCTACCCAAATTGCCTAAACTTGGACTAAGATAGTTCTCATTAGACTTTTCACATGTCCTTAAGCCCAATTGTGGGTGCTCAAACATTGTAGCTAATTCACTCAACTTGGGTCACCTCTTAGGTTCAGTTTGTCTTCCCAGTATGCAGGTATATTGAGTGAAGTTCTCATTAGACTTCTTCTCGGTGTCTTAGCAATATTTGTTTGAGAATGGACAGATCCATAGAGAACCCACCCCCCTATTTTCCTTCTGATTATTACTCATTATTTTTCACCCATTACTAAATTTGATAATTTATTCGTATTCTTGATAGAGTTTTCTTTGGTAGCGTATTTTTGGAAAACGAAACGTTCCCATTAGACTAATCACTTTCAGATTTACGTTTCCTTTTTAAACTCATGTCTGGATTAGTTCAATTTCTATTTGAGTTCTTTGAATCTATGTCACAAATGTCAATGGTCACTGTCACTTGTCAATAGTGTCATTGGCATACATTGTCAATTTAAATTTCTCTTCCACTTCCGCTTCAACATTCAGACAGATATGATGTAGTATCCCATATCTTTATCTTTAATAATCCTTAAACAGGATGAAAATTATTCAATTTTGAATATGTTTTATATTTTGTAACATGTTAATTTGGTCCATGGACATGATGTTTTTATATGGCTTCTTGTACACCTGACGAGTAAGTAACCTCCTTTTCATAACTTTCAAATTTCAAAAATTTTCAATTTTATCAAATTCATTTTCAATCATTACTTACTTGCAGGTACGCACTGATGATGACTTAACAGTCGAAAGCGCTTTGCTACAATTTTTAAAATAAAAATATTTTGCACGAAATACAAAGTTTCTTCCTTCAAAGATTCTGTATGGGCTGAATTTCTGAAAGATTGGGAAACGCCAGCTCTAATTCAGAAAGTCATTGAAGATCCTGCTATTCATTCTGCATTTGCTACAAAGTGAAACTGTCAGGATCCTTCCTCCAAAAGATTTTTGTACTGAAGAAGCGATAGGTTGTAATTCCTCACCATTAGGGCATTCAAAAATATCGACTGAATTATTCTCCTGCTCATGAAGTGTATTCAGAAGGTATCCCAAAAATTCGAAACTGTCTTGTTGTCCTGACCAAAAACTAGTTGGGCCCAAAGACTACATGAAATCATACGGAGAAATAAACTATCAGACATTCAAGTAACGGTGGACTGCAGGGATACAGGGTGTTGAATATGAACAATTAAATATATTTTTAATCTTAACTTCCACAGTTTTGAATTTTTTTTTTAATCCAATCCGAAAGAAAATTCATACTTTCAGTTGCCATCAGTGGCGTAGAATAAGGGTATCGTGGTCCTTTTTCTCCTCTATTTTTAAGCCACTGGTGAAATCAGGAAAATTTTTATTTTTTTGAATTCTTCATTCGATTTTGAGTGAAAAATGTGTATTTGCTCAAATCCGGAAAAAATAAATCGTTTTCAAGATAATTGCGCTTTTATGAAAAAATACTAACCAAGAAAGAAAGTTTCTACTGAAGTAATTTTACAATCTGAATTACAGGTTCAAATTAGAACTGAATATTCTACAAAAAAAAAATTGTACTTTCAAATGCATTTTTTTACCAAGATGCTTTCTTTTAGAATTAAGAAAAAATTAAAAATGATTTTTCTCGTAACCAACATAGATTTCAGAAAAATGTTGTGAAACTTGCAGAGATATTTTCCTTCAAAAGGAATCCTTAAAAAAAAGCTGTTGCTGTGCTGTGCTGTGCTGTGCTGTGCTGTGAAGTTATTCACATCCCAAAGATACAATGAGAAAAAATATCAAAATTTTGATTTCTATAGTGGAGCCTTGTAAAAATAATGGTGCCCTGGTTTTCCAGATGGTCTCAAGAGATGGAGATGCATTTGAAAATGAAAAAAAATATATTGAAATTGACTTTGTACAATTTATGATTTCCGTGGTTGAATGGAAATGGAAATGGAAATGAAAACTTGAAGAAAATTATAATTCAGATCTTTGACTCAGTATATACACCTATCGTTTTCAAATATGTTGTTTATTATGGTCGTATTGAAAAGGTTGATGGTGTGTCTGAGTTATTTAGGCTGTCTGAGGGGGTGGAAATGTGGTTGGAAACTAGAGGAAACTATAATTCGGAAAGTTGAATTCGTTTACAGACATTGTTTCTTGTGATCGAAGGAATAAAAATTATCATTAAATGTGTTTCATGTGTACATAATCATCTTTCCGAATTATGAATTTCTTCAAGTTTCAAACTCCATTTTCACCTCTTGGAAGACCCGAAAAACTCACGACACGTCATTTTTCGAGTCAGTTATACCAAGGAAAACAACAATATTTAAAAATTAATGGTGTACTTACAAAGTCAACTTCTCGAATTGCATTTTCTCTATGTGTCAACCCCCTATCCACCCCTTGAGACTGCATGAAAAACCAAGGCACCATATTTTTTTACTGAATGGCCACCAGAAAAACCATATTCCATGATTAGAGGTATAAGGGGTTCTCAGTGTATCTTTTGATTCCCATCCATAAAACTCTTCTTGTATGCCACTGTAGCAGCAGTTTTTTTTTCTCTTTAAAATAGGGCACTCTTTGAAGGAAAATATCTCTGCAAATTTAACTGATTTTTTTAAAATCTGTGTTAGTTACGAGAAAACTGCATTTTAATTTTTCTAGTTTCAACACCCAGTATTTCTGTAAAAAAAGCTTCTTTGTGAAAAAATGCATGTGAACATCCAGTTCCATGTTGAAAAGGGAACATTCTCCATTGAATTTTGTAATATCTTACAGAAACCAACTAATGTAATGGAGAATATTCCCTTTTCAACATCAATACATCTCAAGTGGTTATCTTGAATAATGGAAAATAGCGACTAAAGTTTGTATTTCAACCGCAGTTGATTCCACAACTGATTTTAAGAACATCCTGTTTCAAAAAAATCATGCGGTTCCAATTTGAAGCAGTAGAAAAGAGGAACATTCACCTTTGAAGTAAAAACGCTGGACATTGAACTACATCTGATAGATATTTTGGAAAAACTCTAACTGAACAGGAAAAAAATATATCTGAAAGTGAAAACTCGCATTTTCGATCGAATGTTTTTTTTTATTATCTCTAGTTTTCATTGAAAAATCATATAAAAAGTTTAGATAGAGACAATGTTATTTAAAAATATCTCTCACAGAAATCGTAGTAAAAATATTGTACATAGCATTGAGGATCTCATGGGAAAAAGCGCTCCTTGCTTCAATGAAATGAACGATTTGAGTGAATGATATTTTTGAATAATATTCTTCCTATTTCGTTACACTAATAGCTTTAAAATTCACTTCAGCACATCAATTTTTTTTTATTAGTGTGTATTCATTGAGCACAGTTATCTTGAAAACGATTGACTTTTCCGGGTTTAATCAAGTATACATTTTTCACTTTCAATTGAATGAAGAATTCAAAAAATTTATAATTTTTCAGATTTATCCTGTGGCGTAAAATATAGGGGAGAAAAGGGACCATAATACTCTTCATATTTCTTCGGATTAAATTGTGAAATTTTCAAAACTGTGGAAAAAAAGAATAAAAAATATTTTTAATTTTTTATATTCAACACCCTGCACATCTGCAACTATCTGCTACTTGATGGTCTGACGGTCAATTTCGCGATGAGTATCACACGATCTACCAACGATAAATTATCCAGCGGGCATACTTTATGACGTATTCCAAAGTGACAGTAGCTCCCGGACTATTATATCGAACCAGCGTCTGCGATGACCCAGCAAGAGACGATAATCGAAGGGTTGTGTCGAGCTAAAAGCCTACAAAACCATTTAAAATTCCTTGCAGGACCAAAAGGCACGAGACCTCAACCCTGGAATCCGGTCAAGGAGCTTCAATTACACACAAAAGGGCTCAGAATTGTGATGTAACACGACATGGCGGCCAGTCTACTCTTGAGACGGTGTTGTACATGTGATGCTGGAGTGATAATGAGGGTTTGATATTTGAAGTTTCCAGACGGTGGCCATCTTGATGATATTGAGATGGGTTCGACGACACGGAATCAAAATCGTTAGTTTTGCGATATTTTTATTCTAACCACTAAGCTATTTGTATTAATGAAATACCTGAGTTCCAAATGTGTGATGACATTCCAGTTATTTGCTAATCGAAGATAGTACATTGAAAATGGGTGGTATGTATAAAATCTAGCAAATGCTTATAATATGGGTATGGTCCGTATATCGCCGAACATTTCAGATCGGTAAGTAGCGGTTTCTGAGTGTTTAAGCAACCGGCTGTATATATTCGGACCCCTTGTCACTTGTCTTCTGTCAACATTTTTAAATAAATTTATTAAAAGTATAACTTTTTCTTCAAAAAACAATTAAATGTAATGCTTTCAGACCCAAATACCTGTTTTGATATAAATAATAGATTTTTGATCCAAAGTTTCAAATCAGCACCTTATAAAATGATTCCAACTGACAAATGACAAGCGGTTCTCGAGTTACCAAGGAAAAGGATGGTTGCTATTGTTGCAGATAAATCACCGAAGTTTCAGGAAATAGTCACCGAAATTTCAGAAATTTGGTATATACGGACCGCCAAATTACTAACCAGAGTAACCAAGGATATACAGTGACCGCCAAAAAGTATGTACCATATGGAAAAATGTTTATTATTACAGTATTGGAAAAAAAATTCTTGGGAAAAGTTTGTACATAACCTAAAAATCGATTTTGACACATGTCACGTGATCGCTGGTGTGGCGGCAAATTGAAAAAAATTTCTATGAAAAGGCATCAAGTGGAGTAAAATGGCAAGATATCAAAAAAAGTTATTTGAAAAAGTTGCTTAGAATTAAATTTTATACACATAAACGAAGTTTGAAAAGATAATGAGAGAAAATTGAAAATGGCAATTTTTCAAAAATATTTTCCTAGCTGTATAAAAATATCAAATTATTATGTTTAAGATGCAGTAGAACTCAAAGTCATCTTACTGCATCTTAAATCTATACCACTCCACTTCGAGACACTATGGACTTCTACCACAGGTCAAATTATTATCCTATAAATAGCTTGACCAAACTGAAACATTTATATTTCAATGATAATGAAAAAACTTTCTCATTTTCTCTACACCAGTGAGCACTAAATAATAAAAATTGGATTTTGCTAAAACCCTGGCTGGTTCGTATCTAACAGTTATATCCGAATTCCACGACCATTGTGATAACAGGACACTCCAGAAACATGGTGTTTTCCAGATTATAATCAAGTTTCGATGATAATCGTGCCAGAGCGTTTCACTTCGCATGCAATGTTGAAAACTCCAGCCTCTTTAATTTGACGCACTATTTTTAAGATTATGTGCGAAGTGAAACGTTCGTGCAGGATTATCATAAAAAATTAATTATAATCGGAAAAACACGATAGTTTTGGAATTCCCTATCATCGCAATAATAGAGGAATTCTGATATAACTGTTAGATACGAACCAATGTAACAGCAAGGGTTCTGACAAAATTCAATTTTTTTAATTTAGTGCTCTCTGGTGTGGAGAAAATGAGAAAGTTTTATTATTATCACCTGAATACAAATATTTCAGTATGGTCAAGCTATTCATAAAAAAATAATTTGATATTTTTCGACAGCTAAAAAAATATTTTAAAAAAATTGCTATTTTCAATATTTTCACATTATTTTCTCAAACTTCGTATCCGTCTATAAAATTAAATTGTAAGCAACTTTTTCAAATAACTTTTTTTGATATCTTGCCATTTTACCCGACTTTTTGCCTATTCATAGTAATCTTCCCGAGAATAATTTTTCCAATACTCCAATAATAAACATTTTTCCCACTTGGTACATAATTATTGGCGGTCACTGTAAATAAAATTTTTCACAATCTTATTGATTCCAGATCTCCACTTGTAACTATGTTTCGACTAGCCAATCATTGAATAATTTTAGGCATATTGTACTACAACTTATTCTAGACATTGTATAATATGATAGAATTTGCAAATTGTTTTGATTTTCATTGATATGTACAATAATTAATATTGTGATTTACAGTGTTTGATAATATGTATAATAATATTATTTATCCATGTAATGAGACCTCGTAGGCCACTCATTAATTTCAATGTACCTCGCATGACGTTCAGATCTAATTTAACATTTCATTCAAATCTACCGAATTCACTTCACCAGTTTCACTATCCTATTAACACAATGTTTAGACAAGCTAATGCATTAATGTCATCTAGAAATTTTTTACTTAAATATCAATCAATTTATACGACATCTATTATTCTATATGTGACATTAACTAATTAACTGATTCATCTTTTGTATATAAATTTTGTACTTCCTATAAATAGGTTTAGCCTGCTGGATAATGAATAAATAAATCAATCAGAGGAATATTGGAATCACAATATTGATTAAAGATGTTGGTAACAATTTGTTAGCGATATAAGTACCAGAATAAGTACCAGAAAGAAATCTATTATTTAACAATGAGCTGCTTATCAAGTTAGAAATTAGATGTCCTGCCATACCAGGATGCTTACTGCAATTTTCCTATACAATATAGAAATATATTTAAAAATACATCAGAAAACAACTACATTCTTTACTAATACCACGACTAACGTTGAATTACATCCAATGAATTTCCGTTGAAACATTTGGATCACCTATAGATCGATTTCTGGGTTCTTGCCCTCATCAGTATAGGGTAGCTCTCTGCGGACAATAACTGCAGCAAATGTTCCAATTATCGATCCCTGATTCGATATTATATGAGATAATCAGTTCAGGTTTAGCCAATATTCCATCAATATCATAAATATAATATTGTTTTTTCAATAGTCAACAATATTGGATAAAAAATACTTTTTGATTTATAATATCGTCTAAATTGTCCTGATATGAAATCGAAGTGGAGCGAATATGACGTTTTACTTGGGCAGTGATTAATATTGGGCAACTCAAAGAATACCCTTAAGGATTTTTGATATATTATTGATTTTTTTATTATTTCTATTGCTTACAAATGATAGGTGTTCATCCTATAATTTTGTGATTTCCACTGGATTAATAAAATTATTTGATTTTATTTGATTCCATAGTAACTTTTTTTCTCATTGTAGGTATAAAGTACACATCAAATAAATATAAAATGAGAGGTATTACTCCGTAGATTTCATCCTATCTGCTGTCCTTCACATAAGTAGGTTAATGATTAGATAGATGACCCCTATTACCCTCACCAACAAAAAAAAAAAATATTAAACCGGCAATTCACATGGAGCTTTTTTAACAAAAAATCAAAGCACACCCTTCGCAATGATATTCAAAATCTTTTTGTACTCATAAAAACCACCCTGATATACAACACGATAAAACTAATCACTCTGGGTTAGCCGGTAATTATCATGAGTCATGTTCTTCCACTCTTTGCAAATGAAAAATGACGTACCACCTTTTTGCTGTCCTGAATACACATTTTTATTACCTCTTCCTGATCGTATTTACATTCATAATATATGCGGAACGATCCAGTAAGAATTTATGTCTTACACGTATTCCGCTATATCTTTATGTAATCTTACTGAACGATACAATTTCAATGTTATACCAGGGAGTTTAATTCGACTATTGCCTGTTCTGGCGATATAATAACAAAAACGAACGTATTTTATTGGGAAACAATGAGTTCCCTATAAATTGCTCTGACACATGCCAGAATGAATTTGAATACTGGACGAGATCGGCATGCAAGAAATACTCCGTGAAAATTAAAATAAAAAACCCAATTATCGAAATTTGAGGATGGTAAGATTGAAACCACTCATGGAGTTTTTTGTAGTCTTAGTACCTATTCATGGTAAATATAAAAGTACCTACTGAGAATAGTCAACAGGTGGATAAAAAAACTAAATGATTGAAGAAAACATATGTTCTAAAACGTTGTGGAAAGGTGTTCTATCAACTGAAAGGTTTATTTCGCCTACCATATATGAAAATGAATCAGGTCCAGGAAATGAGCATCAGCAGCCCGCGACCATTAGCTGCACGAGAGAGCAAATCGAAGCGAGGGAAGCTGATAGCTAAGGGCTGCTAATACAACTGTTTTTCGCCTGGTAACAAAAAAAAAAAAGAAAAATAGGAAAATATAACAAACATATCTTCTTACTCATTTTCCAGTTGTTAAACAATTCATTGCACTTTTCGCTATGAGGCGCCGTTCGGGTAAAATTGCAAATATATTTAATTTTCCGTCAATATATTCATTAGTTGTAGGAAATATTTTCCGATATATTAATTTTCGATAAAACACAATATATTTACTTTTCAAGCAATACAAATATATAAAAACGTTAATTCCCATATATTTATAAATTTGATCTATTTTATGTCGTCAAGAGATGGCGCAACCGACGCGATTTGTCCAAGCTTGAGCATTTGGCAACATGGCAACAAGGCAGTCATCAGTACATAAAGTGGCTAACACATAGCAGTAGCACAGGCAGTTTTATTATTGTGTAGTTTGCTACTTCACAATTGGGCAGAGATCTGTGATTCCGACATTCCGACTTGCTATTTGCTCAAGTGTATACTTGAGAGTTGCAAGTTTATTTTCACTTGATTTTATGTATTTTTTCTTAGAAAAATCAATTAAAAATAGTTTTTTGAAATATAATCATTCATCCAAGAGTGCAAATCTGAGTGTACGTAATTTGATTATACTCGTTTGACATCGTTTAGGGTTTTATCTTCTTGATTTTCAAATTTCAACCACAAGTTGCATTACTTATAAGAGTGTAACGTATTTATTAATTTGTCTATTCATCGAGAAGATTTCGAGGGAATATTTCCCAAAAATTGATAACTTCAATGCTCAATATTGTAGGTAGTAATCTGTTTCTTGTTAGTATCTAGCTGATAGGTACAATGTGACACATTTCATTTATATTCAGTGACCATATGTCAAGGCCCTCTAGGATTAAATGACCCAATCTGAAATATTATACTGCCGCCATCTATTCGGCAATTTCTGTACTAATGACTTTGCTTCGTTCCCATGTTGCCATATGCTCGAACGTGTCACAAATCGCGTCGATTGCGCCAAAGTAAATATATTGTGTTTGATTGAAAATAAATATATCGGCACGCAAAATAATATATATTGCTACAACTAATAAATATCGGCTTGCAAAATAATATATATTACTACAATTAAATAATAAATAGACAGAAATTATTTATATTTGCGAAAACGCTCTACCCGAACGGCGCCTCATATTTTGCACCGGTGTTTTGACTTTGTGGGTATCAAATCTATACGAAACGTCAAAGTGCGAAAGTGACAGTCAGATCAAAGGTGTTCAGATGTGAAAAAGTACAAAATCGTGTTGTTATGACTATGGCAGCCCAAGGACCGATAAACGTTACTTTTTGGAATATTTTTAGTGTTGATATGATTCCTTTTATTCCGTATATGGTAATCGAAAAAAGTCATAACACGAAGTTTTAGTTTTTCACTATCTGGGCACCTGTGATCTGACTGTCACTTGCGTTCTTTGACGTTTCACATAAGTTTTAATTAAACATCAGTGTAAACAAAAGTCTGAAAACAAAATAACAAAACTGTAAAATCATAATGAGTTATGATTCTGAATAATTGTGATTGTGTTAACTACTCACTATTAAATCATCGTTCTTTACCTCACAGAAAAAAATTGTGTACTTATTAAACACGCGAAAAATAATAGATTTAATCTCTTGGTTTTTCGTCTCGTTTCGCGTCGGAAGACAACACAACCTCTAGCTGAAATCTAATCCTTTTCAACCTTGTATAATAGATAACTATTGTTATATTTTCCTATTTTTTTGTTCATTTGGTAGTCAAAAGCAGTTGTGTGTCACACATGTAAAAAACGCTTTAGCAGTCCTCAGCAAGCACAATATACTATAAACTTTCTGATTTGCAGGAAACTGTACTTTGGCTTTTTGTAGGACGATGCTGTCATCTGGGTTTTGGCAAAATACTGACTAAAATCTACATGACATAAGCAAAATACTGTTGAAAATCAGTAGGTCATAAAAATATTAAATTATGCCAAGAGTAGGTAGCATGGCTGTTCAGAAATAACTGTAATAATAATTATTATAAGCTTTCAAATTGCTCTGTTCTTTCGTGAGTCTTTTCGAATCAGAATGTTAATTCATTTTCAAACTATTTCTGGCATCCGATTGAACTGATATTTTGCAAACATATAGAGAACCTATGACAAAAAAAATAATTCCATAAAATCTTCCTCTCGAAAAGCCTTGCTGTCACAAAAAAATATATTTCCAAAATACGTTATATCTAATACTAAAAATAGTCAGACCGTCGAATAATTTATCTATATCTATATACAGAGTGTTTATAAAGTAACCAACTCTATTAACTTTTGAGAAGATTGGAATTTTACTCTAAAATTTTATCTGAATGATAGTTTTTACCACTTGAAAATTTCTATTTCCCTTACTACTCCTTACTACCCTTACTACTCCTTTGTTATCGTATAGAAAATCGAAAGACGATTTGAATGAGGTATCATTCGTCCCCCAATGCGATTTAAAAAATCTTTCGAAAAAGGCGGCCCGACGTGACTAGCCCAATAATCCAGTACGATTGGGTTTTGAGACAAGAATCGATTGTAGCACCACCAAACTTGGTATGCTAGTAGTTGGAACCATGATAAACACGAAAAAAAAAATTACCAAAATTCCATGGGTGCAACATATTTTTTTTTTTTTCGTTTAAAAATATTTAAATAGATTTTTGCTGTAATCTTGGAAAGTATATAATTTATCGAATACATAACTCGACAGAGTGAAAAAAACCATTCAATTTTTCACAAAAATCATTCATAGTATTTTCTTATATATTTGATTGGTCATTACTCTGCCAACAATGATCGAAGAAGGAAAAGAAAAAGTTTATATCGTTTCTGAAGACTCCTACTTTTTCATGAAAATACGAGAATATGCGAGTATTAGAGTATCTGAAATGTTTTTGGTCGCACTTCACGGAGATGTTTGCGGATGATCCAAAAATCATGAATAATTTAAAAAATCATGAATAATTTAGTAAATATGGAATAATTATACTGAAGCAGCAACTCATACCCTCTTTGTACTATATGCAACAATTTCAAAGTTGTGTGACAGGTCCCACTTATACATGCCAAAAAAAAAATTTGGTTTTTTACTCCTGCCTCATTTTTTTCAACTCACCCATAAAATCGGCATTCTCTTCACTAAGTATTGAAAATAATCGTTTATTCGTATTTTGCATATATACAGGGTGACCCAAGGTTAAACTGCCAAACGATCAGTATCGATTTTTTAGGTAAAAATAAGACATTTTCTTCATATGAGCATGTGTCCCAACTTGATTCGTTTTCGAGACACAGGGTGTCAAAATTTTAAGAAAAATTCAGTTTTTGATTTATTGCTCAAAAACTTCATGGCTGATTTTGATAAACGTTACCATGCTCATTTGAGGTAATAAAGGGCTTATTTGAATGTACTTAGAATAAACAAAAATATATTTTGTAAACATTTTGACACCCTGTATCTTGAAAACGAAGCAAGTTGGGACACATGCTTATATGAAGAAAAACTCTTATTTTCACATATAAAACCGATCCAGAACGTTTGGCGGTTTAACCCTGGCTCACCCTGTATATTTAATAGCACTATTGTGAAGTGCAAACCTCAAGCTTGAAATCACATTCTTCATTTTTCATGTATGATGTATATGAGCGATTATTTTCAACAATTATTATGGGTAAGTTGAAAACTGAGGCAAGAGTAAAACCCAGTTTTTTCTTTGGCATGTATAACTTGTCTCAGTAGTCTAAAATCGTTGCATATCAACTGAAATATCCATGACTTTCGGATCCTCCGTAAATATCGTAGAAGGGTTATGTGAAGTGCGACAAAGATACACATGTGTTATATTTGCATAAGGAAGTAGAAGTCTTCAGGAACGAATCGTTCTTTGATAAAAACTTATATTTTCTGAAATAACAACAAGAAATAACTAATATTTTTTTTAAATGAAAATTTGTTGAGGTTCCACCCCTGATTTTTTGGTACTTAAACATTTTTTTTCTACTATTACATGATGTCGAGATGTCATGTACCGAGTTTCAGAGTACTTCAATTCATTTTTCACTTTTTGCTCGAGTTTGTCTGTCTTTACTGGATTATAATACGTTTAGAAAACGTGAGTTTCCACACGAAACAATATCATGTAGAATAAATAGAAGCCATTTCACCGATATTACCACTTTTCCCCTACTACAACTCTATATGAGTGGGGAGGTGGTTTTCATGCGCCATTTGAATTTTCAATTAATTCTGTTTCCAAAGAGGTAGGCGAGAAGAAGGCGATAATGAAATAATGAAATTAAGGGGCACAAATGGCTTATTGATGTTATCCGATCCTAAGCCTCATTAATTCCTTAAGAGTTGCTGTCTTCAGCACTCTCATCCATATAACAAGATGCCGGAAAGGTGTCGAAGAGGTGGCCAAAATATCGTAATTTATAAGTGACTGCGAGGAATTAATTAAAGTTTACGAACAGTTCAAGTGGAAAAAGAGACAATCTTATGTTACTGATCTGTACGAACTAGTATAGTTATCATGATTTGTATTGTGAGATTCAATACGGCGAGATCGTCATTACAAAAAAGTGAAAAGTTTTTTGGAGAAATTCAGTTTTAATGACGAAATTAGCCTGTAATGGAATCAAATTAGTTGACACTACTGGAAAATACTAAACTAATTTTCAAACAATAAGAAACGACCAGTGTTCTGATAAGAGGCATCGAGGCACTTCAGTTATATAACTTCTTTCTTACGTTGTAGTTGTTCGAAAATATCTTTCTTCCCCTTCTTTTCCACCTGTTCACGAGACTTTGAAAGAATGATGGATCGAATCATGTAAAACCATTCTACAAATAGAGCACTGTCAGCTGACGTCACAACATGGCGGTGATCAGCTGATGGGGGGACAAACAAATAACTTGATTTTGAAAAGAAAATTGTTTGTTGCGGTGGTTAGTGGTTAATGGCGATTTTTCTGAACTTTACTGAATTTAGTGATCCTATTATTTGATAATATTCTGAAATACTCTTGTTTCAGCTGAGAAATCGTATAATTTTT
Source organism: Chrysolina haemoptera (assembly GCA_958298965.1). Lineage (NCBI taxonomy): Eukaryota > Metazoa > Arthropoda > Insecta > Coleoptera > Chrysomelidae > Chrysolina > Chrysolina haemoptera. Next base: position 6,732,071 of record OY282590.1, on the reverse strand, counting down.
ACTAATAACTAAGTAATAAATTTTAAACAAAAAAAATATTTTGAATCGCCCAGGTACATCTTTCAGAACCTAACATCAAGTCTGCTAATATACATAAATAGAGTGATACCAACCTAGCTGAAAACGTGATGCGCACTCGTCGGACAGCGGACTATAGTCCGTAAAATATCCGTGATAAGGCACTCAACATGAACGTACGCGGAAGTTCACCCGTTCAGCTTTAGCATGGTTTCAAATAAATCAGTTTCTTCGGCTCTTCATATATTACTCTATATTTCTACAATTCTCAGTAGTGGTTATTTTAAGTTTTTTCCACGACGAATCGGGCAAATTTTCAATTTCCAGTGCCTCCTTGATAAAGAATTTTTTAATTCATCGATCTTGAACCACATCAGAATTCAATTTCTTTTTAATTATAACGTCATCTTGCCAAAACATTAAGGGCCGGTATTATAAAATAAAATAAATGTTTGACAGTTAACTTTATTTTAACAGTCAAGTTAACTTTTACTCTAGAATGTCATTTTCTTAAAGGTCCCATTTTTTATTTTAAATTTGCTTTAATGTGTACAGATTACCAGTATCTTCATCGTCGGTTGAAAGTTCCTCAAAAATAAAGTGGATATCGTTTTAACAAAGTCAGAAAAACTGTCAAAAACCATAATTTCCTACAAAGTTAACTTCAACTGATACCCATTCCACCAGATAAAGTTAACTCCTTCATCTAGAAGTTAACTGCAAGATGTGACGTCATTCCACAAGTTAACTTCTAGTTTTCTGTCAAAATAGTTTTATAATATCGGCCCCAAGTCATACAGAATATGGCTGAATTCAGAGTTATAAAAAAAACGAAATAAATGGTGGGTAGGTATTCTATTTGAAATTGAACAGTTGTCCCTTCCACACCGAGAAAAAATATCAAAATGCACTAGTGCACTTGACACTATTTTTATAATAAAGTGAAGTACTAGCTGCAAAAAAAAAGAACCCTGACAATGAAGTATTTACCATTATCAAACCATCCATACTCCAATCAACGGCCGCACCAAGTAAAAATAACTTGCTCCCTGCCATAATTGAAGATATACATGTATAATTGGAGTGTCATTGATAGTCATAAATAAACAGAGCATTAGTTACTATCGGTCGTAGTTTTATTATAAGCATACAGTTTCATTAGGAAGATCACGGGCATGCGCAAACTTGTCACCATCGGCCAATAGTATCGCTTTCCGCGCATGTCTTACGAGTAACTGCGGTTGCATTTTGAATTGCTTCATCAATCTTCGTTCAGACCTCAGAGTGTGAAGATCTATGATTGCGTTTTATAGATAGATATCCGCAGAAGGACGCGTCTTTACTCGAATGTATTACCGGTGAATTATGAATACCGTGAACTATGTGATGAAATATTCGAAATTACTGAAAGCTTGGGTATTATTAATACTTTTCGATAATATCGAAGGTGAGTACAAATTATTTTATCAGGAAAGTTTCTAATGAAGTTTAGGCTAACCTACTATCATTTATTCATATGGAATATTTTTTGTAGTTATAACAGTTATCAATTTAGTATGTTTACAATTGTAGGTAATATCAGTATTTTATACTTGGGATATTTCATATAAAAATTAAATATTATTTTAACTTATATACAATAAGAAATATTCTAAATGGATAAAATATGTTAAGCTTATAAAGTTTGATTAAAACTTTTCTGATGCAATAACTTGTACTCACCTTAGAAATAATCAAAAATGTTTATAGTCCCCATGCTTCCAGTAATTTCAGGAAATCCATTATATAGTTCACGACAGAAATAACTTTTTCCTTATGCCAACAATTACAATATTTATTAAGGGCCAATTACTTTGTGTCATTACTATAAATACTTCATTTGATAGTAGGAAGCACTACTTTAAAAGTATTTGAATTTTAGTTTGATAGTGGCAATTAAACACTGTCTGGATCTTTTTTTCCCAGTGGCAGTTAAAATGAGACCCCGTCCCGAATACAGGTGCTTTTTTTTATTGTCAATCCTAAAGTTTTGATAATGGTTGTCAAAGGTTTTTCTCGCCGGTGCGATTCGACTATGGCCTGTAAAATCGAAACATCTCTCCTAGAAAATCTAGTTACCACCCGTTATCTTAAAGTTCAAGGATTTTCTAATGAATTAGAGAGAACATGCATCAGAGCGAATACATTCCTACTTATAAATCTGACCAATCAACAAAACAATAATATTTTTTTTTGATTGACGTGGCCGTTTCTTGATGGAAATCCATAGTTGTGACACTAAGGTGAAAAACGATTAAAATTTCCACAAAATTTATAAAAAGATACTGTGTATCGAAACATGTCGCAAAGACAATCAATTTTGTGGAAATTTTGATCCTTTTTTACCACAGTGTCAAAACAATAATTGTTATGTACAGAGCGATATATTACACTTGGTGTAAACATTGAAATAACAGCAATGACGCCGATTCAACAAAATTGAATACATCAAAATTACATATTAATGTGCATTTTGCAATTTCGCACCGATGAATCAATAATTATTTCCGGAATAACACCCATCAATGAAACTTCTCGCTTTGCTGGTAAACCAAGCTTTCCTATATAATGTGCGTCAAAGTGTAAAATCCCGTTAATTCATTATTGTGGAATAAATGGTCAACTTTGTTTTCAGAATTCATGCAGTATACAATTCCACTGATATAATGGACACAAACAAAAATAGTTACTGAAAATGCATGAGCGTAAATTGATTTTTTTTATGAATTCATGTTATAAAACGAGCTTTTGTTCTCTATTGAAATACTGAAATTGCACATCAAAAACTGTATATGAAAACCGCATTGAGATATTGTCGTAAATTGAATTTTATATAGTACATTCACCTTTAATTTCCTGGAGATTTTGGAATTGTGAAATCAGTTATTTTTACAGAAAATGATAAAGTACATTAAATAGGTTCGTTACGGTAATGAATTCCATTCATCAAACGAATGAAGAGTGTTCACCCAAGCAATAAATTGTATTTGTTCAACTGATGAAACTGTATTCATCAAATTAGTTATTGTTGTCAATTCTTCGAATGAATGCTGTATGATTGATATAATGATTCAGATTAGTTCGACGATGGATATTTTTCATCAATCCAATGAACGGTGATTATCAAGTATCGGTTATTCTTTGATTCAATAATTGATATACATTAAATCTATGTTTCAGTTTATTCTCGTGATGCTTTCACACTTTGAACTAATTATTTGGTCATCATTTGAATAAGTGGTATTTATTTAATCATTGCTTATCATTCGTAAATGCAATGAAGGCCTGTCTGTGCTACCTGAGAAGATGCTTCAACGATCGCTTCTGTCTGCTTAAGTTAACCGGCTCTGTGCAAACAACGAAGTCGTGCGGAGTGGTCCCTCCAGTGGAGGCGTTGTGTACTACCAGCTAGAGCTAACTTGCCAGCAACGGAGATTTCTAGGCGAGGATTCGGCTGAACAGATGCCGGCAAAATTTATGAGTATATTTAAACACGAGATGGCTTGGTTCGACATAAGGCTTATTATTATATTCATGAACAATCTAATTACGGAGTTATAGAATGGGAGGAAAATGTTGCTTCTATCTGCCTAACAAAACTGGGACTTAGTAACTTCGTTACAACTTCTATGATCTTTCCATAGCCCCAATAAAACCTGTGTGTAGATCTGAAAATAGATTATCATTAATTTCGATAAACTTGGATTCATTGTAACAATAAAATCATCTCTGGGGCCATTAATTACGTTCATTGATATAATGTACCATATTTTTTTAATGAAATAGTATACATTATTTCAATGTAATTCTTTCTTCATTTCAATGAACCTTTCCATAGCAGCAACGAAACCAGTTCATAATTATAAAAAACCATCAACTTTGATCTCATCGAACTTGAATTCATTGTATCAGTAAATACCTTCGTACATCAGTGAAAGTTTAATCATTATCACGATGAAAAGTTAACTGTGCCAATGAACGGGAAGGTAATAAACGGTATTCATTGATATTATGTACCACATTTTTTTCATGAAATAATATACATTGTTCCAATGTACTTTTTTCTTCATTTCAATAATTTTTTTCAAAGCCGTAACGAAATATGTTCATAGGTCTGAAATTAGATCATCATTGATCTCAGTGTACCCCTTTCCTCACCTCAATAAACTTTTCCGCAGGAGCAACGAAAACTGTTCATATATGTAAGAAACGATCATCTTTGATCTCAATAAACTTGAATTCGTTGTATCAATAAATACCTACAAAAGTCAGTGAACATTTATTCACTGCCACGATGAAAAATGTATTTTGCCAATGAACGGAGAGGTAGAAAACACTATATTGCGTGTAGTTTGGTTAGGTTGGTAGGGATATCTGGGTAACTATTTCAAGTGGTGATAGTTCGAGTGGCCATCGGCAAAAATGTTCACTTATAATCTCCCTAGTGCTTGAATTATTGCCAGAAATGTTTCGAGTACATGAATTTTCTGAAAATTACCGCAGCGACGAGGGTAATTCATGTACGAGATATATTTCCGGCAATAAATTCAAACACTCGTGGGATTCGGTAAAAAAATTTCACACCAAAATATATTAAATTAATGCTCAATTTAACTATATAACACAACAAGTTATAACATCAGTGGGCCATGAAACTAAAATAAACCGCTAGTTCCACTGACATCTCAACCAGTTAGGCTCAATATTTCTAGCTTCTGTTGTTGTAAAGTTGTTTTCAAGGTTTCAGAATGATAATATTGCGAAGAATTCCTCATGATTGGATAAGAAATAATGACAAAACAACAAAAATATATGTACTTTATGGATAAGTATTGTGAAGAACTTTGTGAAAATAAAAGAAGTCACCCATAATTGAAATACTTATCTTACTATTTGAATGAAAATCGCAATGGGGAATATGGACGACAATTAAAATGAGAAATCATTCAGCTCAGTACAAAGAATGCTTCCAGAAATTTCAACTGAGATTCGTGAAAAGATAAGTAGAATACAATTGTTTCAAATATTGAATTCTTGTAGTCAAGCATGCATACATGTCGACAATTGAATGAAATTGAATTTTTCATCGATGGACATATTCATCGTTTAAATGCAAGTTCTCAAAATATTTTCAGATGCATTTAAAATATCTAGTGAATACTTGCATAATTATGAAATATTATTCCCTTCCACATAAAAATTTAAATTCTATTTGTAAATAAAGCAAAATGTCAACTATCATAGTTAAATATTTGAAAGAAAAATTTCCACTTATTAATTTCGACCAGGATACCCTCGAGGATAAAAACTTCTGGAACTACTGTTTTGATTGGTTGAAAAAGTAAGATGTGAAATTTTCAACACAATCGGTTTGAATATATTCATAATACTTATTTCATAAATACTGTTTTTTTGAAACTTCCTGTATATTTTATTTCTTAAAATAACCTAACGAAACACCCTCTGCAGTTAGGAAGCACATAATAAAAAAAACTTTCGTTTTTAATTTCAATGTAAAAGGCAATGTTTTATTGTCAGACAATTTCTTTTTTAATCATGATTCCCATCTAATTTCATGTGGTCGTTAAATCGACTGGAAAATCGGAAATGATCTATTTCAGACAATCTGGAAACTTGGTTCTATAGCTCTTGATGATTGGATTTTGAGGAAATCAGCTGGTTATTAATAAACTTTCCTAAGGTCGTCTTTCCGACATATTCGAGGGGGCAGACACCCCCAAAGACCCATGTTTTTTGGCAGAGAATTCTATTTTAGGGATTCAGTTGAAATGTTTTTGCTATTTCATTTGAAAACAAAACAGTTTCCGAAACAAGTCACAGTGGAAAACGGTGTCAGACTAGGTCCAATGAAGCCATACAGAAAAGGTTTGGAGAGAGTATCAGTAAAATTTTTGCCGATGGGCACTCTAACTATGATGTGTGTAAAAATCACTTTTCAGAAAAGTAAAAAACCTTGTAACTATTGTTCTGATATTTTTCGTCATTGATATATGTGTCTGAGGTGAATTTTATTGACATGTGAACCGAACTGTTGATTTCCAAAAAAGTATGATATACCTTTCTAAAAATTTATGTTTCGTAAGAATTTTTATGGAACGTATGTTATAATAATTTTTAATATATGATTTTGTTGCCCATTACATTTTGGACCTCCGGATGCTTGCTACTTGCTGGGCTGCTTGTGAGTTAGCAGAAAGGTAGCAATTGAGTTTCTTTACAGTTTTCCCTAAGAAAGCTTCGGTGGGAAAGGGATGCTGGGTAAACCGCTTTTGAGGTTTATGAAAAACGAAGATCCCTGAAAGACAGAGGGTGTAGCGGTCTCAAACAATAACTACGATGGCAAGCCGTGCATATAAGGAATTATCAGACTTGTCTGTTCCTCGAGTCTGGTAGTTGTCGTCTTACGATGGTTTCTGTGAATTTCCAAAGAAGCAGGCAGCATGCAAATAAGCATGAACGTGAATAAAATATCAACCTGATCTACAATAATACTGAGTTCAATTCCAGGTCTGTCTGCAGAAGCTGCAACTCCTATACGTTGGAAGCTGGAGTTTGGTTTCAAGGAGCTCAAAGCCGTCAGTAGCGTGCAGTAGATCGAGCGGAGGGAAAGGAGAAAGAATAGGATGCCTAGAGTAAACAAATCTGTGATAGTGCAGAACTGTGCGACAAAAATTTGAAGAATTGTAGTTATATCTCGAAGAAATTACTGCCGATCGTGTGAATGTTATTGCCAACCTCATCTCCCTTTATGTGAAGAACCCAATCCATTTCCAAAAGTTCGTGTTTATTATTACAACCGCCAAATAAAAGTGAATCAACTACTATTATTTCCTCATATCGTTTGCTCCTCTAACGGATGTTTTATTTATTTTTTCAAATCCTCTACGCTCTACATCAAGAGGTCTTTCCGCAATAACAGTGTTCTTGTTCCTTAACTAGATTTATGTGTGTGCTAATAAAACATTTGTGGAAAGAGTATTGAAGCCATAACAGAAGCTCCGGAAATTTGTAGAACTTACGGAACACCCAAGTGAAGACATGAAATTGGATACTACGGGTTAAGAAGTAGTGGTGAAACTTTCTGAAAATTTGTAAATCAGAGAATGTTTTCAAGGTTCTAGAAAGTTTATAGAACCCCAGATTTCTGTGGAATTATCCAAAAAAGAGGCTCCCGAATATTTGACTACCAGGGAGTTTGCGTGGTATTGTTCAGAAAACATCTCGAGAGCCTCAGAAATCTAGGTAGAAATTAATGTTCATCTTGAATTAATTTCTGAAGGATGCTTGCCTCAGAGGACTCCTCCCTATATAAGGAGGGAAATTGTAGATTGTTCTCGGTGCTTATGGTTAATTTGATTAAATATTGGAATGAATCAGAACGAAAGCCCCAGAAGATTCTAGACAATAGATACAGAAAAGACGACTACGTGAAGTTTTTGAAAGTTCTGCCACCAGGAAGAAGGTGTTGTGTGAAAGTTTTTGGAAACTCAAGGATATGATAAACAAATCACTAGAATGTTCTGCAATGTTTTAAAAATTCTAGAACTTCATGGAATAAGCCAGAACAAGAGTTCCAAAAGAGGCAATGGAATTTTCGAAGCTCATATATTTTCACATGGGCAATTCCTGGTGTTGAGGCTGGTGAAATCTAAAATCTGATGTAGTAACGAAACAAAGAAATGAATGCTGATTGGGTGAATTTCATTGCCAACTTTATCCCACTTTATGTGAAGCACCCAATCCTGTTCCAGAAGTTCACGTTTATTATTACAACCGACAAATAAAAATGAATCATCTCGTATTCTTTCCTAATATCGTTCGCTCCTCTAACGGATGTCATATTTATTTTTTCAAATCCTATACGCCCTACACCAAAAGGTCTTTCCGCAATAAAAGTGTCCTTGTTCCATAACCAGATTTATGTGTTTGCTAATAAAACATATGTGGAAAGAGTACTTAAAGCGAAACGATGGGAAAAACCTTTTATTTGTTTTGGATTTGCATATTCGCTGAATTCATCATGGGGGTTAGACAATCCAGTTCGAGTTGACAGCTTTAAACGGGTTTTTTGTAACTCCTAGGCCTTTTTTATTTTCGGATATTTGTCGAAGCTTGAGCCGTTAAAATATCGGTTAGAGGCGCAGATTTGGTTTGAGAGTGAATGACTTGGTAAGTGGAGGAGATTGACTGAAAATTATTCAAATTTGAAGCTCATGCCTGAAATGTGGAGTACGGGTGGAATATATTTTTTTGTATGTAGATAGGGTTTTGTTTTTCGAATTCATCTATTGAGTCATCCTCTTCACAAAAACACGATTTTACTGATAATAATAATAATAATAATGATTTTTTGATCTCGAAAACGGCTTCAACGATTTGGATTTAATTTTGTATTTAGATAAGGTATTGCTACTTAAGTTAATGAAAAAATCTGATTATACTAAGTTAAAGCACAGTTAAAAACTCTCTCCGCGGCAAGTATCAGCAAAAACTCCGACAGATCTGGTCATCAGAACTGTCGGGGAAGAACAAAGTTGCTGCGACTAATATGCTTGCCGTTTCGATTCTACTCTACTCTTTTGGAGTAGTGAAATTGACCCAAGAAGAGCTGCGACAACTTGACGTTAAAACTCGAAAAATGATGCATCTTCACAGGAGCTTGCATCTTAAATCGTCCGTTCCACGGTTGTACTTCCACAGACAACCGGGAGGCCGGGGGCTTTTGAGTTTGGAGTGTCTACATAACAGAATGGTGCTGGATGGAGCCTGTGAAGTCATCAGGAGTTCAGATCCCCTTCTCTGCATGGTCCGCGACCATGAAAAAGCAGGGAATGGAGCATTTTTTTTCAAGGCAGCAATCCGGGCAGCTGATAAACTTGGTCTCGTATTCGACACTGAACGGGCAAACCCAAACTCTGTCACTGAGTTGGAACTCGTTCAGCAAAAAGCTCACATCAAAGCTGCGGAGACTGAGGTCCTCCTGCAGCTGCACAAGGATAAGCCAATGCATGGGGTCTTCTTCAAGAACATCGAAGACCTTGGCTTATCCAAAAACCAGACTTTTGCTTTCCTCAGGTCAAGTGAGCTGAAGTCGGACACCAAGGTATTCATTATGGCTTGCCAGGATGGTGTCTCCAACAACCTGGTCTACCGTAGCCGCGTGATGGGTATAGAGATCCCCAACACTAGATGCAGAGTGTGTCGTCGGGCGCCTGAGATCCTCATGCATTTGCTGTCAGCATGTCCAGCATATGCGGTCTCAGCCTATATCCATAGGCATAACGAGGCTCTACGAGTGTTGTACTACTATATACGACACTCGTAAGGTATAGAGAGATACCGGTGTTGCCTTATGCTCCGGGGGATATTGAGACCGTTGTGGAGAATGAGAAGTGCCAAATATATTGGAACTCCGGATGTATCGGGGCTCCGAAGACAGGGCCTGACTGGAACATCCTTTCAGGAAAAAAAAAACAATAATCACATAAAACTTTAACACGACCTTCAACCTAATATCACAATGGAAACCAGATGATCAAGTAATAAAAACGATTCGGCAATCACACAGACTTACTTTGACGAACCAGAAATTTCTTCAAACATTTTTCGACATGTGAGAGCGAAGTACAAGATTTTTATCTTATTGAACACAATAATGCTCTCGTTATTTGGGGACGTGAATTTGCTAAGGGAATGTGGGGGTTATTTCTGATTCTTGTATTCAAATCGTATATTCCAGAGTTTTTAGGAAATATTTATGATTTATGAACATATATGTACACGTGTTAGAACACCATTGCCAGAAACGAATTCCATTCGTGAATCAAATGCTCCATGATGAACATTCTCCATCAATGAACTCTCCCGAGTCGTTATCTATATCAGAAATTGAATTTCACCTAGAACAGATCCATGTGGTGTCCCATCTGAAATATTATAAAGCTAAGATATCTTTCTAAACATCATTAACATTTGTATTCTCAAGCTGTTTTCTAATATGAAGAAATGTTTCAATACAGCTGGGGGTGTTTCTGTGATAAGTGAAACAAACTGTGTTCTTTCTCAAAATAGGCCATCCTTTACCAAGAGATTCATAGATCTCAGAATATTCATGGAGTAGATATTTAAAATTTGTCACCATTCAGCTCAGATACGATCAAGAAACTCTACTGAGGAATTAGTAGGAACAGCAGAGTTGGCTATGTTAACCGTCCTCCATGTTTAAGCCATCTCCGAACAAAAGTATCATTTAGATAAATCCAAACCATGTTGTGGTAAACACAATTATTTTCGTTATTCGTCTGGTAAAACCAAGAGCCCAATGAGTCTGTGCGCAAAAATTCGTAAATTCGTACCTAATTTTTGTTCAAAATTCGCTGATGGTTTTTGCTCTCAAAACAACAATGCCAATTTTGATCAGATCAAAGGTGGTTGTTATAATAGAATAGTTGATAATCCCATCTTACATGAATACAACCTCATTACTTCAATGGATTATTGCAATGATATTGGCAATATGATTAAACGGGTTTATAATTCCAGGGCAAAAAGTGGTGCTTTTGGATTATTTAGTAACATTTGAGGCATGCCATATCTGAAGAGTGTGGTAATACAAAAAATGCAATTTGTATTATAACTGCAATTGTTGCTTCTTTGAAGAACACTGTATGAATATCTGGCAGATAAAATCCAATGTCCGACGCGGTGGTAACTAGAAGATTGGTTATCCTGTTTCAGATATTCCTCTTATATCTCAATTTATTGTGGAGAATCATTCACTTTTACCATTTACCATCTGAAACTAAAAACTGGTAATTATGATAATATTCGCCTCATTTCTCAAGATTTAGAGCAATTGAAAAAAATTAGCATACAATAGAAAAATGAAATATATGAAAAATCACACCAACATGGGGTTTTGAGGGATTTCCGGAATTTATATATATATATATATATATATATATATATATATATATATATATATATATATATATTAATTCCAGGTTTGTAGCAGTGTAATACTGAAATGATAAACGTGAAATGGTGAACCATATAAATACTTATGTGAACCTATCAAACAGGCTTTCTACTATAATGTTTATTGGTCATGATATTGCTTATATTCTACAAATGGCAATAATCTCTCATCGAACAGTAAATCAAATCTAACGAGCAATCCTGTACTCCAAGTGGTTTCTTGACATGGAAGTCTATTTCAGGATGTGTTCCCAAAACAAGATCATGAAGATGTCATGAAGTGATTGATGATCGTTTCGTGATTTCAAATCAATGCAATGCAATTTATTTATTCTGAAAACTGAAAGGACAACTTCATTCATCATTCTATAAGTGAGTAGTGCACTTACTCTCCACGGACAAAACGAAAAATAATGGACATTTTTTGAGAAAAAAATTGCTCAAAGTCGGCAAAATGGGGAATTTGGTAAAGTAAAACGGGAGAAATAGACCGTGTTATTTTGCAACTTTATGCCTCCTGGAAATTGTAGCATGAGCTTTAGCAATTCTTTCATAGGTCTTGTGTCGTTACAGCACCGTTTGCCAATCATAGCAGACTATACAGGGTAATGCATAAAGCCATATTCCGAGGAATGAAAGAATATTAATGTATAATATATTAATAATATAGAAACTGGTTTGTTGAGGATGACATTTTGGTTATAGAGACGCCACTCCTCTTCTGCAAGAATTAGGTATTGTACATGTGCCCTACAGTGGACAGCCTGAACAACAACCTACTACTGAAGGGGCTAATGCCTCTCGCCTCGTGGCCCAAACCCGGTGGATAATTGAAGCGCGCAATGGACACATGAAATCAATCTGTAAGTTTTTTTCGACCACAATATCAACACATCATGTGTATCATTCAAGAGACTTTCTTCTTATTGGTGGAGCAATTATTAACAAATACCACACAGTGATTGAAATGAGAGGAGCAGATGCAAAATTAGCCCAACTGATGCTGGAAAGATCTCACCAGATAAATAGGGTACATAATAGAAGAAGAAAATCTCAGGAGGAAACGTGGAAGATGGATACCATTGAACCATCATCATTTTCCTTATTTTCCTAGGCTGGACTATTTACGAGATTTGACTGTCGGTACATATCAATTGAGACTGGCTACATCTTATATACAAGATTCAAATTATAAAGCACCAAATCAACGTCATTTCGATACCTTACTTCGATATTTCGGATTACTGTCTTTCAGAATTTTTTACCGTCATCGCAACGACACAAAATATAAAATGTGGATACAGTACACAAATGAAAATGATAACCATATAACAGGTCATTATTGTACTTATAAGGCAGTTGCCAGAACACTGGGCACATTTGCTCATATATCAAGTGTTCTTTGGTTCATTGTTACACATAAACCAAATGTCAAATATCCATCTGTCAATGTGCAGGCTCGACTATAATAGACAGTTTTTCGTCCTTGGTATATAAATAACCATTGCGTTTTTATCATTTATTACGTTGCAACCATACAAAAGTCATGCAAACAGTATCACCTCGTTCGTTCTTTTTTGTTCAAATACGAAATGACACGAAATGTCAATTAACAACGACAAATATTTATTCATTAATTTTTCATAATCATATTAGTTTCAATGCAGTTTTCGAAAAAATATTTTTTCCATTTCGAATGCGATATACTTTTACGTTCTCGAGTGGTTATTTTGTTTCACTGAAGCTCAGCAAAATTACTTTCTTCTAGAACGCATAAGATTTCGCATTCTAGATACAAAAATATGTAAGTAAAATAATACAAATGAATATAGACTCTGTATTGTTTTCCAAGATATCTGGTACCTGAAACTTTATATCAGTTCTACTCGAAGCCCGGATCGTATAAAATTATTTCAGTAATCTGAAAATTTTACACCGTTTTCTCAGTTCGTCGCCTCAAGATAACTCAAGTAGTAACTTTTCCAAACTCATCTGGATAATTGAGTTATTAGTCAAAATTTAATTACTTTAAGAAGCCTAAGAATGACGCTGGAGAATGAATCACGTCCCTAAACTCCATATTCCACCCTTAATATCAACAGATTAAATATTTACATTGGAGGAATGTGTTTTCCTTACATCAATCACTCCAAAGATATATTGGAAAGATCAACAGTTTTTTCAAGAGGGTGTGTGAGATGAAACGGTATAATATCTTGCCATGAAAAGGAAATGTATGATAACTCGAATATGAGGCGTTTATATTCAGAAGTTTTGAATTATTATTCAGACTGAGATATTGGAATGCCAAGCTACATAATTCCTAGAAACACATTTATCTCTTCTGTGACTTTGAAATGGGAATGGGGTCATGTGGCAAATTATTGTGATGGTCATTCAATTTTCTTTTCAATGGTACCCTATCTTATTATTTTCTGATGAGCAGTTTCCGGAAAATAGCATTCGAAACACTCGGGAGTAAGAAGAACTTGCCTGCACTGAAATTCATGGTTTTCAAGTTATTATTCGAACAAAAATTATTGTAATGAGTCCTCTGCTTTCGGTAAAACTGATTGGAAGATCAGGTGGCACCATTCAACCCTTCATCAGGGCAACATTAGCCATCAAATCCAAACAATATACATCAAGTCGTAACCTATTAGTAAAATGTAGATGGTAGTTACGTTCATTTAATTCGAGATTTTCAATTCTCATCGCTGATATTCCAAATATAGGCTTCCTTTTTTGACACTTCTGCTTTGAAAGCTTCTGTTTCAGGAAAAATTGGTCAGCAAATTTTAACGATCTGGTAGTATTGTAAATGCCGGTTTACTTAATGAGCTGTTCATTCATAACATTGAAAAGTTTATCGTATCATTGAATATCTAGCTTCCTTTGAGTTGAATCTTCATAAAAAATTATTAATATCAAAACAACATATAATACATTATTTACAATATCATACGTTAGTTACTTTATTAAACCCTAGATACCAAATGGCACGCTCAAATAACATTAACGTAAAAATAACTAAAGTTATTTGATTTCATTTTCACATCATCATTGTCAACGATACGATAAACCTTTGAATCTAACTTGATTATTATGCAATTTAAATAAATTTCGAAAGTTGCACAGGCGACTTGACAAAAAGCGCCTCGTCGTCTGGCAAAGTCCTTGATTGTTATTAATCGCATAATAATCTCGTTGCATTAGTAGTTGTAATGAAACTATAAAAATTATTTACATTCTTAAAAAAAATTAAATGGTTTCAATATTGGGATGGGTTGGAAAGTGCATACAAAGGAAGGCATAAGTGTGTTTGATTTGCTGACAAAGTTTTCCGAAACTGGTTCGGTGAAAAATCAAAAAAGAAATAACTCCTGAGTACTGAGATTGCTTGCTCGACAGGGGGGCGGGGAGACACATCAAGTCATTAATTTCAAATGGCATGGGGGGTCAAATGTCACATCGTTGGAAAGGGAATTCCATTTTCTTCCCAACCATCTAAATTTTTTTGAATTTTGTTGATATTTTTTTGCAATTTAAATCATAAGTAAATGTAAATCTGAATACTCATACCTCGATAAATTTGAACGTTTTGATGTAAAACAGTGAAACATTTTTTTAAGGTTATTACCGACACCACTTTTTGAGAGAAGAAACATTGCAATTACTTGACAAATGGCGCTGGGGGCACATCTTCTTTAAAATTTCGAAAGGAATAAAAATCGAAATTAAGAAAAAAATTAATAATCAAATTCAAAAATATTCAGATAATTGTAAAGAAAATTGAATTCTCTTTTCAACGATGTGACACCCCCAATGCAATTTAAAATTTTCGAGTTGTGCCCCCCACACCCCCTATCAAGCAATCAACATATTCTTTATTTAAAGAAGTAGTATCGGTGAAACCCTCAAAAGTTTTTTTATGTTTATACGTCGAACCGTTCAAAAGTTAACAGGGGGGGGGGGGCTATTAAAAGCCGCACTGTATATGTATTATCAGTCTTTGTATTTATCAATAAAACCGACTTCATTCTGAAAAGTGAAAACAACTCAAAAAGCCTCTGAATGCCGTGGACCTCAAATCTCCAATCATCTTCAAATTATAAAGAGAGTCGAAAATATAACGTTATTTAAAAATCTGAAGTCGTTTTTATTGATTAATTGTTTTTATCCAACACATGACAGTTATGACTGTCATTATTAATGTCATTTTAGAAAAGTAAACTTTCTAATAACACGCTATCAAATAACAAACTATCAAATATCACACTAGTGTGTTATAATCCATAACTCACCAGTGAGTTATGTAATATAATATAATATATATGTAATATGTAATACATTACTCACTAGCGAGTTATGTATTATAACTCACGTTCATATTTAAAACTTGTTAATTTTTATCTCATAAAAAAAGATTTTTTCCACTTGTTGGATGACACATTGTATGCCACTCGTGTGTTGTTTCTTAAGTCACTTGAGAATAAATCTTTCTGGCTTGACTTATTTTCAACATAACACACTAGTACCATAAATAACTATTATCCAACACATGACAGTTATGACTGTCATTATTAATGTCATTTTAGACAAGTAAACTATCAAATAACACACTAGTTTGTTATAATCCATAACTCACTCACTCACTAGTGAGTTATGGATCATCACTCACGTTGATATTTGAAACTTATTGATTATTATCTCATAAAAAACGATTTCTTCCACTTGTTGGATAAAACATTGTATGCCACTCGTGTGTTATGTTTCCTAAGTCACTAGTGAGTTATGGATCATCACTCACGTTGATATTTAAAACTTATTGATTATTATCTTATAAAAAACGATTTCTTCCACTTTCTGGATGAAACATTGTATGCCACTCGTGTGTTATGTTTCCTAAGTCACTTGAGAATTCATAAATCTTTCTCGCTTGACTTATTTTCAACATAACACACTAGTACCATAAATAACTATTATCCAACACATGACAGTTATGACTGTCATTATTAATGTCATTTTAGATAAGTAAACTATCAAATAACACACTAGCCACGAACCCCAATATCGTAACTCAGTAACCCCCTGCCAACAACGAACTTATAGGCAGTAATGAGCTCTGCGGGTTAGAAAAGTTCAAAGGTCGCAGGTTCAATCCTTGCTCAAAGATAGATATATAGATAGATAATTTATTCATCCAGTCAGAAAATTACAATGTTATTGGATAAGCCAAGAGAAAAAATGTGAGAAATATATATATATATATATATATATATATATAAATATATATATATAAGACGAACTTTACATACTTATAGATTAAAAATGACTAGCGGTATATACATACACATACACATAATCTATCTCTGATATCTACTTTGTCTGAATGCCACGATTAAATACATAAAAAATGTTTTACATTTAAAAATTGTGGTGTTCCATCAGACTTTTTGAATATCTTCCAGTCAGTTACCGATCAAATCTTTCATTATGGTAATTTTTATTGCTTCAACGTTGTTATCTCCTGTATCACTTTCAAAACTTCTTATATTCAACAAAAAAAAAGAGAGTTTCCATACTACACCTCCGCGAAAGTAAATATCCTCAGAAGCCACCTTTCGACAGATATATATGAATCTGAGCCCAAAGAGGTGCATGTGCGACTAGGGACATAAATTACACGTAACTGCATTAATAACGGCGTTATTGGAATGCGCCGTGTCGGAGAGGTAACGTCGTGCTGCCCGTGTTAATCCTGGAGCCGGAGTTACGCCCGATATTATCCGCATTAGCGCCCGCATCCATATGAAGAAATTAAGATGGTGCTCTAAAACAATTCGGGCGTTTACACGTAGGTGATATGGGCTGAAGATGGCAGTTTCATCGGTATATGAAGGGTATCCGTTATTTAATCGTCCACACCAAAGGGATAATCAGAATCATCAATATTGAAAATTATTTTATGCACTAGCGAGCGGTAAAGTAGGTACACTTTAACGCCCGCGGGCGCATTACGGCTCGTGGGCCATAAAATAGACAAAATTCTCGAATTGTCTTTATCTACACATGATTTCATGCAAGACCTAACACGTATCAGAATTTTTCAGAAAATGCTGTTGGTTCAGTTGAAGTTGATGTTGAAGATGGAAAGATGGGCATCTGCATCGAGAGAGAACAAGTATACATTCTAGAAGTGGATGGTTGGTTCAAGTAACTACCTGGTACCATTCCGGCATAACCGTTGGCAATTTTTTCAGATATGATCAATTTATTTGAAATAGATTCTTTAATATAGCTCTCAGCTACAATAGTTTCACATTCTCCATTCTATATTACTATCAAATTATTGTGTACATAACGTATGAAACGTGTAGACCATTGTAATTCTAGTCAGTATTTGTAATTCACGCTATAAAACCGCTAGTGCATAAAATTTTGTATGTGTCTCGTGCGTAAAATGGGTTTATGGCCTTCGGCATCATTCACGCCGCAAGCGATAAACGTCTACTTTACCCTCTTGATACATAAATAACTATCATGCACTAGCGAGCGGTGAAGTTCACTTTAACGACTCGTTCACCGGGCGTTAAGTGGCACTTCACAACCAGCGGGCGTATTATGGCCCGTCGGCCGTAAAGTATACAATATACTAAAATTGCTCATATTTTCACATCATTTCATGCATTTCAAGAATCAAAATAATGACTGTTTGTTAAACTTTTATTCATGACAGACATTTTCTCAACATGTAAGTGAGTCATAGGCCTGAATATTGAAAATGCAGTTAGTATAGTTACTAATGTTGAGGATGGGATTGAGGAGGCCCTTTATTGAATTCAAGAGAGTTGAAAAAGATTTTGTAATCCAGTAACGACAGACAAACTCGAGCAAAAAGTGAAGAATGAATTGTAGAACCCTGAAACTCAGCACATGACATCTCGACATCATGTATTATTAAGAAAAATATTGTTTTCAAAAAAATCGGGGGTGGAACCTAAAGAATTTTTAAAAATAATATCTATTTTGTTGTTATTTTAGAAAATATGAAATTTATCAAAAAATGAATTCGATTGATTGAGAGATAATTCAATTCTTCACAAGGATAATTTTCAGTAATATCTTATGAAATACGCTCTTTTCCCAGAAAACGTGGTTTAACGCCGACGTTACATTTCATGCTCACGCTAACTTTGCTGAAAATTATAGTAGAAGAAGACTTCTACTTCCTCATGCAAATATAACACGTGAGTATCTGATTACCTAAAATGTGTTTTATCATACTTCACATAACCTTTCTACGATATTAACGAATGATCCGAAAGTCATGGATATTTCAGTAGATATGAAATAATTATACCGGAGCAGGAACCACTACCCTCCTTGGACCATATGCAACGATTTAAGACTAGTGAGACAGGTCTCACTTATACATGCCAAAGAAAAAACTCAGTTTTACTCCTGCCTCAGTTTTCAACTCACCCATAATTCTGGCAGTTTCTTTAGTCAATGTTGAAAATAATCGCTCATATACACATTTTACAGGATATGAATAAGCGATTATCTTCAACATTCAGTGAAGAGAATTCCGATTTTATGAGTTAGTTGAAAATGAGGCAGGAGTAAAACAGTGGGACCTGTCACACTACTTTGAAATTGTTGTGTATAGTCCAAAGAGGGTATGGGTTGCTGCTTTAGTATAATAATTCTGTATTTACCAAATTATTCATGATTTTCGGATCATCCGCAAACATCTCCGTGAAGTGAGACAAAACACATTTTAGGTACTCAAGTACTCTCATATTATATTTGCATGAGAAGGTAGGAGACTACAGAAACGATATGAACTTTTCCTTTTTGATCATTTTTAGCAGAGTTATGACCAATCGAATATTCGGCTCCGACAGAACTTTCAGCGGCGGATAAGGGTGAACCTGAAATTTGATGTCGGCGTTCAATCATGTTTTCTGAGAAAACGAGCGCATTTAATAAGGAATTACTAAGGATTATTTTTGTGGAAAATTCAATTGTTTTTCACCATGTTGAGTTGTTTTTCCGATAAATTATATACTTTCCAAGATTACAGCAAAAAGCTATTTATACATTTTTAAACGACAAAAAAAAAATATATATATTCCACCCCTGGAATTTTGGTAAATAATTTTCTTTCGTATTATTCATAGTTCCAACTACTAGCATACCAAGTTTGGTGGTGCTACAATCGATTCTTGTCTCAAAAACCCAATCGTACTGGATTTTTAATTCAAGGATGTTTTTATAACTTTAAATTGAATTTACTTGAGCGTTTGATAGTTTTTTGAATATTATTTTTAATGTCTTCAATAATAATATCTGTATTTACATAAAGGACGTGGCACTGGAAATATGTATTCCTGAGGCTCGAACGGATTTTTTTGAATTCTGGATAACAAATTTTGAAATCACTTCACTGTCAGGAAAATACGAGGGTGTGACACACTGTATATATGTCTACTGAAAAAAAAAATTATTTTCCTACGAGCGGAAAAGTTACTTTTCCGCACGATTTTTACTTTACCGCACGATTTTTGTATTGTTGGAAATGAGGATATTTAGTACTAACTAAATGATCTATGTAACTATTCTGTCTTATTAGTCATTTTGTAGCAATATTAAAAAAACCTGTTTCTTAAAAACCTTGTTTTTTCATAAATAAGATGGACAAAAACACTCGTAGGAAAAATATTGTACCTAACTCCTACGGAAAATGTCTTTTCCGCCCTTAACGGCTTGACCGAACTCCGCTCCGCGTCGTTCGTGCAACTGCCGGCGCGTGCGGAAAAGTACTACTTTCCGCACTTGTTAGGTAAATAACTATATCGATACGTGCTTGGGGTCTTTCCTAGCTCGCACAAGTCTCTCGATGATTGGTGAGGGTTGACTGAAATAACAATTTCAACAATTTATCCTTAATCTAAGCTAGCCTAACCAAAAGGTGGTAATGTGCTAATCCCCAGTCGGAGTAACGCCTCACATTATCCGTATTATCAGCCGCATCTATATGAAGAAATTAAGACGAAGCTCTAAAACAATTTAGCAGTTTACACGTAGGTGGTTCGGGCAAACGGTCGCGGTTTCGCCAGAATGTATAAAATTATAATGAGGATGGTTGTTCCAAGAACAAGTTAGACAGGAAGAAGTGCGAAAGTTTTGTATTAATTCAGCACCCGGTAATTGCTCAAGAGGATGTGGAAACGCTGGAAATTATAACAGGGATTTTCATTAAAATATATAATAATGAGAATTTCAACACTCGTGTTCTCCGAGATAATTATTCTTGAAGTCACCAGTGCGGGGAGCTTTGCTTTATGCATATCACGAACGCAATTGTGAATACATCACCTGGAATGAGTCGGCTGATGGAGAAAACGGACACAACTTATCTTGAATACACCATACAGTGTCTTTCAAAAGTCTGGGAACGGTCTCATATTTCAGAATCGGCTCAAAGAAAATTAATAAAAATTTCTGCTGGATGGTTTTTGATAACGCCCGATTCTTTGGTGATATTGGCAATGTTGCCAAACCAATAGTTTTTCAGATACAGAGGGTCACTCAATTTTTTCAAATGGAACATCCTAATTATTTTCATTGCAATCAATTCAGCCCCCACCCATTAGTTTTGTCTCCAAATATCAGATTTTAATTCAATGTGGTTTTTGAAATATGACAACATGGCATTTTCGTTCAAAAGCCTGGAAACGTTCCAATATTTTCGAAACGGTTTGGGAAAAATTCATGAAAATTCATATAAGATGGTTTTTGATGATGTCAGATTTAACGATGATATTGCCAATGTTGCCAAATGAATGGTTTTTCAGATACTGAGGGTAACTCAATTTTTTCAAATAGAACATCTTTATTATTTTCATTTCAATCAATTCAGCGCCCACCCATTACTTTTGTCTCCAAATATCAAATTTGAAATTGATGTGGTTTTTGAAATATGACAACAAAGCATTTTCGTTCAAATGTCTGCGAACGGTCCAATATTTTCAAAAGGGCTCGAGAAAATAATAACAATAATAATAATGTATGATCAATAAAGTATCGAGTGTTTTTTCTGTATCTGAAAACTGCGTTTGTCGAAAAAAATATTGTGTGTATTTCGAGCACAAAGTGTAATTGGCGCTCTCTTTGTCGAGCTATTGAGGTGTTTGTTAATGATAACAAAAACTAAACGCTATTAATTATTTGAGTAACGGCACTGAGGGAGCGAGGGAGATAGGATGTTCCATTTAAAATAATAGGGCTACCGGCAATATCTGAAAACATCATCATGTTTAAAATTCCATCAGATTTTCTCGAGCCCTTTTGAAAATATGGGACCGTTCGCAGACATTTCAACGAACCATTTTCTCATTTGAAAAACCATACTAATTTAAAATTTTATATTTGGAGACATAAGTGATGAGAGGGCACTAAATTGATTGCAAAGAATATAAATAGGGTGTTCCATGAAAAAAAAAAAAATTCCTTCCTCATATCTGGAAAAACTGGTAATTTGGCAACATTGCCAATATCACCATTGAATCGGGCATCATCAAAAACCATCTTGTATGAATTTTCATGAATTTTTCTCGAGTTGTATTGAAAATGTATTGAACGAAAATGCCATGTTGTCATATTTCAAAAACCACATTAAATTTAATTCTGATAATTGGAGACATAAGTAATGAGGCGGCGCTGAATTATTTGCAATGAAAATAATTGGGATGATCCATTTGAAAAAATTGAGTTACCTTCAGTATCTGGAAAACTATTGATTTGGCAACATTGCCAATATCACTGTTGAATCTGGCATCATCAAAAACCATCTTATATGAATTTTCAAGAATTTTTCCCGAACCGTTTCGAAAATATTGGAACGTTCCCAGACTTTTGAACGAAAATGCCATGTTGTCATATTTCAAAAACCACAATAAATTAAAATCTGATATTTGGAGACATAAGTAATGAGGGAGCGCTGATTTGATTGCAATGAAAATAATTAGAATGTTCCATTTTAAAAAATTGAGTTACCCTCAGTATCTGAAAAATTATTGATTTGGCAACATTGCCCATATCACCAATGAATCGGGCATCATCAAAAACCATCCAGTAGAAATTTTCATGAATTTTCTTTTAGCCGATTCTGAAATATGAGACCGGTCCCAGACTTTTGAAAGACACTGTATTAGAATTTGCTACTTTCCGTTTTCCTACAAAAATAAATTACAGTATTGAGTGTTCCAATGATTGAGTAGGGAATATACAGGGTATCAATTAACTACGTTGACAAACTTCGGGAGGAGATTCTGTGAAAGTTATTAGGGTAAAAAGTTCATACAAACATATGTCCCAAACGGCTTCGAGATACAGGGTGATAAAAATATATTTTTTTCAAGATTTTTTGAGTTAACTTTGATATTTTCGACAATAATCAGTTCAAATTAGGTAAGTACAATTCATTCAATAGAACGCAAGATACAAAGTAATTCAGTTCTCAAATAATTCACAGGGTCCTCCTTTTTTCTGAGTCAAGATTTTTCAACCCGTCTGCGACTAGTGAGAGATTGTAAGAGAAGAATAATCAATGATGTTTCATCATCATTTTGTTTTCTTGAAGTTTTTCATCAACTTGTACGGTTCAGGAGCTATAACGAAAATATTAATGACATTTTCCAGTGTCCCATAACATTAGAAAAATAAAACATTCTCAATTATTGTGAATTGGAAGAAATATTTTTTCAGAATTAGAAAAATCTACGATTAACAAAAATTATAAAAAAATATAAAGACAAGCTTCTATACTAATGCACTGAAAATGAAAAAATAATTTCTTTCATTGTTTGATCTAAGTTATTCTGTAACAAATTCAAAAGCTTCCGCGGATACAAAATAGATAATCTTCTAGAGGAAGATATTTAATCTAATACCCACAGAAAAGTAGGACACTGTGAATTATTCAAGAAATGAATTATTCTGTATCGTGTGTACTATTGAATTATTGTACTCGTCTAATTTGAACTAATTATTGTCGAAAATATCGAAGTCTACTCCAAACAATATTGAAAAAAAAATTATATTTTTATCACCCTGCATAGGACATATGTTTATATGAACTTTTCATCTTGAAAACTATCAAAGAATCAACATTCAAAGTTTGTGAGACTATTTGATTCTAAAATTTCTTTATGTTATGCGAAACTGGAAAATGTTCGCATTACTATTTTCTTTGTAGCCGTACAAGTAAATGAAAAACTTTAGGAAAACGAAAAGAAGTTAAATGAAACAACATTCATCGTTCCTGTCTCAAAATATGTCAGTGAAAAAAATCTTGAGGGTTGAACAAGGCTTGACTCTGAAAAAAGGAGGACCCTGTGCATTATTTGAGAAATGAATTATTTTGTATCCATCGTACTATTGGATAAATTGTGCTGGTCTGAATTGGATTGATTATTGTCGAAAATGTTGAAGTTAACTCCAGAAAATCTTGAAAAAAATGTATATTTATCACCCTGTATCTAGAAAATGGGACATTTTCTTCCTGAAAACTTCCAAAGAATCACCTTCCGAAGTTTGTCAACGTACTTAATTATTACCCTGTATATAATATTTTTTATTTTCAAAAAGTCCATTGACTAAAGTCGATCCTATGTCTAGTTTCCGGGATATGGGGTGTTGAGTTTGAAAGTGGCCATTCCCATTACATTATATTTCACATAATTATAAAATTCTCTAATTTTGCTTTTCTGGCGATTCAATAGAAATAATCAAACTGAAAGGCCAAAATATGTTTTTTTATTTAGGAAAATTTCGAAGTTTCCCCGCATAAACTCCTTTGATTTTCTTCCTCTCATTGAATGATGATATTTCTATCGACATCATCAGTTTTATCCACATTCTAATACTGCCACTTTAAAAAGCTTTCGTTCAACTTGCAATCTCAGTATGTGCGTCTAAATTGGACCTACTTCCTTTTATACTATGATGTTGAAATTTTACATGCTGGTTCAGTTTTGATGAGGATACTGTAAGAAAATTATTTCCTGTATGAAATATACCGTTTTCCAAACTAGTTACACAATGCACGTTGAGGTACTAGCATAATCAATACGTATTTGATTTCGCACTAGTGCTAAATATCCAAGTTTGTGTACTAGTTCACAATGCAAAATGCTATACAGTGCGGCTTTCAATAGTCTCTCCCCCCCCCCCGTACTGTTCGACGAAGAAACATAAATAAAAAACTGCTTCGAGGGTTTTACCAATACGAGTTTTTGGAATGAAAAATATGTTGATTGCTCAATAGGGGGCGCAGGGGGCCCATCATCTCAACATTTTTAAATGGGATGGGGGGTCAAATGGTACATCGTTGAAAAGAGGATTCAATTCTATTCATAACCATCTAAATATTTTTGAATTTTGTTCCTAATTTTCTTCCCAATAAAATATTGATGATGCATATTTTCATTTCCAATACGCTGAAGTGTTCACAAAAATAATATTCAATTACTTGTTTGATGGGGGTTGACTATAAGGGGGTGGGGTGATGAGGAGGATTACCCATTAGTTATTTCAGTTTAACGTCCATATCCTAGTAACAGTTATGGACAATTCGTAATGATTTTATAATTTTATGCATGAGCTTGCGTTTGAATTGTCACCCTGTAAACATTGCCTTGCGAATGGAGGAGCTCATGAGCTACAATTAGGATGTGATAATTTTATTCCTAAGACAGTTCAATTTCGACTTAGAACCCAAAAATCAAATCACTACATAATACCCAAAATTTTAAAAATCGATTATTTGACACACCATATATCAAAATATGAGCAAAATTAGCCGAAAGCCATTTTACGTAGTGAATGTGGGGGGTCCTTTCTAGACACCAGGTGAGCGGGTTACGGCTGAAGCTATTGTTTGGAATGGAAAACAAATGAGTATTCCCAAAACAGTAATTCAAAAGTATAACATTTTTGCATTTCAAAAGTTGTAGGGACGATCCTACGAATGTGTTGGGCCCAAAATTCTGCCAGTAACTGTATAATTCCAAAGCGGAAATAGCGACTTAGGGTCACGACTCCTTGATATAATTTCAATGAATTCAATTCAGCGGAGCTCGCGGGCCGGCATACCAATTTAACTATTAATTAACAATTACCATCCAGCCAAGGAAGCAACACGGTCAAATTTGGTATTCTTGAAGCGAGCCAATCTCAGTCGAGGCCATCAACGATGCACAATTTAAGACCGTTTAGTGTTAATTGCTGGGTTGCGACACTCTAAACAGAATATAAATTGGGCCCGATCGGCAGCCGTGAATAAAGGCGGGGGTCGCGACGAAGACGTATGGTTTTTGTTTTTATCCACGTTATTTGACTCGAGAAATAATAGAGTACGTGATGAAATAGATATTACTATAAATAATGAGGTAGTAACAGTAGTGAATCAAACAAAGAATCTGGAAGTTACATTAGATACTGAATTAAAATTTGAAATGCATGTGAATAAACTTGTGCAAAGATACTTAGCACTAGAGACCATGTACGGTGCTAGGCATGTTCTCTCTCCTTCTATTAAACTATTATTGTGTGAATCCATTATATTATCAATATTCAATTTTGCTGACTCACTATACGGTCCTAATCTCACGCAACAGTATAAAAAAAGAGTCAAAAAATCCAAAATTCTTTTTTAAGATTTGTATATGGTATTCGTAGACGTGAAAGAATATCTCATAAACTATTTGAAGCAAGTTGGCTTGATATGGATAGACGAAGATTGTTACATACTGCGTGCCTATTTCATAAACTTCCCAGGTAGCACCTCATGTTGGCTGAATCTTGTTTTCATATTGGGCCAATATGGATATATTGTAAATGTGAAAATAATATTGAACCAATATGGATGCATATTGGAAAAATAATATTTCGATAATAATATTGGTGGGATATTGGTTCAACCTGTTCTGAATGTATATTGTTCCATAAAATATTGGGTCATTATTGGTTCAATAATTTTCACCAATCGATAGAGTGATATTGCCTACATATTGTTTCCAGCATCTAACTTCAATATTGTGATTTAAATATTACTCTCATAGCGATTTTAGATATAAAAAACAATATTGTATGTCAAAGTTTGATAGCACATTGGTGGAATATTATTTAATCCATATTCGAAAAATTATATTGACCCTATATTGATTGAGATTGTTATGAAAACCTCAAGCCAATATTTGAAGACAATATTGTTACAAAAAAGTTTACCATATGGTGCCTATCAAAATGTGGTCCAGACTATAATATACAGAGAGTTTCATGGTGAGGAGAACTGCTTGGGGAGCAAACCTCAGGTTGGCTGAAGTCGGACTCAAAGGTGTAAGGGGCTCAACGCCCACAGAAAGTGCACACCTTGCCGATCTCCCAACTGACGAATTTACCAGGAAATTTGGTTTCGAGAAATTTTTTCGTACGGAACTAAATACCAAGCGAGAATTGAGTATAGAATCCATTCGAGCACTGGGAAAGAATACCATAACATGGCAAACGGACTGGTCCAAAACTTCTGAAGGAACTGGACCAGGAATATTTGGGTCTCGCACCAAATATTCCGAACCCATGGGCCAGTTCCCCAGCATTCTTCAAGCAGAAATTAACGCCATAGAAAGGTGCATTCAGTTCAACCTCGACAGGAAATACCGAAACAAGAAAATTGCGATCCTTTCCAATAGTCAAGCAGCCATCTGAGCGTTGAGCTCCTCTAACATCAACTCAAAGTTGGTTTGGGAATGCTTGAATATACTAGATAGGAACAACAAGGTGACCATCTTCTGGGTGCCGGGGCACGTGGGAGTGGAGGGTAATGCACAAGCAGACACGAAAAGGTGCATCAACGCTACTGATCGGACAAGAACGATTCTGCGGACTTGAAAAATCTTACTTCCAAGAAGAACTCAATAAAGCTGAAGCAGCAATGAGAGCAACATACTGGCAAAGACTTTCAAGATCGAAGACACTGATCAACCTCAGCAAAACTAGTCTAAAGACAATCACAGCATTTCTAACTGACAGACTCAAAGAACACCTAAGGAAGCTAAGCTTGGAGGTGGACACCTCCTGCAGATTATGTGAGGAACACTCAGAAACACCCTACCATATAATATTGAACGAATGTTATGCTGTACATCACAAAATATTGAATATACTGGGATCATACCAGCTGAATGTGGAAGAAATACCATGAATGGACCCCCTCAAAATCCTGAAATCCCTGAAGGAATTGACGCTGGAAGAGCTGCTGTAAACCAGAATACTATGTGATAGCAGAAGAAGATGGAGCACAATCGATCTAATCAGGTGGCAGCGCATTGGTCACCATCCATACTTACCAATACCAATACCAATTTCTACTTTCAGAAGATGATTTTATAGAGTGTTTATGAAAAACCTGACTGAGTCTTGGTGTTGTGCAGGTAGTGTTTTGATATAATGTCAAGGTACGCGAGTTCAAATCACCGCGCCTTCACCGGCCTCGTGTATGGCATCACACGTTAAAAAAAAAGGAGCAACTTCCCAAGCTCACACGGACACCTAAAGGGTTGCTCCTAAAGGGGCAGCCGGTTGAGGGAAATTATAATTTTAACAATAAGAATCACAATAACAGTAATTAAAGAGAAGAGAAATACTCTCCCATTTTTAAGACAGACTGATATTTTCATATTGTTTGTTTGTTCTTCTGTACCAATTTCCCTGCAGCAAAATACAGCTTCGTTACGGCATAGACTGGAAATCTCATTCTGTCTTGTCTCTAGGCTGTGTTTGATTTAATAATTACAAATTCCGCAATGAAAACTAGCTGGAGATTATCATGTTTCAGCATTATGTAGATTGCACCTATGAAGGAAGCATTCCTCGCAAGACGGAGTAGAAACTCAAGCTTGTTAAATGATTACGAAATAATTATTCTGTTGGCAGGATCACATTGATTTTTGTAATTCATGCGCATCTCAGGGATATATTTTGTGAGAATATATCATGCTGTAGATATACAGTGACCGCCAAAAACTATGTACCATATGGGAAAAAAGTTTATTATTAGAGTATTGGAAAAAAGATTCTGGGGAAAAGTTTGTGCATATCCGATAACCTAAAAATCGATTTTGACACATGTGTGATCGATGGTATGGTGGCAAATTGAAAAAAATTACCATGAATGGACAAAAAGTCTGGCAAAATGGCAAGATATCGAAAAAAGTTAATTGAAAAAGTTGTTTGTTTAAAAATAATTGCTATTTTCAATTTTCTCTCAATATCTTTCCAAACTTCGTATATGTGAATAAAATTTATTTCTAAGCAACTTTTTTCAGGTCGTAGATTTCGGATTACTTGTCAAAATCCACAAATAAAAGATGGCGGCTCCAATATGGCGGAAGAGATTCGTCCTTATGGTCCGATTAGATTCAAAGTTAGTGTATGATGGTTTTCGAGATAAGAGATTATGATTTTTTTATTAAAATTCATGAATTCAAGATGACGGCCCAAGATGGTTGACGAGTTCTGTTATTATGATCAGATTCGATTAAAAATTTGTAAGGGGGGGTTCTCGGGGTCGAAGATTTCGATTTTTTCGTCATAAAAAAAATTATATTTCAAAAAAACTGAAGAACACGCTCTACTTTCAAGATGGACTAAAAAGTAAAAAATAATTGATAATGTAGTAACTCAAATGTAAAAAAGTGTGGGGTGCTTGACACAGTTTTTTTTGAGCTCTTGAACGATCAGAATTGTTAAATTAAAATGAAACATATGAGAATATAGATTTGAGTAATTAAATTGTCAATTATTTTCTACTTTTTAGTCCATGTTGGAAGTAAAGCGTGTTCTTTAGTTTTTTAAACAATTATTTTTTTATTCAAGTAATCGGTTATTACCGAGCAGTTTCAATATACGTTGCATTATAGATTTATGAAAATGCACTTCAACACTAACATTTTTTTTATTTGAAAGATTTTTACAAATAATTCATTCCGAACTGCTAGTGCAAATTTATATTTCACAATTCTCAATTCACTGATTCTAATCTGATGCTGTTGCGTTTTTATTTATATGCAGGTCGTAGTACGCCTGGAATAGACCAATTTTTGGATTATGCGTTTTGGTGGCGCACAGACTGTATTCTCGATTGGTATGCAAAGGTACGTGGGTTCGAATCGCCTTGCAGCTTGGCATCACACGTCAAAAGGTAAGGGCTGCATCTTCCCTAATCTGTACAAGTCTCTCGAAGACTTCTGATGGTTGATGAAACTAACCATTTTTACAATTTTCTAATAATCAAGATTTTGGTCCAGCATCTTATTTCTTAATATAGTAACGCTCTTCCAAACCTCTTTATAAACGTTTTAACTCAAAATTGCTCCTTGGTTACCAGGTAGAAATGTTTCTCTGTTCCTTCTTCAACTGTAAAACTCCTCCAACATCTGGGATCCGTTCACTCAGTTCCTGGAGTTGACCAAAGAATATCACAGCGATGCACCTAAAAATTCTAAGGTCTTCTGCCATGCAATTAGCCAGCGTGTATGCAGTGGGTGTCTTGAGAAGGCCTCTTGTGAAACTTTCTGTCTGTTGAATGAACTTCTGGAACTTCTCATACTCCGATTGTATGAGGGTGCGAACTTGGTTGTGATTTGCAGCGAAAAGAACCAACGACCCTAAGTTTTTCAGGGGTGGTTTATGGATTCGGCAGACGATGTCATTCATCCTTTTTACGACCTTGTACGGGCCTTCCCAACTCTGGTGAGAGTCTCATCGGTTTGTGAATGTAGAGCTGTGGTTCCTGTCTTTCGGATATTTAGCAATAGACACATTTCCTGGAAGAGGTTGGAGTTGGGATTCCTGCCTTGGTCCGGATACATCTCCAAGGAAACACTGAATTGATATATCCAAGCCTTCACCAAGACGTCCAAGACGACAAGACGATACCTTTTCTATACACCAGTCATTCACCCAGCAGAATAGTTGCCTCACATTCTGCAGGATCTTCATCACTCCTAGATGTTTTCTGGTCTTTTCTGCCATCCTTGGACTCCGAAACACGTTTCAGGGTCCCGTTGTGGAGGGTAAGGGAATTCCATCGGGCCCAGTAGGATTCAACAGATGGCGATAATTTGCGACATCCATGACGGTCTATGATTACTCTTGTTTTGAAGCCTTCAACCAAACCTAAATCTGGATCTTCCTCTTGGTCTTTCTGTATCTTGTTGTCATTCCAGATATCGTCTACTGCCGTCGTTCTGCAAACTTACTACTTACTGCTCGATATTCGATTTCAAAGTGGAATTCTTGGAGTTTCTCAATCCAGCGTGCCACTTGGTCTTCGGGGTTTTCAAACTGTAGAAGCATTTAAGGGCTGCGTGTTCGGTCCTCAACAGGAATCTTCTTCCGTACACGTATTTATGAAAGTTTTCCACTCCCTTGACCATCCTTCTCCTGTCCTTCTTGGATTTGAGACAGGAAGGCGTCAAGTCCCACGGTACTGGTATCCGTGTCCAAGCTGAAATTTTTATTCGGTAGAGGATAGCTTAGGAAAGGTGCGTCCATCAAAGCTTTTTCAAACTTCCTGGTCGAGTCTTGGAATTCTTTGAACTTTGTTCGATCTTCCTTCAGTCCAGTTGGTGGTTCCAGCGTTGTCGGCAAACCCAACTTCATAGAACGTGAATGAAACTTGGAATCTCCGAAGCTGGTGTATGTTTTTCGAAATGGGCCTTCATTTTACTGCTTTGATCTTCTGCTCATTTACTGCCGCTCCTTCGCCAGAAAAAATGTGGCACAGATAATATCGTACTTCTTAATTTTTTTTGGGGATCCGTTTCACTACGGAGTTTCTCGATCGCAAGAATACCTCTTCTAGGTTCTTCACATGGTCCTCGATTTTTCGACTACAATTATGTCATCTTAGATTTTCTCCATCTCTGTCGGTCTCCATTCTTTTTTTATAACCGACTCATACCAGAAAGATATTTTTTTGAATCTTCTGTATTTTCGGTGAATTTGTCTTCCAGAATCTTTGAATTTTCTAGAAGCTTTCGTTCCAGATTCTTGGAACTTTCCTGAAATTCGTCTTTGGAGTTCTTCTTTCAGACTCACCAAATTCTGTTGAAGTTGAAAAGGGGAATATTCTCAAATAAAAATGAAAAATGTGATTTTTTTGTAATATCTAATAGAAAACAACTACTTCTTCGGTTAAAGCCACGCTGGACATTGAACTACATCTGATAGATATTGTGGAAAGACTCTAACTGAAAAGAGAAAAATCTGAAAAAGAAAATGTGCATTTCCATTCAGATAGTTGACATTTTTTCAATTATCTCTAGTTATCATTGAAAATTTAAATAAACAATTAAGATAAGGAGAATGTTTTTGAAAAATTTCACTCACAGGAATCGTTCATTTCATTGAAGCAATGATCATTTTACTCTCATGTAATCTCCAATTCATTTCTGTTGACGAAAATCTATTTTGTTTTCCCAAGCTCATCAGGAAGATCGGAATAATTGAAAAAGAGGCTCTTCAGAAACAATTTCACACAGCAAAGATAAAGAAGATGGATATGTTTCTTCTGCGGTAACACTTCGAAAGTTATTTTCTGGCATAAACCTATGATGGGTACTGTAATTTGATTTTTGTTTGAAAAAATTAACATAGGATGTTCATAAAATCAGTTGTGGAATCATCTGCGCTGAAAGACGAACGTTAGTCACTATGTTCATATTTTCAAACAAATATTAATTGAGTTTTTTTTTCCGTGATTTGGTATTTTCGTCAATTCATTCATTATTGTACACAAATCAATTCCAGAAGTTCCAAAGTTCATATGATTCAATGCACACTGAAAGATCGTCGAGGATTTTCATCATTGAAGAATGAAAGGAAACAGTGGCAATTCATCAAGTCGTCCTGCCTTGAATAGCAACCAATGAAATTCTTCATATAATTCAGCATTTACCAATGGACTGAGCTTCTGTGTCTCGTTATTGCTGAATTTCTCATGTTGTGTTTCCCGCGACAAGAAAAAGCTTGTGACATCGTTGGAGTTAAGAGAAAATGAGTGGGAGTTGCTGTTTTTATCTCAATTTTCTGGAGGCTGTTAGCCTCGGCAACGAGTTTATAAACTTTGCCGTTCATTGAAAAAGCGAGCCAAGGGAAAGAGATGTTTTGCAAGTTCCAAAAGTGAAGACTGAACTTGACTGATCAATATTAATGAAATCACCAAAGGCCGCAGTCAGATTTTCCATATAGACAATCAGTAGGAGGTTTGATGTTACAAATGATTAATCCAAGACTTGAGGTCGTATAATTAACTAACTACACCTTTTTTAACATGTAAATGTAAATGAAAGTATTATTCGAAATTTAGATTATAGTTATATGAATATGTTACTTGTATTCAGAATTATTAATTATAATTCAGAATTCAAAAAGTTTAAGTAAGTAGCAATAACAATAACATTCATAAAATAAAACTGAATATAATCTCAAAGGTGTGATTCAATGCCCTCTCTGCTTATAGAAGAATACATCTGTCTTTTCACTCAGAAGAGACTTTGATGAAATCGGAGAAACATGAGAGTCGTTGAACTCGTGCCATGTGCAAATATTGATGCCTACAGTAAGCAGTGTAGTGTCCGCTATATGTAGTCCCGCTGTGATTTGACAATACTTACGAGTTATAGCTATATTGTCCGCTATGTAGTTGCTCATAACTATTAATTCCTTCTAGAGGAAAATCAATGGTGACATTCAGTTTTCCTTTAAATCGTTCTCTTGGAGAAAAGCTCTTCATATGGAATACCAAAATTCTGGGAAATTTATGAATCACTGAAGACTCTGTGCATTTCCTTCTCACATTACACTTCGAACATGTTGATTTCTCAGCACGATCCATAGTTCCTTCCCTAATGAATGAATCTTAATATTGCGAGAGTCCAAGTGAATCTATCGTTTGTGATATCGGAAGAGATAAATCGCGGAATGTATCAAATGTGACTGCAAAGTGTCCATAATAATATGTTTCTTTCAATGTTGATTTCAGTTGGCCAACAAATGTATCCACAATCTTGGAGTTATCCATCATCAGAAATCTTGACCATGACTCTTAAGCATTTGCAATTGGTTCATCTTGGAAGACCGTTGCACAAAATTTAATGCCCGTCGTGGTATCAGCCAGGAAAGCAGTTGGTTTCTGTCAGATGTTTGACTCAAATATTGGATATTTGGAGAGAACGTTACTTCGACGTTTTCGAATTTACTATTACATTTATAATTAATACTCCCCAGCAAAAATTTTTGAACTCTTTTGATAATCAAGTAATTTTATATTGTTTTTTTTCCAGGTGAGCTAATATCAAATTCGAATTATTCCTGAACTGTGAGTATTGCAATTTCCTTTTTAATTCGAAGATTATTTTTCTCATCATGAAATTTGGTGATAGCTAAAATCAAATCCCAATAATTATTCAGTAAAAAATCTTGACCTTTTGCAATCATCGATTATTTTGTATTTTTTATCAATCTGATTGAGGAAAATTTGAGTATACTAAATGTATTCAAATCAAATTTTTCGAAAAATGTAAGCTTGACTCATTTAGAATATGTCCCCACCTCAATCGTTTTTAAAAACGATCGTCTAGAAGCTAGGAGTCCAGATTTGACGCCCCTAGATTTCTTTCAACAGAGTTTTCGGAGAACGATAGACTTTGTTCTAATAATGACCGACGAATCTCAATTTATTGTGAAATAGAATAACAGAACAACTCAACAATATAATATAACATGGAGACGTCTTCAATATATTACAGACTGGAATAGACTGATTTTAGGGGGCTTTTTCGCTTCTTGGATGTGAAAAACCCAGAAATCTTTTGGCACTATCCCAAATGGTCGGTGTGCAATTCAAGCTACTACTATTCTTATTTTTCTGTGGATATCTGTGTATGTGGTGTTGTCAGACTTTTGATGAAAATTTTGAAATTGAACTGATTAGATGGTTAAACGGCATATTTTACACAATTCATAAATTTTTTTTCAGATTTTCACTTTATTCATGAAATTTGATATTTGACTTCCTGATTCTATTGTGTATGGAATTTCTAGGATAAAAATCAAACTTGATATCCAGCGCCATCTTTACGTTCCAGGAAAGAGTACCACGACAATTTTGTCGACTTCAATATAAAGCTGAAATCGTTCCATGAAGAGATCATTCAAAGCAGAATTGTTCAAAGTAAGCAATTCAAAGTATATGCATTGAAACCTCAAAACTCAGTTTGCTATATATCTGGAATGGTGGATTCAAGTTCTGCTGGAATTTTCAACAGTATCAAAATGTCCAATTAATCGAAATAAATATTTTCATTTCAATAAATATTGACATGTTGGTTTTGACATTGAGCTCTACATAAAAAAGTTCTATTGAATTTGATACCCCCTCAGAGACCTATGTTCATCCATTTTGCTATGTGGGAATCGACTCATTTGGATTAAAACGGGAGACGAGTTGAAAAGAGATGCGGGGTTCTCTTTACATGTCTCAGAGTGAGAGCTGTCTATAACGAAGTTGGCGCATCTTTCGAAACAAGCTCAACGATTCTCGACATAAGAAGGTTCATAGGTAAAGGAGGACAACCCAAAGAGTTCATAACGGACAACGGGACACATTTTATTGGAACGGAACGTGAACTCAAGAAGCAGATGGAATCAATCAGGGAGAAAGAAAGGACGTGCTTTCTTCGAAGGATATCGCCTGGGAGTTCAACCTGCCAGGTTCTTCGAATATGGGTGGAATATGAGAGAGTACATAACGTTTTTCCGAAACTTTCCTCAAAATGACTTTGACGTGTATTCATCCCAACGAAGAGTAGTTGCAAACCCTTGGCTGAAGCTGAAAACAGCGTCAATTCAAGACCATTGACACATTTCTGTTGATATTTGATTCTAATGAATCAGAAGCAATCTCTCTTACTGCTCAGACCAGGAGTTCCAAATTATGGGGGAAATAGCTCAGTCACCAGAAAACAGTGAAGGATTGCTGAAGAATTAGCTGATTTGTATCGGCATCGTTGGATCAAAGAATACCGTCCAACAATTATTAAACGCAAAAAATTGCATTCCACAACAGGAGGTCGGGGATTAGCGCAGTGGTTAGAGCTCGCTGCTGCTAACCGAGAGTTCCTGGGTTCGGTTCTCAGCCAGAGCCAACTTTTTCGATTTTTCTGAATGATTAAATTCTATTGCCGGCCTGGAATATTTCTCCACGATTCACTATTGCGATAAAAATTAACAGTGCTGCTCCTCAAAGTGGCACAAGGAGTTAGTAACACCAAAAACAAAAAAAAAAGAAAAATTTATCATAATTGTCGATGAAAAAATGCCAAAGAATGAATGGTTGTTGGGTAGATAGCTTAGCTTAGGTATTTCTTGGCAAAGATGGCGTCATACGAGTTGCAACAATAAAAGGCTTTTACACCAAACTCGTCTTCAAACTTTGTGTTTTTCCAACTAATGGGCGAAGAGCTCTTGACGCGTAGAGCTCTTCACGCGTAGAGCTCTTCACGTGTAGAGCTCTTCACGTGTAGGAGAATGTTGTAGATGACGTAATTATCTACTAGGTACAAAAGATGGACTGGAATACCACTTCTTTATATACAGGGTGTCCCATCGCTTTTAGGCCAGCAGATATTTCAGTTATTTGCCCAAAAAAAAATTGAAAAATATCCATGTCGTAGGAGACCATAAGCACTTTCAGTCAAAATATCAAATTTCACCACCTGGCAAACAACTCCTGATAATTCACCCCCAACTTTTGTTTCTCAAATTGCACCCTCATGTTTGTTTTTGCTCAACTTACAGCCCTTTTTACTTCTCAATCAACGATATATCATAATTTGTAGTTGTGAAGAGAATTAGTCGAGAAAATTCAATTCGTTAGTGGGTACTCTTGATTGGACTAATTGGATTGGACAAGAAGAAGTCGATGTTTTTGTACTTTGTGCAATTCCTATGGTATTTGGTTGACAAATTGCTTTCAGTCGTGATATTGTTGGTTAATATCAAATTGCCTTTTACGTTCACTCCCAACGAATACGTTAATATGATTGGTGTGAACAGGTGGTGTAGTTTACATGATAGATGTCACCTCGGCCCTTATTTTTTCTAAGACACTTTATATCTACATTCCTTGCACTACTAGAAGATATTGCAATTGAAGAACAACAAAATATGTCGTAGCAACAACTTCTGCACAAAATCATGATACACTTACTACATTCCTCAATAATACCTTTCAAGATCGTTGGATTGTAAATGTTTCAATGAACATTTCCTTGCAACTAGCAATTGCGGAAACATCCCTGTAGGATCTCTGCACGGAAATTTATTAGATGTAATTCAACGTTCGTCGTGGTATTAGCTAGGAAAATAGTTGTTTTATGATGGATTTTTGATTACTCCTATTGTATAGGATTATGGCAATGAGCGTCGTCCTGGTAGGACAGGACATCTTGTTTCTTGACAAGCTCATTGTGAATAATACATTTGTTGATAAATGTGTTTATTTATATCTTAAATAACTACAGACACGTATTTTTCAATTTTTTTCACTTTTCACAAGAATACATCAAGGGCAACTTCACGAATTAATATTTTTTGAAAACTCCTCTGTTACTGTGAAACAATGAAAGGCATCATTTTGCGGTTGTAAGGAGTGAGTTTTCCTTTACGAATACACTGACATTAGCTTTTATCTATTCAGTTAGAATGTAGGACATTTTCTTCCACCCCCTCTCCAGCCTGTACAGGTCCATTTTGGATAATGATTACAGCGGTAAATTCGTCTAATCAACAATTCATCAATAAATCAAACATATGATTCATATGCAAATTGAAAATGAATAATATTCTACAAATTTCGCAATCTATCCCCCAATTTTGACGTACAATATGTTTCACATCGAAACTAGGAAACGTTAATCCGGTATTTAAAATGTCACCAGTTTCATTACGATTATTATCATTCGAAATATATTCGACCACAACAATCTGCACAATGTAAACCAAAATAACCGCAAATTGAGGGTAATAAAATTTCGCCGACGCCAATAATGGCACCCATATCGATATATAAAAATATTCCAATCATTTATTTGTTTGCTTTTATAATCGAATCTACCAGGTCATTTTGAATCCTAATGGAAAGAATTAGAAATGCAGGTGTCCTGAAAAGTTTAATAATAATTTACAATGGAAAGATGTTAAAATAAAGCTGTGAAAAATTCAATATATATCAAAATACTGAGTTGAATTTTCACCACAAAAAATTAGCTTTTCGACCAGAACCAGTAAGGGAGTTAAAATTCTGCTGCAATTAATAGTTAAAATAATTCATTTGTCACATATTTCAAGCAAATTTCAAACCCTTGTCAGTTTGGAACGGTGTTGGATAGAGTAAGAAGGCCTTCAAAACCAGGTGCCACATAACTCCACCCTCACATTCGAGAAAAAAGTTGATGGTGCCCTCTTGACACTAGGTCACTTGACCACTATAATTTTTATGCCAAAAAGTAGTAAGTTTACTTGAATTTTACCGGACCTCGATAGCTCATTCTGTTCAAAAGTTAAAAGGGAAGGGGAGGACTTTTTACGTCCCCACTGTATAGTTCATCCATTCATCATTCAATTCTACACGTACACATGCAAATCCTCTCACCCATAACCAATCAGCGGACTGAGCTCGTCCAATCCGGCCAACCGTAATGCCGTACACACCAGAGTCACTCCAAGAGTGCACTGCGGGCACAATTCAGTAACAGGTACCTTCAACGTTGAAGAAATTAATTACAGCTTTAATGAATATTCACTGCAGGGCCTCATCCTCGTCCTGAGACCGCCTCTCTACTTTGTCGTGACAGCGGCGACATACAGGTGGTTTATGGGTCCGAATATAATGAACATAAAATTTAATTACAGTGTCACGATTATGATATTTCGTTCATTGTTTTGCCGAGCTGACTCTCGACTTCGAGAACTCTTAATGAAAGTGGCTGTGGCAGGACATGTACATTTGTTTGTGCGCTGTGGGTGTTTATTCGATCTTGGATGCGGTAGGGTTGTACGGGACGTTAAAGGATTATTTTATGTCGTGACTTTTTTTCAATTTGCTCGTTGCTTGGGAGTGTCTGTTGTAAAAGCAACGTTTTACTTATTTATTTATTCATTATATTGAAACAAACACAAGTTGATAAGAATAGTGTCAACATAACATATTAGTGGACAGAGATGTCCCAAAGCACAGTGCTTAGTGCTCGTGAGAGCACTTTTGTGCTTCTAAGCACTGTGCACCCGGCGGCACCACTCCCCAAAAAAATCAATTTTCTACGATAAGTACTGTGTTTAGAAGATTACTGTCTTGAAAAAATAGTGTAATTTTGTCAGTTAATTTTCTTTCTGTCTCCGTTATCAAAACCTTTGAAACAATTTTTTTTATTACGAGTCAAATTGTTATTTCTTTGACGAAAGTCAATAAAAGTCTACCAATAATTTCGTATGGATGACATTTGCTGTCTCGATGCAGGGGATGTGCATTGTGCGGTATGTCAATTACCATTCTGTTATTTCAAACTTCTTTTCTGTGTAACGATATGCGGTCCATTTTGATTTGATTTTGATTTACATGTTTTGTTTTTTTTTTCAGACTAGGTTAAACACTCGAAAAACGTCTCGAGGAGTTAATGAATGCTTCACATATACCGTAATTTTTTACGAATTCATATTATAACCACAAAATTGTATGTTTTCAAGTTGATATATTTTTTTTAGCATAACAGTTTCAATTGACAGGTGAAGAACAACCTACCCTCTCATGGTTTTCAACCACTGAAATCAAACAGATGATATTTTGAAAAAAGTCATTGAATACAGATTGCGGAGTATGTGATTAATTGATCATTTATCGTGGTACGCTGAATGCCATTTGAGATATGTGGGTAGAAAAAATAACTTAAGTTTTTAATTGACTCGGTTGTTACGTGATGGAAATCCATAGCACTTCTTAGACTGTTACACATGTTAGTTATAGTAATGAAAAGATACATCTGTCGTAAGAGGCGACTAGAACGATAACCATAGGTGGTAGATGGTCTCCACTAGGGGATCATTCCATATTTCAGTATTTGGTCGATAACTCCCGGTTACCTGTTTCCTTTCTTTTTTAGATCTTGTTTCATCAGATGTAATGATGAAGTCTCCTCGAGTGGAATACCCTGGAAACAAAATACATCTCCATTCAGATTTCTGCGTGTAACTCGAGGGAAACACCATTGAAATATTTTTTGAAGATTCACTTTTGTATCATCCGTTAACTCAGAAAAATATCAATAATATTTTGACTCTAAGAGGAACACAAGTGAACTACTTCACCAGAAAAATCCACAAGATTTGTCCTGGTTACGATTTTCATTCTCGGTTCAGAATCACAGGTGATGTTTGTCTTCACTGCAAGACTGAACTATCATGCTAGCGTATGGAGAGAGTTTGTGGCCGAAAAACTTTGTGGTTGAAGCAAAATGTCTCTGCCGCCTTTACTCATCTTGCGATTAACCGTCCTATAGCGACCTCTTTGAGTTTTAATTATTCAAATTATTCTCGATGCAGCACAACCAATCAACAGCTGAAGTCATTATGATGGAAGATTTCAGTGTACATAACTCGTCCTATCACGTATGATCCGAAGCTACCTACACGCATTCCTGATTTTCACAACCAGTATACCAATACCATTGATTCTTTCTCGCCACCAATCCTGATCCATACACTATGGAAGTTTATGCTACCTTATCACCAAGCCGTTCATCTTGTCTTTGATACTTTGCTGTCAAGCTGCTCAGATCTTTGGGACACCGCAGAAAAATTGGCGATACGTATCTGGTCTAAAAGTATTTTCATAGATGGTACTCTTCCGGAATATCGTCAATTGTTCCTTCCACCGTTAGCGAGACCATCGAGACTGACCCGACTAGCTCAGTCCTCACATCCACATTATTTCACTTTGGAGAGATGCCGAACATCTCCTTCC
Source organism: Chrysolina haemoptera (assembly GCA_958298965.1). Classification (NCBI taxonomy): domain Eukaryota; kingdom Metazoa; phylum Arthropoda; class Insecta; order Coleoptera; family Chrysomelidae; genus Chrysolina; species Chrysolina haemoptera. Next base: position 6,691,864 of record OY282590.1, on the reverse strand, counting down.
CAGGGCTTGTTCTGCTCGTTTTTCCAATGAACAGCAAAACCTTGGAACTTGCTGACTCGGAAGGTGTTCCTTGTGGCATACAGCCTGTAGAAATTCAAATACACCAATTCCCACCTACTCTTTCTCGGCTCTCAGGATGTTCTCTGGACACTATTAAGATTTTCCTTGTCGTGGAAACCAGAAAAGCAAAAAAACATATAATTTATTCATAGTCAAGTGACTAGACACGCTACATAATAGTGATAGATAAAAATATGATTCGGTAATGTTTCAAAATCCTTGGCGGTTTCTAGATCAGATAAAAGACCACGCACACTCCTTATGCAAAAAGTCTTTCGGTCAAATTTTCCAAATTTTTAGTATGTTGTTAAACTCTGCTTCCTGAACAAAAGTTACCATAGGCACACAAAAATTCTATGTATAGTTTACGAGATACAGAGTATTGAAGTTGTAAGATGGAACTTTCAGGCCATTATTGGCTGAACTTTATTGCTAGGAATATCCTAAAATTATTGGTGGATTTTCGATCTACACCATACTACTATACTTGGCCAGTGCAATGGTATGCTTTTTAAGCCTTTTTCAACCTATACCTCACATGACAGATTTGAAACTTCACTGAAGAGTGGCCAAATTGTTCAATATTCCGATAGCAGATATTATTTTTATATTTGTTAGTATTCACCAATTTCATTAGCGTGATTTTCATTGATTACATGGTAAAGGAACTTTCCGTTTATATTTCAAAGTATGAAGGAAGAAAGAATCAATATTAAATTTGTCCATAGTGTGAATTTATATAGTTACATTAGTATTTTAAGTAAATACCTATATACTGACCGACCCCGTATTTCTTACTTTTGACTAGCCCTATTTGAATAGTTATTCTATATACTCTCAGTGGGAAAAAAGTTGGGAGCTACTTTGTAAGGAATTAGTTTGAATTATCCTTCAAATGAATAATCATACGATCGGATTTTCAGCATCTCCATCCATTAATTGAAAACTAGACATTCCTGTATTTTTCACAGAAGTTCGTGTGATATATCCCCTATACAATGTGAAGAAATAAGGAAAATTGACCGGTTAGTTTTTTTATACAGGGTATTTCGCTAATATTAGGTAATATTAGTCTCGTGTATTCTTAAGTCACATGGCACATATAACTGGTGCACTGAATTGATCCAATCATGTAATCCAAAGAATATATAACAGATAAACTTATACTTTCAATCTCCCCTGTATATTTAAGGAAAAATCATATTTTTTGGAATCAGTGAATCTTATCGGATATACTGAACACAGAAAATTCAATTTTCATACGATCCGACTCATGACGTTGATGCTCCATTCTGAAATTATTTTCATTTTGTGTAACTCGAAAAAAGTCATGATTTACCCTGTTTATAGTTTTAAAAAATACTTGAGAAACATAACATTGCACTGGCCAAGTATAGTCGTATGGTGTTGATCGAAAGTCAACCAATAATTTTGTGATATTCCCAACAATAAAGTTCAGCCAATAATGGCCTGAAAGTCCATCTTACAACTTCAACACTCTGTATCTCGTAAACTATACATAGAATTATTGTGCGCCTATGGTAACTTTTGTTCAGGAAGCAGATTTCAACAACATACTAAAAATTTGGAAAATTTGACCTAAGACTTTTGCATAAGGAGTGTGCGTGGTCCTTTCACACTAGTACTTTCACCAAATTTTTGAATGCATTTTATATATTCGAGTTTTTGGCGGAAGTACTTTTTCAAATCGTGCCAGAGCTGACCCTGAAGCATTTTTGGCCAATTCTACTACGATGAGAAACTTCAGTGTGTGTTATAGTTAATTTCCAGAATCCACTGGGAATACGAATAAACTGTTGGTAACATAATCGAAGACACTCAATTGTTAAAATTAAAATTGTCATATTATAAAATTGTTATTGCCACCCTACGAGCAACCCTCAGAAGCCTTCACGAGACTTGTGCGAGCTGAGGAAGATGCAGCCCTTACCTTTTAACGTGTGATGCCATGCACGAATTCTGAATTTTTGTCTCACGATTATGATATCGAAAACGCACTTGATAATAATAATCACTTCCATTTTGAATATAATACAGCATCTTTGCTTAAACCAACTGCTGAAAGCTGAAAAGTCCTCAATGATGAATATTAAGTTCCTGAAACAAATAGGCAATCAAAAAAAGCGAAGATAGAACAACACGAACATTACATTAAAAAGAGAATGGCTCAAGGGTCTATATTTTAGAGGTATTTAGTGGTCAAACAATGTATGTTGCAAGTGAAATTTTGCCAGGGATGTACCAATATTTCAAATGTAGTATCATTCATGCAAAACCTGGTGCTGTCGAGGTTTTCAGTAAAAACTTCAATTCACTGTTTTGGTTTCCACTGGATACACTTTTATGGTTCGTATGAATAGAATTTATTCAACCAATAATACTCGTCATAGTAGTGCACTTCCTGTGCTTCTGTGATTTTTATAAAACTGTCTTTGATATGATGGTACAATACGACTATCATCAAGTAGAACTAGCGTCAAACTGGGTGTGAATGAGCAAATAATTGTCACAAATTCAATGTGGTCAAGATCTCACATGATTTTCCCAAATATGTCTTCGAAGAGTCCTCAGTCGGCTGATTGCTTTGGGTTGGAAAGCTATATCCTAACCCTTTCTTGCATCTAATTTTCACGGGAAAAGATATTCAGGATATGGAGAACAATCGTGAATGATTTGACTGTAGAGCAAGAAAAACTCGTTCTAGACTAGTAGGATGAAACTGGGCATATTTTCGAAACGTAAACAGTTCTGAGTATACCGATGAGAAACAGAATGATAATGATTCATGAATAGATTATCAATCCTTAGTATGGAAGCATTAATAATCCAGTACGATTGAGTTTTTAGACGAGGATCGATTGTAGCACCACCAAACTTGGTATGCTAGTAGTTGGAACCATGATGAACACGAAAAAAAAATGTTTATCAAAATTCCAGGGGTGGAACATTATTTTTTTTTGTTTAAAAATAAATATTAGAAATGTAAGTATCAAGTGAGTGAAGTGATACTTTTTTTACGAGTAGGAAATGTTCCTACGAGTAAAAAAAATACTTTAATAACGAGTTTCATATAGTATTTTTTGTACAATTGTCAAAAAAAAAAACAATTCACATTTTCTTGCAAATATGAAATGAATTTGGCATATTTTTATTGATTCATTATTCGAACGAAGTTCGAAGAGTATGCCGGAGAGTTGAGTTTCAAACAAATGAAACGAATAATTTTGAAATCCCTTTATTTTCACACTATCCGGCAAAATGGAAAATTTGAAGCGAATATTAAAATAACATATTGATCGAGGTCAATATTATTATTATCAATGTTGACTTGACTTTCGAATGACTGGTCCATCGAAGTAACTCAATTTTCTTAGATTTGTATTCAAAATAAATAAACAGCCCTCGTGAAGCAACGAATACCCTTTTCTTTCTTTGAACTGTGTCAAGGAAATCTCATATTTGCACTATCCACGATTTTCTCCGTTCAATCTCCATCACTTTTCATTTCTACTTAAATTAAATGTATAGTTATCAAGAATTCGTTATCTGGACAGATGCCCAATTTCACAAATTTTATTAATTATTGTTGTCAACTAGTTTCTGACGGCCAAACAGCCATAGCTACCTTGGATTACCAAGTGTAGGTTAGGTCCAATAGTTCCTTACTAATATGCTATTATTTTGAATATATTCGCCGCGATAGTTTGGAATTTTGATAATACCTATTTAATAGTAAGAATGCTAAGAATATTATTGGTGAAATCAGATATTTATAGGTTATTAGTAGTTAAAGAAAATGAGAACTGGCTTTATGACAAGATTTCGTTATTATTTGGATCTGTCACTGTTGTTGCATGAACTAGTCTGAAATCGTTGCATGTGGTCCAGAGAGGGTACTGATTAATGCTTCAGTATAATTATTTCATATCAACTAAAATATCCATGACTTTCGGATCATCCGTAAAAATCGTAGAAGGGTTATGTGAAGTGGAACAAAATGCATTTCAGGTACTCAGATACTCACATGTTATATTTGCATAAGAAAGTAGAATCCTTCAGGAACGATATACACTTTTCATTTTCCTTCTACTATAATTTTTGTCAAAGTTATGACATATCTAACTTTTGGCCCTGCCTGAACTTGCACTGGCAGGTTAGCGCGAGCCTGAAATGTGATGTCGGCGATAAACCACGTTTTCTGAGAAAACGAGTGTATTGCATGAGGTGTTACTGAAAATCATTTTTGTGGAGAATTGAATTATCTCTCAACCTATCGAAATCGTTTTTTAATAAATTTTATATTTTCTGAAATAACAACAAAAGAAAATTATATATTTTTTTGATTAAAATTTTTTTAATACAAGTTGTCGAGATGTCATGTGCCGAGTTTTAGAGTTCTACAATTCATTCTTCGCTTTTGGCTCGAGTTTGTCTGTCGTTACTGGATTATAAAACTTATCAAATCAATGTAAAATTAATATGATGTGTGGTGAAGTAAATGAAACAACCTGAGGAGGGACTCGACAAGTTTCGGTTACATAAACAAACTGTCAAGACCCTTGACACTCCAAAGACCCGATGTTTAACTGAATACCAATCGTATTCCTAAAAAGAGGCATTATCGTCATACTCTGGCGGTAGTTGATTGGCAGCAAACCGATTATACTGGCTATCCGATTAAATCAAATTCTAGCCTTTGGATGCCTACAACAGATTGAATATGCAAAATACTCCGCATACGTCATTTTAACACATCAGTCGGATGAACGATTTCGAGCTTTGCGAATTTCAAATCTGCTAATTCAACAGATCAATTATTTAAATATGCGGGAAAGAGCAAAAGCGATCGTAATGCTCATGTTTGATGGACGAGAAGGGGGAGTTCGTTGGCGATTCAGGAAAATTTGTTATTTTATCCAGTAATGTTTGGTTTGCAAACTTGCCCGCTTTCATTAGCGCTTTACTGAAAATGTTATTTGGTCGAGATTTAATGAATTGCTTTTTTGTTACATGATTAAAGAAATTGGCCTTTTTTTCATTTCCGATGTTCCTGTTGAACGATATTCAACAAATGAAAAAAAATGGATTGTAAAAAATTCAAATATTTACAAAGGAAATTCATGTGAATAAATGAATGACATTGTTTGCACATATTTATCAATTGGAATATTTATTAATTGGACTTCGAAGTCGGAATTTAAATAAATTCCGAGTTATAAATCAGAATTTTATAAAATTCCAAATTTAAAGTCGGAAAATCATGAAATTCCGAGTTTAAAGTCAAAATTTAATAAAATTCCGAGTAAGTCGATTCTGGAAGTTACCATCACCGGCCGGGTTATCCTCAAAAAAAATAATTGAATAGGCATGATATTGGATTTGATTAGACTGAATGGTTCATGTAAACTTTATTGAAGTATGTCTGCAATACATGAAGAGGAAATTTTGTATACAAGTGTTTAATTTTTTTTAAATGCAAAGCGCTTTCAACTTTCGTCATCTTCAGTGCTTCCTGAAAGTAAATACGCTGTTGTATGAGAAATTTTTGAATTTGAAAAGATTTCAAAAATTAGGTTGAGAAATTTGGAAAAATTTTATATTTTGTTGAGTACTTACAAAGTCAGGTAACAGGAAGTTTTACAATTTGTGAAGAATTCTTAAATATAATTATTAACAACATTTTGGTTTGATTCTAACGGAAATGATTTTAGAAATTCAAAGGCCATGTGGATATGTCTGGTTATTTTGGAAGACAGATAATCAGCTGTCAGTCAAAGTCAATGAATCTGTAACAGTCTAGCGGTGTTATGATTGAACCCGTATACTAGGGGTACTGGGTTCGAATCTGCAAGAGGAACTTCTTTTTTTTCATTCACATGAATGCGATTTTACAGTATTTGAAGTAGGCTTAAGAACTTTAGTGATATGCACGGCATGTTTCATCTAGTTTCTTCACGAGTTAAGCGACAAAATTCCTCAGAAGTACCGACTCATTCCAGCTGAAAATCCTAGACATACAAGAAACATAGTATGGATGGAAATTATCATCTTAAGATGCAGTTCATTTGTAGGTAAAATTGCAATGTATGTGATTCGTATCAAAATAATCTCCTAAAAATCACGATGTTACAAAAAGAAAAATGTTATAAACCGGACTTTTTTCACTTTATTGTATTCTTGCGAATTGAAAAATAATTAGAAAATTATTTTTCAGGTACTCATATAAATTTGTTTTCCCAATCAAGCGATATGCTCATTTGAAAAGTTGTGTCAACTCAATCATTCATTCATCATATTTATATTCATTTCATAAACTAGTATTAGTTCTCTCTCATAAAGATCAAAATATCAGAGAATAAATTTCAATATAGTATTTCGCTAGACAAGAGTGTATAATCTGCCAATTATGAGATATGAGATAAAAAAATAGTCGTCATTTATATTTCATTCACGCAAGATGAAAGCCAACTTCGAATGCTCCCATTCCACGTCTCTAACCGCCCTCTGGATTTCCAAATTAATTAATACCAAAAGTTAAGACTGCAGTCGACTTTTCGGAAAATTTCTCCGCCTCTAAAAACTCACTATTAGCAGATGTTCGTGGAAAAGAAAGCCCCTCGAATTAAAATCTATTGTTCGGATTAGAGAAGGATTGAGAACAAATCAGTAAGGCAAAGGCTGCTTCCGAAACATTCTTGAAAAGTTCTGAAAGAACTGAACTCTGTTCAGGCTATAAGCTCCCTTGAGATTAATTATTATACCTACAATCAAATAACGACTCGAATCAGTTCAACCGAAACCAACTCAAAATTATTCTGGACCGGAATCTCAACAAAATATGATAAATGCCTATGAAATTTAAAATTGTAAGGACTACAACTCATAAAAGCAGTACATCACATTTGTCAACGAGTGTCGACGCGGTCGTCACGGTCGCAAGGAGGCCAGTCTTTTATGGACTGGTTACCAGTCCTTTAGGGACTGCTTTCCAGTCATTTAAGGACTGACTTTCAGTCCTTCAAGGACTGCATTCTGTTGAAATCTTTCTTATTTTCAGCAGATTCTAATGATCTTAAGAAATTTAACGACTTCAAGACAATTTCATTTATTCCAATATATGTGTACATACAAACATGACAACGACAAAATGAAACAACTCTACAGACACGTTCTTGTTATTTAACTGAGTATTAATTCATTGTGTTTAGTCTGAATTGAGTGCACAAGTCTGTAGATGTGTTATAAACAGTTTTCTCTTTCAGATTTGAGAACATGAATCATGCAGACTTGTGCTGTTATGGGTTCTTATGATCGATCCGATCCAGACGAGAACGTGAAATTTCTAAATTTCCTTCCATACAAACGAGGGAGAGACAGGTAGAAACTGCTGAAGTAGAGAGACATACTAGTCAGATCGTTCCGAACATCCAGACCGTGTACCTACCCAAAATACGTAGAACAAAAAAAATGCTGGCAATTTACAGTTGAAATTGAAGTCAACATTGTAGGATGTTATGAAAGACGGAAAGTTTCGTATTACTAGTAGATATTTATTGTCAAAGATCGCAAAACTAACAGCGAAGATATTAGTAAAATCATACGATTTCTCTAAATTCAGTGAAGTTAAAAAAAAATCGCAGTCAACCATTAACTACAACAAAAAAATAATTCTCTTCTCAATCCCAAATTATTTGTTTGCCCCCCCATCAGCTGATCACCGCCATGTTGTAACGTCAGCTGACAGTGCTCTATTAAATGTCAATGTCACGTCTTGCGATGACATCCAGAACATGAATAGGCATGATATTGGATTTGATTAGACTGAATGGTTCATGTAAACTTTATTGAAGTATATCTGCAATAAATGAAGAGGAAATTTTGTATACAAGTGTTTAATTTTTTTTAAACGCAAAGCGCTTTCAACTTTCGTCATCTTCAGTGCTTCCTGAAAGTAAATACGCTGTTGTATGAGAAATTTTTGAATTTGAAAAGATTTCAAAAATTAGGTTGAGAAATTTGGAAAAATTTTATATTTTGTTGAGTACTTACAAAGTCAGGTAACAGGAAGTTTTACAATTTGTGAAGAATTCTCAAATATAATTATTAACAACATTTTGGTTTGATTCTAACGGAAATGATTTTAGTAATTCAAAGGCCATGTGGATATGTCTGGTTATTTTGGAAGACAGATAATCAGCTGTCAGTCAAAGTCAATGAATCTGTAACAGTCTAGCGGTGTTATGATTGAACCCGTATACTAGAGGTACTGGGTTCGAATCTGCAAGAGGAACTTCTTTTTTTTTTATTCACATGAATGCGATTTTACAGTATTTGAAGTAGGCTTAAGAACTTTAGTGATATGCACGGCATGTTTCATGTAGTTTTTTCTCGAGTTAAGCGACAAAATTCCTCAGAAGTACCGACTCATTCCAGCTGAAAATCCTAGACATACAAGAAACATAGTATGGATGGAAATTATCATCTTAAGATGCAGTTCATTTGTAGGTAAAATTGCAATGTATCTGATTCGTATCAAAATAATCTCCCAAAAATCACGATGTTACAAAAAGAAAAATGTTATAAACCGGACTTTTTTCACTTTATTGTATTCTTGCGAATTGAAAAATAATTAGAAAATTATTTTTCAGGTACTCATATAATTTTGTTTTCCCAATCAAGCGATATGCTTATTTGAAAAGTTGTGTCAACTCAATCATTCATTCATCATATTTATATTCATTTCATAAACGAGTATTAGTTCTCTCTCATGAAGATCAAAATATCAGAGAATAAATTTCAATATAGTATTTCGCTAGACAAGAGTGTATAATCTGCCAATTATGAGATATAAGATAAAAAAAAAGTCGTCATTTATATTTCATTCACGCAAGATGAAAGCCAACTTCGAATGCTCCCATTCCACGTCTCTAACCGCCCTCTGGATTTCCAAATTAATTAATACCAAAAGTTAAGACTGCAGTCGACTTTTCGGAAAATTTCTCCGCCTCTAAAAACTCACTATTAGCAGATGTTCGTGGAAAAGAAAGCCCCTCGAATTAAAATCTATTGTTCGGATTAGAGAAGGATTGAGAACAAATCAGTAAGGCAAAGGCTGCTTCCGAACCATTCTTGAAAAGTTCTGAAAGAACTGAACTCTGTTCAGGCTATAAGCTCCCTTGAGATTAATTATTATACCTACATTCAAATAACGACTCGAATCAGTTCAACCGAAACCAACTCAAAATTATTCTGGACCGGAATCTCAACAAAATATGATAAATGCCTATGAAATTTAAAATTGTAAGGACTACAACTCATAAAAGCAGTACATCACATTTGTCAACGAGTGTCGACGCGGTCGTCACGGTCGCAAGGAGGCCAGTCTTTTATGGACTGGTTACCAGTCCTTTAGGGACTGCTTTCCAGTCATTTAAGGACTGACTTTCAGTCCTTCAAGGACTGCATTCTGTTGAAATCTTTCTTATTTTCAGCAGATTCTAATGATCTTAAGAAATTTAACGACTTCAAGACAATTTCATTTATTCCAATATATGTGTACATACAAACATGACAACGACAAAATGAAACAACTCTACAGACACGTTCTTGTTATTTAACTGAGTATTAAATCATTGTGTTTAGTCTGAATTGAGTGCACAAGTCTGTAGATGTGTTATAAACAGTTTTCTCTTTCAGATTTGAGAACATGAATCATGCAGACTTGTGCTGTTATGGGTTCTTATAATCGATCCGATCCAGACGAGAACGTGAAATTTCTAAATTTCCTTCCATACAAACGAGGGAGAGACAGGTAGAAACTGCTGAAGTAGAGAGACATACTAGTCAGATCGTTCCGAACATCCAGACCGTGTACCTACCCAAAATACATAGAACAAAAAAAATGCTGGCAATTTACAGTTGAAATTGAAGTCAACATTGTAGGATGTTATGAAAGACGGAAAGTTTCGTATTACTAGTAGATATTTATTGTCAAAGATCGCAAAACTAACAGCGAAGATATTAGTAAAATCATACGATTTCTCTAAATTTAGTGAAGTTAAAAAAAAATCGCAGTCAACCATTAATTACTGCAAAAAAATAATTCTCTTCTCAATCCCAAATTATTTGTTTGCCCCCCCATCAGCTGATCACCGCCATGTTGTAACGTCAGCTGACAGTGCTCTATTAAATGTCAATGTCACGTCTTTCGATGACATCCAGAACAAAGTCGAATTTAATATCAATGAGCTCAGTTCGTTCGAATTCAGGGTTTTTTGTCAATTTGATTGCACACTGATCATCAACGAATATCTTAGTTGCACTAGTCTGAAGCAATCCAAATTCATTTTTGAGGTCCAATGAAACATTTTGAATTTCCAACTGTGTTTTCAAAACTTTCTCTCAGATTTGACTGAACAATTTCGATGAAATTCGTATATTTTGCGAATATGATATGATTTCAATTCATATTCCCAACAAAAACACAACAGCTGCTTTCGATCGACTTTTGACTAACCCAAATTCTGCTGAAGATGAAGGATTGATCCTTCGAAACATGTCCTCTCTCAATATTAGTCTTTCGACTACATGGCTTCTACAATGAAGATTATTTTTGGTGGAGTTAGACTGAAAGTTTTTTCACCTTCCTATTGAATCTCACCTCCACTGTGTGTGATGGATCGTTTCCGATGAACAATGGCTGCTTTCCATTTAAGGATTTGATGCACCAGGGCTTCTTATTCTAGTTTAATCAGTGGCTGAAAAATGACATCTGTCAAAATCTACCAATAGTAGGTCTAGAAAAAGAATCTTCGGGGCTTGAGACTCCTAAATGGAAATCGCCTATTGATCTGCTTTTATCTGTTTGAATTTGAAAGTTGTCAGAGTTCTGAATTTGGAGTTCCAACATTGCGACCCTGCCAAAAATGTCTCATAGAGCCTGAAAAAAAAAATATATAAGAGAATTTATGAGATCCAAGTTGGACAGTGAAACCGCATATCCGTGTAGAGCCATATTGGATATTCCTCAGTATTTAAAAGTCATTACAGATACATATGCCTTTCATATCTAATGGCATTTCCTAACTTTATTCCATGATATTTGAATGTGTTTTTAGACATAACTGTAACTGTTTCAAGTGACATTTTTGGCAGGGGAAGCTTGCTTCAGTCCGTGAAGGCTCTTATTCAGCTTACAAATAAGTCCTTCAGATTCTTCGAAACCTTTTGATTGTTTCATGAAAATCATTTCGTCTAATTCATCATAAAAAAGGTTTCCACAACAGACTGTGCCTTTTCGAAGTCTTCGGCAACTGCTATCGCAAGAAGTAGTTTTACTGATCCATATCTCACACCTGGTGAGAAAGTTTCCTGGTAATCGATCCCCTTCTGAGAAATTTCTCCGGTCACTAACCTTGCTTTGTATCTTTCTGAACCATTGCTATCGTGTTTTTTACGGAATATTCACTTGGAGTCTACGATGCTAACATTATCAGGAGCTTTAACTAGTGACCAGGTATTGTTTCTTTTCCGAGCTCCAATTTTTCCTCAATTGCTCTGAACCATTTTTCATTTTCGCAGGTGTTCAGAGCTGCATGATATGACTGGATTTTTAACTCCTGTCACTAACTGATACTGGTGGTTTTTATGACTTTCTGGATTGATTTGGTAACTGCCGTTTTGAGTCTGAACAATAACTTTATTATGATCATTTTATCCTGAATATTCCTCTTCGTTTTCTTCACAATGATCATTTTCATGCAGCATTATTTCTTTATATCCTGATTCTTTAATTGTCGGATAAACTAACACGTCTCTTTCGTTTTGTTTTTCATTTGCATTACTCTATGATTCATTGAAGACAATATTTATACTTATGAATATCTTTCTTTCCTCCGCATTCCAAACTCGATACTTACTAATAGAGTCGTCATATCCAAACAAAACAGGATTTTCATTTTCATGGGAACCAGAACTTAAAAAAGGGACGCTATTTTTTATAATTTTTTATAAAGTGTACGTGGTCCTTTACGACAATTCAAATATCCCGATACAGCAAAAACTTTCATGATATATTAGCCTGTGGGCAACTGGACAATTACTTCCAGCAAAGATCTGTTCCTTTATGAAATCCCTTACGGATAACAACTCTCTAAAAGTTTCCGAATAACTTGGAGATCTGTTCATAATTGATCCACCTAAGGAGAGTTGGGCTGGATCCTTGCTGATTCATTGGCTCATTTGGTCGTAAACAAAGTTAGCTTCCAACTTTTAATATTTCATTATACGGCACATGGTAAAACAATAAACTCTGCCTTATTGAGAATAAAGCACAAGTTGGGCTATATAAGGAGAACTTTTGCGGAGATAATAGATATATTCCATCGGTGTTGAGCGGAAAGTATTATTAATTAAAATCGCGAGAAGAGTCAGATAAATATGACGAAGATGAAGAAAACTGGTGAGGTAGTGAAATTCCTATCTATGGATGAATCGTGTTTTTATGTTCAGAATTGGGTCAATAATCAATGAAATTTTGATTGAATATGGTTGGTTATTGGTCAACTAACGTCTGGATATGGACAAATTTGTCATATAAGTAAATGTTCAGAACGTTTTTAGAGAAAAAAATATGGAACAATAGCGGACCCGTCAGATGCTGTCATGCCTCACGTTTTTTTTTTTATTGACGTTTGTAGAAAACATTTTTTTTGCATCTCGTGCGCGAAATACTTTGTTTATCTCGACTATTTTTTGTTTTTATTATCGGACTGTCGGGCAGATGTTAGTTGTTTTATGAAAAATCATTGTAGTATAAAAAACGAACATTTGAAAAAAAATTACTGTGTTGTAAAAAAGTCCGAACTTCTGAAGAAAATTGTCTTGTCGTAAGGAAAGAATCCAAATAGGTATTTTTCGAATGAAAAATGCTTGGTATCACCATAGGGACCGTTGGAAAGATTGGCAAAATATCCTAAAATGTCTATATTTTTGACCCACCCTGTATAATAGGTGGCTTCTTCAATCGTAACGACCGACTAACTGACATCACATTCGACTTTCTTCAAACCAGCAATGCCATTATTTTGTTACCAATCATCTAAAAAGTAATACTTTTGGATGAGTGAACGTTGCTATGGACATAGAAATTGATTTAAACTTGCATATGTAACTTCTAGTGACTTGTACTACAATATTCCAAAAAATTATCAAAATTGGCTGAAAGCCATTTCCCCATATACTTGGTGCGGGGTCCTTTTCGAAAACTTCACTGGGGTGTATTTTTAGTTCGTTTTGGAACCTTCCGGAGACTGTTTCGATTCATTCCGAAGGGAAAACCGCTGGGAAATTTTGGTGTACTACATGTCTTGAGTATTAGTGGCATTACTCGGGTATTAGTTGGGAATTATGGGCATCACTTGAATTATTAGGCATTACAGGTATTACTGGTGTATTACTCGGGCATTAGAGGAAGTAGTAAGATTGGGCAGTACTCAAGCATTACATGGGTACTACAAGGATATCTGGGAAGTGAGAAAACAATTACTGCACAATTATAATCGTTGAAAGGCAAAAAAGGTACTTGAAAAAAAGGTCATCCGACTAATTACCAACAAGGTTTTTCCGAAGCAGTACCCTCTCATGGAAGAACCATGTGAGGTCCATTGCCAAAAATGCCCATCAAAAACTTGGTTTTCTGTTTCGCGCAAGAAGCATTTCACTTCTCGTCACCTGATTATGATTCATAAGGCACAGATTCGACCTGTTTTGGAATACGGTTCCCATATATGGAGTGCAGCACCCAAATACACATCGAAACTTCTAGATTCGGTCCAGCAGATAGTCATTCGTCTCGTCGATGATACTTCGCTCACAAGGTCGCTCACTTCTCTGGAACATCGCAGAAATGTTGGCGATCTGTCTCTGTTTTATATATATTTTCATGGACGATGCTCTTCCGAAATATCATCAATCGTTCCACTGTTAGCGGTCTCATCGAGATTGACCCTTCGAGCTCAGTCCTTACATCCATATGCCGTCACTTTGGCGACATGCCGCACATCTGCTTCCCAGGGCTTGTTTTTCCACAGAACGGCAAAGTTTTGGAACTCGCTGCCTCGGGTGGTGTTCCCTGAGGCACACAGCCTTCAGAAATTCAAGAAGAACACCAATTCCTATCTTCTTTCCCTCTTCTGGCCCTCTTTGAACAATGCAGGATTTTCCTTTTCGTGGGAACCAGATCTTGAAAAAAAAAAAAATCTTTGGAATCTTCAAAAAATATTTCAGATTTGTCTGTTATAATATGGAAATTTTCCGAAAGTTTCAATTCCTACGGCTCTTCCTTGATAGACAAACTTCATATGACTTCATTAGTCGAGCTGAAAACAGTGTTAACCGCCAAACGTTCAGTATCGGTTTTTCAGGTGAAAATAAGTTTTTTTTATAAACATATGTCCCAGTTTTCAGGAAAAATCAGTTTTTTATTCATTACTGAAAGACCCTTTTGCTGATCATAATAAAACTCGACATACTCTTTGACGGTAATAAAAAAATGTTAAAAGTATATGAGAAGATCATAAAGAAGCTTATTAACACTATTAAAACACAATTGAATTATTTAATTGTATAGTATATTCACTATCACCCGCCTGGTGTGCATGGCATCACACGTTGAAAGGTAAGGACTGCGTCTTCCCTCTAGCTCGCACAAGTCTCTGGAGAACTTCCTATAGTTGCTCGTAAGGGGGCAGTCGGTTGATAGTAATTGGCCAAATTGCACCACTCCATATCGGACTCGCGGCGTTACCAAGAGGTATTTAGCGCATACCAAGCAGACCAAAAGATATTTCATCGAATACAAATCCGATGGAAATCGATCGGTATACTTGTCACGTGGGTTCTAAGAGTCACCATATGTCCTAAAATGTTTTTGACCCACGGGTGTGCGCTAATTTTGCTTGTTCATTGATAACAATAATAGTAATAATAGATTTTATTGAAAGGAATAGCAATAACAGATGAAGTTAAAGTACATCATATATAGAATATGGAATATCCTCTCAAATGGCAGGATTCACTGTATGTTCATTATAGAGTACCATGATCATCCATCCAACCATTAAAAGTGTATATACAGTTACAAAAATACATACAGTGTGACCCATTTAAGATGGAAGCACTCTTCTAAAACTTACATTTTCAACCGATTGCAATGATTTTTTTTCGTCAGGTAGACATTCAAAAAGTCCACCAGGACACCAAATTTCATGAATACTTATCTTATTTTTCAAGGTAAAAAATCTAAAAAAATTACTAGCGATTTTTTTATAAAAAATCTGACTACACCACTGCATTTGCGGCATTTTTAAATGGTTCATATGTAAATTACATTGAAATGCGTGAATCAATAAAAAAGTTATAAGGGAATGAAATTTGAAAAATATGCCGTTTAGTCAACTCAACAATTAAATTTCTGAACTTTTATCGAAATTCGGAATACACCACTGTATTCAGGAGGTCTCAATATATCACTAGTCGAATTTTCATCGAGATCTGTTCATAAATAAAAAAATTATAAGATAATAAAATTTGAAAAATAAGTAAATGAAATTTCATGAAAATGTCATTTTATCTCATTATTTTTATTTTTCAACAAATCTCAATGAAATTGTAGGCTGTGATATTTAATCTGGTTGTGTAGTCAAAGTTTTGATAAAAGTTCTGAAATTGGTGGGTTGATTAAACGGCATATTTTTCAAATTTCATTCCCTTATAGATTTATTATTGATTGACGCATTCCAACGTAATTTACATATGAACCATTTGAAAATATTGCGAATCCAGTGGTTTAGATTTTTTATAAAAAAATCGCTAGTAATTTTTTTAGTATTTTTACTTTGAAAAATAAGATTAGTTGGCCCTAGAACTGGAGATTTATCCATGAAATTTGGTGTTCTGGTGGACTTTTTGAATATCTACCTAACAAAAAAAACATTCTAATCGGATGAAAAATGATTTAGAAGGGTGCTTCCATCTTCACACTGTATTAACACAATACAAACCAAGTATGTTAATAGTTATCAAACTAGTACATTAAATCATTGATAGTATATATCATTGAAGGGTTCGGGTATAGAATAAAAACAATAATGGCAAAAATTCAATTAGATCAATAATTATTAAAAAAAAATTGTAAATTCAACATACAAATATTTGGAATTTGGTTAAATAACAAGTAACTTTTCACTCTTTTTTTAAAAATTTAAGTAGAAGTCCTTCAATTTGTTGGGAAGCCAGTTGTATAGCCAAGTTATGAAAAAAGTAACGGAACCACGGTAATGAGATGTAATATGCCGAGGAGGTGTCAGCAGCTTCCTTAATCGCAGATTCAGGTTATGAGTATCTGTCCGGAAGTTAATTTTATTGTAGAGATAAGTCGGTTTAGTCTGCGTGATCATTTTCTGGTAATAACTGCAAGCATCAAAAATATGACGGGATTCCATATTCAGCCATCCTAGAGTGTTCAAATGGTGAGATATAATGGTCCCTTCTACACGTGCCAGTAATGAGTCGGAGGCGAGAGTTCCGTAAAACTTGCAGTCTTCCCTTGTCGTCTTGTAGAAGGTAAGGACCATAAACCACATCAGCATAATTCGCAAATTATTAATATTGATTTTTGATTGAGTATCTTTCTATAGCGATAAATTGATTTAATACTACAGTATCCTAATTTCAGAACCGAGATTTTTTCCACAATCCTTCAATGGTAATTGCAAGTTATCAATTCTAATACTTATATGATTTAAGCATCGCTCTCTCATTGCTGATCTACCGAAGAGCATTACGAGCGATTAAGTGGGATTGATCATTATATTCATAACTGCCAAACCTCAAGAGAGCGTACGTTCTGAAATCATTACACTTTTTGCCAGCAAGCTGACGGGCTATTTAATATATGTCGAAGGTTAGTTGGGATTGTCATCAGTATATCAACATATCGTGATCCCAATTTCAACTAAGCTCCGAAATAATAAATATTTATTGAATCACCAACTCATCAAATTATTTTCATAATTTAATCTTTTCATTTGTGAGGTAAGATGACAATATTGCGCCAAAATAATTGGGAATCCAGCTGTTCGTCCATGCTTTGTATAATCAGCAGCAGCAAATTTCATATTGCACATTGCGAGCATTGATAATTTCTTGTCCCACTTTGCTACACCCATTAAGTTTGAAGTTCTTGGCATCTATTGCAGAACTTTAGATCCTCCGTCGATAAAGTTTAAGTTACGTAGTGTATTGAAATAGATTGCCGAAGTTTGGCAGTTATTGGGAATATCTGATTTTTTTTCATCACAGTTGATCGATGAAGCTTCTTGGAATCGCAGGACTGAATAACTTCGTCATTAATTGCAATGAAATATGGGGATTTTCGCTACTATTGCGGTGCATTATAGTCCGGTGGCAGGGAGGGTTTTCGATCACTCAAGTTTTTCTTATGTATTTTGACCCGCTGAATCCGAATTTTGAGGGTGACAAGCCGTGAAAGCATCCGGAAAATTTTCATGAACGATTTTCCGACGGAAATCAAAAAATTTATTTTTCTCAATTTTCAGTGCTTCTCATTCAGTCACATAATGATATTTTCAGGATCACCTTTTCTCAAATTATTCATATATATCTCGACTATGAATATCAGAAGAATCATCCTTGTAAAAGTCATTCTTGTGGATTTTCCGGCACTGAATTTCCCGATACGTTCACCTTGCATGGAAGCGGCATTTTTTATTCGCGAAGCTCACGTAGTGGAAAAATTTCTTATAGTGTCAATAAAATCGGGTTCAGCACATATTTTTTCATGATCACAAAGCATTTCAGTAGCGAAAAAACGAAAAATTTTCCTAAAAGTAAAAGAATTTTCCGAGGAAAATAAAAATAAATCTATATTTTCCAAAAACAAATAACGCTTCAATATACTACATAAAATTCTCTACAAAAAAAAGGTTTCTACAAATTTTTCTTTAAAATGCACCGTTTTCGAGTGAAATGTGCTCGAAATTTGAAAAAATACGATTTCCTCAATTTTCTGTGCCCTCTCATTTAGTCAAATAATGATATTTTCAGGATCACCTTGTCCCAAGTTATTCATATTATGTCTGGACTATGAATAACAAGAGATACATTCTTGAAAAAATCATTCGTTTGGATTTGGATTGAAAATATAAATGTGACTGAATGAGAGAGCACAGAATATTAAAAAAATCGCATTTTTTCGAATTTCGAGCACCTTTTACTCGAAAAGAGTAGAGAATTCCATGAAGTATATTGAATAGTCAATTGTTTTTGGAAAATTCTTTTACTTTAATTAGGTAAAATTTTCCGTTTTTCCGCTACTGAAATGCTTTGTGATCATGAAAAAATATGTGCTAAACCTATTTTGATCGACACTATAAGGAATTCGCCCACTGCGTGAGCTTCGCGAGCTTAGCGAATAAAAAAATGCCGGTTTCATGCAAGGTAAAAGTATCGGGAAATTCAGTGCCGGAAAATCCACAAGAATGACTTTTTCAAAAATGTCTCTTCTGTTATTCATAGTCGAGACATATATGAATAATTTGTGAAACGGTGATCCTGAAAATATCATTATGTGACTGAATGCGAGAGCACTGAAAATTGAGAAAATCGCATTTTTTCGAATTTCGAGCACGTTTTACTGAAAAACGGTGCACTTTAAAGAAAAACTTGTAGATACATTTTTTGTAGAGAATTTTATGCAAAATATTACGACATCATTTGTTTTTGGAAAAAATGGATTTTTCAATTTCCCTCGGAAAATCGTCCATAAAATTTTCCGGATGCTTTCACGCCTTATCACTTCAATTCAATTATGTTTCTAGAATAAGAAAAATATGCAACGTCATTTTGACTTTCATTGTAATATTTTTATAATAACAAAACAACTGATAACACATTGATGATCTTCTATTTATCCTTTAACCGATTTTTTTTCATTTCTAAAACGATTGTTATCTCACTGTCCATTCTGAATATATATTATTTCCATTGAAAATATTTTTTCCTATCTCTTCTTCTAACTAGTTTGCCCTTGATTCTTGTCTAGTTCTCCCTTCATCCCATTCTGTTCATTCCTAGTTGTTATTTCATTTTCCTAATCACATACTGATAAAAATGCCACACATATAGATGAAATAGATAGGAAGCGGTTCGTATATTTGTTTCGCCCTTAACGTGATGATTTTATTTTGAGCGAAATCAAGATAGCCCCGAACACAGTTATTTCGGTATCTATCTTCATCGCAGTGCACGGTTAACGTACTAAATTTTCAGATAATTAAATGCCTTGCCTTCAACGAGAGAAAGAAATATTGAGCAATTCCACGTAATAGTTGACTTAATTAGTTCTTTGTATTTCAGCCACTCTACATCTTTGAACCTTATTTATCGTTATAAACAACGCCTAGTTAGTGAGTTAACGATGTTTGCTTTGGAACATGAAACGAGGAGAGGAGAGCTATTTTCATTTTATAGTATTGTTGAGTTCAGGAGGTTTCGTTTATAAAAAGTTGTACAGTTAATTGAAAAGTTCTGGGAGATGTTAATTGAATAACAAGGTATTCCTAGGAGAATTATCGAAACTAATGTCTGATTTGATGAATTATGTTTCGTTATTTCATCAACAAGAACAGCGAATCTGTTTTAATAAAGAAAAAAAACTGTTCTTGTATAGATACGCTATCACCTCTGAAACATATCGGCGCTAACATTGGGTGGTATTCATAAAGTAGCAAATGCTTATACTTCAGGTTTGTCTCTCTCATTACTTAACAAAACGAATAGGTCTTTTTCAAGAAATCCGAGTAAAAGCATTTGCTTCAGTTTTATGCATACAACCCATTGTCTCTCCCCTAGCACAATCAATGGATATTTTAATAAGGTAATTATATTTATCTAATGTTCGATTTTTCTAATGTACGATCTGTCAAAGATCTCGATACTCGAAGACTTAAAAGTCGGAATTTCCGAGTTCGAAGTCGGAAAAATAGAATTCTGACTTCGAAATCGGAAAAATAAAATTCCGACTTTAAACTCGGAAATTCCGTGTTTGAAGTCGGAATTAAAAAAAAAAACTATGTGGCCCTTAGACGCGTTCATAATTTTTTATTCCGTCTTTCTTGTTTACAATTATTCCCTCTATCGGTACAGTTCATGAAACTACGCTGCAATTAACTTCCTTGGATAAAAAATATGTTTCGTCGCTTGTTATCGGCCGACAGGATCTTGATTAAAACCATGTCAAGACAAATATTCAACAAGCAATAATTGATTTCACGCCACAATCTGGAACTAAAGCCAAGCATGCCTTTGAAGCTGTTTCCGTAACTGATTTTCGAAAAGAAACAAAGAGCGGGAAACGCAATTTGCAATTTCCAACGAAACATCGAATAATCTTCGATAAAAACACGAACCGTTGTAGGCACAAAGGCATAAAGCAAGTTCTTAAACAAATACTCGGAAGTCTCAAAGAATTGCCGCTCGTATTGAAATCTCTCGACAAAGTGACTGAACTACGAACCAATCTGACGGCGACCTTATCTCGGGAGAAAATCAATTTGTCACGGATTTATAAAAAAGCTGGAGAATGGAGGAGCAATTTGGATACAATGAAATTATTTTACGATTAACACTCGAATGTCATTAACGGCTTTGGATTATTCACGTCGTTATAAAGTGGAAACGGAATGAACCTAGTCCTGAAGAAGTTTGAACTCCGCAATATCCTTATGGAAAATGGCTCTCGGCTAAATTCCCTGAATTTTTGGTATGTTGTAGATTTTGACTTCCTCGGCAAAAGTGTCCATGGGCAAAAAAAAATCGGCCCATTAGTTTTCGAGATACAGGGTGTCAAAGATGAAAAGTGAACCTTTTTGCTAAGAATTTTTTACAATTCTAAGAATTGACCAAACTCCTATTTATTCTGCGAATACCATGCCTCAATGATGGTACAATGTCACCTTGATCTCGTATCCATTATACTTTTTTGTGCTCTACAACAGGGTGAACAAAGAAAGATCTAGTTTGATTAATTTTACATCAACCAGTGTGAGTTCTCTAATTGGAAATAAATATTCAATATAGCCAGGATGAACTCCCTGAATCTCGACCAAAGTTAACTGATTTTTTTTAAACAGGGTGGTTCGAAAATAGGGGTACGTCAACCGCTAGATTTTTAGTTCGGATAAGGGAGAGAATTTCATTAATATATCAAGCATTCTTCACTGTTGATAACGTTACACAGTCATTTCATGTATACAGGGTGAGTAAAAATATATAGTCCAATTTTCTTAAAAAAATGCTGTTTTTTCAATAAATACTCTTTATTTCGAAAAAGAATCGGGTAATTTTCATGATTTTTTTATATAATGTACAGTTTGAGGAGTCCGAAATATTGTCATCAATTTCAGCAAAGGTCTCCGGATTCACCGATATTTATTGAAAAGACAGCATTTTTATATATATATATATATATATATAAAAAATTTAAATTTAAAATGTATCATCATCATCATTATATTCTTACTGACCTGTGCTTCCTTGTTCAG
Organism: Chrysolina haemoptera; assembly: GCA_958298965.1. Classification (NCBI taxonomy): domain Eukaryota; kingdom Metazoa; phylum Arthropoda; class Insecta; order Coleoptera; family Chrysomelidae; genus Chrysolina; species Chrysolina haemoptera. The sequence goes on along the minus strand of OY282590.1, from coordinate 6,670,160 downwards.
GTTTCATCCGATCTTTTGGTCGCATCCCGTGCCGAAGAAGGATTCAGGTCCCGTTTTAGTTGTTGCCAGCTAGAAGGTCCCAGACGAACTGCTTCTTCTGAATTTCGGCTGGGTATTTATAGGAAAAATGATATATCCATAGATACCAAGGTAGTCATGTTAAATTTGATGTATTTTGCTGGACAATTTCACTCACTATATGAAAGTCGCGGCTCCTGCGATATGAGGACCAATCAGAATGGGATATCGCGAAAGTACACGCTTCCTTTCGCTTCCTTTCTTTCCGATCCGGAAAGACCACGTCGTCAAGTCAACCACAAATATAAACAGCAATGATACATCTTGTAATCTAATTTAACATAAACGTCAGGTTGACAGACTTCATGTTTATTATATATTAGTTGCAACTATTGAAGAATTCCCTTTGTTTACTCGATCAAATTTCAAATAATATCTTGGTTGGTTCGTGAAATTATCTCAATAAATACGACTCGTGCTCACAACACAATCGATAATTCTGTCAGAAATCTTTAACTCGATCAAATTGCTTTGAGTCCCTACGGGACTCGTGGTGTTACCAAGCAATTTGATCTCGTTGATTTCTGACAGAATTATGGATAGTATTGCGACCACTCGTGGTATTACCCCCGAAAATCCAATTTTACTTGGAATCCGCACGAACCAGGAAACTTACAAAAAAGGTGCTGAGATAACTAGACTTTTATTATGGAAGCTTCGGTACAAGACCTCAGAAAAGGACCCTGTTGTGCCCCCTTTTGCCCAGAGGAGTCTGTGAGGAAGAGTATCTAGTACAATTCCAGAGTAGTAATACTCAACTCCTGCATTTTTTGTTCCGAAACCAAAGCTGTTTCACCTTGAGGCTATTGTTGAACATCAGAGATTGGTATTCTGCCCTCTAGTTGCACAATGTTAGGGTTCTATCCTTTTGGTTTCGATACTTTCACTTCCAAGAAAGGAAGTCCTCTAGATCCTTTCCTTTCTGTACAGGTATGTCCAGCGTAGTGCATTGTATACTTCAACTATTCGTTTGAAACTTTCCTGCTCCTTGCTTAGAATCCCAGAATTAACCAAATCAAACATCACCCCGGGTCACCCTGTCTCACATGTCTTTCATATGCGGTACATATTTTCACATTAAATGCCATTTTATTGAAGCGGCAATAAAAATTGTGTTTAGAATGTGACTCTGTCTTGACCGCAGCTCAATGTCATGGAAATGTAAATAAAGGGGTCTAGTCGTAAAATGACATCAACCTATACTAATTGTTCATCATTTGCTACCAATATTATTTTTAATAAATGCAACCATTAGTCGTGATAAATCCGAGGCAGTTCGACACACAGAATATCGTTGAGAGTTGATAAAGTCAGTCGAGCAACCACCCTGCATATTCGAGTAAGATGAAGGAGCAACACTCCTCATTTCAGAACACAAATTTCCACTTAGGCACTTCGGAAGGGGTGATACAAAACACACTTCGAATAGTCCCGTGACGAAGGGTATGCCACGACAGCCACGTGAAGAATGCGCTACTAACCTCACCTAAATTCGATCGATAGCATAACATGTCACTCGCTGAACTTGAAACAAATGAAACGACAACAGAAGCGTGATTTTATCGAATCATTCGATAGGTTGTGGGTTTAAATATGTCTGGAAGATTATTAATGGCATTTTCCGTTGAAATGCCAATCTTATTTTTATAACGTTGGAAATGGAATGCCATGAAACTCCGCTTACATAATTTTCATCGAATGAAAATTCTCAGATTTCATGCTACTAGAAAAGGCAGTGTACTTGATTTTTGGAGCGAATTCATTAAAGCTGCATCTAGGGTTAGAATGAAAATTCGATACGAGTCGAAAAGCGAGCGCGAGAAACCACGAGCATCGTGAATTTGCATTCTAACCGAGTAACCGACTCCGCTTTCTCCACGATCAAAAATGTTGATTAAATGAAATGAGAAACAATAAAAAATGCATAAGAAATAACTAACTCTGTGTAAACATATACTATTTTTTTACTACGGGAAAAGATGCATAAAAATAATAATATACAGTGCTAGTCAAAAGTCGACTCCCCCACTCATATCTTTTGAACGGATTGGAATTTTTCTTTAGAATTTGCTTTGGTGAAATAATCGTTCATAAGCTACTTTTGACACAAAAAAAATTATTTTAATTTCAAATGGTGGGTCGAGTGATATCCCATTTAAATCACCTTTCAATTTTCTATATGACAGCAAAATTTAAAACGCAATATTTATCCAGACCAAAATGGCGGTACATAATATTAGAACTCTCATTGATTAACCGCACTCCTGGTAACTTGTGTGATAAAAAAAATTTCAGATAAAAATATTCATACAAAACAAAATGGCTTTACTTGACGTTACAGCTCTGCTATGAGAACCCTTTATTATTATTCAGTTAGCTATGTTATCTGTTTGCTGGTACAGAAAACTTCTTAAGAAGGGCACCTTGAAAGGTCTGATGACATAGTGGAACTAGTTGGATTCGAAAGTATCCTCATAGCAGAGGTACAACATTATATGCCGCCATTTTGTTTTGATCAAATATTTTTTACTGGTATTCCATGACGTATAGAAAATTTAGAGACGTTTTAAATAAGGTATCACTCGACCCCCAAAGCGGATTCCAAAAATCTTTCAACATGACAGCCTGACGTCATTTTGAAAAATACACAGAGAAAAAAGTTGACTAACGGTTATTAAACATTCAATAATCGCAATTAAGAACTTGAATACTATATGGGACAGATATACTGTTCGATAGTTGTAGATAAAATATTTTTTCTGAATTGGTATACCTGCAGCAGACACTCTGTTGAGTAGTTCATTGGACGTAAATGAATGATTATATCAACACTCAACTCACTATTATTAAAGTGTTGAATAACATTGACTGGTAGGTGGATTGTTGCATACTGAGTACTAAACACATTGATGAAAATGTATCAGGCAGGAAAAAGATGTTCTGTTGCGGAATCATGGTTCACCTGCCACTAAAACTCGATATCGACGATAGCAGATTTTTTTTTTAACTTGTTGTAATGGTACGAAAGTTCGTTAATATATTTATGGTTATTAAAATTTACCCAAGTGAACTTGTGTACCTGTCACTTTTCTCTTTGTGAGACATTGTTTTTGTTGTCAAAAAGTGGTCTATGAACTATAATTCAAGAAAACAAAATTTCAAATGAAAATTCTCATCCGTTCAACAGTTAGCAGGGGTTACCCAAGTAATTCTCGAGTAATACCCCCCTAAGTAATGCCAGTCAGAAAAGTATTAAAAATAATAAAATCGTATCTTAATGTATCTTAAAGTTATTCCTCTAATAACCGAGTAATACAACAGTTATACCTGTAACGCCCAATAATTTTCAAGTCATGCCACTAATTCCCAACTAATACCCCAGTAATGCCCCTAATTCCCGACTAATACCCGAGTAATGCGACTAATACCCAAGACGTACACCAAAATTCCGTAGCGGTTTACCTTCGTTCACAGTCGTCTAGATTGAAAGATAAATTTCGATAGAAAAAAAAAGTTTGGGCATAAAAATGACAAATGGTTGTGTTCAGAATGTAACATGTTTATAAAAGAAGAGAAAATGTACCTGTACTAAATTCAAATTAGAATCCAAAATCGATCTCACGTACATGAAATAAGGTAAAAGCGATTTTGCCACACAATGTTCAACATGATGTGGGTTACTTTGATCAAGTTTTTGACCCCCTCTGGAACTCAGTTTCTCAGCTAAGAAAAGTGTTTCAACTCTGGGTTTGCGTTTGAATTTGACATTTTGGAAGTTCTCTCCAACAACCTTCATTAGAGCTGTCTTTCAACAATTCCACTGCTCAATGACATGATGACATCTGTATTGCGGAATGGAAAACCAGTTGCTCAGCTTCTGAGTTTCGGCTTCATCACGGAAGTTTCTTGTTGGTTGCATTTCTACATGCTATTCTGAAGTTGATCCTTCGATGTTGCAGAACTCGTCGACGTCAGGTACAGGTCGCCTCCCCATTCATGATTATCGTTGAATACTGGGCCCCACTGGTATTTAATAATATTTCTGAAGAGTGGTGGAGACCTGTACCTGGGAAGTTATTTACGCATTGGAAAGCCGTTCAACACCTAGAATTGGCATACATACCTTCTTCTCCCTCCACCCCAGCCCCCTCACCAACACATACCTAAAATCTGTGAACCATGTGAAAGTGATTTTTGATATTGCAAGGAAGATTTTTTAAACAAAAGAAATTGCTAACAATTTGCAAATTTGAAAAAAACACCAACTTTGAAAAGCTGTATCTCAGAAACTATTAGGCCTATAGAAACAGAAAAAAATTGCAAATTCTATCTTGTTTAAAGGAAGTATTCATGGTTATGGTCGAAAAACCACTCCTTCGTGGTCAAAAACTTGAAAAAGTGCAAAAATTGCATTTTTTGGCCGGGAAACTGAGTTCTGGAGGAGTCTTGAGATCAGGGATTCATCAGGACCAAGTAGCTTGAATTTTTCCTTAAATAAGAAGGTGATAGTCCATACTCGAAGTGGAAGACCAAGTTTTTTTGGAAAAAGAACACAAAGTCGTCTCCACGAAATTTAATAGAGCAAAGGATATAAATCCAATCTCAAACAACAAGACATGTTTCGAACATATATATGTTCATCTTCAGTTGGGTACAATTAGTAATATAGAAAAGCTGAAAATGTTATAAGGTTAACAACATGTGGATAATTCATCATATTTTATACTTACAAAGTGTGGAGAGAAAAATACAAAAATAGTAGGAACTAACAATTGAGCTATAGGTACATGATGTACTTTTTACATGTTATTTATATGAAAATAGGGGTAGAACCCCAGAATATCAATTCAAAAGACATAATCTTGAACGTGAAAACTATACCATACACGAAGCGACGCTTATTCTTTACAAAATGGAAGAGAAACAAAATTCCCAATGGCAGAATGACACTCCTTGGAGACAGAGGGGACACCTAGTGGAAACCTTAAGCAACCTTTTAAATAGGTGAAAAAGAAAACTATATTTATAATATACCCGTAGGACAAGCGACAAAGTGTAGTAATTTAGACGGCACATGGCCTATGTGATTTGAATTTGGAATGAAAATAGGCAAAGTTAGCAAAATACTTATAAGTTATATAATGAGAATTAATGGTTAATAAAGTTCGGAGAGTTAAAAAAAGGTATGCAATCATAATGGATCTGATCATTAAGAGAATGAACAGCAGGTTGTTTCAAAGTTAGATTTATATGAAAAATTTCACTAATATTCAGTAAAACTCCCTTATTATCAATCCAGAAACTAATTTTGACATACTACATATTTGTAATAAGGGAGTTTTACTGAATATTAGTGAAATTTTTCATATAAATCTAACTTTGAAACAACCTGCTGTTCATTCTCTTAATGATCAGATCCATTTTGATTGCATACCTTTTTTTAACTCTCCGAACTTTATTAACCATTAATTCTCATTATATAAATTATAAGTATTTTGCTAACTTTGCCTATTTTCATTCCAAATTCAAATCACATAGGCCATGTGCCGTCTAAATTACTACACTTTGTCGCTTGTCCTACGGGTATATTATAAATATAGTTTTCTTTTTCACCTATTTAATAGGTTGCTTAAGGTTTCCACTAGGTGTCCCCTCTGTCTCCAAGGAGTGTCATTCTGCCATTGGGAATTTTGTTTCTCTTTCATTTTGTAAAGAATAAGCGTCGCTTCGTGTATGGTATAGTTTTCACGTTCAAGATTATGTCTTTTGAATTGATATTCTGGGGTTCTACCCCTATTTTCATATAAATAACATGTAAAAAAGTACATCATGTACCTATAGCTCAAATTAAATTGGGAGATTCACCGAGGTTAGAGCAAGCATGCCCCCATGCTTGATGACGACGAGCTGTTTAAATAGTAGAGTAGCGTTGATCAAGAATGAACAGTGTCGGTTAGAGAATAATCGTTTATGTCTGAATTCAAGTGGTTTGTCCGTAATGGAATCGGAACCACCTCAAAGCAGCGGGTCAGAATATATCGTTGATGAAAAAGTGTCAGAACTTGATGACATCGAAACAGAAGTAGAAAGTGCAGGGTCAAAGACCAAACGAGTTGAAGTTTATAAAAGTGTGTCTAATGTAACGAAAAAAATTACGGATTATTTCATAGTCGAGCAAGATTATGAGTGTAATAGAAATAATGACAAACAAGGCAAATGTACCCTATGTACGGCGGTTTTACGCGACATTTGCAAGCTAAACACACTTGACTCTAGGAAAAAAAATGGTAGATCCAGCCCTCCTAATTCCGGGGCAAATACCTCTACATGTTCGAATAGGCGTAGCACAAATTCAGCTTCGAGTTGGCTTGAGAAGGTAAAACAATAATAAGATTTCAGCTAAAAACCATATAGTACTTTGTGACACAATTGAATAATCTACACGGTGGGTCAAAAATATGTCCACATCTTATTTTCTTCTATAATTGTTTTATTTGTGGCTGGTTTTTTGAAAAATTTTTAATACTTTCAAAAATCTATAGGATTCCACCGATCCAGTGAAAATTGTGGCATATGCTATTCATTTTTATACCGGCCATTTATGAATATTATTGTACTGTATTTTACTAACTACAGTTTTGTTTATTTTGCATCCATATATTTTTATTCTTTTTGCGTTTTGGCAGTTGATTAAATTAATACGAAAAATATACCAGTTCTTTTCAAGAAAAATCAAGAGTTCGATTTACAAGTACTTGATGTTTAACTACTTGAATCGACTTGAATTTCAAAAATAAATACTTGGCTTGCCTTGATTTCAAGTCAAGTAAAATAGTTTAAAAAATCCAGTCAAGTAGTGAATCTCTGGTCGAGATCGAAGACTTGGTTGAAGTACCCCCACATTATCTAGAACACTGCGTGAAAAAATCGCTTCTACCTTATTTCATGTACGTGAGAATGTCCTATTTGACTGAACTACTGGTCTTTCATTTAAAAATCGAACGTTCATATCACTTCTGATGAGACCGAAAGTTGCACGACGCTAAGTTATTTGTCAAATAATGCAGTTTTGAGTTGAGACAAATCATTCAAATTTCATTCCACTATCTACAAAATAAAAAACTTTTCGTGGACACACGATTTACATTTTTCAGGAAAATATGAATGAGGTAAAAGAATGCATATAATACATTCGAAATCGATCAATTTTCATTGTCGAAAATGTGGTTCTTGCAAACACGTCGACATAATCACTCTATTTGCATTTTTAACTATATTTGTCGGAGTACTTTGATCCTTCCACTGCCTCCGAGATGTGCCAATAATTCACCTTGTTTCAAAATTACACAGCCCTTCAAAGCTATCGGAATAAATCAACATCTGCTTTATTTGTGCACGGCAAATATGTTCGAGATTCTCAATTATCTTGCAGATCTTCCGAGTCAAGGCTGGAGCAATATTTACTTTGCCCCGAACGGGATGAGCATTTTTGTGGGGAAATGAATGAGCGTTGTTGCGTGATTTGAGTGTTGGAATCTGAAATTCAATTTGAGAGGAAGTAATAACAAATGAGTTTGCTTCAATTATGCAAGGAAAATATTTACTAATATCAAAGGAGTGGTCCTCGACCTGTCGTAACGCGCGTAACGCCTATGATACTGATACTTTCGGTTACGATAACTTCTGTAATAACGGAGGTACGGACTTCCTGGCTATTCATCTTTCTTGTGGAGTGAGCAACAACAAAACTCAATAATACGCTTCATGAGTGCTAATGTAGCAATAATGTTTATGTTGAACTATATAAACAATTACAGAAAATAGAATAGTGTGGAGTGAAATTCACATGTTCAATTTTGGAGCAATTCGTGATGGTTTATAATATGTTTTTGTTTACTAATTCTCGAAGATGTGCCACTGAAGCAAACATACTTATGTTTCGATGACACACCACTTCTTCTGCTTACGGTCTCCCACTATTTTCGTCGACGGAAATATATTGGGGATTAAATGCGAAAGAAGCGAACCTTGCTTCAATGAAATGAACGATTTCTGTGAGTGATATTTTTTAATAACATTCTCCCTATCTTATTTAATGAATTTTCAATGAAAACTAGAGAAAATTTCAAAAAATCAACTATCTGAATGAAAATGCAAATTTTCACTTTCAAATTTTTTTTTTTCAGTTAGAGTCTTTTCACAATATCTATCAGATGTAATTCAATGGCAAGTATTTGTTTTCTGTTAGATATTAGATACAAAAATCATATTTGTTCCACTTTTCAACATGAATACCTCCCAAGAGGTTATCTTGAACGATAGAAAATAGCGAGTAAAGTTTGTCTTTCAGCCGAATATGATTCCACAACAGATTTTATGAATATCTTATTCATATTTTCGAACAAAAATCAAACAATCATCGTTTCAACCCCGGTCCATGATGATAATAATTAAAAATCAAAATCGATCATCCGGAAATAACGGGCCATGGTAATTATTCAATAAAATTTCAATGCTCCAATTCTTGGTACGTTCGTGCAATATTGCATGTCTCTCCTTCGGAACCGAGCTGTCTTGGGATCCTTCACGTGATTTTCCATTGGAAGAGAAAGCATAAAACTATTAAGATCCTGTCGTAATGCCCGTCCCTGAGATTATCGTTTCATTTTGATTTTCTACTCGATCACGCGAATGCGGAGCTGAAATTGATGTCAGTTCGATTTTATTAATTCAGGGCGAATTTATTACCAGTCTCTGATTTGAATGATATTTCTGGATGATCAATAAGTATATACAGATTCGGGAATAAATTTCGAACAATAGGTTTTGATGAAGAGCGACAAAATTGAGAAATAGTTGTTGATGCCGCTGCTAAAACCATTGACAGATTACCGAAAATGATTCGAAGTACTTTGGAAAAGAATAGATTTCATTGCTAAGAAGTACAAAAAATTCAGGACATTTTTTACGAGGACAACATTTGACGGATTGAATTCTTTGAAACCATGATGTAAAAACAGAATCAGAGTGAAATTATGTCGAGAAACGTTCAATTTTCAGATGAATCATCGTTTTTTTCACATATATGATCCAGAAATAATTGTAGCCATAGTGGTTTCACTCGATTCACGTGTTATCAAAAACCCTTCAGTCATATTGTTCCTCATGGAATTAGTATAGCTTTTACGACCTCTCAGTCAATTTTTGTTTGATGAGACTATTTATTGTTTATATAGGTGTTGCCATCTAGCCAGAATTCATTGTATTAACTAACTCTTGCGTTTATGTGTATACTTCACAGAAAGCATAACAGGTTGAATGGTGTTGGAGTGTTTTGACAATTATTAGAGTGTTTTTGCTCAGGTTCAAGTAGAATATATGTACTTACAATATAAGTCAGATGTCACTTTTTGCAATAGGTAAAAAATAATAATGAAAATTTTCATATTTCTTTGAAAATTATTCCGTAATTTCATATGCCCCGTATGGAGTACACGGTGATTTCAAGGTTGCAAAAATTCATATTTTATTTCTATTTTTTAGACGTTACAAGCAGTAATATATTCCAAAGACTCAGGCGTGGATAGGTTTAGGGGGGGGATTTTTGTGTGATTTCATCTATCTTTTGGAAAATTCGTCAAAATAAAGTGCTTTGGTCAAAATGAAGTGCTTTGTTCAAAATTGTTTTCGTCAAAATAAAGTGGTTTTGTCGTGAGGCGTGCGTTGGGAGGGGGGCAATTGCCCCCATTGTTTTCCCACTGTATCCGCGCCTGCATAGATTGAATAACAAGGAATTGCTCGAGCTCCAGGAAAGTGACAAAGATACAAAGAGTCCAATTATTTCGCGATTATCTGATGAAGATAATAAGTGGGGCGAGAAGGACGAGGATGAAAATAAATGAAATGGAATTGGAATTCAGGACAGTTATAGTTATTCTAATGAGAATAATCATATGCATTTGCATGTATGTACTGACAAAGTTGAAATGAGCAGTGGGTACTTCAAGGCAAACTAGTTCAGTCCTCAACGGAAAATACGGACTAATTAAAAACCATGCCAGTTTATTGGCATAATGAAACAAATAATCATAACCAAAGATAGCAGCACTTTTTATTAATTTTTTCATGTTATTATTTATTTGCTTTTTTTACTCTTTTTCAAACAATATACTGTAGTAAAGTAACATTTTGTGTTTAATCCATTCAGTCACATTGTCCCTCACCAAGGACATGACGTCAAAGTAAAAGGGGAGGGGGTTCACAATTCTTTCCTTCACTGAAAGTCATTGAAAAATATCTGAACATATGCTCACAATTTCAGATTTTTCTTGAGAGTCTTTCTGGGGTCTTGACTGAAAGGGTTTCAAATACACAAAAACATGGAACGCTATGTATTAATTTGTACTGCATATTCAAAGCTGCTTCTCTTACCATCTGCTCAAAAATTATCGTAACCCGTCACATGAACATTTTGTCTTCATTCTCTTACACAAAGTTGGTGAGAAAATGAATTCCACCTAATTTTGCTTTCATTAGTATTACTACACTGTCGGTTACCAGTACATAAATTCAGTTTTCTGGTCACGCTTCGCTATTTAAATGTAAGTTATTCCATTCCACCTGCATTTAAAATCAAGAACCGCCCAGGCCGCACGCTGCACTCGCCGCAATCGATACTGTTAGTGCAGTTTAATACAATCAAACAGCAGTTGAAGTTTTCGAGAATTTGCTGTCTACTACTTGCCAAAAATTAATTTCACAAGCGGAAGCTTTGTGGAATACGGCTTTGCGTGATTTCATATTTAATATTAATATAAATGAAACACAAAATAAAACTAAGTTTAGTCTAAAAGATGAGATGTAGTGCCTTCCTGGTCATAGGAGAGAACAAAGGCATCTACATTTATGAGGGATTTATGCCACGTGCTCACATGAGGATGTGTACAGACTGTCCGCTGTAGGTAGTTAGGCAATGCATACAGACTATAGCGACAAAGGGCAACGTTGTCTGCTGCATAATTACTCATGTCCAATCCCTCTAAAGGAAAATCAATTGAAACATTAAATTTTCTTTGGAATCTTTCTGTCGAAGAAAACCGTTTTAAATTATTTCGTACACTTTCTTCTCTCCTTGCATATGGTACAAGTCGGCTTCTCGTCACCATCCAAAGTTTCTTCCCTTTTGAATGAGTGATAATCTGAGTTGGCCTGTTCTTCGAGGTATTGGGAGGGAAAGATCCTAGAAAAGATCAGAAGTGACTGAACAGTGACCACAATAAGTATATTTCAATGTAGATTTTAACTGGCCAACGAAGTTATCTACAAATAGGGAATTGTCCGTCCTTAAGTATCTTGACCATGACTCTAGAGCCTTCTCACTGTCACTTAATTTCTCATTTATCCTGTCATAATGTGTTTCGGCTTCTCCGTTGCTTCATTGACGTCTGAATGTAGACCCTGTAACAGGAATCGTAAGAACTCATGAGCATCTTCCTGGGCATAACCGATGAAACGGGTAGCGAATTTTTGGATTTGACTTTCCGAAGCTACAATATTCACAACTCTATTTGACGAATCTTCTGACCGAAGTTTCTTGATCACCTCGGCAAAAGCTTTCATTAAAGCTCCATCCCTAGATATGCCAGTTTTTACATCACTTGTGTATGCATATTTTTTCAAATACTCCAATAACCTTCTTCTGTCCGATAAACACTGGATAACACTGTTCATGAAGCATGTGTTACCAATACTTTTCAACCCATTAAGACCAAGAGTTTTGACAATACGGGCCTGATGGTATTAAAGCTGTTTGTGCTGCGTTTTCCATTTCTAACGTTTTCGGATTAGTTTCTGTTATGGTGACTATTCCTGTCACTAGATCGGTGTGATAAGGATGTTGAATCAATGTTGTTGCGTCCACTGTTGCAATTTTTGTCTGAGAAGTCTTTATATCGGTGATTGCCTCTGTCACTGGAGCGACGTGGAAGCGAACTTGAATTTTTACCGCTTGATATTGAATTTGTGGCAGGTATTACGACTTTTTGAGCAGTGTTACGAATAAAAGCTAGAAAAAACTTTTACTATAGGTTTATCTCTCTCATTTATTTATAAAATGGACAGGTCTGTTTCAAGAAATCTGAGTAAAAGCATTTGCTTAAGATCTATTCATTAGATCCATTGAACCACAATGAATACAATCGGACGAAAATGAAACCATAAGAGGCGAATAAATATTATCAATTATATTGAAGTAGTATTAGGTCTGTAGCTGAATGGAATACCAAAATTAGTTGATGGCATAGCAGACGGAATAGAATTGAGTTTGAAAAATGTGGATCAACCGGGATCTCATTTTTTCAAAAACCGGCGATTCACATTTCAAATTCAGCTCAGTGTCAGTATGAAATTATGATAATTGTTAAATGAAAAGATGAACAAGCACAAGGACGCAAAACCTCCTTCTAACCACCCAACGTGACAGATATACTCATCAATTAAAAAAAAAATATTTGAAAAAAGTATTACTTGTACTAGTTATTGAATTCGCTGTATGATCAAAGCAGTTTTTTTTTGTTCATTGACCTACTGTTGTTTGTCATACGTGACACATGACAGTAGAGTAAAAATATCCATAAAAAAAAAATCAAGGTGCATTGAATATACAACGAATATACTAGTATATGTGATAGTTTTTAACATTTTGAATATAATATTGATATTTGAATAATCTTCGAAATAATGTATCACTTGACCCCCCATTTCATTAAGAAATGGGGTGGTGGCTGTCACTTCGAAGGGGTTACAGGGCGGGGGATTTTTTATGTCTTTTCAAAAACATAAATCGACGTGTTTTAGGGTTTTTATTGAAAAAGGTTACTAACGTAGAAAATTAATGTATTCACTACTTTAGGATCTCACTGTAGGTGTCTTAAAAAAAAATACGATTTTACAATAATAAAAATAATAATGATGTGAACAAGGATGTGAATTTTGGATCTCAAAAACGACTTCAACGATTTGGAACATGTTTTGTATTTAGATGGGTTAACTCAAGTTCATCTCTATAGGCGTCTTTTCTGAAAAAATATGATTTTACTAATAATAATAACAATAATGTGAATTTTTGAATAACCTTTTAGATATTGGATCAATTTTTTTATTCTGGTAAGTTTCTGATTTTGAAGTTCATTCATATAGTCGTATTTCCTGAAAAAACACGATTTTACTAATACTAATAATGATGATAACGTGAACTTTTTAATTCTATTTTCACCGACTTCGGATTATCCAATTAATATGAAATTCTGCCCACATATCAAGCACTGACGAGAATTTAAGATTTTCACAGTATTGATGCAATAATAATAATAATAATAATAATAATAATAATAATAATAATAATAATAATAATAATAATAATAATAATAATAATAATAATAATAATAATAATAATAATAATAATAATAATAATAATAATAATAATAATAATAATAATAATAATGATAATTTTCAAATGCTGCTTTAACGTTCGCTATTCAAATGGTTGTAATTCATATTAGATCGGAAAACGAGCAGAGCTCGACCGAGCTCTGCGACCGCCCAGCTACTTCCTTTGAAATATCGAAGTATAATGCAAACTTTCGGTACAGACAGCTGCTCCTACTGCAATCGATACAACTTGTACACTTTAATACAATGACAGCAGTTGGAATGGTGAAAACTTTGCTGTTTACATCTCACTAACAATTCGTTTCAATTGCGCCCAACTTCAAAGTACACAACTTTAAGTGATTTTCAATCTGTTCGATGCATTTTTAATTAAACTTTAATTGTGAAAGTTGAAATTTATTGAACGGCTTCTTCGATGGACTCACCTATTCGAGACAAAGCGAATGGAGTAATTGTTGGGAAAGTTGACTTCTTTTAGTTTCAACGGACTTGCGAGAAATTCGCTGCCATTTGATCGTGAAAAGGAACCGAAAATTGGAGAATTCGTTATTGGAAATTTTGAAACGGTTCACTTCTCCAGTTTCATATCTTGGTGATAATTACTGGAAGAAATGATTGGACTTTGATAATTCCTGAATGTTCTAGACATTTCATGAGCTCGATGTTGATGGCTTCTTCGATGACCTTCGAGAACAGATATCAGTGCGATGGATCTCTAGTATCTGGATAAGGTAGGATAGGGTATGTTCTTCTTCAATGGTATAAATTTCAATTTGTCCAAATTCTGTCTGTTGTGATGTATTCTTTTATTTTGTGTCAATTTTTTATTTATTTTGCTAGCAGGTCATTTTGATTGAGGCTTATGAATTTCACACATTTTCACAAAATAAATATTTTCAATAAACCCAGGAGAACATTGTCGGATGTTGGAAATTTTTACACTTCGTTTATTTTCCCATATAATTGTCTTGGAATCTTTTCTGTTTGAATGTTTTCGAAATCTGCCAATCTCATTTCGATCTGCATGAAACGATAAGCAATGCCAGTTTCGTTTCAATCTTGGATTATTGAAATCATCCATTCCCCACTTTCTACTGAATTTATAAGTTAGGTCAAGTTTTCTGCATGCACAAAAGCCCTGTTTTCATTCACGTCACCTATTTTCCTTTTTCAGTCATATTTCAGTCAGAATACATTTCAGCTGGAAAGGGACTCAAACCGCAATGCTGCTCTAGATCAGAAAATTTCAATCCAACCCCAGGAAACGGTGTCAGATAGCGTGACCTAACTGGCCACCCAGATCAGGTGTTATCACATGTCTACTCTGTCTCTATATATTACACTGGCTTCCCCTGCTAGCGTTTGGATGTGCACCTTTCTTTTATACATTTACGTCGTGTGTTGTGAAGTTATTTTGCATAGTGAGTGTGGAAATTTCATTTCTAAACAGACAATATAACAAGGAATTGCATATTGTACAATGAGCATGCAAATTGTACACTGTACATTTTCTACGACCATCTGAATCATAAACAAATCTGTAATGATTCCCATAATACGTACAAACTAAAAAGGAAATTGAAGATACAAATATTGAAAATAATACTAGAAATCGAACACTTAACGATTTCATGAAAGAAAAAAAGAGTGGTTTATTTGGGATTTGAACTCTCATCCCCACTATCCAAATCCCGATTGTTCCCTCATCACTCGCTGCCACGAGATCACATAACAATATGATGAAATTAGCTGCTATAAAAGCTATTCAAAAATATAGGATTCGATTATTATCAATCTTAATATTGAAATTAGCGGTGTCAATGTCAAATCATCCTCACTATTACTACTCATTTTCGATTACTGATTTTTGAAACGAATTTTTTAATAATAATGTAAAATGTTAAATTATTAGAACGTTAACAAACTTGATTCGGACTTTATATTATTTATGATCATATAAATGACAATCTAGAAGTTCATGAAAATCGTGGAAAATGGAATATCCTGAACTAAAATGATCATTACAGTACAGTTCGCGATGAAAAATGCAAGAATTTTCAGCTTTGGGATTGCAATTCATTAATATTCCAAAAAATTATCGGCAATAATCATGCCACTTATTATATTACCCCTGTAATAAAATGTATAACGATGAATGTAAGAAGTATTTTCTCGGGAAAGTTTTTACCCTTTTATTGAACCAAATTAGTTAGGTTAGGTTAGGTTAGGTCAGGTTATCAATCAATGAAATTAAAATTTTGTTATTTGTCTCTTTGGGGCGAAAACACCATTCACTTTTTTGGAACCAATGAGCGAGTATCAAATTGAAATATGATAAAACATAAAAAAACACAAAAAGGCAAATAGATTCAACTTCATGACACTATTAAATTATTATGTTGGCCATCTACTAGTCTGCAGTCATTAAATCGTAAATTCACCACCATCTATCCCAGCTTCTTCTTGTTACCATGTGTTATCTGATAGATGAACATTGATGTTATTTTTCTTCCTTTTTTTCAGGTGAGTTCATAACGATTTCAGAGTTATGATCTTCAACCATCAGCTCAGGTAAAATATGACTTTCGAAATATTGTCTGTAGCAGAACCCTTGATTTAACAGTCAATAAAATTAGCCGAAAATTTTACCATTTTTAAGCTTGGTGATTTAATTTCTCCGATATCGAAATTCTGTCTAAACAACGTAGACAAATAACGATTATGCTAGTCGAAATGAAGAGAATTAAATGAAGAGAATTATAGCAAATAACCCCATACAAGGATTTCAAGAAATAATTTACGTGTTTTGATACTGGTTCTGAGAACAAGAGACTATTGCTATTGATTGTAGAGCTCCTATGAATTAGATTATTTGAGTCCAACATTAATATTCTTATATCCCACGTATAGGGATGTTTTGGTTTATATTCTATATTTACTCTTATGAAAGATGTCCGAGGTTTGAACCACCAAACGTTCCATAAATAGTTTTCCATCATATGAGCATGTGTCTTAACTTGTCTCAACACTGTATGTGGAGAAGGAGTATACGATATACAAATTTCAAATGATGAAGATTATTAAAACCATTTATCGAAACAACGAATCTATGAAGGTCCAGTGGAAATAGCTGCTTTTCTCATATTTCTCCTAATATAAAATAGTTATTCACCTAACAAGTGCGGAAAGTAGTACTTTTCCGCACGCGACGGCAACGCAGAGCGGAGTTCGAGCAAGCCGTTAAAGGCGGAAAAGACATTTTCCGTAAGAGTTAGGTACAATATTTTTCCTACGAGTGTTTTTGACCATCTTATTTATGAAAAAAAAAAGGTTTTTAATAAACAAGTTTTCATAATAATGCTACAAAATTACTAATAAGACAGAATAGTTACATAGATCATTTAGTTAGTCGTAAATATCCTCATTTTCAACAATACAAAAATCGTGCGGAAAAGTAAAAATCGTACGGAAAAGTAAAAATCGTGCGGAAAAGTTACTTTTCCGAACGATTTTAAATCGTACGGAAAAGTACAACTTTCAAAACGAAAAATCGTGCGGAAAAGTTACTTTTCCGCACGCTCGTAGGAAAATTATTTGGGAATTATTGGGCATCACACGGCAAAGGGAGGTATTACTCGAACATGGGTATTCAAACATGGGAAATGGAAATCACATGAAAAATCAGAGAGCAGAGGCGGAAATCAGAATTATCAGAATTATGCAATGGACAAAAAAGGTCTTCAAAATCGTACTTGGACAACAAACCTAACGTTAAGACACGAATTTATATTGTTACTGGTAATGCTTAGGGGGTATTACTCGGGAATCACTTGGGTTCAACTCGGGAATTACTAGGGTATTAGAGGCATTTCCTACGATTTTTGGGAATTAGTATACACAATATCAGATGTGTAGTTGATTCTGTACATTAGGATATAATTCAATGTTATAACGAAAATTACAAGATATAAAATATTGAGGACCTCAAAAAATCAGCACTTGATACAAAAAAAACTAACAAGGTCAGAAGTGAAACTTTTTCTGTTATTTCTGAACTGTCAATGAGTGTATGAATAAAATACACTGCAGTATAGAAAAAATGGCTTGAAACTATAATATAAATCAATAAAAATAATATCTCAATAAATTTGAACGGTTTGATGTGGAACAATGAAACCAAAATTTTTTTGAAGGGTATTAGCGATACTACTTTTTGAGAGAAAAAACATTGAAATTACTCGACAGATGGCGTTGGGGGCACATTAACTCAAAAATATCTAATGGCATAAAAATCGAAATTGGGAAAAAATTATGAACAAAATTCAAAAATATTCAGATGGTTGTAAAGAGAATTGAATTCTCTTTTCAACGATGTGACACTTGACCCCCAAGCCATTTAAAAATGTTTAATTGATGGGCCCCCCGCGCCCCCTGTCGAGCAATCACCATATTTTTTATTTCCAAAAGTAGTATCGGTAAAACCCTCGAAACATTTTTTTTTCATGTGTCTATGACAAACCGTTAAAAAGTTAACAGGTGGGGGGGACTATTAAAAGCCGCACTGTATGTATATTGTTATGTATATGTAGATAGTTAGTACATGCAAGTACAATGAAACTTCCGTAGTAATTAATTCGGGAGAATCTGTACGTTCTTATAAATCATTTCTATTATATTTTCAAGTCAATTTGTCTGGGAAAGTAGTTGTTTTTTGTTGGATATAACAAAAAATAACATTTTCAATTCTCATAGAGAACGTTCACCACTCGAATGAAAACTCCACCGTTTCATTATCATATCTTATGGATCACGTCGTCTTCCAGTTTGAAATTTTTCTGATGAATATATTTACTCTGCGTCTTAAAAGCTGATAAGACAAAAATGTAACCATATATCTCGAGAAGTATTCAGAAAATAAGCACGTAGGTGTAACATTAATTCCATGAGACGTCAGATTGCGATAATTACCGTGTTGTGCCCCCGGCAAATTCACCCCCAGGTCAAAACAGTGGATGGGGTTCTCAGCCGGTTGTTCCACAAAGCTTCTGAAATTTATGTATATGCGAGAGTATCCTTCCTTTTGAATGATATCGCGTGCTCTGTAACATTATGCGCTATTTATGGAGTATGTTTACGCTTATGTCAGCCGGGTAATGAAGCGAGGACGGGGTAATTATTTCGTTTGACAAACTTCCGAAATGTGATTTTAATAAGATGAATTAAAGGTCGTGTCTAATTAACGTTCGAATGAAAATGTCCTCGTCATGTTTCGTGTGATAATGGAAAACGTCCCTTTGTTGGTGTCACTTGGGGATACGCTGGAACAAAACTGGCTAATTCTGTTCCACTTTGGTTTGTTTCATTGTTTTGGGGAAGGCTAACATGGCACGTGTGAAGAGCTAGCGTTGATGACTGGAACGTTGACATTTTCGTAGGTAATACAACAAGTGTATTGGTGATTATCGAAATAAAAATTCCTTCGACTTTGAGAAACAAAATATGTTGCTTGGCTTGGTTTCCTAAAGCAACATAATTTGTATCGAAAAAAATATGGAATTTATGATAATCATCGGTACACGAGTTGTATTTGTTGAGACTATTCCATGAATGAAATCAAAATCATTTTTAAAAGTACTATTTGGAGTAAACTGCGCAGAGCAGCTGTCTTGGTATTTCAAACTTGGTATTTCAGTGACCATTCACAGGGCGCGTCTTTCGTTGGATGTCTTTAGGTTTGTTCGCGTTCATAAAACAAACAGTCTGAAACCATCGGATGCATGCGCAGTTTCACAGAACTGTACGCATTCTTTGAGTTCTGTGGGACTACGTATGCTTGTGACGGTTTCGGGTTTCGGACAGTTTATTTTGTGGACGCGTCGAACGCGAACAAGCCTATTAAATTGTTTTGTTCATTTAGATAGATAGTGACTCATCGTTCATTTTCATGCTTTTACGGGAATTGAATGGTAGGAGTTTTGGTTTACGTGTATGCAAAATTTGTCGAAAAGTTGATATGAATGAAAAGTGAAGCGTATCATGGTTTTGGTCAAAGTTTGGTGTTGTGTCAAAAATTTGTCGAAAATTGTGAAGTTGATATGAATTAATAGTTAGTGCTCATCATGGTTTGGGTCAAAGTTCGGTGTTGTGTCATTATACCAACTTGCTAGTGTTTTATAAAACAACCAATGACGAAGTGAACTACAAAGGTATCTAATAGCCAATCAAGTGCCGAACTACAAAATCGAAAACATGCTGTTTTCAATTATCAATATGAAAATTTCCACCAATCAAAAACGCATATTTTAGCATGAGTGGAATAGTCGTTAAAATCTCAGTTAGCGAAGTGGCTCTTTTTCGTTATAGAATGTAAAGTTTTTTATGTTCTAGAACGCAAAAGACTTTTTCTACAACCAAACTCCAAACTCCAATTATTTCTAATTAATAATTGAAATTTGACATTAGTTGGCCGCAAAGTGATATTTCTGTGCCACAAAGTGACATTTCTGTCCAAAATTTTTCAGTAGGTGCAGTAGTGTGCATAAAAAAGTCGTACAAGATTTGTATGGTGTCTAGCTGCGGCATAGCACTAATTGCACTAGAGAAATGTTAAAAGCGCGTTACTGACAAAAATAGTTAGAATTTTAACGCCACCTGTCAAAGTCGATAAGAACTTTAATTAATATTGACAAGCCTGACGTACAATAGCCTATAACTGCTGTACGACTTTTTCTGCTGTACAACTTTTTTATGCACACAACTGTACTCAATTTCTAAGCAATACAGTTTTGGTGACGCAGCAAGGGGTATTCGATCAGGAAATTTCAAGAATCAATAGACAAAGTCTATTTGTTTACATAATATCAAGGAAATTGTACAAATTCATGTTTTTCTGAACAAAAATCATAGAAATCACTACTGCTGTCTCAAATACTCACATACACACTATCCATTGCTAGGTAACGGAGCAACATCTATCGAATCAGGATGTCTAAAAATCCTGGTGTATCGACTGATTCGGTTTTGTTTTGATTATTTTGGAGACAAAACAAATGAATTAGTGGTGTGCTTCTGTAATTGGATCAAGAGATGGCGTCTTCATAGGATTCAGTCGTTGATAGTACTAAAGCTGACTTTTCATGTACCTAAATTTCAAGACTCCAATATAAAATGCATCAAATGTAAATCTAGTTAGTTGTATTTCAACAAAAATTGAACAAAAATTTTCTAAAATTGATATCAGTAACAATTGATACTACCTGGGACAGTAGTTCCGTATATTCCACTTCTTACGTTGTTTTTCATTTCATAGTCGTACGCAATAATTGAAATTTCTATTCATGGAAACTAACCTTAAGAAGAAAATCGACGGTGGCGATACACGAAAATGTTGCGGAACATTCGGAAAGCATACCACTTATTCATTTGTTTTCGTAATAATCAAGGTGGCGAATGTCTTGCGTTTTATTCCACAGTTTTGCAGGTACGAGTCCCTACAACAGGGTTTTTAGGCATCTTATATCGAATCATTTGAATGTCAACAAACGTCAATCATAAAATATTTGTGAAATATTCTTGTTTCATGATTTTTTAAATGAGGTTGAACTGAAATGGATAGCAACAGTTCTAAAATTGAAACTAGGTAAATATTCGTTAGAGAGAGCCATCGAATTTTCAAAAACAGTTTTTTGCAACTTACGTATTTCGGTTTCCTCTACAAGATATCCAAACGAAATTTTTGGCGGTCACGACGATTTTCGAAGATACAGGTCGAGAGGCCGAGATGAATCTTTCAAGTTACTGTAAACAACACAGATAGCGCTCGTATGTCAAAACGTTCTGAGTACGCATAACCTAAAAAATGTCAAACTTTATGATAGAGCTGTCAGTTGCAAGATTGCAACACTGGAGTTGTCGAATTCCGAAATATAAGGCAACCCTCGTATTATATGCTAAAATCGACTATCAATATTAATCTTGGGATTGACATCACACCCCTCTTTTTGCATTTTCATAGTGAGTTTTTTCAGTTTGCTGTCATAACAGCGATCACATGACACATATCAAAATCGATTTTCTGGTTATCGGAAATGCACAAATTTTTTCCTAGAATCTTTTTTCCAATACTCTAATAATAAACTTATTTCCCAAATGGTACATACTTTTTGGCGGTCACTGCACTTATTACTTTCAAAAACCAATGTTTTATTATTTTTCCACTATGAAATTTCCTGTAATTTGATACCACATATGATTTTCCATGATATTTTCAAATTTTTTGTTTTTCAAGATGGTGGTGAAAAAAAGAAATGTTTCGCAATAGAACGGAGGCATATTTTCACTAACTTGATTGGAACCACATTACCTATCGTTTACAACAACAATTATTTCTGTTGCAATTTGTTCAAGGTAAAGGTGATTTTTCAATTATTTCTATTCCACTATAGCACATTGAGTATGTATAGTACGTGAAATAAAAGTACTTGGTTCATCAATATTATTAAAAAAAAACGTCTCCCTTGGCAATAATTAATGAAACAAAAACCGAATTCAGTGTGTATTGTTGTAGGTATACATTTATGAGACCCTGTTTCCGGTTTTTTTTCTGGGCTATTTTTCTATATTTGAAGCAAATGAAGTAAAAAAGAATACCATAACATAAAAAAAATTACTAAGATCATTTATTACGCTTCATAAAATGATGACGATAGTTGAACTAAGGGAAACTTTCAAAATCCAGCAATCCTTCTTTCTCTCATACATATTAAATAGAATACTCAAGGTTATAATCCGTTATAATCCTTCAGTTGTTCTGAGTTGAGTTCATGGAAGCATAAATAACATTAAAATTTTTGGTTACGCCGCACCACAAGACACAAGAATCGAGGAATGACCTCCCAGCATAATCATCTGGGGTATTTCGGAATGCCAGCACAGAAGTGAGGTTAATTAAATGTGAATGAAAGAGAAAATAGGGAATGTAAATTAATAAAGTTTATGTGTATTTTCTTACCGTTACCGGAGGCCTTTGTGACCAGAATAATTCTATGAAATATGGAAAAAGTTACTCTCTGGCATTAATTAAAAGTGAAGAAAGTTCCAGAAATTTGCCAACCATGCATTTCAGTATTTACAAACTGGAGATTTTTATATTTGTTTCTGTGAATTCAGATAAGTAATAGCGGTTGTTAGAAGTTACAGGTTCGTTTCATACAATGGTGATATTGTGAGAACGAAACTTCATTAAAAAATATCATTACGGAACTTCATCAACTGTATCTGTCAATTCGAAAACGCCCCACCCTTAATATATTATCTCTTCCAGTACATCAATTTGATGTACAAGGGAAAAGCTTGTAGAGATCATATACAGCCGTCATGGTTTTCAATCACTGGAAGGGGTTGATATTACCCTGAATGTCTCAAATTGGAAGGGGGTTAGATGACACATTATTGAATATTTATTTTTGTTTATCGATACCGTGATTCATTATGATTTGAGTAGTAGTTTAACAACAACCTCAGCTACACTCTTTGATCTTTAACTATACCATCCCAGATAGCACTGGACGTCCCGAGGATATCCATTTTATGGACATCCTGGGGACTTACGACTCGGAGCGTTTTTGGGACATCCGATGCGAATATCCCCAGGACGTCCCCAGGACGTCCAAACTCAGGCCAAATTCATATTACCGACTTACAACATTATTTTCGTGTCTTGTGCCTTTTTCAAAAATTTAAAACGTGTTTTGGTTTAATTTTCCGTCATAAATTTCATAAATTTTATAAATTTTCCACTGAGCTTATTTAGCTCAGTGAGTTTCTCCAGTTGTCACCAGTATTAGATCAATAGTCGTTATATCGTTATCAATTTTGCATGTTTATTCTGTTCGCGCTAGGTTAGTCAGGTCAGGTTAGGTTTGCTAGTAATTCACGCATTTCCAACTCAATTTGCCTCATTCTTATCTTTTCGCTTAAACTTCCCGCCATTGCAGTGACCAATCACAGAGCGCTTATTGCGTTCCTTTTATTGCCGTCCATATTTCAGTGAGTTCACAGTCTCGAGTCGTTGGGATGGCGACTAAATCACACTCTTGATAGTTTATTATTTCTCTAACGATTCTCCAATTTTTTTTTAAACCTATGACAGAGTGCATCGTGAAGTCTGTGATTTGTGCCATTTGTGGTCCTGTGCTGTGTCTTATCACTTGCCTTGTGGTTTTCTAACCTAACTTATAAACATAATTTCTGGTTGTGGCGGAATTTGAAGTTATTTTTAAAGTCAAAAGAATACGATGATCTGAGAAAATATATCACGTATTTATTGCTGTTGTGAGCCGTGACTTTCATATTGTTCTATAGGTATTATGTTTTGTGATTGATGTAAATGTTTGTGTCAGAATTTAAAATAATTTATAAATTTTTTTTCGAAAATCACTTTCCATCATTATCTTTTTCATTTTTTCTAGTTGGTATGTCACAATCTACTTACTAGGATCATGGTTTATAGAAAACCTTGAAAATTGATATCCTAAAAACATCCTTAGGATATCCAAGGGACGTCCATGGAAGACCTTACAAGGACATATAATGGACATCCCCAGATCGTTCCAATTTGTAACATGTGATGTCCCCAGGACATCCTAAGTAAGTCTTATGGATGTCTTCGGGACGTCATGAATGTCTTAGATTTATGTCCTGTGGACGTACTGAGGACATCTTTGTGTTATCTGGGATTAAGTAACACAACGTTCTCATATAGCAGCATTTATGTGTGAAATAGTGTGTTTTTCTATTGCAAAATCAACAAATATAATGCGCAGATACAATTTCGGAGATCATACTGCTGGAAAAACAGCTCCAGATAATCACTCGCATTGACAGTCATTGACATAACAATCATGGGAGAGGCAATAATGGAAGAGGCAAGAATGGGAGAGGCAAGAATGGGACTTCTCAGGCAACGAAACATGAGCAATGGATCGGATCACAAGATAAAACATTTTAGAAATGAAACAACGGAAAGCATGACAACTAGGTATTTCTTGAACATCAACTCCAAGGTTTTTGTGCAAGATTGAAGGGAATAAACAGGGCCAAACCTGGAGAGATGATCTGGTATACAGATGGATCCAAAACTGGGGAAGGAACTGGTGCTGGAATATACAGTGAGGGGAAAAACTCTCAAATAAACGTCTCACCAGATACAAACACATCCGTATTTCAGGCAGAGATGTCCGTTATCTTGCAATACGCGAGAGAAATCAGTATGGGGAAAATACGCAATGAACGGATCAAAATAAGCACAGACAGTCAGGCTTTCATGAACCCAAAACTGACTTCAAAACTGGTTTGGGAATGCCAAGAAGAACTCAGTGTTTTCTTATAACACAACAAAATACCTTTTATGTGGGTTTCAGGACACTATGGTATCGAGGGCAATAAAAAGCTGATGTTTCAGCCAGACAGGGTTCATCATCTCCATATATTGCCCCGGAACCCGTAGTCAAGATTACTCGGGAGAATTCGGGACTGGGTCAAACGAAAAAGATAGGTGGAATGAAGCCCCTTCATATACCACCAAGTTAGGGTAATAACGGGCCTTCTAACTGGTCACAGTCCAATGAGAAACCATCTGCCCAAAATGAGGCTGTACAATGAAAAACTTTTCTGGAGACAATGTGGTTAAGGGACAGAAACAGCCAAACATACGTACTGCCAGAATGTGAGGCATCAGACCGTTAGAGACAGAAAAACTCCCGAAGCATACAACAGTCAACCGGTGAAAAACCTGTACAGGGGACTAGAGTTACGGAGAACACGAAAAAGCCAAGAGGCTGAGGTGTAACTGGCGATAGGACCAGCGTCTGAACAAAAAAAAAACTTATAGAACCAATGAATTTCCGCGGATACAAACCGATTCAAAATTGTTCGTGGATGGGAAACCGACTTATTTGTATATTATGTAACTTTGTGAAGTGGTATTTTTGCGAATCAAAGACCTGATGATGATAAGTAAAAAATCTATAATATATACAGTTTTGTAAATGTAAATGTACAACATTATCGGACATAACTAACTACTTCACACAAATTTCCATATTCAAAAATAACGTAATTCAGTTCTCTTCGAAACTCTTCATGTTTCGGAGCTATTACAACTGAGAACATCATTTACGGCGATTCTACCCTTATTCCTACTAGTTTCAACCATGTTCACGACTTTTCTTCGATTCCAGATTTCGAAGCGCTTTCGAAAGTTCAGGAAACGATAATTATTCATTCTAGAACACGCGAGCAACAGCGGAGGATCGGGCCCGAAGCAATAACAAATATATTACGTTACAAATGAATTATCCAACTACTTGCCAAATCGTATTAATGAAATTGAGTATTGCAATAAATTCGGCTTCTCTCTCCGGCCAGAGCTATTCGGAAATGCCGTGACTCACAGGAACACGTACACCTATCTCATGATCTCTGAGAGATATTGCCTAGTCTTCGTGCGGAATTACTTGGGAATATGTCAATTCTGAACCCAATTTACGGAAGACTGACTAAGGGATTATTGTTGGAACGAGAACTTGGAACAAGAAATATACATTGAAATATCACGGGGTGAATGGGTTTATTCAATAAGATCTTACTCATGTACTATACCTAATTCGCTAGCTCATTTTGAGTTGCATCTTTATGAAACTATTGATGAAACTTTTGTAGCAGAAACTCCAGAGCTGTCGTGTTCAAACAGGCAGCATAGTGTGGATGGTTGAAATATGAGGACTCTGAGACCATATCAAAATATGTCAATGCAAGAAACATCTGCAAGGAGACAATCAAATCCTCGACAGATACGATCAAAGCTCGTTGAGTGTCCTAACATGTCCCGCTCTTCTTGGTCATTTACCAAAGCGGTGGAAAACAATTTAATTTCCAGCTCGTTTCCTTCCCTAGCCAAGGAAGGTGGAATACAAGCAATAGTACAGTAACCGCAGACAAATGAAAGCCACAAGTGAAAAATGAATCGTTGCACTTTGAAACACGGCACGACTTCTTGATATCATGTATTGTTAGAAAAAAAAAAATTACCAAAAAATTATGGGTGGAACCCAAAATAATCTTTATTTGAAAAAATTATAATTTTTTTGCTGTTGTTTCGGAAAGTATAAGAATAATAATAATGTTTATTTGCCATTTCTGATACACTTGGTAAGTCAATTGGAAACGATTGAAAATAAATAACTGTATATATAAAAAGAAACGAGCATAGCTATACATGTATATACAGGTCGTATTTTTTATGTCGTACCACTATTGGCATCTCGAAAACGGTAAATGATACGAAGTTGGTTAAATTAGACAAAAGTTGCTTATTTTAGTGAACAATGAAACGATGTTTCCAAATCGGAAGTATTACGAACCGTTTTCAAAATATACGGGGAAAACCGAAATTACCCGTTTTATTTTCTTTGCGTTGGCGCCCCTATTTTTAGGAATAGGGAAATGTGTTCGGGAAACTTTCTTATCTGTTTTGAATTTTCTTTCACGTGCTATACTTCAATTTTCAAAACGACGTTTCGTTCCTTGGGGCCACCCTCAACTCTATTTTTTCGAATACGGACCTGCATTTTTTTTAAAGAATTTAAGTAGTCCTTATCTTACCGACTTCAGATATGTATCTTACCTGGTATTTGTTTCTATATTTCTGCCCCTATATGCCATCGCAAAGAAAAGAAAATGGGTAATTTCAGTTTTCCCCGTATATTTTGAAAACGGTTTGTAATACTTCCGATTTGGAAACATCATTTCATTGTTCACTAAAATAGGCAACTTTTGTCTAATTTAACCAACTTCGTATCGTTTACCGTTTTCGAGATGCCAATAGTGGTACGACATAAAAAATACGACCTGTATAGATACACATTTACATACAAAAATACATACAAACATACACAAATATACTCGCATAAGTGAAAGGTGAGTGAGCATTTCACAACATTTAAAAATTAAACCTAAATACAGTTGGGCGCACACTTATCGACATTGTTTGTGAGATTGTCAATTAAAAAGTCTTGGTAACTAAAATAGCATTTATTTAAAAGGAATTTTTTAATACAATTATGGAATATCTTGTCACTTCTGATTATTTCGACTTCACTTGGTAATTTATTGAAACAGGTCATGGCATTATAATGAGGAGATTTTTTATAATTTGTCTTCTGATGTTGTGGGATTCTCAAAAAATCATTATTCCTTGTATTGTGATTGTTTTTCGTAGCAGTCTTTTCATACAATTGGGGATTTTGCCTGACAAACATGATACATTTCAGTATGTAGATGGAAGGGGCTGTCAAAATTTTTTTATTTACAAAAACGAGCCGAAGATTTATCAAGAAATAATTTCTACAAGGCGAATTCTCTACAAGAGATATACTCAACACCAGATGTCCTGCCATACCAGGATGCTCACTTCAATATTTCTATACGATATAGGAATATATTTGGGTCAAAAAACTATCAGAAAGCGACTGCTTTCCTGGCTAATACCACGACGAACGTTGAATTACATCCAATGAATTTCCGTGCAGAGTTCCTACAAGGCTATCTCCGCAATTGCTAAATACATGGAAATGTTAATAAAACATTTGGACCACCTATAGATCGATTTCTGGGTTCTTGCCCTCATCAGTATAGGGTAGGTCTCTGCAGACAATAACTAAAAAAATTCATTGGATGTAATTCAACGTTCGTCGTGGTATTAGCCAGGAAAGTAGTTGTTTTCTGATGGATTTTTGACCCAAGTATATTCCTTTATCGTATAGGAATATTGCAGTGAGCATCCTGGTATGGCAGGACATCTAGTGTTGAACTTGATTAGCTCATTGTTAAATAGATTTCTTTTATTTTTGATCTATTTTAGAGAACTACTCAGTAATTTCTCACAAAATGCCCTCGTTTTCTCAGAAAACCTGATTAAATTCCGATATCTAATTCCAGGCTCGCGTTAACCCGCCACTGCCATTTCCGGCAGTGCCGAAAATTTAATTTGTCATTACTTTGCTGAAAATGATCGGAGAAGGAAAAGGAAAAGTTTATATCGTTTCTGAAGACTCCTACCTTCTCATGCAAATATAATATACGAGTATTTGAGTACCTGAAAAGTGTGCTCTTACTCGGTGTGGATGTGTATTTAGCTCCGCATTGATTCTGGACAGAAATTTGGTTCGAATCGACCGACCCTAAAACCTAAAATGTGAAATACTCAGGAATCTGCGTGGAGCAATTACACGTAGCATTCGCCTGATACCTACGCTTTTAAACGACAAGCACTTGCGCAGGGTAGGCAAAAAGATTCAAATTCATACCAAGCGCTATTACCAGTCGAACATAGATTTTGCTCTGACCTCGACTTATGCCTATCAAGTTGACTAGACAAATTATTGGTATCCTAGCAGTGTATACTCAGCCGAACACACGGGCTCAATAAAGATTGGAATGATTGGATACACTTTTAGACAATTGCCGATACATACATATATGCATTGCCCTGAGTTCACACATTTTTTTACGTACAGATGACATGATCTATTGAATAGACAAAAAAGAATAATTACTGGAAACATTGTGTATTCATACAAAACTGACGGAGTTGAAAAATATCAGTATTTGAGACTGAAGTAAAATATTAAACTATTAATTATATTATTTATATAGCTTAAATCTTAATAACAATTAGTCATTTCAATGGATTTTTAATGAAATCGCATGTAACTGGTAATCACATCTGAAACCTCAATTTTCGGGAAAAAATTCATTTCAATCAATACTGAACTTGAAATATTCAAAAATATTATCTTCTCAATATTGGTACAATAACCAAAACCCAGTACTTTTTCAAAAAATTACATTTTTGAATTCATTGAAGATATCCGTATTACCATTAATTTATCTTTCTCTAAACATAAGGGATTGGGGTTGTTTTCTTTAGTGGTGTTCTCTATAAATAATACACCCTTATTTTAACTTGTACTTCATGATAATATTACAAAACTTTTGCATAATTCCCTTCAAGTCTGAGACAAGGTTCATTAGTCGCAATAGCATGAGAATCTGGAAAATATGTCTTTTTTATGTTATAGCAAGTACCATCTTCAGAGACTACAGACTCATCCATGGGTTTGGGTTCTTTTATACAACCAATAGTGCTACTTTCCTCAGTAATATTTTCTAACAGAAAATGCTCCTATATAGTCAGCTCGCTAACATCAGAGTTAAAATAGTAGATTTTACCAACTTCCGAGTTACAAGAAACATAGTCATCAACTACTCTGTCATCTTCTTTGGTTGAAGTATTGGGATAATTTTCAGATATGAGGTGTAGAAAGTAAACATAACGAAAGTGTTATCTAAAACTTCGAATTTAACTGACTTTGACTACCACATGAGAATGAACTCACCAACATCACAGAGTTTAGACATAAACGGTGTCTTTCGCTTTTTCAAACTTTGACTTTCCTGGAAATGATCACAAGTTATGTTCTAGATCGTCGCGTCGGTGAGAAGGAACTGAACAACCAATCTTGATCAAGTTCTTCATATTTCGAGAATCTGTGAAACGTATTTTTTTATACAAAACACAAAAAATCTACATCAACAACCCGGATGGTCGGTGTGTACTCTAAGCTAGCAAAGAAGTACACCAATAATTCCTACCTATTTTTCCTTGGCTCTCACGATGTTCTCTGAACACTACATGATTTACCTGTTCGTGGAAACATGGAACTAAAAAAACAGCTTTCTTAAAAAAGCACCTCTTTCAGAACCGTATTTCGGATACACCATGATTGTGTTCGGCTGCAGCATTTTCGACAAACCAAATTCACCCTTCAATCCAATACTGCAAATGATAGGAATAGAACTTCAACATCTTCAACTGAGTGAAAAGAACATCATGTTTCACATCGGCATTAAAGCAAATGAAAGAACCGACCTCCTTGAAAAACATGCAGCAAGTAGCGAAGTCCCTAAATATACAAACACAATTGTCCAATCCGATTTCAAAACAGTTGTGGAAAGCATTTTGTTCAACAGCTGCCAACAGCAATGGAACACCAGCGAGACAAAGCTGAGCGGAAAAAAGATGTCAGTTGAACAATGGAAATACACTCCAATGCCTAGGAGACACTACGTCCTTCTGACAAGACTTCGTATAGGACATACTCAACTCACCCATGGCTAAATCATAGGCAAAACAGAAGAACCACACTTCAGACAAAGATAGCTGTGAAACACATACTTCAAAAGTGCCCATTATACTATCAACAAAAGTCGAGTTCGGTAATATGATCGTAGATTACAGCAGACTTTAGTCACGTGGCCACAAATTAATCGAATCAGTCGGTAATAAACGAAAGAAACGGACGAGATTAGCGTGGGATTGACTTTGACAGAATGTTGTTAACCTATAACATTTAAATTTGAATTGTATTTTTTTGTAAAACAATCTTCAACTTCGAAATTTGAACTGTGGCTATTTCAAGATCATTTTTTCATTTCGATTTGAACTTTCAACATCAAACCAATGGTAACAATCATCAATCTAACATAAATATAACCTCACACTTTCAAATTAATCGCATTGATCTGCCGAAATTCTCCGAGCAAAAAGATCAATCTCTGACAGAACGGATTTGAAAAACCGAACGATCAAGATTTACCTCCCCTACAATCGCTTGCAATAAACGAACTATACAGATTAATCCCATCAGTCCGACGTAAATACCGAACGCGGTTAAAGAGAGGATGATAACATTCGAGAGAGTATTTCCCAGACCTTAGGAGAAAGTTTTATTACTGAAAACTTGATAAACTTTTTCAAACAGAGCGATCTGATAAATAAAATTTAGTTTAGTTACAAAATATCATTGTCAATTGTATCTATGTCTCCAATAACCGTAAAGGTTGATGAGACAATGAAGACAATAAAATAATTTTTGTGTTCGCTCCTTGTTTTACTACAGACAACGTTGACAATGCTAATAATATTCATGCTTTTATGAAATGTTTACCATTGTGAATGTGAAAGGTTTCAAAGTTGGTTTGTTCATTATTATGGAACTATTTTTAAAGCGAGCAAGCTATCGGGTAGCGAGCAATTATGGAAACTCATCCAGTTGACGGTGTTCACGTATATTTCCAATTTCCGACGATGCTATGACAATCTCGTTGCCTCTTCCTCCTAATGAATAATGCGGATTCGTGGAAACATGCCATGTGAATAATACGCGCTTTTGAAATTTCTATTTCGAAATAATCAAGGAATTTGCAAACTAACTCTCTGAATATACCGCTTGGCGGAGCGCATAAATTTACGCAAAGCTTTGAAACCGCATTCTCCACATTCGCCATAAAACTAAATCAATCATGTATGAAAGTAGGTTGTATAAGTCTTACCGCCACATAGTTCCTCAACTCTGCGGTAGATGAGATTCCTCGACCCATGCCGGATTTGCCGCTAGAATTATTCGACCATACAAGGTGGAAGGTGGATTCAACAGGAGTTGGGATGCAATATGATTGGTAGAAAAAATGGTGAAAGAACCCTTGAGAGTGCGGGCGCTACCCCATGTCACGTGTGCCGTTATGCAGTGTTTCCATAAAGTAACCCCCCCCCCTGTTAACTTTTGAACGGAATGTGAATTTTCGCAAGAAATTTTTTTTGGAGGAATGGTAGTTCATAAGCTACTTTCTGACGTCACAAAAAATGTCTATCTTTTAAAATGGCGACCCGACGCCATTTTGAAAGAATACCTCATTCGAAACGTCTTACAATTCTCTATACGTCCCCAAAATTTCAAACAAAAATATACATCCAAAACAAAATGGCGATACATAATGTAAGAACTCTCTTAGAGTAACCCCACCCATGTTAACTTTTGAACGGATTGGAATTCTGTTTTGAATTTTTTTTGTGGTTCAATGGTAGTTCATAAGCTCCTTTTTGACAACAACAAAACAAAATTTGTTTTTTAAATGATGTCGGTCGGCCATTTAATTTTTTTTTAATGGCTATGGGGGTCGAGTGATACATCGTTTGAATTGCATTTCAATTCTCTACACAACAACAAAATTTCAAACAAAACATTCTTGGAAAACAAAATAGCGGTACATGAATCTTGCCTAAAGTTTATCTGAATGAAATACACTGCTCGCCAGAGGCGATGGAATAACCCAGTCAAAAAATGAACGCGCCCCTTTTCATCCCCAGCAAGAGAAAGCTCCACCTATAAATTTTCAATGCGAAGGGGTATCGAGTTAAACCTCGAGATTGAAAAGACCTTTGAAATGAGGTATAACTCGATATTCCTTCTCATTCGAGATTTTGAAGTTGGTAGCTCCCCATTGCAGGAGATGGAAGGTTCATTTTCTAATGGAAACTTGTCCCCTTCGATACATTTGTTGAAATGTCTCGGGATTTTTTTTAAATACACACATTTCGAGAAAGTCATGAAATGAACACCATGTATAAGTAAGGCACCACATTCACTCAAAAACAAAAAAAAAACACTAACAAAACCTTTTCCATGGGTTTTTTTATTTAGCACTGAACTTCAATTCATACTGGCAGTGAACTTAAATTTCAGCAATAAAACTCAGCTAGGTAAATGCTGTTGCGGCTATTGTGAGTTTTTCGCTTCTTCATCGTACATGCGTTCTCAATGTAAAGGGTAAAATGGGGTTGGCAGTCGAATTAAGCTAGTTTCAACGAAACAAACTGGTGCAGTGGTGCGCATGCAATTTCAATAAATGAGCCATATTTATTGTTAATCTTCTTTGTAATCCTTGGCAAATTTTGCAAAAACAACCAAAGGCCGCGATGGAGGAAATTCTTAGCCGCACACTCCTTTATATAGTAGTGGAGAGTATGGCGATGAGGACAACAAACAGAATAACAATAGGAGGAACCACCAAACGCAATTTTTGACTCATCCCTAGAAATCACCAAACATGAGATATGCCCAAAGATGGGGTGACAGAAAAGTTTAGTAGCGTGGAAGGATTCAACCCAAAACTATGTACCTATCACTTTAAATGTGACTTCCAGCCGCAGATGATTCTACTACTAATACTTATTTCATGAACATTTTGTTCATATTTTCAAACAAAAACCAAAATTTTCTTTCTTGTTTCTACAGAAAGAACCCTTATAGACCAGAATCCCACGGCTATTTTAAAAAATGATCAATAACAGACTGACTCTTTAGCTTAATTTTGCCGTGACGCCCAACTTTTTTCTTTACGATATTTCTCGCTGTTTACTAATGATTTCTTATGACCACGTCATTGGTACATTTTGGGAGTAGGGGACTCTTCAGTCCTACCATCCATTTTGTAGGACAAACGTTTTTTCGGGTACTTTGGCGAAATATCTCGAGGTTCAACTAAAAAACTATGTGTTACAAATGACTTTTTTGCACTCACCCAATCAATATGATTGACGCCTGCGCAGTTTATTAGCTACTATTATCGAGAAATTTCCTAGAGGAAAAATTTGGGCGACTCGGCAAAATGAATCTACCTACTCAGGAAGATTCAGTCTGTTATAAGGTTTTGTTCCCTTTTCAAGGGATTTTTCACCTAAACCTCATATAAACAATGCGGAGGGCTAACTCTCATTGCGGAGGCAAAGGTCGTGGTACGTTTGTTGGTGAATTAACCCAAAGATATTCTTAGAAATCCAATTTATGGCAGTGAGAATAAAATAGCTAATTGAAAGTTGTTATTTGGACGCCATCTACAGGAATTCTGATATAGTATTTCATTCTCAAAGCCAGTCTCTGTAGAAAGTCTTTATCACACTGAAAGAGAAAACACTCCAGACATCAATCAATCAAATAAATGTTAAGCCAAATTCAGGGCTTGACGATCTTGAGACAATCAATAAACAATGATGAGAGTAATCAGGTTGCATAAAAATAGTATTTAATGAATTGAAAGTTTGTTAAACTGAGTTCAGGGCTTGATGAGATCTAGAAAAGTCTAGAAGTAATGATCGAATCAGGCTGAAGGGAAGAAATTTGGTTCTTTGGACTATTGTATGTTATACAAATGGGCATACCAACTTACGTGGAATATTGGGTTAAATGCATTTAAACCTTACATATTTCCTTGACCAATCATCAGTTATAAGAAAGAATCAACCAAACTCCTCTCCTGTTAATATTTCAATCTCTTCGGGCTCCTTGATTCAAATATACTGTAACAGCAGCTCTGGAACACTCCTGAATTCCCCACCTGGTTCTGGACACCTGATCGAGTGTGTAATTCAGCCAGTCAGCTATCATAGGTAGCTATAGTTGTTATTATATATTGTGGTAATTTGGCAATCGGCCACTAACATCGCCGCTCATTCAATGGCGAGAAATAAGCTTTTAACTAAGCTTTTTGAAATTAAATTTAAATCATATTTAAATTTAAATCTGGTCTTGAAATTTAATCAAATCTTGAAATTTAATCTGGTCGAACTACACACATAAAAAAAAGGAGAAATTGTTGTAAAACATGTCCATTGACGCCATTTGAAAAATCATGAAAATTCATTGGAAATAAAATTATTTTAAAAGCATTAAAAACGACAAAAATATTTATTCCAATGAATTCCACTTTGAATTTTAAATAGATAGTTACCTCTTTATAAATGTTATTAATATACACTGATTGGATGATTTTCAAAATAAATATTTAAATCATCAGCGAGTTCTTCAAGTGAGACCAAACGCAGAAATGGACGAAATGGAGGAAATGGAAGATAACGGAAATTCAAAATTTAATCCCCTCCTCAATTTCTACAAACAGTGTTACCAATTGTCACACTATCAAAGAACAGCTTACTAACTGTTGGCTCATGTTAAGATCACAGAACTCATAGATAGAATGAAACCAACATCTTGTCTACGCATGAAAGCTTCAATTTACTATCGCCCTCTGCATGATCATTACAAATAACATCCATGGTTTGGACGGAACACGGAACTCACACTTTGTCGGAACTGGCTAATTGATATAATTTTGAATCCAAATAAAAACGAGAAGAAGAAGAACTAACTATCTTCAAAATGTTGAGAAGAATAAGACTTCAATTCAAATAATTCAAACGTGACTTTTGACAGTTGAGTTGTTTTCAAATACACAAACATTTTTTACTGATTTTATTAAATAATTTATCATTCAGACTTGGTGGAGCATTCAGCAGCGTTCTTCGAGCTGTAAAATAAAGATTAATCAACAGAAACATTGTAAGTAATATTCTGAAACTTATAAACTCAGTTGGTGCCTCGTTCACACTGCCATGATTCACGGTAAAAATGATGAAATTGAACGTTTGTAGAAATACAACCGTTATACTGTTATTAATCATTTTCGAAAATAGACGTGGGGAACCTGGTCTAGTACATCAAACAAACATAATATGAGTGTAGGACATCCTTCTGAAGATGGTCGCCCAACCCATTTTGTATATTCTTTGGCCATTTCTACCGGAAAATTGCTTGTTTCTTCGGACATATAATGACAATGAAAGCAGTTGTTTAAACCTGGCATGAAACGAATGGGTCCGCTCACTGGCGAAGTTCGATTTATATTACTTTACTTATCCTTTGAAAGTTCAATCGTTCTATGTTTCAAAGGGAGTTATTTCCATTACAGAATACAGAGAATTTTCCCGGGATACTAATTGGAAAGAAATTGGAATGTTCAAAGGCAAAATGAGTTGTTACAGTCCAAGATATCGGGTTGAATGAAAAAGGCATTCGTTTTCAGAAGTCTGTTGTTTGTTTAAAAGTTTGTAGAAGCTTCAGTTTCCATATTCTCTTTGATACCTGTTGGAGATGATCAATGAAGAAATAACTCTAATATTTTTTTGGCCCTGTATTATCATTCGAAAAGTAAAAACTACTCAAAACACAAACATTACGTCTGTTTTACTTGACGCGCGTTTTGCCAACAAATTTTTCATCCTCGGCAACTATAAATTTACTAAAATAATTATTCCATCTCAATTATATCTAAAGTACTTATCTGAGTGGAAAATTTCACTCACCAATATTTTGGAATCTACCTGTTATGCTACCTGCTATGCTACTCAAATTTCATATTCCAATTGTTTACTTTCATCATTAGAATTACTTCTTTTGGACACAAAGATATACGATTTCTGAAATTGCTGACGAATGACGAATGCATAATAATAATATTATGATAATTGGAACCAAAGTGTATGAATAAATCAATAGTTGATAGAACATCGTGAGGGTCGAGGGATAGTAGGTAGGAATTGGTGTTCCTTGAATTTCTGAAGGCTGTATGTCTCTGGGAACACATCCCGAGAAGAACGAGAAAGAGGTGTTTGGGATGTCTTCAAAGTGACGGCATATGAATGTGAGGACTTAGTTCGACGAGAGTCTCAATGGGACCGCTAACGGTGGAACGATTGATGATATTCCGGAAGAGCATTGTCCATGAAGACATCTTAAACACAGATACACATTGCCAACCTTTCTGCGGTGTTAAAGAGTATGAAAACAGTATTCCAGAATAGGTCGGATTTGTGCCTAATCAGCTGATTGAAAAAAAAATACTTGCCACGAAACAGAAAACCAAGTTCTTTAGATACAACTTTGGCAACAGACCTCACATGGTGTTCCCATGAAAGGTTGCTGCTGATAGTGGAACCGTTTATCGATATGGCAGACTTCATTTCCATGGATTCTCCCGACATTGTTACCCTGGTCTCTAGGATATAGGAAAGACAAATATTGAATTGTTTACCATAGGTACCAGTTGTGTGCTAGAGATATGTATTAAAAATGGTTTACACTTCGGCTAAAAAAGTACAGTTACATTTTTTGTTTCAATGGAACGAAGCAGTGAACAGATTTTCCTAAATATCTCGACAACGGATCGACCAATTTCAGAAAAATGATTACCGCCGTGTAGAGATCAAAAAAACCTTTGAAATGAGGTATTACTCGATACCCCGTCGCATATGAGATTTTGAAGTTGTTAGCTCCCCATTGCAGGGGATGGAAGGGGGTGCGTTCATTTTCTTATGAAGAGTATGAAAACATATTCCAAAACAAGTCGGATATGTGCCTAATCAGTTGATTGAAAGAGAAATACTTGGCACGAAATAGAAAACCAAGTTCTTTAGATGGAATTTTGGCAATGGACCTCGAATGGTTTTCCCATGAAAGGATGCTGCTGATAGTAAAACCGTTCAACGAAATGGAAGACTTCATTGTCATGAATTCTTCGACGTAGTTACGCTGGCTACTAGGACATCTGTCTAATAATAATAATAATAATAATAATATTATTTCGTTGAGAATTCTTCCCTGTTTATTTGACATGAAAACCCAAAAATATCTGCTTATCTACGATGAGCAGGATTGACTATGGGGCTATTTTTAGTTCGTATATTGAAATATTTTCAGTTTCTTTACTTCATGGAAAATTGATATTCTTATGTAAAATATCGAACTCCGATTATTTTCTTTATGTTTTATATGCTAGGATATTGTTCAACCCCACCTCATTACTGATGTTCAAAATATTCAGCTGAATATCTTGGGTTGAAGTCTATATGTCAAACAAAGTCCGATAAGTTTCATTTCGTTGATATCACTTCGTCATTATGGCTAATGTATCATTATGTGTGAAATGAACTGCGGAGTGTTCTTTTGGCACTTGTGAATCGTTAGCTCTCCGTTATCAGAATCAGTTCTCCGTTCCTAACGATCAGATATCAATTATTGTTTGCTAATGTTACAGTCTTGTGAATGAGTTGTGAATGCAGTGTTACTATGTTTGTTAAAGTCTTGTGTCCCTCTTCAACGACAGCCAACTCACCCGTCGTTCCACTATACATTCCCACAATAATAAATGCCAAACAAACAGAATTTCATTCCCATGTACGTACTTGTCCAAAACACTAAAATCGAATTGCATCCTCTCAACTGGAATTTACTTTCACGTATCGCCACAGCCTCAAGGAACGAGGAAGAGATATAATCAGTGCGAAGTTCGTTTTCGGTAAATTATCAGTAAATGTTCGGTTGGAAACTGTGAACGTCTGCATTGATTGCTTCGGCTATTCCCGGTCACGTTAGTTATTTATCTCCTGTGGGATCCGACAAAGGATACTTTGGGCAATCAGAGAGGGAAAAGAAAAAACACGAGAGGCCGAGTTGACCAACGTTGAGTTATTTGGGGTCGCGCGAGAGAAGGATGACAGTCAGGCAATTAGCGCAGATCAAGACGAGGAGCTGCGACGTTTGATTTTGATGGATCGAGGTTATTGACTGGAATAGAACTGAAGGACTTGGGGGTGAGAGTAATTAATTTTATTTTGTCTGAGTGGAAATTATCGATAATAATAATATAATAATATTACTTCCTCATGAACACTCGTAGAATGTACCCAAAGGCATGGCCTGTGCGGGTAGAGGACGGCTATTATTATTATTTGCAGTGGCGCTCTGAGGCAACTTACCCATTTTTGGTGGCGTGTTCACTTTTAAGCTGCCGGAAAACCCGGAAAACCTACAGCACCACCTCGGGTGGCCGGCGTGCACTCCAAGCTAGCACTAGCCGAGATTGGCACCTAGACAACACACAATACACTTGCTTTCAACAAGGACTGTGGTCGTCTATCGATTCCGATATTGGGTACTTGAGAAAAAATCCCTCGTACCTACATCGGGCTCGAACCGACTACCGCTATAATGAAGATATGAACGGCCTGCGCCCTAGACCGCCAAACCACCGACCACCACAACCGACCACAACAACTAGTTATCACCTTATTACCTGATTACAAAAGGGAATTTAAAAAATCGACATACATTTTTCAAAAAAGTTGAAAAATTATATCATTTC
Source organism: Chrysolina haemoptera (assembly GCA_958298965.1). NCBI lineage: Eukaryota > Metazoa > Arthropoda > Insecta > Coleoptera > Chrysomelidae > Chrysolina > Chrysolina haemoptera. The sequence continues at coordinate 6,630,698 of OY282590.1, read as the reverse complement.
AATTTCCGTAAAATTAAACGGATTCTTAAACGGTCACAGACAAAAATTCTGTTCCAACGTTGAAATAAAAATCAATTATAGACTGAGCCACTTCTGTATATTCGTATTCGACTTATTCTATAACTTTGTGAGTTCCAGGATCAATGAAGTGATTTTGATTTTTGATTTTGAAGAGCTGGAAGTAAGTGTTATTTGTTCATCGGTGGAAATATTCGGTTTTGCACAAATTAATTTTATTGTCATTATTGTCAATATATTTGATGTGAATACATGCGCCGTAGCCTAGTTGGGACCCATCTGCGATTTCTCCAGTATGTTTGTGTTCTCGCATGTATGGATACCTATGAAATTTAAATGATTCATTTCATTCAATGTGACAAATGGTCAACTCATAAATATCAAGAGGCTGTTTCTACATGTACAAATTTCAACTTTCGAATATCGAAAAAAGCTCAGTCGGCAAAAAGAAGATATAAGCATGGAATATAAAGGAGAACTTCAACAGCGTTGGGGGTTCGAATTAAAATCGTGACTTCATCTTCGTGCACTTCAGAATCGGGTCGAAAGGAAAATGAATAATTAAAACAAAAAAAAATGGAAAAAATGTTCACCTGTATTAGGTGTCTGATATGGTACAATCGCAAAATTATTATGGTCTTTTTTTGAAATATATTCTAACCTAACGATGGAAAATAATTTTGATCTCCATATGATGTTTGCGCTTGTCTGACAATTCGCCATATCATGAGGAGAATGTTGATTTGATGCTCTCGCCTATGATTTCGTCTATGAAAAATTAAACTGAATACTAAAATACGGCAGGCAAACCTTCACACACCATAACAAACTATTTTAATGTTTTCAACACCAATGAATAACAATTTGTTTCCAAAGCCTACTCACTTACCTATAACTATTTTCATGTGTTCTCATGCCATAGATCAGATTATAATTTAACTTTGGTGTACACTCCCGAGAATGTTTCTGGGTAGGGAGTTATTTTGAAAATATATGTTAATGTAGTTATTCATTCAGGTGTAATGGAAAATACAACTTTTGATGATTCCTGTCCTAGGGCTATTTCCGGTAAAACCGAAAGAAATATATAAATATTTATTAAAGAAAAGTATTGGTTTTGAGGAACTTTATTTTGACTACCAATTTCAAAAGTGTAACTGAAAATTAATAACAAATGAATTGAGCTCTAGCCAATGATTTCGATATCACCCGGGATATACAATAACTTCGACAGGCTGAAAGTCAGTCAAGATAGTTTTATGCAAAATGTTTGCTATTTCTCTCGGATATGGTTTGAATGGAGGCCTTTTTGAAAAAATTATGGCTCTATTCTCTACTTTCGACAGATTCCATCAAATGCTATTTTCCAAACCTCGAATGACAAAGAATTATCGAATTTGAAAATAATGAAGAATGGAGCGTCTGTCATATGAATATATTGACGAAACATTAGCAGCAAGCAAACAAATTTTAAAGTTCTAGAGAAAAAAATTCTACTGAAGCAGGATTCGAACCCTCGAAATCTAGATTGTCGGTCAGTGCCCTACCAATTGAGCTATCAAGAGTACAAGCATGCCAGCTGCAAATTGTGATACTGCATTTTTCTAGAATTTTGACTATACATAGTAATGTCATCTACAAGCTACAGCGTTTTTGAGGTGCTGGAGAGTTAGAGAATGGATGGAAACTCATTCGTTTCAATGGTCATCTAAAAACTACGGCCTCTGTGAGGTTTTGCAGAGTTACAGATTGGATGGTAACTCATTCACGTTCAGTGGTCCTCAAGCAAATCGCTCCGGATATATCTGAGCAGCGCCAAATGATGCCTTCAAAGAGGTCGAAGAGGGCGCAAAGTAATAATAAAAATGTCGAATGGAATGATCATGACGGATAAGACAATTAATATCAGTTTAGCAAATTTCAGAAACAAATTACTGGCAGCAACAAAAACCATGTGAGAAGTGTCCAAATGAATTCCTGCCAGTTTCATTGTTTGGCCCGAGAGATTATCAAAGGTTTCTATAAATGACAACATTGGGAAATTGCAAGTTCTCAAGTGGCAATTTATTCGAGATAACTGAGATTCGGGAAATCAACAAACACTCTCTCTTTCAGCTGCTCCGAAAAGAATGTTGTCCTTTATGATGTACCTCCCCAGCTCTATGACACGTAGCCTGGTGATGTTGCAAAATTTTGGTGAGTTCAGACTACGCGTCAGCAGGAAAGGGACGCCAACATCATCGAAAGGCATGCCTGTTGATACCAAGCTGTTGAGGAATTCTGAAGGTTTTTTTGTACTGTCGACAATGCTCATCATCATGTTTATTGGTCGTCGAATAACCCTCTCAATATCTTTTGATTAATAATATTGACTGATGTATTTTTGGGCGTGAATGGGTTTATATTAATAACTTTTAAACTATCCTTTCAAATATGATTTGGCAGACTGGAGATCAGTCCGGAAAATTTTATGAAGAGAATCTCCTCTTTTTTCTTAGATATGGTTTGGAAATGAAGCTTTTTTGAAAATTTGATATCTTTGATTTTAGTTCGAAAATATGAATAGGAAATTCATAAAATCTATTGTGGAATCATCTGCGACTGAAAGACAAACTTTAGTCGCTATTTTCCATCGTTCAAGATAACCTCTTGGGAGGTATTCATGTTGAAAAGGGGAACATTCTCCATGAAAATTGAAAAATGAAAAAAGTGATTCATTTGTAATATCTAACAGAAAACAACTACTTCCCCGGCACAAGCCACGCTGGACATTGAACTACATCTGATAGATATTGTGAAAAGACTCTAACTGAAAAGGAAAGAAAAAATCTGAAAGTGAAAATTTGCATTTTCATTCAGATAGCTGACTTTTTAAATTCTTTCTAGTTTTCCTTGAAAAAATCATTAAATAAATTAGATAGGAGAATGTTATTAAAAAATATCACTCACAGAAATCGTTCATTTCATTGAAGCAAGGTCCGCTTCTCTCGCATTTAATCCCCAATACATTAAATGCGAGAGAAGCGGACCTTGCTTCAATGAAATGAACGATTTCTGTGAGTGATATTTTTTAATAACATTCTCCTATCTAATTTATTTAATGATTTTTTCAAGGAAAACTAGAAAGAATTTAAAAAGTCAGCTATCTGAATGAAAATGCAAATTTTCACTTTCAGATTTTTTCTTTCCTTTTCAGTTAGAGTCTTTTCACAATATCTATCAGATGTAGTTCAATGTCCAGCGTGGCTTGTGCCGGGGAAGTAGTTGTTTTCTGTTAGATATTACAAATGAATCACTTTTTTCATTTTTCAATTTTCATGGAGAATGTTCCCCTTTTCAACTTGATATCTTTGTTTTCTTCACATAGATTTCATCAAATAGTGATTATTCAAATAACGCAATTGGAATTAAAGTTGTATACTAATAAAAAGGAAGTAAACATCGACCTCATTTTATCACACACGTATTAATAATAATAATAATAATAATAATAATCGTTTATTTTCCATCAGATAATTTACAAAAATTATAGGAATAGTCAATTTGATGGTAAAAGTCAAGAGAAGAACTCTCTTACACTATAAAAGCATTTCTCATATAAAAAATTTCTTAACCTACTTTTGAACACAGAAATAGTACTACTACTTTTAATCATATCAGGAATATGATTAAATATTTTCAGTCCAAGATTGTTTGGAGAGGCAGATGATATTTTGAATTTGGTGTAAGGGATATGGTACAAATCTCTGTTTCTTGTATTGACATTATGAATATTACTATTCCGTAAGAAAAATTGTTAGTTCTGGAATACATATACACACATTTCAAATATAAAGACGCACGGCAGTGGCAAAAGTTTATATTTGACAAAAAATTCTCTGCGTGAGACCTTCTTGGATATCCTAGCTATGCATCGTACAATTCGTTTCTGTGCAACGAATACGTTTTTGGTCATTGTAGAGTCACCCCAGAGACATACACCATACCTCAGTCTTGAGTCCACCTGAGTATGATACAAATTTAACAACTGATTTGTTTCCAACACAAAACGTAAATTCACAAACAGATACGTATTCAATTTCGAAAACTAATTGTTTACAGTGCGCTTTCCAGTTCAAAAACTCGTCGAAATGAATGCCCAGAAATTTTATATAGTCGAGACTGCTCTGTAAAATATGATTATTAAATTCAAACTTCAGTCGTGGAATTATATTCTGGCGATGGTGAAATTGAACAATTTGGGTCTTATCGACATTGAAGAATAGGTCATTATTATTGAAATAATCGGATGCAAGTGCAATTGAATTGCTACATTTTTCGACCATAGTAACTTGATCAGGAGCAGACACAATCAACGAAAAGTCATCTGCATACGCAGTAAAGTGAGTTTCTTCGAGAGCCGTTTCAATTCCATTAACATATAGTAAAAATAAAATTGGCCCCAATATAGACCCTTGCGGGACACCTATATTGGTAAAAACTGACTCGGAGTTGATTTTCTTTAATCCGTTATTATAGCAGTATTGCAAAGAGACGTATCACGATCTTTCAAAAAAGAAGAAATCCAATTCAAGGAGACCCCTCTAACACCATAGTTTTCCAGAGATGACAAGAGTTTAGTATGATTGACACAGTCTAATGCCCTGCTTAAATCACAAAATATTACAGAAGGGCACTCGCCTGCTTCAATAGAGTCAATGATTGAATTAAACAATGATACTAACGCCGTATTGGTTGATTTATTTGTTCGGAATCCATGTTGGTTTTTACTTATGATGTCGTTTCTGTCGATGAAATTTATGAGTCTATCTAAAGATGCATATTCAAATACCTTGGAAAATGAGTATGGGACAGTTACTGGCCTATAATTTTTCATCATCTTTGGATTGATTCAATTTTCCATATTGGTTCCCGATCAAAAAAATCACAGGACTTTTCCTGCAACGTACGAGATAATTCAATAACATTCAGGTCCATCAGGAATTTCATCGAAAACTCTGGCGAACGCGACGGTACGAGAGGGGAAAATGTCCGAGAAAGTGGTTTTTGTCTTCGAGAAAGAGCGGCGGCAGACTAAGTGGCATCGTAAACAGCAAATTGCTCTGGATATATCTGAGCATCGCCGAATGCCTCCTTCGGAGAGGTATTGCGGCAGTTCGTTGGCATCCTGACAACACACTGCCCATTTGTTTCCTGCCACGGTCCCAACGATTCGACTTAAGAAGCAGGGCGCGGCTTGATGTTATTAATTTTCTAATTAGATGGCGATGCTGTCTTGCGGTCCGGTGGGGATTGCTGGCTATTTAAGTTCTATGAAAGAGTTGTATTATATATTACGAAAGAGCTGAAGAGAACTGACGCAAATAAAATCATATTTGTTAGTTCAAACCCAAATGTAATTATGAACTGACAATTATATACAGAGTGACCCATTTGAAAGCTGCCAACCTCTCTAAAACTGTTATTTATAATCCGATTCAGAAATTTTTTTCTCAATAGATAGAGCATCAATAGTTCTAGTTGAGTGACATACATTTGAAACGAAATTAAAAATTTCAAAGCCTACTTGGAATTTTTTTCAAGGTCAAAAATCCAAAAACATACTAGAAATTTTTTTAGATAGAATCAAACGGCGCCACTGGATTCACGACATTCTCAGGTGATTCATGTGGAAACTACGTAGGAATGTGTCCATGAATAAAAAAGTTATATAGAAACGAAATTTGAAAATTATGTCAATAGTCCGGTGGCAGGGAGGGTTTTCGAAGCCGATGAAGCGCGACGGGATCACCCAAGTTATTCTCATGTATTTTGACCCGCTGACTCCAAATTTCGAGGGTGATGAGCCGTGAAAGCATCCGGAAAATTTTTATGGACGATTTTCCGAGGGAAATCGAAAAATCCATTTTTTTCAAAAACAAATAATCTTTTCAATTTCAGAACTTTCATCAAAATTCTGACTACACCACTGGATTCAGAATACTTCGAAATACATTTGGTCAGAATTTCATCAAAATCTTTTCATAAATGAAAAAATTATAAAATAAAAAAAAATTGAGTAAGTGGTTTTAGGAAAATTTTATTTTATTATTTTATAATTTTTTTATTTATGAACAGATTTCAATGAAATTCTGACCAAATATATTTCAAAGTATTTTGAATCCAGTGGTGTTGTCCGAATTTTGATAAAAGTTCTGAAACTGTAGTGGTGGCTTGATTTATTGACAAAATTTCAAAATTATATACCCATATAACTTTTTTATTGATGGAAAACTATGAAAATGTCGTAAATCCAGTGGTGTTGCCAAATTCTATTTAAAAAAATCGGTAGTATGTTTCTTGGATTTTTGACCTTGATCGAAGTGTCGACAAAAATTAATTGGGGATCAAATGGGAGAGAAGCGAACCCTGATTCAAGAAAATGAACGATTTCTGTGAGTGATATTTTTGAATAACATTCTTCCTCTCTAATTTATTTGATAAGTTTGCAATGAAAACTACATTTAATAAAATTAAGAAAATCAACTATCTGAATGAAAATGCGAATTTTCACTTTGATAAATTTGCAATGAAAACTACATTTAATGAAATTAAAAAATCAACTATCTGAATGAAAATGCGAATTTTCACTTTCAGATTTTTTCGTTTCAGTTGGAGTCTTTTCACAATATCTATCAGATGTAGTTCAATGTCCGGCGTGGCTGTTGCAGGGAAAGTAATTCATTTTAGTGTTTGATATTACAAAAAAAATCATGAGCGGAGATGCCTGTGTTCTCTTTTATGAGCAGGAAGGCAATCTATCACACCTTTCAGATTATACCTAATTTTTTTCAATTGTGTAACAGCAGACGTCAAAATGTGGAAAGTGCATGTTTCATGTGCTATTGCGAAAAACTAACATTATACGTATGACTAAAGATTAAAAATAATAGTTTAAAAAACAAAAGAACACGCTTTACTTCCCGTGGACTGAAAAGTCAAAAATAATTGACAATTCAATTCCTCAAATGTAAAAAAAAGAGTGGTTGCTTTCGATCTATATTCTCATATTTTTTGGTTTAATTCAACAATACAGATCATTTAAGAGCTCAAGACAACTTTATCAAGCACCCCACGGTTTTTTACATTTGAGAAATCAAATTGTCAATCATTTTTTACTTTTCAGTCCATGGGAATTAAAGCGTATTCTTTATTTTTTTTTAAACTATTATTTTTTTTACTAAAAAATTGTCCTTCATCTTGGGCCGCCATCTTGAATTCGTAAATTTTTACGAAAAATTCATAATCTCTGACCCCGAAAACCCCCTCACACACTAATTTTGATTCGAATCAGACCATAATGACATCTTGGAGCCGCCATCTTTAATTCATGAATTTTGACAGAAAATTCGTAATATACGACCTGAAAAAACATCACATACCAATTTTGAATCGAATCTGATTATAATCACAAATTTCATCCGCCATCTTGGAGCCGCTATTTTAAATTCATGAATTTTGATAAGAAAATCATAATCTCTGACTCAGAAAACCTTTATATACCAATTTTGAATGGAATCGGACCATTATCACAAATCTCGTCCGCCTTCTTGGAGCCGCCATTTAATTTTTTCAAAATAAAAAAAATGTCATATTGCATTAGCACCGGAACTATGAACACCTGCCAAATTTCAAATCATTCGGAAGTCTGGAAATGGGTGAAAATCACCCCCTAAGGAGTCAGTTACAAACATACAATCATACAAGTGAAGCTGGAAAAAGCATAATAATCAAATTGACTATTCAACATTAAAATTACTGTGTGGTCGTTCAAAATTTTTAATCGAAGAGGATTACAAAAAATATATCAATCATTGTGAAACTAGCGTCAACTCAAACCCAAAACATCTGTGGCAATTTGTAAAATCAAAAAGAAAAACAGTAGAGCTTCAATTACCACGTTGAGAGATGACGATTGGATAATTACAGACTCTAATGAAATCTGCAAAATATTTTCTGAATATTTTCTCTCGGTTTTTAATCCTAGAAGAAATATTCCAGTTCATAATGTAACACAACAAGAACCACATAACATTTATTATTATAACATTTCTGTACAATCTATTCTTCTAAAACTTTGAAAATTTTTAAACAAAGGTGTGGGACTAGACGACCTACCTACAAGCACTGTGCTGAATATATTGCAATATAATATTTCCTTCAGTATGGAAGAAATCTGGTAACCAACCACTCATCAAAAACTATAGACCGATTTCAAAATTGTCCATCATAGCAAAAACTTTCGAGTCCACTATTTTCGATGACCTATTCTTCGACGTTAAAAACATAATTAATATTGAACAACATGAAGAAACGATCAGTGGACTCTAATTTATTCACATATACTGAGTATATCCTGCATAGCCTCAATGACAAGCACCAATTGATGCTATTTACACCGACTCCAATAAAGCATTTGACAAAATCAATCACTCAGTTTTGCTACAGAAGCTTGCTGGAGTCGGGGTAAATGGCAATCTTCTAAACTGGCTTGAATCTTATGTAACCAATCGTTAACAGACGGTAACAATCGGTAACCACAAGTCTGAATATCGCGAAATCACCTCTGGGGTTCCTCAAGGATCTTATTTGGGGCCACTCCCATTTAATATTTATAATAATGATATCTTTCAATGTTTCCGATTCGCCAACTTTTTAATGTATGCCAACGATCTAAAAATATACCACTCAATTTCTGATGCTGACGACATCTTACTTATGCAACAGGATATCAATAACTTCCATGACTACTACAATGTAAATAGTCTATACCTTAACTTTGATAAGTGTAACCATATTACATTTGGACGCCAAAAAAGTTTCTAATTCTAATTCACTCCTATCAAATATCTTCTGGACCCTTGAAAACCGTCACAGAAATAAAGGACCTAAGAATAATATTCGACTCTAAGATGCTTTTTGATGAGCATATATTTCACATTTCTAAAAAGGCTTACAAAGTGTTAGGTTTCATTATGAGAACTTGTCGTGTCGTGTCGTTGTTTGCATTAAAACACACAGACTCTCCGTACTCTCTATATGTCATACGTCAAAAGTGTTTTGAGTTATGGTTCCGTAATATGGAACCGTGGATACGACATTTACATAAAAAAACTTGAACGTGTTCAGAAATTCTTAGATTATGTCAACAGAATATGTTTTCCATCCAACCCCAACAACCGTATCTATGTTCGAAATGAGCTGAACATATTAACACTGGCGAACAGAGGAAAAATTTGAGACGTGAAGTTCCTCTTCAAAATCATAAACAATTTAGTTGACTTGCCTGCCATCCTCAGTAACATTTATCTTAATGCTCCTGCATATACTAGGCATCAGCATCTTTTCCGTTACGAACAATCACAAGCAAATTATTTTTCGAACTCTCCCATGCATAGATGCAACATATCGTATAATGCGTTATCAAATTGTCAAAGTTTTCCTTAATTTTGAAAAAACACTTTCCTGCTTCACAGACTTCAATTGAATAAGTACGCTTTCACATTCGTTTTCGTTCACTTATTACTATATGCACTCAATTCATTACTCTTATTGTTATTTTTTATTTTTTATGTCTATCACCTATTTTGTAATTTCCGGTAATTTTACTGTAGAATTATATGTAGATTCTGTATATTGAGAAATCACCTATCTGTGAATACTGTTTGGGGTTAGTCCCATTTGTATTCCCATTTGTAAATGAATATGGTAAGAGTAATAAAAGAGCTCTGAACTTTCTCGATTTCCAACATTTTCACGATTATTTGACGTCATCTTCAGCGCTCTCTTCACAGCATCAGTTACATATGTATCACCAATGAAGTGGAAAAATCCCAGATACACAAACATTTTATTATAGCATTCTCAAAATAACTGTTTCTTAGCGTTGGCTGTAATTTTTATCCAAACGACTCATCACCTCTGACTTCATAATTGGCCAATTAGTGTAGCTGATTTTTTCGGCCACTGTTTAAACAAGGAAAAAATCTCCCTGCTGGGAGGATGGGAATTTACATATGATTGTGTTGAACTCCATTTGCCGAATTATAGCGCTCCCACATCAATTACCAATTAATGGTAATGAAGCATGTCCGCTATTTTCTGTTTCTGTTTCGCGAGCAAAGGACAAATAACAGAAACCGCAACTACATGGCAACATGTAACTGTTATCATGTAAATGTGATTCCCAACTATATAAGCTCGGTTGTATCTCGCTACAATAGATAAATTGTTGATTATTTATTCCGATAACATTCACGTCCAGAGAAAATATTGATTCGCTGCGAAAATTACTCAGTGTTTGTTGTGAAATATTGTGCATTCCAATGGGAACTGTCCGACCTCAATAACTGTGGATGATGAATTATTGAACGAAGAAAACTATACAGTGTGGACCATATTCTCTGCAATCATGGAAAACATTATTTTTATCAGAGAAATAAAAAACACCGTGTAGGGGATCGGTTTTGCATATTCTAAGAAAAGATTTTCAACGTAAGTCATCTGAGCACCAATCTGGTGGCAATTTTAAAAAATTGATTCAGGACGGGCAAAAAGATGATTTATTTTGAAATTGGTAGAAAATATTTGAAAAGATTGTCCTCAAAAAATGTGCTCCAGAACTAACACCAGTTTTTTGCAAGTTATTCAACTTCTCTCTTATAATTTGGGGATATTTCCGTCCAACTGGAAAATTGCAAGGGTACAACCAGTCTTTAAAAAAGGGAAAAAGAACCCACCCAGCAACTACAGACCTATCGCACTATCATCTGTTATTTCGAAGGTCATGGAGAAAGCTATCAACATTGACCTCATGAAATATCTAGAACGCTCAGGAATTATCAATGATCGACAATATGGTTTCTGGCACCAGAGATAAACCAGTGACCTCCTTGCTTATGTTCCACATATTTGGCAGCAATCTATCAAAAAATATGGTGAAGTTTTGGCCGTTGCACAAAGCCAAACTTCCATCTTATGGCTTGCTTCCCCAGTTGTGTTCCTTGTTATCTAGCTTCCTCTCAGACCGATCTTTCCACGTGGTGGTGGGAGTATCATCTGATACCCTACCAATAAATACTGGTGTTCCGGAGGAATCCATTATAGCACTAACGCTGTTCCTTCTTCATATCAATGATTTGTTGCTACCTCATGTCCAGTGAATAGCTTTGCAGATGATAGTACCCTTCATATCTCTTCATTTTCCAAAGCTCCGATAAGAGCAAGTGAATGCAGAAATAAACGGGGAAGAATCGTTAATGGTATAAATACGAACTCAGCCAAAATTAATTCTAGAATGAAAATACAATAATTTGGTAGTATTCAATGCGAATTGAATGTAATTTTTCTAGAAAGGCCGATCTCACAGTAGCCAGCGTACCTATGTCAGGAGTATGTTTACCAATGAAATATTCCATTCCAGTGCTCGGTATAACCATCAGCAGTACCCTCTCATGGGAGAACCATGTGAGGCCCATTGCCAAGAGTGCTTCTAAATTCTCGGTTTTCTGTTTCGCTCCAAGAAGTATTTTACTTCTCGTCAACTGATTATGATTTATAAGGCACATATCCAACCTGTTTTGGAATACTGTTCCCATATATGGAGTAAGGCACTCAAACACACAATGACACTTTTAGAATCGGTCAAAAAGAGAGCCAGAACACCAATTCCTACCTATTTTTTTCGGTTCTTTGAACAATACAAGACTTTTCTTTTCGTGGAAACCAGAATTTAAAAAAAAAAAAAAAAAAAAATGGTATTTGGTCTTGAAAAAAATATGTAATCGTTATTTTTTGGACTTGAATATTTTTTAGAAATTATCATGAACTCATTCAATCAATGAAATATAATTTTTTGGTTTGTTTCCGAATGCTATGGCAAAAAAACTGATTTTAACTATTCAGAGAGAAGGGACTACACTCGAGCAGAGGTCTTCAGACCACTTAAGCCTCACAGCTCCTCCACTGAAAGCTCTGAAAAGATCGCTGATAGATATCTAGTAACATCCATACCGCAGCGGAAGGTCCACAGAAAGGCCCTTCATGCAGTAGTACATAGAGTAGAGAAGGCACTATATTTCAAGGAATGGGCTCTCGGAGTCTTCTGGAAGGTGTCTTTGACAAGGCAAGAACTGACGTCATCTGCAATGCACTGCAGATCAGGAGAACTACTCCTACGCTGATCAACTGGGTAGCAACGGCCACAGAGCGGAGCGGAGTCTCTGGGTGAGAGCCTGGCTGACATCGAGGGGAGGGGCGGCTGCCCACAAGGTTTCTCCTCTCACCTTTGGTGTCTTGTCCTTGAGGGACTAGCTGCAAACGATTTCTACGCCAGCGACGGGCTTGTCCTGGTGATGGGTCCTCTCCTAGGTGTGGTCCGTGACCGGACGCAATTGGCGTGCAGAAGGTGGTGCGAGGAAGTCGACCTCGTAGTCATTCCCACCAATACAGAGATTATTCTCTTCGATAAGAGAAGAGGGGTGAACGGCTTCAGATCACCTGTAATGAGTGATAGACCCCTAGAGCTGGCTAGAGAGGTTAAATATCTCAGAATGATCCTGAACTCGATTCCAACTTGACGGTGGTGGTTATATGGACTCTGCGCCGGGCTGCCCCCCTAGATCTATACGGCTGTTTTCAGACTTGGTGGACAAGTGTGAATTGGATAACTACAACCAACAAGCTGCAAAAAATCCAGAGACTAGCTTGAATGGGAATAATGAAGAACGGGTGATCATTTCCCCAGAAAGCCTGCTCTGTTCTACAGACGGAGCCAAACTGGAGGATGGACAAGCCGGAGCAGAAGTTTATTTGGAAAACGGAGAGAGAAGAGCCTATGTGCTAGGCTCACGAAAGACAGTTTTCCGAGCACAGGTGTGTGCCATCCTGGGGACAACCAGGATGGAAGAGGTGAGGTCCGGCCCAGAGAGGCCCATATATGTCTGCTCTTAGAGTCAGGCTGCTATCAAACGCAACTAGAATCAAATCAGAACTGATTCAGGAGTACAGAGGTGCACTGGGGAGTCTTGCGGCAAAAAAAATAACACTGGTGTGGGAGCTGGAACAGAGATTGAAGGCAACAAGCAGGCGAACCAGCTCTCCAAGCAAGGAGCTGTGCAACCCTACTACGGACCCAAACCCACATTCGGCATTACAAGGAGATAAGTTACAATATGAATGGGCCGTTGATACATCAGGAAAAGAGTGGAGAGAGATAGACGGCTGCAGGCAGTTAAAGCGGATGATATCGGGGACCGACAGGGTAAGGACGACCAAAATACTGAAGCTAAGCTGCAAAGAACGCAATTGGCGTGCAGGAAGGTGGTGCAAGGGAGTCGACGTCGTAGTCATTCCGACTAATACAGAGATGATTATTTTCAATAAGAGCGGAATGGTGGACGGGTTAAGATCACCAGTGATGGGTGGAAGACCCATAGAGCTGGCTAGAGAGGTAAAATAGCTTAAAGTGATTCTCGACTCGAATCTAACTTGGAGGCCTCACGTCCATCGATAGTCGAGAAGACGGTGGTGGTTATATGGACACTGCGCCGGGATGTGGAAGAGATGTGGGACCTCAAACATCACTTTTCCACCAAATCTATACGGGTGTTATCAGACTCAGGATCCTATAAGGAGCAGTGGTCTGGTGGCCAGGTGTGAACTTGACAGCCACAACCAACAAGCTGGGAAAATCCAAAGACTAGCTTGCCTTGGCAGCCCTAGATGCCTTGCTGGTTCTGCAGTCGCTTTCAACTTCCATAAAGAAAAGAGCAATGGCATATCTGAGAAAGAGGGACTCAGGGAGCTGATAAGGAGAGGGGTACATAGGGCACACCGAAATCGCTATGGAAGCGGAGAAAAAAATCCCACTATCCGCTTTCAAAGTGATACAGGCAGGAGACAAAATCGGGTTAAAAAGCACAAGCTTTTTCGAGATCCTATACAGAAGAAAGTGGAAAGAGGAACGGGCGATCTTTTCCCTAGAAAGCCTGCTCGGTTTTACAGATGGGTCCAAACCAGGACAAGCAGGAACAGGAGTTTACTTGGAAAACGGAGGGAGAAGAGCCTAAGTGCTAGGTTTACGAACAACAGTTTTCCAAGCAGATGTGTATGTTATCCTGGGGCAACCAGGATGGAAGAGGTAAGGTCCAGCCAAGAGAGACATGTCTTATCTGAGAGTCAGGCTGCTATCGTGCTCTGAACGTAACCAGAATCAAATCAAAACTGGTTCAGGAGTTCAGAGATTTACTGGGGGGTGTCGCGACTGAAAAGAAAATAACGCTGATATGGGTGCCGGAACAGAGTTTGAAGGCAACGAGCAGCCGGACTCGAATGTGCATTCGGCATAACAAGGAGACCAGTAACAACGGCACAGAATGAATGGGTCGTTGATACATCAGGAAAAAAGAGGAGGGAGATAGGCGGCTGCAGGCACTCAAAGCGGATGATATCGCGGCTCGACGGGGCAAGAACGACCAAGATACTGAAGCTAAGCTGCAAAAAACTGCGACCCTTGGTGGCAGTTCTAACAGGCCACTATTGCCTCAGGAGGCATCTGACTGTGATCAGAGTTGAGGCAGACCCACTATGCGGCGCGGTCGGGAAGGTCGAAGAGGTATACGCTATGGGATATGTGAAGAGGCTGGGGATTGCGAAAACGGCCCACTGTGTTCAAGTCGCTGACGCTTGCGTTCCCCACCATTACCATTGCCCCTGGTATCCTCTGGAAGTAGAATTTTTTCATCAGGAAACTGAGGAGTCGAAATTGAAAAAAAGAAGTCAACTTCCGGTCAAATAGGTTGTTCAACAAAATGTCAGTAGATTGAAAAGAAGCGCTATACGTCCTATGTAAATCCGATTTTAATCTTTCCGAACAGGCTGCTACTACTACATGTGTCCTGTATCACCCGGTATGGTATCAAATGGGTCCCCCAGACTAGATAGTCGTGATATATGGCATTCCAATGAACGTATCTCAAAAATGTAATTACCGTCAGCAAACATTCGATTTCATCCTTCCATTGTTTTTACATAGAAAACAAAGAATAAAGTAAAGAAGATTGAATCTCTCATTGTCCGAACATTCCGATGATATATAATAAACATCGCTTCATAAAACTCCCGTCATTACCTCCATTGTGCACATATGGATTGAAAATATAAATTGGTTTTTGAATTGTCCTTTCCTGAAAGAAAAACGTTCGGTCATTGTTCGAGGACCCATTATCTTCACTGACTGTAATGGAGTTGTTATTGCCTTCCTGAAAAATGGATTGGTCTCTGTTTTTGGCAGCACTGTGAAATGATTATCAATGCGGATGCCGGAAGTGAATGGAAGAGGCTGAGTTGTATTATTGAATGACTAGTATATGTCATCCTGGTATAATAAAACGCTTTTTGTCAGTTGAAACTTTTCACTTCAGAGAATTATCAGTGGATGCATCGGGATTTTTACAGCATAGCGGTACAAAGCCAAAATATTTCAGAAAGATCACTATCACACCAGGAAAACCTACATATTTCAAAATAACTTCAATAATTGCGAATGATACATTTCTTCAATCATAATCGGATCCTCGAGAATGAATAATTTATCTACTTATTTTTAGCATTGTATGTAAAATGTATTCGCTGATAAACCGTTTTTATTTCTTTAGAATGAACTGCATGATTCTTTCATAGACGTAAGCACAAAGCTCTGAATGTCCGGATGTATGACATAAGTGTATCTCCAGCCAGCCCGTTATCTTCTCCCAAAATACTGATTTTTGAAATTGGTATTTCATAATTCCCATTCATATTATTGTGGATAATATTACAAAAATATTATTTCACAAATACTCAGTGGAGTATATCCCGCGTTAAATTTCCAACAGTCCCCGCCCACCAGTGGTTTGGTGCCTGATTGGCCGGTAAGAATTTGCCCCATTCCTATAAATATAAGCATCTTCGCTTCATTTATATCAGTTCTGCTTCCGAGCTTGGCTCGGAAGGAGACTATCTGATAGCCTCCGACAGGCTCAGATATAGTTCTCGGTTTTCTTTGTAAATATTAAGTTTAAGTTTTCATTCAGTATTTCGAAGTTGGAGAAATCTACAGCCTGGCCTTCATAGTGGAGTTTCGTTGGGAACAAAAACCCAATTAAGAAAGAATTCGTGACAAACACACAACCTACTGCTCGAGTTGTTTTTACAAGCATTATCAAATGATATAGGTCCTGATAAGAATTTGAAGAAGATAGCTACTGAAGTTTAGTCGGATCTAAGCTAGAATATGGGTCCATAATATGGAATCCTATATATCTTCAATATTCATCTGCTATCGATAAAGTTCAACAGAAATTCTTAAAATTCCTAAACTTCAAAATTAACGGAGTTTATCCTCCCAGAGGCTGTGATTATCTTGATTTGTTGCATAGATTTGACTTTGTATCACTAGAAAAACGTAGAAATCAGGCTTCTGTTTTATGCTTGTATAAATTATTCAATGGTAAAATTGACTGTCCCGCATTACTGTCGCAAATTGATATATTTGTTCAAGAATAACATCTAGACACAACACTACTTTCTTATGCAAAAGAGCTCAAACAAATTTAATGTTAAAGTCACCAATAAATTTTATGTGCAGTAATTCGAACAAACTTTCCAGTGTTTGTGACTTCTTCTATTGCAGTGTTTGTGAACTCAAAAATGAATCTCGTGCGCATCTTTGAATTTTTGTATTTTTCATTTTTTTTTTCTTTTTATTTTTCCATTCAAATAGGACTTGTGATTGTCATTCATTCATATGTAGAAATTAGTGCTGCTAATCAATTTTATATTACTATTTGTAAAATTGCTCTGTAAATGAAAAACTGTTGGGCAATAAACGCTATTATTATCCCAGGAATCGCTGATAGAATCGGATAACAGTTATGTCTAAAAACACATCAGAATATCATAAATTCACGTTAGAGAATGACATTAGAAAGTATCTTTCAAATACTGATGTATATCGAATATGGCTCTACAAGGATTTGCGGTTTCACTATCCAACTTGAAGTTGGTTAGTTTTCAAATAAAAGTAGTGGATATTGAGCATTTTTTTAAATATTTTCATGGCATATCAAACACTTCCGTATTACAATTCAGATATCATCCATTGTTGAAGTTCATTCTTCGAATCGTACTCGATATAATCAACCAATATGACTTCGAAAGTATCAAACTCCCATAATTGTTGAACATCATCAGACGTGTCTAGAACGAAGCCCGCCAGCGTTCGTAGATGTTATCTTGTTGATGAGTAGAGCCGGAAGGACTTTAAAGAACTTCGTCAGGATACTTGAGTCTTGTCTCATTATCCTGGTCATTCAAGTCGCTCCTTGCAGCTAACTGCCCTTCGTTAGATCGCTGATAAGGAAATATAGTCCGCCGGGAATTTTATAAACTCGTTCTTTCGACTATACAGGATTTTTAATCTTGTTCCTCCCGCTACGGCTTAATTTATCAGTTTTTATTGAGATCTGATAGGGGTGGGTGAATTCTGTATTACCGAGGAATATTATAGAATCTGTTTGCTTTTACCGACTGACTCAATGCACGTGGCGTAGGAAATTCTGTAATTTCATTCATTCTTTTACAGTTCGGCAAACATGGGAATAAAAGAAAAAATGCAGCCAGAGGCCACCAAAAAACTGGCTGGATTTGAGTAGTTCTCTCGATATTGGTTTGTTGAAATCATTAAATATTCTAAGCAAAAACATTATCTCCATCTTGTTCAGGTTTCGAACGGTATTTGTTTGGAAGTATGATCTGGATAATTAATTCTTGAGTGAATAAAGAAAAAATAATCTGAAAACTAAGTAGGTACCTAAAAATTTCCAAAATTCATACTTCGTCTATATTCTGTTTTCATATCAGAATTCAGAAAGATATCAGGAATACTATTCTCTCCAGAGAAGTTACAGAAATTGCTTACTCTGAAATCAAGTTTGATCAGAGAATGGTAGATTATATTATAGATTATATATTAGGGACTTTCGTGCTACAAGCCTCTACACCGCGACCTTTTCAGATCTATTGTGTTTGTCCTCGAGATCATCTAGAGTTCTTTGTCTAGCCCTGAGACTCCACAGGCTAGTTTTTAGAACTCCCATGAATCTGAACGACATGTTTCGAACATATATATGTTCATCTTCAGTTGGGTACAATTAGTAATATAGAAAAAAAAGTGTGGAGAGAAAAAATACAAAAATAGTAGGAACTAACAATTGAGCTATAGGTACATGATGTACTTTTTTACATGTTATTTATATGAAAATAGGGGTAGAACCCAAGAATATCAATTCAAAAGACATAATCTTGAACGTGAAAACTATACCATACACGAAGCGACGCTTATTCTTTACAAAATGGAAGAGAAACCAAAAAAGTACATCATGTATCTATAGCTCAATTGTTAGTTCCTACTATTTTTGTATTTTTTCACTTCACACTTTCTTTTCTATATTACTAATTGTACCCAACTGAAGATGAACATATATATGTTCGAAACATGTCTTGTTGTTTGAGATTGGATTTATATCCTTTGCTCTATTAAATTTCGTGGGGACGACTTTGTGTTCTTTTTCCAAAAAAAAAATATTTAATAATAGTGTTTATTCACACGAAAAAAAAAATTAAATATTACATATTATAAAAGTTGTATACAATGTTGTGAAATAAACAAGTTACCGACAAAAATCATGGATTGTGCGTGGGGTATTTATCGGAAGTGATTACACAAGTGCATCGAAATTACCGATAATTTTCCATGTTGGCTAAAAACTGCATAATTTTTTTTTCTATCATGTTGAATAATATTTAATTTTGAGAATTCTCCAACAATTTTTACACGAATAATCTGATAATTAAGCATTTTTCATCATGACGAATTGAAAAGAACATGAAGAGTCATTTGAGAAATGGCCAATATAAGCATTTTTAGTGGATTTTTGATGATTTTTGAAATATATGGGAGCTGCAATTACATAAGAACCTCAGTTTTCAACTGGATCGCACTTCAAAGCTTCCTCTGGTATTTTCTGATGTCGTTTATCAGCGAGGGGAAAACCACTTTTGGTATTTTGGTGTACATGTCTTGGGTATTAGTGGCATTACACGGGAATTAGGGGCATTACTCGGGTATTAGTTGGGAATTAGTGGCATTAGTCGGGTATTAGTTGGGAATTAGTGGAATTACTCGGGTATTAGTTGGGAACTAGTGGCATTACTCGGGTATTAGTTGGGAATTAGTGGCATTACTTGAAAATTATTGGGCATTATAGTTATTGAATTCTTAGGGATTATTGGGCATTAGTCGGGTATCGGAAGTGAGAGAGCAACTACTGCACAATAATAATACACTAATAATCGGTGAAGAGCAAAAAAAAAAGGTCATCAAAACATTGAACAAACTCAACATTCTATTATTAAGACACGATTTTATATTTTTATTATTACTTTTCTGACAGGCATTACTCGGGAATTACTTGGGTATTGCAGGCATTACTTACGATTTTTGAGAATTAGTGAACACAATATTCTCAGCAGTTTCCCCCTCGTTTGTCAGTTGTGATGATTTAAGTGTTATCATAAATTGCGTGCTCTTCCAGATAGCGCAAAAAATGTACAGGGTGTCATTTGAAAAAAACTTTGGGGTCACTTTTGGAAACCAAAAGTGGTTAGGTTTCAGTTGAAGCGTCAACATATGCGTATTCAAATACTATAAAAAATTTGGAAAGCGAACGTCACCTCGTGGTCAGCCGGTATATTAATGTGATTTTATCATCAAACAATAATTCAGAATCAATATAATAACGATAAACTCATTTGATTTTGGGTTTTTGCAGACTTCATTCAATTAAAAATCAATTATGATGCAGATTTAACGAAAAATTCAGTGATCTCAACATCTCGAACAGAAAACGTCGCTTGCACTCATCCTCCCCTGTAGGGCTGTCAGTGACCGGAAGACACTTAATTAGTTCAGAAAGTTTCCTGTAATGAAAATGCAAGTACTTGAAGCAGGAAGCTCGCAATAAAGCTGTAGAAAAACCCGATCCGCGTCGTTAATTTGAAAGGCATTAAAAGCAAAGTATTATTATGTCGTTTGAAATTTGTTTCCAGACAATAAGGGTGGCAGTCTGAGTATTGAAAAGCAAGTACCCATATATCACGAGTGACAGTCGCTAGCGATTTTTATTTCGCAGTCGAGTCCAATTAAGAATAGAAGCAGTGAAACACGTATAAATCATGGACTGAAGATATTTCAGTGTGGTGTGGTATTTGAAATTTTCAGAAAAATTTTAATATACCTAACAAAAACCTGTGGATTCAACTGAGGCATAGTTAGTCCAAGCAATAGGGAGAAGTGCGTGCAAAAATTAATATCCGAAAACAAAAAACATGAGCGTATAGGAAATCGAAATTCAGAATGAGTTTCTATTTCATGCGACTCGATCGTGATTATCGAACATAACCTAAAAAATTCGCAAAGTTGTTGATAACTAAAAAACTACAGCTACAATCGAAAAAAGTTGAATCAGGAAATTGTATGTATTAAAAAGATCTATCAAATGAATGGATTTAAATTCTTTGATATCATTGATACTTTTCGAGTTATATCGGAAAAACCGTGAAAAATCGGGTTTTCTATAACTCGTTAACTGTAAGATATTAAAACTTGGTAATTACTGTTATGTGTAGCCTATGTCAAGCCAAAAAAGCCTTTTTTTGAAAAATTAATAAATATCGATAATTTTTCAAAATATATAGTTTTCTTAAAAAAGATTCTTCCTCAATTTGGCTACCCTTGCTCGGAAAATTATGCTACAGTAACGATTTAGGGCTTATTTTTTTCTGTAAGAGTTTTACTTTCATATTATCGAATAAGTATGTTAATTTTTTTTCAATTTTTAGGATAAAAATATTACTTTAAAAAAATTGCACAATTTTTTTACATGTTTTTTCTAAATAAATTCCGTATTTTTTTTATAGAAATGACTTTTATGAAAACAGATTTCTAGCATGATTTCACGCATTTGAAGAAAAATTGAATTCCTACGAACACTAAGATCCGAGATAATTTTTTATTTTAAAATGATAATAATTGCAGAAGAAGATGCCGATTTACTTAATTTGCCTAGGGAAAACAACATAATTATAGTTGGAGAAGATGTTGATTTGATTGTACTTGTTACGCAATTGGTTCCCAGTGGAAAAGCTCGAGTGGATCGCTAGTATTCCAACAGCAGCTTTAAATATTCACACCTATCGAAATATACTAACAGGAGAAGAACAAATTACTGAAAATTTTTCATTCGAATCCAGACCATTTTCAATTATTGGATGTATTTTATGAGGAAACTGCTCTTTATGAAGAAGTGACTCATAATATGTGCTATATTATTTCTTTATTGTATAATAATAAGAAAGAAGGAACTCTTAATGAACATCTTTTTGAGTGTTTTAAACGATTAACGCCAAGGGCAACTTTTCAATTAGCAAATCTTCCTTCTATTGAAGGAGCCGCCAAACAACATGACTTCAGAGTTAATTTGCATTTGCCAAAATGGTTGGGCAACGACAAAAGGATCACTCAGTGGGGATGAAAAATTACAAATAATGCATTGATGCCAGTTTTCACTAATGATCCATTGATACCAGATGAGATATTGAAAAAACTCATTGGATATTTGTTCGTCTATTACCTAACCTACCTAACCTAACCTAACCCCATACCAAATTTCATGAACTTTAATTTAATTTGCAGTTTTAGTGATTTTTTACTCTGGGAGTCGTACTAGCTCCCACAGCAACTGGCAAAAATAGGTTTCCAATTTATTCAACATGGATGAACTCAAACGGTATGTCTTGGTATGTCATGGTATGCCAGTCCTCCTGTAGCTATGTATTGTTGAGTTACCGCTTTCTGATTGATAGGATCATGGGTTCACAGGAACCTTGGAAATTGAAATCCAATAAACATTCCTAGGATGTTCAAGAGAAGTCCATGGAGGACCTTACAGGTCTATCTTCGGGATGTCCCGAATGTCTAAGATTCATGTCATGTGGATGTACTGAGGACGTCTCTGTATTATCTGAGGAGCTACTCTGTCGAGTTAAATTTATTGTTCATCCTACTAATAATGTGAACGGTGACATATTTTCTGGATTGCAGTTTTATCGCCAAAGTTGAAATGAGTGCTTATTAATCCGAACATCTTCATTACGACTTTGAATATTTATGGCGTTTCCAAAGTCTCAAACAATAACCGGAGTATAATGGCCATAAAATTGGTTTTCGTCGGCATTCTTTCATCGCAAATGATTAAATACACCCCACGAAGCTCTGCGGCGAATGAAATACCAACCGCCATAAAGAGCAAACCAATTACTCCGTGCAATTAAACAATCGCTAGAGCAGTAAAAGAAACCCAATTTAAATTCAGCATTTATAAAGTTGCATCTAGTAGCCCTATTAAAACGACTACAACAGTAGCAAAATGAAACAGACGTCTTCTTTTATTATGGCAATTAAGTTAATTTTACAACCACTCGGAATAAGTCACAAACCAACAACCCGTTGTTAATCCACGTAGGCCTTGGAAGCAGTTTTAGTTTCTTATCGGTGTGCGCCAGCAATCACCTTATGTCCCATTCAGGATTAGGCCAGCGGTATATTACCTCTTCCTCGCTTTATCTTACTGAGTGAATCACTCACATTAAGACATATCTCGGAGTGAAAATAGTTATTTCTTCAAATATATCTCTTTGGATTAATAGCATATTTTCAAACTGATTTTTTGGTCTGGGGGCGTTTCCATTTTCCCTCCGTCAGTATTGTTTTATCGACTATTCCACTCATGCTAAAATACGCGTTTTTGATTGGTGAAAATTTTCATTTTGATAATTGAAAGCAGCATGTTTTCGATTTTGTAGTTCGGTACTTGATTGGCTATTAGATACCTTTGTAGTTCGCTTCGTCATTGGTTGTTTTATAAAACAAACTTACCCCACCAGCAAGTTGATATAATTATACAACGCCGAACTTTGACACAAACCATGATGAGCACCAACTATTAATTCAAATCAACTTCACAATTTTATACAAATTTTTGACACAACACCGAACTATTTCCAAAACGCTTCACTTTTCATTCATATCAACTTTTCGACAAATTTTCTATACACGTAAACCAAAATTCCGCCCTTTCAATTCCCGTAAAAGCATGAAAATGAACGATGAGTCACTATCTATCTACCAATGAACTAAACAATTCAATAGGCTTGTTCGCATTCGACGCGTTCACAAAATAAACTGTCCGAAACCCGAAACCGTCACAAGTATGCGTAGTCCCACAGAACGCAAAGAATGCGTACAGTTCTGTGAAACTGCGCATGCATCCGATGGTTTCAGACTGTTTGTTTTATGAAGGCGAACAAACCTAAAGACAACCAACGAAAGACGCGCCCTGTGAATGGTCACTGAAATAGCGGGAAGTTTGAAATACCAAGACAGCTGCTCTGCGCAGTTTACTCCAAATAGTACTTTTAAAAATGGTTTGAAATGGTTTGAAATGAAATGAAGCCTTCAACGTCGTGGTCTACCTATTCGATGTTAAAAGCTACCCTGAACAAAATACCTGAAGTTACGGGCTTTTTTGAAACGCCAGTCAGACGGTTTCCATGCAAAAAAATCCCGAGTTTTTCAAAGAGAAGAAATCGAGAAATTTTTATCAGATGCCCCAGATGAACTGTATTTGTGTACGAAGGTAGGAATATATTGAAAATGATCTATTATGTATTAAAGAACTAATTTTCAATTTATATTTTAGGTTCTACTTATTGTTGCAGTCGCTGGGGCTTGTAGATGTGATGAGCTTTTGCAAATGAAAACAGATGATATAAATGATATGGGCGACAAATTGCTAATTATGCTACCAAATACTAAGACCAAAAGATCAAGATCTTTTTTGTAGTAACGGAATATTTAATCGTTTACAGAAAATATGCAGCCTCCAGACCCTCGAATTTAAATAATCTTGTGCCTTCTATAAGTATGCGAACGGTATAGCACATCATCAATTCATTGGCATTCACAAATTCGGTAAAATGTCAGAAGAAATTGCTACTTTTTTGGGACTATCCTATGCGAAAGAGTATACCGGGCACTGCTTTCGCAGAACTTCGGCCACGTTGGTGGTGCATTCTGATGGGGACATAACAATGTTGAAGCAACATGGAGGATGGAAGTCTTCCGCTGTCGCGGAGGGCTATATTGAGGACTCGCTAGCCAATAAGTCGAACATCGGCAATAAAATATTTTCTGGCGTTTCCGGAGTATCAAGTGTTGATAATAAAGTTGTTAATTTTACTGGAAAGGAGGTAAGTGGACAGAGTTCAATTGTATTAAATACTTGTACACAATTCACCATAAATATATCTACTAAATAAAAATTTCGTGTTGTAGTTTGTAGTTTCAATGCAATGAAACCAGTTTATTATCATCAGCATCATTTTGAATTTTCTTAATGTCATAAGGTTGCCTAGCAACGAACTTTTTCTGCCTAGGCAGTAAAAGTGGACTTTTTCTGCCTAGGCATTAAAAGTACAACTTCTAAGCCTGCCAAGTGTCATTAAAAGGCCGCTTTTAATGTCATTTGGAGAAAAAATACATTAAAGTGTTTTTTTTACTCGTAGGAATGCCGCACTTCGCCTACGGTCAACATTTCCTACTCTTAAAAAAGTACCACTTTACTCACTTGATACATAAATAACAATTTTTTTTTTATTAAATGCAATAGCCATTGTTACACAAAGCTTTAACGTATCATTGACAACGATGATGTGAAAATAAAATAAACAAGTTTGGTTATGTCAGGTTATTGTCATTTTAGCGTGCCATTTGGTATCTAGGGTATTTTAAAATAACTAACGTATTATATTGTAACTAATGTATTATGTGTTGTTATGTTGTTATGATGTTAATAATCTGTAACGTAGATTCAACTCAAAGGAAGCTTAATATTCAATGATACGATGAGGGTGCGATTCAGTCCATACTATAGTGACCCCTGGAGTGTATGCCAAACGGAAAAAAAATTCTGCTATAGACATTAATGAAGTCGATGGCACTGATTTATCCATAGATAGATAGGTTCTTTTGCTGCTGACAATCAAGGTACCAGGTTTACCATCGGGGTGTCCTTCAACACTGCAACCATGTAGGGGTATATCGTATTGTATGTCTTTTACCAGGTTCATTATTATATTCACTAGGTGTTCCAGACTCAGACCCTTTGCTGATCTGTCCAAACGTTCTAGTGTGACGGTTCTATGGTGCATCGCATTCAAAAATGAGGTGAGATGATGTTTCGTCATTATCACTATATGCTACATTCTCACTACTGCTCTTTACAATTTCTCTGATTATTGCCAATGTTTGTGAATGTTTTCTTAGACAACAGTATCCAGTTAGTCAGTGATTGGCTCAAGTGATTCACTAAGGGCCAAGTAGCTCAGTGGTTGAGACTGTTGCGTTCAAAAGGTTGGAATCCTAGCGACTACAGATTTTTATCTGATGGCCCGAGAAAGTGCTAGGAATCGCACTTTTAAAGGTAAGTCCTTGTTAATTTTTGGCTCGCACAAGTTTCGACTTTTGAGGGCTGCCGTTCGTAAGGGGACGACAGCTGGTTAACGGAAAAAACAATATCAACAACAACAATTATTAAAAAAAAAAAAAACGATTTTTAACTTCGACTGTGTCTTGCTCCATTCAATTCGGTCCCAATATATTTGGTGGAGTGTATATTTGGTGTTCTTCACTAAAGCTGTCCGGAGCTGGCGCTGGCAAGCTGGCACCTGTGGCAACCTGTTACCTGGACTCGGTGTCTAAGTGATAAGTAAAGCGTAAAGAGCTTTGAACCTTTTCTTAGGATTACCGCCCTTTAGGTTCAGAAATCAGTGATGAAACAACAAACTCCCTGTATAGACGGTAACGAAGGAAAGCAACCAATAACTTCTGATTCTTCGATATCAAGGCCATGCCGCTCGCCTATAGAGTTTCGGCATCTTATTCTTTCTACTACCAGAGAAACCAACCGCACAACGTCACACCGACGAGCAGTCTCATCAAGCGATAAACGGAAATGGCACTAGGCCAACTATTTACTTAATTTTCCTCTCAGAGCCGCCGTTGCTGATGCTGTAATGAGACTGTTAGGTGTAATTAGCAACGATCATACTAAAACTAAGCACTAATAGTATGTGCGCCTGCCTTCCGTCTTTTGTCATCAATTAACTTCTGGCAGGAAGCAGAATAAACGTTGTAGCAGAAGCGAGCTGGGAAGTGAGTTCAATAACTGCTTGAGAAAAGTACAGTAGCGGATTCAAGATTTTTGGTACCCTAGGCCCGATACTTCTTCAGTCCCCTAAACGATTGTGTATTTTTCTGACCAATCGATACAAACTATCGATAAAAACGAAATCAACATTCACTGATAAGGAAATACAATCAAATTCGACCCCACCTCCAGTGGGATCGTCTAAATTACATGGAGCTCAACACGTTTGCGGACATTGTCATATACCGCATATATGTAATTTTGATGAAGCATGTATTCATTGGGAACCTAAACAAGTAAAATAAACGAAAAAAAAGATAATACTACTACTTTTATTCATACCAATCTTGAAAATATTTCCCAGCCTAAAGGGATAGCTGGCCTATGCATTCCCAAGATTGCCAAGCAGTTTTTTTCCTTTTTTTTTTTCATCATATATAAATATTATTTCTCTCGTCTCTGGAGTTTTCTGGTTAATCATATGGCCTCAATGATATAACCAGTAATTTTCCTGGAATTTTCAGATGGTCTAGAATTGATTCCTTTTGGTATAGTTCTGACAAATGTCCTACCATTGTTTTGCTCAGGAGAAATTCCGAGTAATGATTTGATTAACAAATTTTTTAACCACTTGAATGATTTTTAAATTTCATTCTCAGAGTAATTGAATGGATGAACGTATTTGTGATTCTTCTGCTCCACAACATCGATATAAAAATCTGGACAAACGCAAACACCTTGGAATAGTGTATATTTCTTCCGAAGATTGGGGATTTTTTGAATTGGATAATGATATTTCTATCGTCAGAATAACTCATGAGATGCCTCGTCTGATCTATTAGGTGGAAACGGGTTTTTCAGGATAATATGAATATGCTAGATACGCAATCATCTAGAAGAACTTATTTTATATTTTTCTTCATACTTGTTCAGTTATAACAATCATCAAAGTTTTTTACTCCATAAAAATCTTTTATTATCACCATAATTCTAAAACTGCTTCCAGGTTTATGAACTGAAAAGTTGTACTATTGCAATGAACGTTGTTTATTTCAAAATTCTCTAATAGTACAGAAGCCGAAGAGAGGTCGACCTTCACCGTTTTGTTTAACGGATGAAGCATACTTTTTATGAAGTTTCATGAATGGACAAATACGCCTAAAATGGGTAGCCTATCAAAATGTGGTCCAAATTATATACAGTGAGTTTAAAAAATTTGCAACATATGGAAAGCTTTTTTTTACAGATTTGTCAGAAAATTTTATTCTCCATAAAAATCAGTGCACAATACTTGCATATGAGTTGTTAAAATTTCAAATTTCCAAACTGTGTACAAGGGATAATAAAAAATAGAATTTTGATCAAAGGTAAACTACGCTGGCTGTAATTCCAAATTTCAATATTGTTTTCGATTTTGAACAACCTCCTTGAATGAACGTTTTGATAATGTCAATACACTTAAAAATTTCTTTTTTTGTTTCCCCTGTACACCGTTTGGAAATTTGAAATTTTGAAAACTCATATGCAAGTACCCTCCAATGCACAAATTCTTATGAAAAATTATTTTTTCTGACAAATCGATAATAAAAAAGTTTTCTATATGGTGCAAAATGTTTGAAACTCACTCTATATAGTCGTATTCGTCTATTCATGAAACTTCATAAAAAGTATGTTTCAACCATTGAACAGAACGGTGAAGGTCGACCTCTCTTCGGCTCTTAGACTATAATCAAGTCTTGAAATACACAAAACAATTGCAAAAAATGCATCAAATAATACTTCTCTCAATTTTATTCTTATTATTCTCTGGGAACAAACAATGTCAACAGCAAACTATCTCAAGTGGCAGAAATAATTGATAAGGAATAAAATAATCACGTTATGTTCAAACATTCAATTCCACTCTAATCCAGTAGGAACATGGTTTTGCATTTATATTTAAATTATATTGCATTTACTAGTCTTTATGAATCTGAAATTATGATGAGAACTAGTCTTCTCGGTCTTCCCAGTACCAAACTACGATACATGCATTTTTCATGAGCAATATTCCGGTTTGAAAATATAGCGTTTCAGAAAAACCATATTTGATGTGTTTCTATCTCACATATATCAATATATACAAACTTAATTTTCGAGAAATTCGTGTTACTAGTTGACACATATCCTTGGGTCTATTGATTTATCAAAAAAATATAGTGTCATATATGTTGTTACTGATATATAAAAAATAATTGTTTAATTGTTATGCAGGTAGTTTTTTCGTTGTGCCCCCGGCTGGCACGTCTTTTATGTGAGTTGTCCCGATTTTCCAATGAACTCCACAGACTTTCCCTTTAAAATTTTGCTGTGGGATGCTATCTTCACCATAGTGCAGCAAATTGTCCCATGATATGGTCCTTAGGCGAGCAAGAGCTTCGTATTGAAATATTACGTGGGAGGTTGTTTCGTGCTTCTTATCACAGAACCTGCATTATGTGGGTCTTGGTGTATCCTCAGTGAATGCAAGTGTTTTTTCAGGTAGCATTTGCACTGTTAGAAGTTATGCCAATTCCCTGAGAGAGCTACTGCTCAGACCATGTAGCTCCCCCATCGTCATATTCTTGTGAGTATTGCCTAAGGCCAAGATCGATTGGGGATGGTTCTCGCCCCGTTTCTCCGTGTCCTGCTGTATGTCCTCAAATAGGATTCCACGGGCTGGTTCTGGTCCGATGAGAGTTGTTGCTGTCCCCTTTCATTATCTGGTTACCCATGTGACCGTTTTGAGTTTTCAGGTCTTCTAAGTTGGTGTGCGTCTCCCAAACTGATTTGAAAAAAAAAACTTACCTAATCACAGTGCCTTTAGGATTATTGACTTTCGAAGAGGATGACTTTGGTTTGATTTCTGGAATATGTCTCGAGAATTTTCTTTTATTTAAAATAGATTATAATAATTATATTCATAAAATAAAACTCAAAATAATCTCAAAGTTGTAATTAAGTGCCCTCCTTCTCATAGAAGACTACATATGCCTTTCCGCTCACTATGGATTCTGATGGAATCGGGGAATCAAGAGAATTGTTGTACTCGTGCCACGTACCTGAAAACGGATACTCACAGTAAGCATTACAGTGTCCGCTATAGGAAGACCCGCTGTGATTCAACAAAGCGTACAAGTTATAAAGAAGGGGCTCTATTGTCTGATCTAATCCTTCTAGAGGCGAATCAATGGTGACATTTAATTTTCCTCTAAATCAGTCTGTTTGAGAAAACCTTCTCAAATGGATCACCAAAATTTTTGGGAATTTATGAATCAATAGAGATTTTGTGGTTTTCCTTCTTTCTTTGCAAACAGGTCGGTTTCTCATCACCATCCATAGTTTTTTCCTTAGTAAATGAATCTGAACATTGCGAGATACTAAGTTGCCCCGTTCTTTGTGATATTGGAAGAGAAATGTCGCAAATGTGACTGACCGGTGACCACAAATTGTGCATTCCAATGTAGATTTCAGCTGTCCAAAAAAGTTATCTACTATCTTGGAGTTGTCCATTCTCACGTACCTCGAGCATGACTCTCTGGCATTTTCACTATTGCTCAATATTTCGATAAACTCGGTCAAATTGAGTTTGGGCTCATTCGTTTCTCTATTGACGTCTTCATGTAGTCCTTCCAGCAGGTATCGTAAAAACTCCTGAGTGTGCCATCTGCTTCGCCGTCATCTTTTACTTGTTTAACTGCTGACGACTCGTCCCTCCTATTTGAATCAAAGGATTTGACTGAATTACAACAAAAAATCAATTCCGATATTAATAGCCTACAGAATTGTTTCAATTAAAACGCTTTATTATTGAATGCGTCCAAAACGAAAGCAGTATATTTTCATACTGCCCATAATACTAACAGGGTAGACATCGATATTGAAATAGCCGGTGTTGAGATAGAACGGTGTGACAGTATAAAGTGTCTAGGGCTTTCTCTAGATAGTAATCTCAATTTCTGTCAGCACCGCGATAATCTCATTAAAATACTTAACAAGCTGTGTTACCTGATAAGAAACCTGAAAAAAATTTTAGACAACTCCGGTCTGCTCTTATATTACCATGGGCAGATACAATCAAGAATCAACCATGGGTTCATTGTTTGGGGTGATTCCCCACCTGCACAAAGTGTTTTTGTGAAGCAAAAATTATTAGAACCATCGCAAACGCACCGCAGACAGCATCTTGTGGAACATTATTTAAAAAATTTAATATATACTGCCACTTTCAGGTCTCTACATTCTGGAAGTTTTTCTATACAGAATATAATATATTAAAAAAATTGGATTGAAAAATTTCGAACATTAATATTATTTCGTCCGTGTTACGTAGAGCTTTAAATAATATAGATTCATCCATTGATGAGGAAAACATCAAATTCTACTCGCCATCTATAGCGCATTCCCTAAAAAAATGCAGATATGATTACTTGAACCGTAGTGCGTTCAGAATTCAAATGAACACACGAAATGGGGAACATGGATCAGCCATATGGTATGCAGATGGGGTAGGGTTATATTCGGTGTGGAGAACAACGAACTGTCGAATCCGTGTTTACATTCCCGAAGCTCAATCCGTTGAGTTCTTGCATCAATATTTACCTTCCGACAAATTAGCTTTTGTTGAAAAAGTTTTGTTGATGCGAAGCAAAATCAATGGAAGCTCAGTTGTTGCCGATCAGAATGCTGCTTGGATTTTACGAGAGGAGGATTAACAGGTTATTGCGATTTCGAAAAAGAGCTCCATATTGAATTGAGGATGGCAATGTACAGTTTTGGTCATCTTGAAATGAAAATACATATACATGATACCGAAAAGAAGTAAACTACTGTTACGAATGAAATAACTTCTTGATTTTAGTTCGAAAATATGAATAGGAAATTCATAAAATCTATTGTGGAATCATCTGCGACTGAAAGACAAACTTTAGTCGCTATTTTCCATCGTTCAAGATAACCTCTTGGGAGGTATTCATGTTGAAAAGGGGAACATTCTCCATTTTTCAATTTTCATGGAGAATGTTCCCCTTTTCGAAATAACTTCTATTCAATCAAATCTTCAATCATCATATTCAAAGTTGGAATTGAAAGTAAAGGCGTCTCAACCCATAATTAGGTTTTTCCGTATCATACTATCAATTCTTCGTTTCATATTTCATTATATGTATATTCAATATATAAAGCTAGGAAAATTTGTTGGGTACGAAGCCTGTAGGAAATATACTCTTATAACACATATTCCAATATTTCGACACGTTCTATTTTCATCTTCACGAAATCTACACTACTGTTAAAATACAATAAACAAGGACAAATAGTGAATTCTAAACTACTTATAGTGTCCATGAGTTGTGTGCATAGATTTTATAAAATAGACGTTAACAATGTACACATTGAAACAATTAGTGAGAGTCCTTAAAGGTCGTCATCACCATTAATTGAACTATTATAGTCAGACACAATAATTATAATAAAGTTTAAAAACGTATATTATACCGGTATTATTAGCGTCGGCATGGGAGAGGAAGAATTTATTTTAGGTTAACAAGTGATTTTAGGTACGATCCTGCGTGTACGGTACTAGAGGAACTAGAGGAACATAGAGAGACTGAACCTACCATGGAACGAGACATTGTCAATTTGAACAAGGAATGGCACAGAATAACAGAAGAGACATCATATTATCAATACGTCATATCCACTTATAGAAGAAAATACTCCGAATATTGAAGTTTTATTTTTTTTACAAAAGGGAATATGAAATTTTATTAAAAAAAATTATGTATGCAATTATTGATTGATTGATGGAGAAGAGTCTTGGAGGAAACTAAGATTCATAAGATCTTTTGAAAAAGATTACTTACCGTTTAAAACGTATTGAATTAAAATTACTGGAGGAGTGAACATATTTAAAATTATAGATTGGGAATTCAAATCCCTTTCATTATATGGATTTTGATTTCTAAGTGCAGAATGAATATATTTCACTTGAATGTTTAATGTTCGTACATTCTTCTCATACATGAGGATGACTGTGAGATGAAGGGCCTCTTCAGAAAGAGTCTTTCATATTTGTTAGATTCTTTGGCTAAGATTTTAGCAGCATCAAAGTTGATATTAGGTTCTTTTTTCTGCATATAATCACTGACTCCATATCTTTCTGGGTGCAATCTACAATCACTCTTATGCGAACAAATTTTGTCTCTTAATAACCTGTTGGTTTGTCCAATATACTTATTCGAGCAATTTGAACAAGGAATTTTGTCTTTCACTTAAGTGAACAGAGAATTTACAGAAAGAACAGTTTTATCAGCAATTTTGATGTTATTATTTTGTTGTAGGTGAAGAAAATCACCAGCACGAAATTTCATTATTGCGCCGCACATCTTAAGTGTGTGCGGATGTATTTTTCAAGAGTGATATTGGAAGTAACGAAGCACCTGTCCGTATTAAAACTACGTATCTGGGAGGCCAATAAGGTAGATAGCTCCTAATAGTAGTTTCGGTTTTTTTCTTCAGAATCACCAAAAATCTAATCTCCAGCATTCTTGCAAACAAACTGAATCACTTATACCAACAAAATTTTCGCAAAAAATAAAACTAAACGTTTAAAACTGAAACTCGTTTCATCGAAGGTATTGTTCGCTCTGAAATCAATTTTATTATAAATGCTAAAATTGATTTTCATTGGCCTGAAAAAAAATAGACAGAAGTTATAATTTTCCTTTTTCAACAAGTCAACTGACATTATATCACAATAACAACGAAAATTACGACTGGTTTTTATTCCTCTCTGAAATGAACAATTTCAATCCAATGCAGCCGAAACCACTTATATTCAATCATCCCGTTGTACAATTGCCGCTAATCCAGGCAACGGTACATCTGCCAAAGCAATAAATCCCGAACATTCCGACAAAATTGTTTAATCGTTTATCGAACAAGGCACGCCTACAATCCAACAAAGTTTGATTCGACCATCAATTAGCTCGGGCTACGCCAAATCAACTTACCCTCGTCTAATCCCCTTCAGACTGATTTACACCGCCGCTCTGGCCCCGAATTAAAACTAGATCGGACCTTGAATGCCAACCACTTTAAGTTGTTTCGTTGGTCCCACAGACCGGAAGTAACAATCCAATTGAAATAATTCATCCAGCTCGGAATTGTTTTGAAGTGGATGACATTTCCACGGATGGTTGACAGACGGGTACGGATCACAAATGGTAAGTTTGGGATTTGGATTGAACCAAAATAGGGTGCTGAATTATGGAACAGTGCCCACTCATTCATCATTCAGAGTTTCCCAATCCTTAATAAATGGAATCTGAAAAAGTTTGAAGTTTGAAATAATTGCGTCCAATAATTCATTATTTGGTCGATGTTTCTTTGGCTGACGATGCCCATCCTGCAGAAATATTTGGGATCCTTGGCTGCAATGTTAAGGGACATAAAATTATAGTCTCCTTTCAAAAGCTCAAAAAATTCAGATATAGTAAAATCCGTCGTCAGACTTTTGAGGGGTTATTTGTCTATTGAAGTATTGGTTGAAATTTTGAAAGTTTTCTGTTGGAAGGAAATATCCCTAGATTTTAAGAGATGAGTTATGAACAACTTGAAAAAACAGGTGTCAGTTCAAGGGCAAATTGATCGATAAACACTGAGAGTGTGGAAATATATCAGCAACCTTTCAAATTATTGTAATATTTTTATGGTTTTCCACATAGTTAGATTTATTTGAGTGCTGATATTCTCTTTACTGACCCTTGAGGAATTTTAAAGTTGAGACGAAAGCTTGGTATTTAGTAATTTGATATTCTTTGTTCAACAAAAAATATTATCAGGAATCATTTCATACGTGGATTGAAAAGAATACCCCACCACTTCACTTCAAAGGAAAGGGAACGCGATCATCAAAGCACTGAAAGATAAGAGAAGCTACAAAAAAGAGTCTTACTTGCTGTAATGTTATTACTCCAAAGTTCTTTTCTTTACCGAAAATATACAAACCAACGATATTTTTACAAATGCATACGTATTTTACAACAAATGATTCAATAACACTACCACCAAACTATATTATAGCCAGAGTATCTGAGAACAATCCACAAAAACTGTAACAACTTCAATATTCATTGTGATATCAATAAAGAATCTTCCACCAAACTCTTTTTGATATCACATATGTCTCTTTTGAGAATAAAACTCATAAACAAACCTAAAACCCAAAACTCCAAAATAGATAACTAGCAATACTTGTTAGTACCGTACCTACTTTCGAAAGAAAACTCCACTTAGACTTTTTCCATCGTTTTACCGAATATGGCGTTATTGTCTAATTTGAACTGATTTTTTTTTTTTCAATTAACTAGTTCAGTATTCACTTCGATGTGAGTTCGTATCGAAGTTGACCGCTAGAATTTCAATACCTGATGTATATTTTTCAACATCAAACCGTTTTGAAATGATTGCTATAAAGGGCGATAGTGTATAGGGGAAAGCCACGATGTCTATCATGCAGTACCTGCGGATATTCCAGACTTACTTTCAAGATATACCTTGATGGTGACTTATTCGGAAATGTTGAAACGTCTAAATTTCAAAAAAAGTCGCATCTGCGAAAACCGTGTCACAGCAAGCATCCCAATAGAAAAAGTTGAAGGTTTGTTGAAATCGTATGCTTTCATATACTTGTTTTCTGCTCGATAAAATAGCCTCCCTATAATGAATCATAATTTAGATAATATAGGAAATGTCTTTTAATCTTTAACATGGCGTTATGTCTCTGAAGTTATACCAACTTACATGAAATGAGTATTATTTGGATTCGAAGTTGAAAGCTGAATGCTATCATTTTGTTATCTGTCTCTGTATAAACCTGTATTATTTTGTTATTTTCTTGTTTTTCATATGAGTTCGTAGGTGAAGATTGCTATGTTACGCGTTCATAAATTCCACACAGGCTCCAATACTGCCCCCATGCTCGAAATACTCGTTACCTGAGCCACTTTCATAATTATTGTATTATGAAAAATAACTTAATTTTTCACTTACGAACTTACTTGGGCATACTTCACAAATGATAGATAATAGATTCTGATAATCCAGCCTTCCGAAAATTTCGTTGCCAAGCATCAGAGAAAAATCGAACAGCTCTATACGACTACCGAATCACTTCTGCCTGGCAAAGTTTTTCTATGGAATGGGACTTTGAAGTACTTCCTGTAACAACCAGCAAATGTAAATAAAAATGGGTGACTGTACACCAGTCTCTCATTTGATGAAAGCAAATGGTGTTAGTTGCAGATTGACAGGTTCTCTCCATCACGAACGGGATGCACTGATGATGGGCGGAACCGTAAAACTATAATAAAGTGTTGGGCAGTCGTATGGAACTGTTAGTTTATTTTCTGATCGATGCTTGCCAACAAAACTCCTGTGGTATAGAAAACTGGCAAAAGCCTGAATCATTTATAAGGTACGTTATAACACTAGTTAATTTCATGCATTCATACGGATATTCGAACAATTGCTATATTGTTATCTCGAAGGTCACGGAGAAAGCTATTAACATCGAGCTCAAGAAATATTTAGAATGCTCCGGCATGACAGATTAACCGATGGCATTCTTGATTATGTCTCACATAT
Organism: Chrysolina haemoptera; assembly: GCA_958298965.1. NCBI lineage: Eukaryota > Metazoa > Arthropoda > Insecta > Coleoptera > Chrysomelidae > Chrysolina > Chrysolina haemoptera. The sequence goes on along the minus strand of OY282590.1, from coordinate 6,594,609 downwards.
TTGGCAGCAATCTATCGAAAAATATGGTGAAACTGTGGCCGTTGCACTTATATCTTCAAGGCGTTTGATCACGTTTGTCACCAAGGACTCCTAGCGAAACTTCAATCTCATGGCTTGCCTCCCCAGTTGTGCTTCTTGCTATTTAGCTTCCTCTCAGACCGGTGTCTCCACGTGGAGGTCGATGGAGTATCATCTGATACTGTACCAATAAATGCTGGTGTTCGCAGGGATCAATTCTGGCACCAACACTGGTCCTTCTTGTCATCATAATTTGTTGGGAGCTACCTCATGTCCAGTGATCAGCTCTGCAGATGATAGTACCCTTTATACTGCTTTCTGTTCCAAAGCTGCGATAAGAGCCAGTTAATGCAGAAATGAACGGACAAGAATCGTGAATAAAATAAATACGGACTTCAAAAACCTTAAAATGGAGATTCAACAACTTGGTGGAATTCAATGCTAATAAAACCCAAGCATGTCTTTTCTCCAGAAAGGCTGATCTCACAGTGGCCAGTGTAACTATGTCAGGAGTAACTATACCAATAAAATGTTTCATTTTAATGCTCGGTATTACCATCAGCAGTACTCTTCCTTGGGAAAACCATGTATGGTTTATTGCCTCTCAAACATTTTGTTTTCTGTTTGGCGCCAAGAGGTGTTTCACTTCTCGTCAACTGATTATGATTTATAAGGCACAGATCCGAACTCTTCTGGAATACTGTTCCCATATATGGAGTGCAGCACCCAAACATACATTGAAACTTTTAGATTCTGCCCAGAAGAGAGCCATTCGTCTCATTGGTGATACTTTGCTCACAATCTTACTTACTCCTCTGGAACATCGCAGAAATTTTGGCGATTTGTCTCTGTTTTATAGATGATGTATGTATGATAACTGGGGTGTTTTCAGTGGAAGCGGAAACCATGAAGCACTACCGTACAATTTTTTTGGATACTTCCCAGTACAATTTATATAACCCAACTGTTCTCAATTATTTGAAAGTTCCCGATTCGAAATCCAAGACAGCCTGAACTCAAAGTCTAAGCCACCGCAGTTCATCGACTTCAAAGTCCAACAGCCAACTAATGATCTAAAACTTGAACAAAGCCGCAAACCACACACAATACAGATCTGCTTATCCCGCAAGAAACATCCATTATCCGAAAATCAATGGACCACTAGATTAGTCCGAGGTGGTGTCTCGAACTCAATGGACCAATTAAGAGACCGATTACGGCTCTGCGCTGATGCTGGGCCGAATTACTTGATACAACTGCTCTCTCAGAGAAGCTCGTTAAGATGGCATTGTTTTGAGGAAGAGTCGTGGTCCGTGATCATTACCATAACGTCTTTGGAAAGTGCTGGGCCGGTTCAATTCCTATAATGAAATTAGTCACTGGATAAGAAATTACTACAACGTTCCACTCGGAATGGCGAATATCTGGAATAGTTTCGAATAGTACAAGAGCCGATAAAACTGCCGGGCATATGATCGATCTGATGGATCGCAACCACATGAAACAATAGTTTATCATCGCCTATTTACCAAATAGTTAGGTTGCTTCGGTTTTTATGGCCCAAAGGTTGTTCAATGAATCAATAATAATAATAATCCTCCCTCATGAAGACTCGTAGAGTGTACCGAAAGGCATAGCCTGTGAGGGTAGAGAACGGCTATTATTATATGCCGTTGTGCTCCGAGGCGACTTACTGATTTTTGGTGGCGTATTCACTTCTCAGCTGTAGAAAAACCCGGAAAACCTTAAGCGCCACCTAAATGTTCTTATACCCCTTCCTTTTGCGGAATCTCTGATTGCCGGACCTTAGCAAACCTTTTTTTTTCGTCATCATCGTATTATTATATTATATTATTATATATGTATCGTTGTTTTGCCGATATCTTCTCAAATCGAAATTTACACGTCGTTTTCTGTCAAGTGGCGTATTCAAGAAGATATCGGCAAATTTCCAACCATCGGAACGATAATATGTCAATTGTTTGAAATATATTAATAAAAACATTGAGATGGTGCTGAAGGTCTCCGGGATTTTTACAGCTGAAAAGTGAATGTCACCAAAAATCAGTAAGTCGCCTTGGAGCATCACGGCAATTAATAATAATAGCAGTCCTCTATCCGCACACTATGCCTTTGCGTTTCCCACGTCATGAACTACTAGACTGTCAATTTTATGATAATGAATAATGTAAGATCGAACGTTCTAATCATTTGACATTTCACATCAGTATTTACAAAATTCGTTCAGAAAAATGAGTAGTAATACTGAGGGTTATTCGACATTGACACCGCTGATTTCAATATAAGGATTGGTGAGTCGTAGCAGCGAGTGAAGAGTGAGGGAACGTTCAGATTTTGGATAGTGGGGGTGAGGGTTCAAACTTCACACAACCCACATTTTTTTTCTTTTTTGAAATCGATTGTTGTTCGATTTTTATAATAATTTTCAATATTTGTATCTTCAATTCCTTTTTTAGGTTTTATATATCATGGGTATCATGACGACAGGCAGCTTTATGATAAAAAGTGTTACCAAAAATATTACAGATTTGTTTATGATTTAGATGGTCGTAGAAAAAGTATGGTACACAATTTTTTCGTAGGTATATGAACTCGTGAGAAATGTATGTCATTTCATGCTGATTGTACAATATACTATATTAGTATATGGTGTGAAAATTTACACACTGTTCAAGAGTTATATCACACGTCAAAAACGAATAATAATCTTTTTTCTTTTTTGCAGGTAAGTTGATACTTGATGTTACAACAATATCCTTTGGGCAAGGACGGCCAGATGCATGGTAAATATTCATTTACTTTTCGATTGATTATTTGGATTCGTTCCTCAGGCTGTGGGCACGTATCAGTCACATAATTGAATATTTTTTGTCTCATAAGGAAGGTTAGATGAAATAGATATTGAACTGAGTTGGGAATGAGTCTCTGGTTACGTTACCATCAAGAGGTGTTCCTGCACATGGAATTAGAATATTTGAAAATATCGGTTTTCACTCATGAAAACAATATTTTGAGTAAATTTAAATAACCTAAATAACGATATTTTTTATATTCATTTACAGGATGCTCTAAATATAATGCACAGTGCAATCTGATGAATACCACTAGTTGTCCCTGGAAATGAAGATTTATTAATGAAATTTGGTGTCCTGGTAGACTTTTTGAAAGTCTACCTAATAAAAAAATAATCTTCCGAATGCAAATTATTACTATTATTATTGAAATAACTATAAATTGTATGAATTGCATGAACTTGAAAACGGATCTCGTATACTCGATCGATGAAACAACTTATCAACTGGGTATCAATGCAGTTAGGTACTATCCAAACTTCTGAATTGGCTTTTTTTCCTTACATGTCCATTCATGCAAAATAGCATCAAAATTCGAGTTTCTCTAGAGAACAAGTGAAATTAATGAGGTTGTTCCTTTGTTTAATATTTATCTTTTCAATTTCTCACTCCGTTTTGTCCTGAAGATGACTTTGATAAAATGGAAACGTTTGAAATAACCGAGTTCACTGTAAAAATTCGAAAAAAAAAACAAATTTAAATATTGCGTCGCAGAAGGTTAAAATAAAAAGCTTACAAAGTATGGCTGTATAGTTTAATATATATTTGATAATAAATGTTCTTTATGTTAACTTTTGGGTTTTTTTTCCTCTAGTAGAAAAAATAGTGTACCTAACACGAGCGTAAAGTGTCTTTTCCGCACGCGATTTCTGGCGATTTCTGAAATCGCGTGAGGAAAAGTATCACTTTCCGCACTCGTTAGGTGAACTACTATTTCGGTGAATTGTTTTCGGTGGATAGGTGTTGAAATTTATAATGCAATAGTCCTTATTGTTCTGACTGTATCTTGTTTGATGTTTGTTTCTAGTTTAAAAAAGAAGAAAAAACAAATAGTAGTTGTTGATAAAAAATAAAAACTTCATCCTGACGTATATTTTCTCTCGATTTTGCACCTTGCTTCTTCTCGGGCTTCTTGTATAGGTTCATTGAAGATATCTCAGACTGTGGTTCTTTTTTCGGACAATTTTGTTTATAATGTCCAATTGAGCGGCAGTTCCAGCACCAAGGTTTCTTATTATTGTTAACCTTTGTATACTTTTGATTGGTTTCGAAGAGTATCTTTCATTATTCCATTTGGTGTCTTGAAGCAATTTTGATTTGATGAAATCACTCGTGATGGAAACACCAGAATGTTCAATAGCCATTACCATTGGTTCATAACTATCTGGAAGACCCTGCAGCATCATAGCACCAAGTAATTCGTCATCAACTGGGTTACTGACTGAACTTAACTTCTGAGAGATGTTCATAAACTCATTAACATAATCTTCCATTTTATGGAAATTCTCGAGCTTGATAGAACAAAGGGATCGAAGTAACGTTATCCGCCTATTGAGGCCTTTATCTTCGTAAGCTGATTGCAATTTCGTCCAAGCTTCCGAAGCTGTAGCTGCTGTTCGTATATGGGAATAGCAATTTGGGTGGACCATAAGACATATTTTGGTCAAAGCCTTTTGGTCTTTTCTTGCTTTTACTGGCTCTACAGTTGTGTCGCCGTCAGGATATCCCACAATACTGTACCACAAATCTTCATGTTTTAAAAACATACTCATGGCGAAATTCCAGTCATTGAAATTCTCACCACCTCGAAGCTTCTCAAAATATGGTAGAGAGCTAGATGATCCTTCTGTTGAGGAACTAGTGGAAGGAGTAACTTCGTTCGGCATTTCAGACGAGCCTTTCTTCTTTCCAATTGAAAACACTGAGAACAGTTAACTCATGCACGCATATCTGGGCCCATAACCTGATGGAATTCAAGCAATGGAATGCAAAACTACTTTTAAACTCAGGAGAGAAAATATACGTCAGGATGAAGTTTTTATTCAAATCGTCGTATTAGCTTTGTATGTTGATGATTGTTTTCTGTTTTATAACAATCATCGTGAAGTTGACACATTAATCAAAAAACTCTCATCATATTTTCAAATCAAAGACTTGGGTGTAACTAGTCACTGTCTTGGAATGAAGGTTGATCATGACACAAAAAATGATCAAATATCTCTCAGTCCAAATCAATATGTTCTGGATTTGCTGAAAGAATTCGGAATGCAGAACTGCAACCCAGTGAGTACCCCAATGGATGTCAATGTGAAGTTTAAAAATGATTTCGAAAACTGCACAGAATATGTTCCATATCAGCAAGTTATTGGACGTCTGATGTATTTGAGTGTTATGACCAGTCCTGACATTTCATTCGCTTGTTCGTATTTGAGCCAGTTTAATACGAATCATTCGATGGAACACTGGCAAGCTGTCAAACGTGTGCTCCGTTACTTGAAAGGAAGCAGTAATATTGCTCTGGTATACAGAAAAAACAAGGAAAGTACTTTGGAAGGATTCGCAGACGCAGATTGGGCAAGTGACGCATCGGACAGAAAATCTTTCACTGGTTTTGTGTTCAAATTTGCAAATGCAGCCATTTCCTGGGAATGCAAAAAACAGTGTACCGTTGCGATGTCTACCTGTGAAGCTGAATATATGGCTCTGAGTGATTCTACAAAGGAGGCAATTCATTTGAAAAATATATTGTCTGAGATATTAGGAATATCCAAACCCGTCAAATTGTTCAACGACAATCAGAGTGCTCAGAAAATTGCGACGAACCCTGTTATGCATCGAAGAACTAAACATATCGACGTTCGTTTTCATTTCATCAGGGAGAAGATTGATCGAGGTGAAATCGTGCTGAATTATTTACATACTTCTGAGATGATAGCAGATATTTGTACCAAGTCCTTACCGAAACCGAAACATGAATTTTGTGCCAAAGGTTTAGGTTTAGTTAAAATAGTCTAACTATTGCATTAAAGGGGAGTGTTGAAATGTATAATGCAATAGTCCTTATTGTTCTGACTGTATCTTGTTTGATGTTTGTTTCTAGTTTAAAAAAGAAGAAAAAACAAATAGTAGTTGTTGATAAAAAATAAAAACTTCATCCTGACGTATATTTTCTCTCCTGAGTTTAAAAGTAGTTTTGCATTCCATTGCTTGAATTCCATCAATAGGCCCTTTCAGTAATCTCTCTACAAACGAGTCCGTTTGCTCAGAAAAGGCGTGTGCAAGTTCTGGCAGGGCCAAACATTGAATTTGTGATAACTTTCCTAAACATGAAAAGGAGAAAGGCATGCAAAAAAAATGTTCATGATGTTTATACTTCACATTTTCAACATCTACGGCAGAAAATGCCGAGATTATGGTTGAGTTGTAAAATGAGGAAGGAGTGAAACCTAGTTTTTTTTGTCATGTATGAATGAGATATTTCTCAACAATCCGTAGTCTTTTCATATAGTACACAGTATAACTATTTTATATTAACTGAAATATCCACGATTTTTAAATTCACCGCAAACGGCGTATAAGGGTTAGGCGAATTGAGAAAGAAACATTTTAGAATACCGATATGTTTTATTTGGATGGGCAAGTAGAATAATTGTGGAACCAATTGCACTTTGATGTTTTCTACAGAATATGCAGTGGCGGGTAAACACGAGCCTGAAAGTGAATGTCAACGTTCAATCACGTTCTTCAAGAAAAGGCAAAATTTTTTTTTGGAGAATCGAAATATCTTTTCCCCTGTTGAAACCGTTTGATGGTTAATACATACTTTCCAAGATGTCAAGAAAAAACTATTTATTTATTTTTTAATGAAAAACATTTTTGTATTCTTGAATTTTCGGTATAGCATCTTTTATTTGTTTGGCATGGTTTCAACTACCAGCATGCCAAATTTGGTGGATCATGAATAAATCCAAATTCTACGTTTGCTCACATGCTGACTATCAGTATTCAAGAATTTTAACACTCCAGTACGACAAAGTTCACCATTGGTCTATACTCAGTCCAACCCCATACACATAAGACTCCAACGATGACTCGGATCCTACTTACCCTCCCAACCATATCCTTCCTGGACCTGTCCTATCGGATTCCATCTCGCAATGAAACATAATATTCACAATAGCGTTCCAGCGAGTCGTTTTTCTCGTAATGATCTCGCTACGTTTCACGGCTGATTAGATTTATCCCATCGATAGTACGAATTGCATTAGTTACAAGCCATTGATGCTATTCAGGCACACATTTCATGTGTTATTTGCTTGATAACATGGCTGCCAGAGCCGGATCCGATATCGATGCGTTTGTTCCTTGGAAATTTATCACTCGTATCTGTTGCTGTTCACCGGCCCAATTTGCGTCTGTTCATTGTACTTGAGGACGATCATATATTCGTTCGTGTCTGGTGAATTTGCATCGAAATCGAGTAATGTTTTATTGATGATCGAGTTTTCTCTTTGGTTTGTTTAATTTTATAAACGCACATGTGACGATAGTGACACCGTATCAAGTGATGATGTTTCCCGTACAAGTTATAGCATCAATCTGTGAATATAAATTTTTCCTGAGGTTATATGTTATGCATTGCCAATATGCCTATTCAGTGATGTTATGAAATGTTTGATCACAAAAATAACAAAGAAATACTAAAAATCGACTAATACCAGCTACTGCGACTACTACAAGTAAAAAAGCTAGGTATTTATTTTGCCATTTTAAACAGTTCACGTCACTTTTGGATATCTCGTTCCGTATAACATTCCAAGGTCACAAAAATTATCTTTCCCCAAAATTGTTTCTCCAGTAGAGATGCAGTTATTTGATGTGCCTGTCAGCTGAGTATTGAGATAGTTATAAAAACTCAGAAACTACACATCAGGTGCATATATCAGGAAAAGAAAGCCTATAATATGTGACTTCACATATACTTATAAAAATGCAACTTTCATTACTACACAGATGACACCCAGCTTCTCTTCTCCTTTTCATTCCATAACAGTGACACTTCGAAACTGGATATAATAATGATCTACAAATTATTTTCATTCGCATTGAAAATGTATCACCGTTCGTCTCTGGAATGGAAAATCTAGGTTTTATGCTCGATATTGAGATCTGCTCCACTAGATATGTTGAATATCTGATTCGTTCCTCCTAAAACGTTCTCAGACAATTGTTTCCAAATCGGGATCCACTCATTAAGAAACCAAAGCCAATTCATAAGTGTCACTAATGATCTCCAAAGTTTTCTACTGCGAAAATAAAGCAATGTGAATCAATTGGCCTGCAACGTATACAGAATGCTGCTTACACTCTCATTTGGTTTCTGGAAGAATATCATCTGTAGTGAGAAAATCAGGTTTTTTAAAACTGAAGAGGCTTAAATTATTATACTTGTTAACCAATGGAATGGACTCGCCACACGTAACAGATCAGTTTTGGTCACTCTCAAGCACAAGTCTTCAATTTTTGCGTCGAAGAAATGACAGGCTGTGACGGATAATCAACTTATCATTGAAATATTGAGTTCATCATTCTTGTACCCACGAATTGTACTCAGCTGGTATCTCAAAAATTCGGTGCAGACTTGTCCTCACGATAAAGTAGGTATTGAAGTGGTAATTAATATTTCTTCCTCGCCATAAATTGTGCTCGTAAAACGTTATCTATATGACAAGTATTTCCTAACTTTTTTTTTTTAGAAAAAGAGCTTGGTCTTCCACTTTGAGTATGGACTACTACCTTCTTATTTCCTAAATTATTCGACCCCACTCAACTCCCATAATTTTCTAGGTGACTTGTAGAACTATCAAAATATTTGACTGATAAAACATGTGCAACATCATGTTCAACCAAACCATACCCTTCCTAGTGAAGTGGAACCTTTCACAGGCATTGATTCGGCTATGGCGTGGAGTGGTTGGTTGAAACAAATTGAAAGAACACTCGAGTTTTGGTTTGACGAAGACTGAACGCTAAATCTTCACTGTTTTGCGAGCGAAAAGGAATCAATGATCTGTGATTCATCATATACATTGGAGAATTCAATTGCACTCATTTCTGCTCCATCTTACTGATATTTATTCATCATTTCCATCGCCTAATGATGTGTCTTCCATATATTTCACTGCTTATATCTGTAGCTGTCTTCAGGTGAGTACTAACAAGTCTCCACAGGCTTCCATTCGTTTAAAAACCATGTTTATCTAAATTATTGGTTGATAAATTCTCGTGATTACTCGTTTCCTGAATAATTCATTCCCCAATTGCTTTTCTTCATTTTTTCCACCTGCTACCTCCTCTCTGTCATAGGTATGACATTCACTTCTTCAATTCCTGCATCAATGAGAGTTTTCCAAGCATTTTTAATATGCACTCTGTGATGACTGAAGTGGCTTGGATATAAACAGCCTCTTTAAACTTCCTGCTGGAAAATTTCTCCTCCTTATTTAATACTTACGCGTTCTTTCACCGAATTTGTTACTATCCCCTCACATGGTCTAAGCTCCAACGTTTTGGGTTTGCTCTTTGCAAGAATATACCTCAAAGTATGTCTGGATTTGAAGAAGCTTTTAATTGTATATTTGTTTCCGATCCTTCCAACTTTTTTGGAAATTCCTTGAATAACATATATAAAATACACTCAATGGAGTTTTCAACAATGATAACGAATAAAAAAAAGGTTTCGTTCCCATTTTGGTTGAAACACGCGACCTTGAGCCTAAAAATCTCTCTGCTCCACTACGACTTTCATATGAATAAAATGACAATTGGACAGAATGAAATAATATGTAAATTGCATTGGGACAGAAGTGTTGTAGAATATTTTTTTAACCTTCAAAAAGAGAATATCAGTATTTTGTTCTCAGATTCGATTTCTAAATTGGTAAATTCTGCAATGATCGTGGAAAAACGCTATTTACTGCCAAGATTCGCAGTTGAGAAATGTCGATATTTATACGAAAGGCAGTCAGACTGATTTATATAATCCAAATGTTATATTCAATTTGAATTATTTTAAAACAAAGCATGTGTCGAAGGAATAGCTGAATCGTGAATTATCAGGGAATTAATAACTTTGCACTCAACAGCCACATACAAGAATCACACGCTAGCATGGATTTAACCCTAATGAATTTATGTGGATTGCATAATTAAAATATTAACGAGATTGCGAACCTCACTTTCGTGCAATGTAGGCTAGGGGTTTTCAGTATATTGGATTGTATTAGACGATATTTCTGGTCTCATTTGGGCAAGTCTGGGGTTCACCACAGTTTCTATTTTTGCAATTTTTTTCCGAGTCAGTTTTCACACTTTTCATCTGATTGGCTTTCACCACATCTTCGAATGTGTTAAGCCTCTTTTCCACAAATGTTGAAAATTGCCTTTTCGAAACCTTCGAGATCTTTTGGATTTTTCCCAAGTGTCGCTTTCATCACACCTTTCAATGTGTTCACCACTCTTTCCGATATTGGTACTTTCACCATAGTTTCCATATTTGACATAGAATTTTTGGCTAAGTTCTTGTTACCCACACTTTCCGATTTCTGTGAATTCATCACACTTTCGATAATTGCACCGTTTTGGGCAAGTCTGAAGTTCACCACAAATTCCATTTTTACATTTTTCTCCAAATCAGTTTTCGCCACACTTTCCATCTGATTAGCTCTCACCACACCTTCGAATGTGTTGAGGCTCTTTTCGACAAATGTTGAAACTGCTTTTCAGAAGCCTTCGAAATCTTTTGGACTTTTCCCAAGTGTCGCTATCACCACACCTTCCAATGAGTTCACCACACTTTCCGATGCTGATGCTTTCACCACAGTTTCCATATTTGATATAAAATTTTTGACTAAGTTCTTGTCACCCACACTTTCCTATTTTTGTAAATTCACCACACTTTCTATAATTGCGGTGTTTTGGGCAAGTCTGGGATTTACCATAGTTTTCATTTTTCCAATTTTTTTCCATACATTCCGATGTTGATGCTTTCATTACAGTTTTCATATCAAAATATTTGATATCGAATTTTAGGCTAGGTTCTTGTTACACACACTTTTCAATTTTTGTGAATTCACAACACTTTCGATGATTGCGGTGTTTTGGGCAAGTCTGGGGTTCACCGCAGTTTCCATTTGTGCATTTTTCTCCAAGCCAGTTTTTGCCACACTTCCCATCTGATTGGATTTCACCACACCTTCGAATGTGTTGAGCTTCTTTTCGAAGAATGTTGAAAACTCTCTTTTCGGAGCCTCCGATTCTTGTGAATTCACCACACTTTCGATAATTGCGGTGTTTTGGGCAAGACTGGGGTCCACCACAGTTTTCATTTTCAACGTTAGTTTGACGGGTCAAACGACACTTATTATAAAATATCAACCGTTTCAGCAATACGAATATAGCCCAAATATCTATTCTTGATCAGATGTTTGCCTCATACTTTCTACATGGTAGTAATATTTGGAGAGAAGGGTTTGATACTATGCGGCAAAAAATCTCGAAAGCATTCGATTTGCCTTGATACTGATAATTTGGCCTAACATCATGATATTGTTCGCAGCCAGTCAAATACAAATAAGATTGCAAATGGTGATCCTGAAACTAATACAATCTTCGTTATTATACGCTCGCTGGATATCTCCTACCAGTTGGAACCCAGCCAGAATCAGATAGCCGGCTCTCTGATTGCTGGATTTGTCATTGTTATGGCAAATTTGAATTTCCAACTGATTTCGAGCATTAACATCAGCTCCCGGTTTACACCCGGAACTGTACGCTCCGTTTTGCATCGGAAATTGGCTTTATTGCCTAATCTCCTACCCTTTGACTTTCGACTATTTTCCAACTCCAATACCCCACTTCCGTTCAACTCGTGTATTGGTGGATAGTCTGGATTGCTATGTTCGCTAGGAACTGGTATGTGAATCAATGGCTTCGTTTTCAAAATTATGTTCTTTAGGATTCGGAAATTCAAGGGATGAAAGTACAATGGCATGTATTCTCACAAGCTAAAAGTTGGTATTGTTAGAAAGTGTAGGTTGGTGCTTATAGGAATTTGAGAATATATAGTTTTCATTTATAATCATGCCTCAGAATTTTGTTTTAGAGTAGATTTAGAAAATAAACAAAATACCTAACCTAAAATTATTTATGAGAGTTTATTTGCTTCAAGGAAAGCCATTACTAAATAAAGGAGCTATACCAACTATGAATCAGTAAAGTGGAGCAACTTTATCACTTTTATTGAAGAGAGCAGAAGAAATATAAAAAATACGGACAAGGTAACCTAGAAACCGATGTTTCAACGTCGATTCCAGCAACTAACCTTCGAATAAACGACTCTTTTTGGCCGGTGTTTTTGCTCCGTTCTTTTTCGATTCCAATATGAAGCTTCTCACACTCATATGGCTGTATTTTTCCATATTAGCGAATAATTCAAGTGATATGCTAGTATTTACTTGCTACTCAGGACCTCCACTTTCAATAGCGCCTCTGGCGGGAGCAAAATCATCGCTATAGATCCGTACCTATTCTTCTATGTTCTTGTTGAGAAAATTGATTTTTTTGTAATTTTGTTTCAATACGTCGACTTTTGTTTACATTTTGAATGTCGAAATAACAGTTATATTTGCACTAGTGTGACTATAAAATCGATGGTTTACACTTATCAGGTAAAACTTTCAAAATAAGTTTCCTCTGCAGCTTCAATATAATTAGGAACATTTTCGGTACCTATCAGATCACTCCTTCTGTTTTTGATGCAGATTTTGGGGAAATAAATTACCAAAAACTAATTAATTCGATTGAACTTCACCAACTGAAATTTATATCCTGGGAGTGTCCTACCGTCTACACGGCAACATAATCAGAACCATCATAGGAAACTCATGTTACGCAATTCAATATAATAATAATAATATATGTTTATTCAATAATCATAGTAAACAAAGGTAGTGAACAATAAATTTTCAATGAACATGTGTTCACTCCGAAAATGGAAATTTGTATGGAGCGTGTAAATACGAATAATGAATACAATTAATAAATATACCTAGATAATTAACAATACAACAAGCATATAAAATTGAATTTTAGTGTAAGTATTAAATAATTGTATAAAAAGTTCTGATGGGGTACCTACTTGTTTATTATAAAAATACTGACATAAATATACAGCGTGTGATCCAACCTCTTGCACACCCGTGAAGGAAGGGTGTACAATGCCATTTTATATCGAATAGCAGGTGTGAAAAATTTGAAAAAAAATGTGAAAATTTTAAATTTTGTTGGAAAATTCAGAAAATTTCAGAAACCACTGTTCTGAATGACACAGTTTCTTCCATCTAGCAGTTCCAGTATTATTGCGGCTCTGCTCCGGTCAACTGACGTTCGGCGGACAGCGGTTCCCAAAATTTTGACGAATTTTCGAACACAATTTAAACTTTCCACAATTTTTTTTTATTTCTCACACAAGCCATTGGTTATCAAATGTCATTATAAACCCGTACTTCACGGGAGTGCAAGAGGTTAGATTACACCCTGTATAAGCGTATTAAAAATGGAAAAAAAATATCCTTCTATTTCAATAAGAAAATAATGAGATGTTCCAAAGTAAAAAAAAATGCAGAAACCGCTATCCGCCGAACGACAGCTGACCGGAGCACAGTGCAATAATACTAGAACTGCCGGATGGAAGAACCTGCACCGAGAAAAAATGTCGAAATGCACTAGTGCACTACTATTTTAATAATAGCCATACACTTTTTACTTATGAGCTCTAAAGTGCAGTATTTGCAAACTATGCATACTCCAATCAACGGCCGCATCAAGTAAAAATAACTTGCTCCCTATCATAATTAAAGATATACAGGGTGTTGATTGAGTACGTTGACAAACTGGTGAGGTGAGGTGATTCTTTGAAAGTTTTAGGAAAACCAGTTAGAATTAGGCAAGTACAATCCATTCAATAGTACGCGCGATGCAAAGTGAATAATTTCACAAATAATTCACAGGGTCCTCCTTTTTTTCAGAGTGAGTCGAACCAAAGTTAAATCTTGAAAATCTTGAAAAAAATTTATTTTTATCACACTGTATCTCTAAAACCAAGCCGTTTGGGATATATGTTTATATGAACTTTTCGTCCTGAAAACTTTCAAAGAATCACCTCCCGAAGTTTGCCAACGTACTTAATTAACACCCTGTATAATTGGAGTGTCATTGATAGTCATGAATGAACAGAGTGTTAGTTACTTTCAGTCGCAAACTTATCAAGAACGGCCAATAGTATCACTTCCCTCGCTTGTCTTACCAGTAATTGCGGTTGCATTTTGCATTGCACATCAATTTTCGTTTGGACTTCAGAGGGTGAAGATGTATGATTGCGTCATATCGTATTTTTCGTAACATACAACTACATATTATAATGAGAATAATTTGAGACCATTTTGGCTATGGTTACTCATGGAAAATATTATTCCAACCCAATTTCATTCAAAGAAGACATTTTGATGCCAAACAGTTTTTTTAGGACTATACAGGCTAATAATAGCCCCATGATTTGGTTTTATGAGGAGGTTATTGAGAACCCTACGAATAAGGCAAAATGGTTTCAGTTTACATTTACAAATAACCCTGAGAACCTTCGTACCTTCATAGGAGTGGTCCATCGTAGATTTATTGCAGCTTTATAGAGGTTTTATGAATGTTTTTACAGCAACACAATTTCATCGTAGCTACGATTTTTATGGTCTTCAGAACCTTCCGAGGGCTAGCACGAAACTGAAATTGTTACTTGGGAACCCATTCTGTTGCTTGCGCTATGAATTGAGTGAATGAACATCAGTTCTATATCGGATCTTTTGCGTACTACCAGGAAATTTCGGTTTTTCTTTTTCGAAAAAAATGTGGTTGATATACAGTCTTTTTTGTCTAGATTGAAGGAGCTCCAATTTTAAACATCCGAATGCATCTCTCCTACCGTTCCAATAAACGTTTCCACGTGTAATTCCCATTCTTGTAAATCAAACAATGCAAAGAACCAAGAGCGAAATCAATATGACTTCAAAGTTATAAGTCCCCCATACCTGAAGTTTCATGTCAGCGTTATATGTAAAGTTTGACATCGGATTCTTTGATGTCGATGCGAGCGATCGCCCTCAAAAGCGGCCGTGTCTATAAATAAGTTATAATGTTGAACCTCCCGCCCTCCGCCCGCCCTCGTCACCTTCCTTCAAAGCGTCTCGACTGATTGAGTTGTTACCCCTGTCTTTGGAATGAAATGAAAAAAAAGGGATTTCACAGTAAACGAATTTTCCGGTCATGGTTCCCTTCGTAGACGCATTCAGTCAGTAGTCGCATGCAGATAATAATGATAACAGAAAAATATAGAAAAAAAACTTTCTGAAGACAAGCATTCATTCAAATGCACTGAAAAGTAAAAAATTATTCCTTTAGGAGGTGTGAGTTACAGATTCAAAAGCTTGCCGTCTGAAACTCAAAACTCGTCGGCCATCGTGGATTTATGAATTTTGACAAAATATCCATAATCTCCGACCGACCCCGAAAACCCTCTCATATCAATTTAGAGTCGAATCGAATTATAATCAAAAACTTGTTTACCATCTTGAAACCACCATACCGAATTTATAAATTTTGACTAACAATTTATAATCTTCGACCCCAAAAACCCTCAAATACCAATTTAGAATCGAATTGGACCATAATCACAAAAAAATACGCCACGTTGGATTCGCCATATTGAATTTATGAATTTTGACACGTAAATTTATAATCTCTTATCCCGAAAACCTCTACATACCAATTTAGAATCGAATCGAATTATAATCACGAAACTCATCCACCATTTTGAAGCCGCTTTCTCAAATTTCTCAATTTTGATAAAATGATCATGATTTCTGATTCAGAATATCCCCAGATAACAATTTTGGATAGAATTGGATCATAATTACAAAAGTCGTCCGCCATATTGGATACGTCATCTCGAAGTTTTCAATTTTGATGAAAGAATCAAATTCTCCGATCCCAAAAATCCACGGATACAATATTTTAATAAAATTGGATAGTGATCAGAAAACGCGTCCGCCATCTTGAATTTTTCAATATTGACAGGAAAATCATAATTACCGACCCCAAAAACCCCTTAAACCAGTTTGAATGGAATCAGATCATAATTACAAATTCGTCCGCCATTTTGGAGCCGCCATTTTGTTTTTTCGTTTGTTTATATCTCTAACAAAAATGTTTCATGCATTCTTACCAGAATTATGCCCCACTGCCAAATTTCAAATCAACTCGAACGATTATAGGTATGCCATATTTAACTTACAAGATTTGATTACTGACACACACTCAGACACTGAGACAGGTGAAACTAAATAAAAGCTTGTAAAGTAAAAAATGTTTATCCAATGTTTATAACAGTTTTCAGGCTAAAAAAGAACGAATGCCATCCCTAATAGACCGTTGGCCCGTAGCACTCGGAGTATCGATTATCGTAGGTAATACAACAAGTGTATTGGTGATTATCGAAACAGAAATTCCTTCAACTTTGAGAAACAAATTATGTTGCTTAGAGCAACATAATTTTTTTCGAAGAAGAGAAGGAATTTATGGTAATCATCCATAATACGAGTTGTATTTGTTAAGACTATTCCATGAATGGAATCGAAACCATTTTTATTTTGCGGTGTTAGGTCTTTGATTTCTTTTCTTATTTGTTCAAGATTGTAATCACCGAAACGGCTCTTGTCATTAATTTTTACGTTTGAATTTGAATCAACCATGTTTAGTTTTTTTCCTTCATTCATGTTACAGCCTACTACCCAACTCAATCTGGAACATTAATCCCGCATTTAAGCTCTGAAACTATGCAACTAACAAAACATAAGGTTATCGCTATTTCAGTGACAAAGCGCGTCTTCCGTTACATTGTTACTGTCTTCTTGCTGTAGGTTATGTCTTTATAGTTTTGGTTTTGGTGATTGTAATAATCCACGTGTATGTAAAATTGCAAAATGTACATTGTGTCTGTAATAACTTGAATATAAATAATAAACATAATTTAATTATATTTATTTATAACTGACCTCTCTTGACATCTCCCGTCAAGATCCACACTATCAAAGATTCACTCACTGAGTGATACACAACTAACTAATGAACATAAAGATGCACATCATATCATCTCCCCTTTTTAAGTGGAATGTCTATCATCATCATCTTCCTTTCTGGGAACGCAACGCAAAAACTTTCTATTTCTCTTCAATACTCTCCCGCTTGGTAATTTAATTGTATAGTTCCTATATTGCCCTATTTATGTCACCACTCCTATTCTATCCCATAACTTAGTTCGAGGATTTTGTATTCTCACAGTACTCACAATTAGAATTTGAGGTAAATCTTTGGCGTGCTTGTTATAGCAGTTCTTTTGATACTCCAATTGTTTCATACCTCTTCTCTCGCATAGTTCTGCACTTATTTGCCATTGATGGGAAAATGACTTTCTATGAGCAGGTACCAAAGTTCTCAGTTGATGACCATAAAATACCTGGGCAGGTGAGCGACCATTTGATCTAGGTGTATTCCTCCATTCCAGTAGTCCCAAACAGAATTTTTCGTCATCAAATCTGCCATTTTCAGTACATTTTGTTATCAATGACTTCATAACTTTGACTTCTGCTTCTGCATGACCGTTACTTTGAGCGTAATATGGAGACGATGGAGCATGAAAGATCTTCCAATTAAATTGATGGATGTAGCCGTTACTATGTGGTAGGAGATCATCATTCCAATTATTCAAGAATGTTTGAAACTCGTTCGAGCTGAAAGGAATATTGTCTGATCGAAGTCGTATCGGTACACCTGTGTCTGTGAAAATAGTTTTTAAATCTTTAATAATTCTTGAACTATTTGGATCTCTACTCCCGTAGTGGCTTACAATTGGCCAACAAGATAAACGATCAACATATACCATATACCATATAGTGCCTACTGGCACATGTGAAAAGATCTGCAGAAACATCTACAAAAGGGCGCTCCGGAATGCTAGCCTGGATAATTGTTTCTTTTGGAGAGAAGGACGACAGATTTGACACAATTCGCAAGCTTCACTCAAATTTTTGATATCGTTAGACATTGATGGCCAATATACTATTTGACGAGCTTGACGTTTTGTCTTTTCAACTCCTTGATGAGAATAATGAAGTTTTTGCAAAACTGATTTTCTCATAGTTTTTGGAATGAGAATTTGACATCCTTTTAATATCACACCATCGATTTATTAGGAACCTTTGAAGGCCGCATTTACTCTCCACAATGCCAAGAGCTACAAGAAAGAAGAAATCAGGCTAAGAAAGTGGTGATCCTACCGACTGCGCCATGTAATAAGTTGAATATAAATAATAGACATAATTTAATTATATTCACTCATAACTGACCTCTCTTGACATCTCCCGTCAAGATTCACATCATCAAAGATTCACTCACTGAGTGATTCACAACTAACTAATAAAATATAAAGATGCACATTATATCAATGTCATTAAGAAAAAGTTTTGGTCACTTTCGGTTAAACAGAAAGTGGTGAATTTTCTCTAATGGCGTGGAAATATGCGTATGTGCAAGCACTATAGCGCCATATCCAATTTAGAATCGGTATTTCCAAAACTATAAAAAAATTGTGGAAGGGGGTACCCCATCTCGTGCTCATCCGGTATGAGTCGGATAATTCTCTATATTACTACAGTTACTAGCTTGTAACAAATCCCACCAAAAACACAAAGGCAGCACGATGAGTGCCTCCAAAATCGTATTGTTAGAGTCCCCATTAAAAAGAAATATGTCTAAGATGCATTCATTCCATGAATGGATGCAATGGCCTTTCGACAACTCTAGAATACAACTTCCGTCCCATGAATCAGATGTTAATTTGAATCCGCTTAGTGAGGAATATTTCACCGCGCCGGGTGCACCTTACGACCCGAAACGCACAAAAAAATTAAGGAAAACGTCTATTCTTCCGCCATATTCCACCTCTTGTTTGCCATCACGATCCGGAAAGTTAAAGTTTGGGAGTTGCGAAACGGCTAGTAGCTATTCCGATCACGTCCCGAGCTTGGGCTAATTGCACTTCTTCTCGGAATTCTCCAAGAGATTTAGTTAGCGCTTCGCTTTATTCGCTGCTAGTATGCTTTATCTCTTCCCGAAGCATTTGCTTACGTGATTCTTAATTACTTCATTAGGAGCACTCCTCACTCTTATTTCACTTTGCTACCGACAACAAACGTAAATTCCCACTTTTCTCCGGTTCATGATTTAATTAAAACGCTTTTATTTATTGCGAGGAGACTTCTATTCCTTGAGAATACCTACATACTTAATGTCCAATAAAGAATCATACGATGTAAATCCACCCCAATAGGTCTCTGTGAGGAAACAACTTGTGAAATAGGATGAAGAAACGGGTTAATGAATAAAAATCTTGATATTAATAGTATTAGTAATAATCCAGGCATTGCATATATAAAAGGGAACTTTCACTATGGAAGGTCGTACAGTTTGGTGTTCTTATCAATAATCCGAGTTTGTGACCTTGAACGACCGCCGCTTGTGCCGCCATATTGGAAAAATGGTACCAAAACCAGTTCTCTGCAACTTTTGTGAATACTATTTTTCAATAAGATGGATAGTTCACGAGTTACAGCGGAGCCATGTTCAGCAAATTTGTACATAACTCACAAAATCGATAAATTTTTTCTAAAAATTTCAGTAAATACCGATTATTCAAATAATGCACTCTTTTCCAACTCTACAGTATGCAGAAATAGTGGCGTACAACATACTGTTCTTGCATGCATTCAGCGGTTGTGACACTACTTCTGCTGTTTTCAACATGGGAAAAATTAGGTTTATAAAAACAGTTGAGAAGAACGAAAATTTAAGCTGAACTTTATAAATTTTCAAAGAGCAAAACACAGACACCGAAGTTATTGCCTTTGCGGGAGAAAGCTTTTGTATCGCTCGTTATGACGTTTCCAGAGAAAAAAACCATCAGTTTGGATTCCAAACGTTAACAAAATTTTGCAAGAACAATAACCCAGAGTAAATTCAATCTTGCTGCATTACCCCTACAAAAGAAGATGCACGGCAACATTCCCTTCAGACCTACCACTAAGTGGTGTAGTGTCAATTGGATGTGGAAAATTGGACGCACGACTACTGGTCGCAGTCAACAACAGACCAGTGTTAGAGTACCTGCGAGGCATTGCAAGTGTAAATAGTCTACATCTTGTAATTTTTTTTATTTTGACAAACTTCTGTTTTTATTAATAAATATGTAACTCTTTTATTTTGACAAACTTCTGTTTTTATTAATAATACTTTGCGACCAGTTGTCTCAGTGTCCAATTGTCGCCGCGTCCAACTGTTGCCGCGTCCAACTGTTGCCGCGTCCAACTGTTGCCGCGTCCAACTGTCGCGACGTTCAATTGTCGCCGCGACCAATTCTCCGCATCCAATTCTCGTGCGCCCAATTGACCGCGTCCAATTGTCGGTAATCCCCACCAAGTAGAGGGTTGGTATGATGTATACGAGAGTCCAGAGCAATGGAGTTGGAAAAGAAGCAAGAGTGGGCTACTCCAGTACAAACAACAAACCCGAAGCACCCCTCAAATTAATTTCGTGCAAGTGCAAGAAGGGGTGCGCCGAGCCTCTGACACATGATTAAAGTGTGCTGTTATCTGTACATGCTGCCATGGAGACGGGTGTGGAAACAGCGCAGAGATTTTTGCGGGCCCTGGTCATGAAAACGGAGAAGAAGACGAGAGGACCAGACCATTGCGAGATTATCGGTACACGACGTCGACGAAGAAGACAACGGAGATGAAAATTTGAAAGAGGAAACAAATTTGCAAGAAGATAGTGATATCAGTAAGTCTAGATCACCTAGTGCATCAAAACGAAAGAAAAGACGTTAGTAGATAACAAATCGTAGATTGGGCGTAGTAGGGATACTACAAAGAAAAACGCACAATCACTCTACCTAATGGTGGAGTTGTAATGCGTAAAAAAAACAGTAGTTTGTATTAAATAATCGATATTTACTGTTTTGAGACAAAATGTAGCATTTTTGCTGATCTTTACTCCACTGTAACTCGTGAATTATCCGTCTGATTGAAAAATATTTTTCAAAAAGATGCAGAGAAGTTCTTGTTCTATGATTTTCATAATAGCCATTTCTCACCTAGGTAAAATACATAGAACACAAGAAACTTATACCATATTTGCCGAAGTGAATGAAAAATTATTTGAAAAAATTCAATAGTCTGGATCAAAGTCGTATTTTGGTTAGACATCTTGTTTTGTTTATGACTACCTCCTTTAACACATTGTACAAATTAATTCAGATGCAATCACTCCACTAAAAAATGTAGGAACGAATGAACATGCCCTAGCTGCGGAGAAAATCATGACAAGGAAAAGTGTAACAGAACTGATAACAAAAAAAAAGTTTGAATTTTTCGTTTTCGAATGAAAAATATATAAAAAACGTTTTCCACCAATCATATAAGTTACAGTTCGATAACCCATTACATCAGCAGATTATTGTTCGATAGCTCATGGACAACAGCACTCGTTTATTGATGATATCTGCAAAGTCGGTAATATATTTGAATATAAATTATTGCATGTAATTATCGTAATAATTCGGAACTAATATTTTATTCTTTCAAGATGTTAAGGCGGATTTATGCACACCGCTTTTTCTCTAATTTATATCTTCACTTTCATTAACATTTTTCTTCAAGTTATATCAACTTTTATCTCTTAAGGAAAAAAAATACAAATCTGTCATACCAATAATGTGTGGTTAGGAAGGTTAGGACATATTAAGGCAAATTGAGAGTCACGGAAAACTGTAGGATCATGTTGTCCTCCACATGTACCCACATCTACAAGTATAAACCTATAATCACCATCACAAGCAGCCATCAATTTTTGTAATAGAAAAACCTGGGATCCTGCATTGAATGGGGGCTGAATTTTGATTGTTTCCCGACAATCGCTCCAAAGCAGTTGGGAATATTCCACCTATGAAATATCTTGAGAATCGATTTTCCACTGTTCTCATGTGGGCTCCTTTAATGCTATAGGCTGTTATGTTTCCAAGATAACAATCTTTGTTTCTTTAATGACATTGCTCACAGTCGTCAACCCTTAATAATGACTGGAAGCCAATCCATGTAGTGAGCATCAGTATTCAGGATGAGAGGCAGCTGAAAACGAATCAAGTAACTCATAACCAATCCACAATGGACTCTACTGTAGAAATAAAACTTAAATAACGTTAAAATTAGTCGATGCGGAGGTGGCTGTGGATTCCTTGAAGTATCTTTATAGAGTGTATCCTCTACCAAACTGATAAAAAAAAAAAACATCCTGATCGTCATTCTGGTATATTCAAAAAACATTTCTTCATCCTTCCGGACCATGGCCGCCAATAAATTATTGAAGGGTTCCTCTTATTTGCGGTTTCAATTCATAGGTCTCCCATCATAATGTCGTGGATTTATTTCTGAAATAAGGTGATAATAGGCCGTGGTGGCGATCAACATAAATAATGTAAAAGTTGAATAGTTTTGGTGTCTGTAAATAATATGAAGAAATATCTTTTGCGACAATTCAGACATAAAAATGAAAAATTGAAAAACTGAAATAAAAATTATATCAAATTATTTCAAAAAATGCGCCACTCGAATCCAAATTTGAGGTTATGTTGTGCATAAATCCGCCTTCACTCTGTTCAAATAGAAAAAAGGTTTTAAAAACCGTTTTGTGTGGACAGGGAATATAATTGGCGCCGTCATTAGGATAATGTTTCATAAAGAAGCAAGTACTCCAAGGAGAATTCCGGCCATCAAAAAGCCAAGCAGTAAGAAACGAGCAATGAAAATAGTGGGTTTGGCAACTAAATGAAATGAATGGAATACGGCCAAAACAAAGAACGCATGTGCAACTAGCCATCGTCGTCATCCTGGTAAGCACAAATGAACCCATCTTCATCAATTCCAAATAATATTTTATATCATTTGGAATTTTTCATTTTTTTTTAATGTTCCATTCCAGTTTTGTGTTTCGTGGATTATCTCCATCTCTAGTCATGCGAGCTAAGTAGCACACACAAAGTCTTCCATTCTTTGCAGTGCTATTGATTACCAACATAATTATGAAGTTGGGAATTTTCAGCGTGTGAATAATGGCTTAATTGGAGAAACAGTAAGTAATCCGGAACCACAAAGTTATCGTGTGTATCATAAATTCAATTATGTAGCAGCGATTTTCACTGATAACGTTTAGGATCGAGTTACTACTATAGGGTAGCTTTCTGGATTGACAGGGAGATGGGAGAATATGATACCCTTCATTTGGGGCATATAATGGAAGAGGAAAAGTTTTCATGTAGATTGTGTAACACTTCAGTTCATTATAATCTGCCTATAAAATACAGGGTGAAAAGATACATATTCGAGAAAATTTTCTCTATCAAAAGAAGTAAAAAATTGAGGGTAATTTGGAAATATTCACCAAAAAAATTATCATATATAAATATAGGAAAGCTCCCTTCGTATTCCTCCGTTTCTCTCTTTCAATCAATCTTGGGGCTGCAGCTGGTGATTTGGAATGGAGTTTTGGCATAACTTCTAATTAATAGGAAATTTCAGAAAATGAATAATTTCTGCGGGGCTTTCATAACACAACACAAAATAGAATTCGAAGTGAATAATTAGGCTGGGGCCAGAACGAATTTGAAACGCTAAAAGTTAAAAAAATTGCTGCAGGCAAGGACCTGTTGAGGATATTGTTGAATATATGGATGCAGTTTAGGGGTTGAATCCGGTTTTAGCGATTTGCGGCTAAACGTGACCTTCTAGCGAAAAATGTTCAGAACACTAGTTGTAGATCATACAAAAAAAACTGAAACTATTTTGATATAACCTCAAATCATCCGTCAAAATGGAGAATAATCGATTTTTCAATATCTAATTTTTTGGTCGCGTATGAATGATTCAATTCACATGAAAATTTGTTAAAATACGTCTTTTCTAGTGTAAAATAAACATCATCTTCTCGCATTCCAGAAGACGACTAGTTTTTGAGTAATGTACATTTTTCGAAAAAAACACCCTTACCTTAAACGAACAATTGACGTTTTTTTTTTTAATTCCGAAGGTCTATAAGTGATCATATCGATTGTTGAAATGTCTTCTTTAAAATGGTCTATGCAACTTGGTGGTTTATTCAACAGTAAAAGCACAAGAGTTTTTTTTTATCGGATAAATTTCTTTCTTCAACGAAATAATTTTGTCAATCAGTAATTTCTCGAGAAAAACTAACATGAAAAAATTGCGAGACCGTATGTCGAGCAATTTTGTCTAATGTCAGTTTTTCGAGTGAAATCACTAATGAAAAAATTTTGAGTTGAAGAATGAAATTTATTCAATATTTTTATCGCTGTCAAACTGACTCAGACGTCATATTTGAATAGGTTTACAAGGGGCACATTCTCCATGAAAATTGAAGAATGAAAAATGTGATTTATTTGTAATATCTAACAGAAAACAACTACTTCCCCAGCACAAGCCACGCTGGACATTGAACTACATCTTATAGATATTGTGAAAAGACTCTAACTGAAAAGGAAAGAAAAAAATCTGAAAGTGAAAATTCGCACTTTCATTCATATAGATGATTTTTTCAATTCTCCCTAGTTTTCATTTAAAAATCAATAAATAAATTAGATAAGGAGAATGTTATTGAAAAAATATCACTCACAGAAATCGTTCATTTCATTGAAGCAAGGTTTATTTCTACAGGAGTTCATTTATCATCGTTAAAGAGTTTAAAATTGAGAAAAATCGAAAAAAAGTCTCTTTGAAACATGATTTTCTCAATATTTTCAGTGATTTTCCATTATCTTCATTATTTCTGTTAATATTGCACTATATTCACATGATATAAGTTGGTTTCAGGTAAGACTATTTTAGATGAAAGAATTTGATGAGAGTAAGTAGAGCAAACCATCTTGAAAAGTTTGAATAAATAACATATTATGCTTTTCGCTTACACATATTAACGCTAGAATACAACGTAAGAAGCGTTCATTTAAAAATAAAATCATTTAAAATTTTCGGAATGTATAATATTTCAATAATAATGATAGTAATAATGAGTGAAATGAAAATAAGATATATTGACAATAAAAATAATAATAATAAAAAACTCAATATAATCTCAAATGTGATCAGAAATTTATTTGGAATGCACACTTATAAAAGCCCCAAGCCCGCCAAAAGTGGCCGGAGGAGCAGACAAAGAAAGGCCAGGCTAATACAGCAGCCGAACATGTTGTGCTGATCATTACAATTCAGTTCCATCATTACATCATCACTTACATAAAATATAAGTACAGTAAAAGTAACGAAAGAAATGTAATCAAAACTGTATGTATCTGATTAGCTGCAATCACATGGATTTTTGTGAAAACAAGCTCCCGAAGATGCTGATGTATTTACTATAAATACTGCAATTGAATTAGCAGAACATGATGTTCGAACTCTTGTATTCGTAGGTCAAGATATAGATTTGCTAGTACTTCTGCATCAACTAAATTCGAATGGGTTCAGTATTTTTTTCCACAAATCGGGCTCCAACAATGAAAATGATTCATTTTATTCATCTAATTGTTTCAATCACGAATCGTACATAAGTATAATGGCATTTCTTCAGTCTGAATAGAATGCCATAACATTTTTCTTTTCCATCAGATTCTTTTTAATATCGAGTAGATTTATGTTTATTATTTTCCTTTCGAGACCAAGACCAAGACTCTTGGGAGAGAGCTTTGGTCTTGGTCTCAAAAGTCAAGTCTTGGTCATGGTCTTGGATTTGAGAAGATTCATTGAGTCTTGGTCTTGGTCTTGTATCAAGACCAAGACAAGACCAATACCAGTCTCTTGTTCTCGCGAAGCCATGGTATTTTTAAGCATGGAAAATAATCCGTGAGATGATATCATTTCTTGAATCAGTTATAACTGAAAATTCATTTCAAATTGATGAGAAATACCTAATAACAATTTTAAGGCAGGTTGTGGGATATATTTCATCCTCAATGCTTTTCTCAAGAGAATTCGCATCAGTATTCAAGCCCAATTGAATAGTGCATCCATATTTGATATGAAGATATTTTCTCCAGCAATATTTCTAGCAAACCACTCGAGAAATTTCAGACACGACCGCCCCATAACATATGAAATCCCATTCGAACAAAAATAGAATATTATACACAAGGGCCCTATTACCTAAATCTACCTACAGCAGCAAAACGGCGCCACTTTTCATTCTCGGGAACGCCAGACATAAAAGCGGGCAGAATTCGCACTTCTGATGGTGTGACATATTTAAAAAAGGAATAAAGAATAATTTTCCGGTCTGCCTTTTTATTGTTATGGAAATTAAATTCTTCCAGGGAGGTGAGCGATGTCGGTTGGTATTTATTCCATATACATTTACATTCATATGAGGAAACAGTGTTTCAAATGAAATATTGTACCGTAAAAGAATTTCATTGCTGTGTTATATTAACTTAGAATCGTGGAAGCCATTATCTTATGGCAACAAAAACGGAGTTGGAGTTTTGCTTTTGAAACGTGTAACTTTATTATTCACGAAATTGTGAGCGAACACTAATCAATTATCGACATAATACAGTGTCCAGCATAATTTTTTTTCGACAAAATTGTTTCTTCCATTAAGCAGCAAGTTCCCATTTGAAAAACTTTTGCTAGGAAGCCCCAGTCTTAGTAAATTCTAGTATAGCGCGGATTGCGCCCTCTATCAGCAGGTAGCTTTTGAATCTGTAACTCACAGAAAATCCTACATTACACATATTTTAACAAAAAATTCATAATATCCAACCTCGAAAACCTTCATATATCAATTTCGGTTAGAACCGGACCTAAATTACAAATCTCGTACGCCATTTTGAAGCCGCCATAGTGAATCCATGAGTTTTGACAAAAAAATAAAAATCTCTGATCACAAGCACACCCACATACCAATTTAGAATTGAATCGGACTATAATCACAAAACTCTGTCCTCCATATTGGATCAGACATATTGAATTTATGAATAAAAAAAATATGATCTCCGTGCCTGAAAACCCCCACACACCAATTGAGAATTGAATCGGACAACAAGAAGTGGGTCAAAATTCAGTTGCCAAATTTGACCCAATCATACATACATACTACCAGGGCAAGTTGAATAAAAGATTGTGAAAAACATACAATGAAGAGAGAAGAAAATTGGTAGGAAGGCAAGGAAATGGAATTCTGGAATAATTAGAAATATCAATTTTTTTTATGAATATTCTTTTTCAAAAATATCAAATATTTTCCTTCTTTATAGCTTGAAAGTTGCGGAACACTAATATATCGGGAATATTGAGAGATTATCATCGAAACTTGATTATAATCGGGGGTAATATAATAAGTGGTATGATTATTACCGATAATTTTTTGGAATATTAATGAATTGCAATCCCTAAGCTAAAAATACAACGAGTCCGCAGGACGAGTTCTATTTTCTTGCATTGGGATTGCCAATGAATTGATATTCCAAAAAATTATAGGTTTCTAATCATACTACGAATTATATTTAGGACGACAATATATCGATTTGAAATAAAGAATAATCGTGTCACCTGGTAATTGATGCTTTACTTCAAGCCGTATTCAACGGAAAACTCTTTTTCACGACCTTATCTATGATACCAATGGACATTTGTCCCCAAAGATCGCTCACATTGATAAATAAAGATAACTAGTCAAAACACATAAATTTGACGTTTATAATTTAAATCATTATTTTCACTTGACAGATAGTAAAACAAAAACTAAGCAAGTTTATCACCGTGAAAATACAGCGACAAGCTATATTTTCACTGTAGTTCCGATTCTATTGGCTGAATTTAAAAATTTGAAATCCACTGATTGGTTGTTGAGCAAGGAAATATATTGTCAGAAAAATACTGTTTTTGGATTGTACTACCATCACGATAATCGTTAGTTACGAACCATTGTTTTCAATGTGTTAGTGTCTGGTGGGGAGAAATTAAAAGAGTTCTGTCATCGTTCATGCTTTTCTTCAAAGAAAAAAAATGAATAAAAGATTTGTGAAGAGATCAGATATTATAGTGTTTCACTTAAGTACATATTACATTTCTGATAGACATAACTTGTATTATGTTTATATGTAATATATCTTAGCTGTTCCATGAAACTCAGATTTGATGCTCATTCAACTTTTGTTCACGAGTTTTTTTTTTATGACGATATATTTCTCTGATGTGTATATATATATATATATATATATATATTCAGTAATTCAAGCCCCCATTATTAATTTCCCCAATGTCAATGTCAGCACCACAAGCAACGTCGAGGAACTGCCTCCTCAACAAATACTTTTTATTTATAGAACCCTTCCTCATATTGAAGAACTCAATTGTAAACTTTCAAATATTTTCAAATTAGACAATTTAAGGATTGCTAAAAAAAATTTAAAAACAGTGTCTAGCCTTTTCACAAAAACGAAAGCTCCTATAGCTACTTTAGAAAGTTCAAATGTCATTTACAGTATCCCTTGCCTTAATTGTGACAAAGTCTATATAGGACAAACAGGTAGAAATTTATCAGGTCGCATTACGTCTCATAAAAGTGATTGTAAACTAAAGAAGAATAGTTGTGCCCTTGCAGAACACACTATTCAATTAAACCATTTCAACAATCCAAAAATTTTAGCAAAAGAAAGTAACTATTCAAAAAGAAATTTTCTTGAAATGGTGCACATCAATAATGAACCTAACTGTATGAATAAACGTGCTGATGTTGCAAATCTCAGCGTGATTTACAATTATTTACTGAATTTTGACAAAAATAAAATTAGTGATATTTCTCTTTTTCAAACTCAACCGCCATAAATTAAGTTGGCAGCATTTACACCAAACTTGCGGTTTTCTCCCACTTGTTGTACAATTGACTGGGATATTTGACAGCTGTCTTGTCAGCCGTCTGCGTGTTCCATGTACCAGGTGCCATTGTGTGACAAGATGTGAGTAGAGCTGCATGCTCTTGGTCATAATGGGTGCCGACTGAAATATTCTTAAATCATGTTTGATTTTCGAATGAGCTCATGTTTATATTTTATTCGTTTTTACAAACTAATGTGTAAGATTTTTTAATTATGAAGTGCACTGTGATCTTCTTAATAGCAACCTCGAGTTAGTAAGTTGTTTTTTATAACATAAAGTCACGTTTTTACAAAATGGACTCTTTTGTGTTTTTCAGATATCTTGATAAAGAAAATATACTTTTCGAAAGCTTGATAATTTAACAAATAGTTTTTCTATCCACTGGCCGTTCCCAATTGACTGCAACCTCAAGGAAAAGTTTCTTTTTTGATACTTTCCAAAACTCAGTTTTTTTTCAACTAGTCCAGTCAAGAGACTACCCGTCTTCTAATATATATATATATATATTTATTTTTTTTTTCTGTATTTTTCTAAATACTATAATAAGTCCTATAATTTTCATGAGTGTAGCTTCTCAACTATTACACGTTTCAATGTTTATCTGTAATTATATCCATTATATATAGCTCATTGTTGATTCTGTTGAATTATTCTTCTGCAATAAAAACATATTATTTTTATTGATATTATTTATTCCCTCTTTATTTGTTATTGAGTTCATTCTTCTCCCTGCATCAGTTCTCGATGCACCAAAAAAGTTAGTAGGTATGCCTATTGTAATTGCAGTCATCATGAGATGAATTCACCTGACGAGGATTGAAGCGATCTGAAATTCGTGAAATATCTTCAAAAGTTTAATACGGTGGACGACCGGATCGAGAGTATTCAGACACGAACCAAAGGGCGATAAAAAACCGAGAGCTAAAATCTAATATTTTTCCCGTGTATAATAGGTACACAATTTTTTTCCGTGACGGGAAAAACGACGATTTAATCAAATATCTACCTTGACCTATGTGTATATATATCCGGGAAAAAAGTGAGCACTTTTTTTCAGGTTCTCGGGGAAAAAAGTAATTTCATGAAAAGTTATATTTCATTACCTCTCAACAGGGATAAAATGTCAAACTTTTTTCCTGTCACAGAAAAAATAACGATGTCATACTGTAACCTATATTAACAGGCTTGATTAGTTCTCCACTTATTTCATTTCCTTTTATTTTATTTTAATCATCAAATTTCAATTAACATACCCAGGCAGCAAGCGTACGTCATAATGACGTACCTCATAGGTCATGGCAGACGTCGTATTGACCCCAGAGTTGACGTCATTCGGACGTCTAAATGACGGTCAAATATCAGCGTCATTATGACGTCAGTATATGGCGTCATTTTAACGTTACATATAGCTTGTATATGACCTATCAGGTCATATGAAAGTCGTACATATGACGTCACTTAAACGTTATAAATATCGCCATTGAGACGTACCTTTTAGTTAATTTGAGGATACCTATGCAGCAAAAAATGCAACATTTTTTCACAATATTTGTAGCAACTGTTGGGATATTCGTATTTTTCATCACTGGATGATCATTGACTGAAACAATTAGGAAAAGTCAATGTCGTGGTTACATTTTTTGATGTAAAGGATTAAGAAATTCATGATCATGGGAAGAATTTTTATTTATAACAACATAAAACAATTTCGTTTCAGTAAGTAATACAGTAAAAAAACTATTATAAAACTTAATTATGCAGATCATTCTGAAATATGTACGTAATTCGAAAGAGTCACTTAAAGTTTTCCTTGCCAAAGGTCAGTAAAAATGTTATTACATTTTTCACACTGGATTATTTGTTTATACAGCAATTAATATGATTATAGTTTTTATTCAATTATTACTAAACATCTAATGCAATATCCAAAAATCAATGAAATCTAAATGCACATCACATACCTCTAGTGTAATAACATTTTTTATGGAATATAATGTCCATTTATCGCAAATATATCCTTCTTGTTTTACCGGTTTCAAATATAAGCTTCATTGTCTTTTTTGTAGGGCTGCCAAAATATTTTCCTGGTAAACCAGTCAGAGTTCACCACTGCAAGGGCACCTTCAGATTGTTCATTAAACTCTACAGTTGAAAACATTTTGAACACTGTAACGTCTGTAATACGCAACTATTACCGAACTCTGCAAAACTATCACTTCTATATTTATGTATAATAAAATTCCTTCCGACAACCAGAGAATAATGGTGAAGCCAAAATCCATAGACCTAAAATGCGAATACCATCGACGTTCTACTGCACAGGTTCATAAAAAGAAGCATCGAAGACGGCCATATTGCCTAATCTCAACCAATCCGATGCGATCGTGTCGGTGTCGGACAACTGGTGACTTTCGCGGGAAATACAAAATGACGAAAATAATAAGCAATTTGATTTCTTTACATATGTTGGTATTTTTAATTGATTCAGTTTTGAGTTTAGGTAAATACTGATTTATTGTGTACTCCATTGTTTGTATATGCAAATTATAAAATTGTACTTGTACCTATTAGACAGGAATTATCTACTCATAGTATTAGCTAGTCTGAGAGCATGCTACCGGATGAAAGAGATGGTTATTTTACGCTATTTTGAAAGTGACTCGATATAAGTACAGGTAATTTAAATATATCAACACACGCCACTTAGAAATGAATTGATTTTCGGAAATATCTACTATAAAGTATTTTATGGGACATATATAATTGGTTAGAATTTTTACTTCAAAAGTTCTTCTATTTTTTGTGTTACATTAGTGACCAAAAAATTACGTCATAATGACGTCATGTGAAGGACGACATAGTAACGTCCACTGAATGACGTCTTGTAGACGTCATTTTTGCGTCGATGACGTCCACCGTCATGAAATCACTAATTAAGTACGTCATTACGACGTACGCTTGCTACCTGGGTATCCACTCACTGAGTGACCCTACTTGTTTAAAGGAGGAATTTTACCATGTAAGATGTATCTCATTTATCCACTCTTTACTCTATCTGTTTGTACTTGTAATGATTCGAAAACAATGTACCTACTGGAAGTGAAGGTGGATAAAATTATGAATTTGAACTGATCACTGACTGTCCAAATTGAAAAATGCACTATAGGTATATTATTCCATTCGAGGACGACTTTCGCGTCCTCATAGTCCTGGAATCCGTTCAACCGCATTTTTTCTTCCCCCTTGGCATGTTTGTCAAGCGTTTATTTCTCACGTCAATCTGCGGCAAGTCGTTTATTAATCACCAGTTATCTGATCCAGGAAGGCTGTGACTCGGCCAAACCGCCCGCGTTATTCTCCGCGCGATCCAAGATAGCGTTGAAACCTGGCTAAGTGTCTTCTACACCGGGGTAACCTAATCTTATGATTGTCGGCGAGGGTAGCGCAATTGTTGGGGCTAGTTCATGCTCCTCTGTGTTTTCTTGTTGCCTCCAACTCTACAGTGACAAGTCAAACATACAGGGTGGATCTTCGATTTAACTCAATATATTCATGCGATTTTCTCCAGGATCCCACAAATGAATCCTGTTTGTAAAGTACCATGGTACAGTCAAAGAGTACATTCTCACGAAATAAGGCTCGACCTCGGGGCCCCTCGGAACTTGTTTTGCATTTTTTTTTTTCTTTAGTTTATGGCCGTTTTGAATACGAAGGAGTGGTTTTTCGATCATGACCATAAATATTTTTTTTAAACAAGATGGAATTTACACAATTTTGATTATGTTTGTTTCTATAAACCTAAAAGTTTCTGAATTACAGCTTTTCAAACTTTGGTGTTTTTTCGAATTTGCAAATTTTAGGCGATTTCTTTTGTCTAAATTCATAAAATCGTCCTCGTATAATCACGAATCACTTTCATATTAGGCCAAGCTCTAAATAAAAATAGGAAGTTTTTTTTACATAAAATAAAAGAGGCAAATGGCCTATACTAGTTTTTATAAGATAGTTCGCAAGTGAAAACTCCGGTTTTCGCCACAGAAAAATTGCTTTGTGGAATTTTTTAAACAAGAAATAGTTCGGTGGGTGAAAATTGAGTTTTAAAATTCCCATCATTTATATTATTTATTTGACAAATTTTATATATTCCAGACGATAAAAAAATTAACTTTATTTTTATCATTATCATTAAATTATTATTATGGAATTCTCGTATTGTCATCAGCAATCGAATTTATTGTGTGCAAAATTTCGAATTATTCAGAGGATTGGAACTGGGCGAGAACTGAGTTTGAAAATTCGTCTTTTGTTTTGGTGTTTTCATTCTCATTATAATGATTATCATGACATCAATATTATGAAATTCTTGTATTGTCGTCAGTCTTCAATATGTATGCAAAATTTTAAATTATTACGGTCTTAATGTAAAATCACAGTATTTTGTAAAATTCTTCTGCTGGTATCAGTCCTTGATATGTGTGTCAAATTCAAGAATATTCGGATGATTGAAAGTGTGTGTAAATTGAATTTGAAATTTCACATTATTATTATTAAAATTACTATAAGTAAAATCTCGTATTTTCAGAAATGACGCCTATTTGAATGAAATTAAAGAAGCAAGATGTAAACATGTGTACAAAATTTGATCCAGATCATTGAAGCCATTTTCAAGATGGCCAAAATATATAATATACAAGACTCTCTATAGAAGATCTATATTCTCATATTTTTTAGTTATATTCATTAATACAGAACGTTCAAGAGCTCAAGAGAACTTTATCAAGCATAATCTCTGACTCCGAAAACCCTTATATACCAATTTTGAATGAAATCGGACCATTATCACAAATCTCGTCCGCCATCTTCGAGTCGCCATTTTGTTTTTTCATAACAAAAAAATTTCATATTGTATTGTCACGGGAACTATGAACACCTGCCAAATTTCAAATCATTCAGACGTCTGGAAATGGGTGAAAATCACGCCCTAAGGAGTCGGTTACAAACAAACATACAAGTGAAGCTAATATAAAGCGTGTAAAAAGGAAAATGATACTCTTCTTGTACGCCACCAGTGCGTGCATACTATGCCTTATTCCAAAGTGACCCACAAAACTGTTTTTTTTTAGATTCCTCGCTGAATTGGTCGTTTCACATAGAGAAGCTCTGTTCTAAGCTTTCTATCTAAATTTTCATTTTGAGCCAATTCAAAAATGTACTAAGTTCTGATACACTAATGAATATCTATTATGCTTTTTTTCGCTCGCGCATTTCTTATGGGGTAACCCTATGGGGTAATGCATCTGACTCTGTAAAAGTATTCTTGCACTTCTGGGACTAAAATGTATCTTTCAGTCCCTAGCGAGATAAAGTTGCATTTCAAATCCCTAGGGACATACAGTAAAAATCAAACATTACCGCAGGTACACTATTAATAACTAGGACAAAAATTAAATATTCCATTATAAATCTTTATTGATTGAATTAAGATTGTATGTGATATTAACATTATTACAATTGATGAAACTAAATGGGCGATTATTTGTATTTGATAAGTGAATATTAGAGGAAAGTGAAGAGATGTCATGTTCTTGACGTATCGGTTAACGTCGACATTAACTGAAATGACACTGAATTGAAATAGTTTTTTTGACACCGTTGCTATGACGTTACCTACCAAGTAATCCAAGTACCATGTCTATATAACTCATCAAAATAATTAGTTGTATTATTATTAAAATTTATAATACTGGGAAGTGTAGAAAATAGCGTATTTGCCACAGGACTAAAGTGATATTTCATCCCTCACGTGATTATTAGCCCTCGGGCTCTACGAGCCCTCATGCAATAAACATCATGTGCAGGATTGAAACATTCACTTTAGTCCCTTGCTATATAATGTACTATTAGGCTTTAAAAAAAAAGCTATTCGAATTATTTCTAATGTTGCCTTCAGATACCACTGTAAACCTTTATTCCAGAAATTGAAAGACATGACACTACCTGCTCTTTATATATTCCATCAAATACTGGAAATTCAAATTAAAAAAATGAACCAAGTAAAAATTCAAATGTTCATGATTATAATATTCGTGGTGATGGGCGTCTCATACCACAGAGAGATATAATAAAATAAATCCGCAAATAATTCCCTAGATATTGCTCTTTATAATAAATTACCCTCTAATTGGAAGATTTTAGACATGCCTTGCTTAAAAAAAATAGGAGATATCTTTCAGAAAATGGGTTCTATTCAATTCAGGAGTATATGGACACACCGGTCAGCGATATGTGAAGATACAGTAAAATAATATGTGTAGTAGTAGATTCACGTTGTGTACATGTTTATGAGACCGATTTAATGTATATTATAATCTATTTTAAATGTTTTTTCCTGGACCTGCAACAAATATATCGTATATGTAAGTAGTTATATAAACTATCTATCTATCTACCAAAAAGATGCACTTTTTTAATCGAAACCTCGCTACCCTTCCAAACGAAAATAACGACGACTCGATGCGGGCCCTTTCCGCATTCCGTGCCGTTACCACCCTTATAGCTTTCCAGCAGTTTTCTGAATTAAAGGGGATATTTTAACTTTTTGCCGTCGGATGTTGCCAGCCAAAGGGTGTTTCCAGAGCACTACAATGACGTTAAACGCTTTCGAGCAAAACGGAATTCAGTACGGCATTATACGGAGACAGGAGCGGTTTTGCCGCTGCGGTCAACGGTTTTGAACTGTTGATTTCACCGCTGAACGGGTAAAAACACTTCGAGGCGTTATTGTGGTATTATGCACGGTCAGTCTCTAGAATCAACGGATATACGGACACATTAGTTTTGACCCATATAGGTAATCGTTTTATTCTGAAAAGATCATTATTGACATAGGTGTTCCCCAAGGATCAGTTTTGGGTCCCATCCTCTTCATTCTTTATATTAATGAGTTGCCATATTTATGATGTGCTGAAATCGTTTACTTGTCAGTTTACTGATGATTAATTTCTTTTATTCAAATTGAAAAAAATTGCGTTATGATTTCCACTTTGATCTTGATAGCTTGATAGTCTTTGGATTTTTGCTACTTAGTTTCGTGTTGAATTCTTTCACGAGGGTAAACTCTTCTGTTTTGAAATTCAGCACGGCATAATATGGAGACAGGGGCGGTTTTGCCACTGCGGTCAACGTCGTTCAACTGTTGATGTCACCGCCAAATTGGTGGAAACAGTTTGTGGCCTGACTGTAGCTATGGATGAAAAGAACAATGGAGAAATTTAAAAATAAACAGGAAGAACTACAAAGCTGTCCGCGGTGTAGAAATGTATATATGAAATAATATAATAGAATAAAAATTGAGGTTGAACATCTCATTGCAAATATGAGTTGGTGGATATATAATTATCTTTGCATGATGAGTTCCCTGCCAAAAATATCTCATAGAGACTGATACAAAAAATATGTATGAGAATTTATGAGATAGTGAAACCGCAAAACCATATAGAGCCATATTCGATATTTAAAAAACATTACAGATACACATTCCTTTAATTTCTAATGGCATTTTCTAAGATGAATCTATGATATTTGAATGTGTTTTGAGACATAACCGTTTCCAGCGATTCCTGGGATGAATGCTACATGTTTCTATGAGGTAATTCAGTTTGAAAATAAATAAGAATATTTGAAAAAAAATTCATGATATTCTGCGAGATTGTTATTTGTTCCTGGCAGTTATCCTGGCATGTTCCATATGAAGATAATAAATCAAATGGATAATTATATGCACAAATGCACATACAGAAGTGATAAAGTCATTTTCAACTGCAGCTGCTAACAGAAACGAAAAGGAGGTAGGTCTGTGCAGACAGTTTTAATACCATCTGTTCCTCATCCGTATTATCATAACGCGTCATATCCATATGCACATTCGTGCGTGGGTTCAGTTCACTTAGTCCACTTTCACGCCAAAAATAATGATGCCAATAACAAAAAAATTAATGATCTTGATATGGTTGAACAGGTTGACCGACAAGCGACAAGACAACACACAAGACATGAATACAATGGCGTTATAAAAGGTAGAAGGGCACGCTTTCAGAGTCCCAGTGGATCCTCGTTTCGAAATGCTGACGCGATGACAAGTGACTCTGTTGAGGGGTTGGATATGTCAAATAATTTGCAATCGATAAATACTTTTAGTTAACAGTCAACATATTTACGTTTTCTGGAAATTATTGAATTGGTGACTATAAAGTTCCCGTCGCTTACAGAGTCGTTAGTTTTGTCCAAATGATGTCATATTTTTATTCAAAACTGACTCAAATCTAATAAACATTTATTTATATTCAACGAATAATTATCAAAAAAAAAAATTAAAATTGATAGATAAGAAATATGCTGAATATAAATTTTTAATTTTGCAGGCCAAGTATTATGTTTAATGTCAAAAAATGAGCCGGTAACGAATATTTTGATGTATGTTAATACTTATTTCTGAAATAACTGTTATGTTCAACGAGCTTGTTTGAATACTAAACAAAATTGCTAATATTGAGCTAACTACGGTTGAACAAATTGATTTATTATCTGCAAAAAAACATTTTTCTCGGTGTACGTCTATGTGATAATAATTTCTCTTCAGTTTATTTGGCTCTGTTGATAAGATAGCGACTTTGCTTGCTGTCACCGTTTCCACGAGAAATATATGTATCTACATACATAATACATTTTTAGAGAACTACAGAGATTATCCAGCCTTTAAAGGATTTCAACTATAACGACTGAAACTCATGACTTCATACCAAAACTTCATATCGGTAAATAATAAATTCCCAGGTTGCCTGAAATGGAAAATATGTCTGAGAACTACCCATTCAATCATCAAACATGATTGTGGCGTATTGCGTGAGCATCGAGAACTAGGCCACGCCACAGAAAAGCTGTCATTTCCTCTTTTATTCATGCAACCCTACAGGACAAAAAAGATACCCTTAAATATGTAAATCTACAGTCGCGATCTCTAGAGAGCAGTGCTCACTTTTTCTTGCAACATTTATTGTTATATCTACCTCGGGCTGGGAGGTTGCGATATGAATGACTTGTGGCAACTTCTTGTAAAATATTTACGGATGGAAGAACGGAATTTCTAGATTTATGTGGAAGAGCGACTTGAAAAATTGAATCGGCTTCGGTGAAATAGTGGATAGATAGCTGTCGGTAGAATGGATCACCTCAGAAACGTTGGGAAAAATTCGGTGATCTGGATTGAAGATAATATTCAAACCAGCTTGTTCTTATACAGTGTGTTTCTCGTTTATCTTCTTTCCTTCTGTAATAATAGAAGTAGAACTCTGTTAATTTCAGTATCGATTAATATATCAGGGATAAGCATAAAACTTGAAAACTTGCCTTATTGGGTAATAATAATTTTTATTTTACAGTAAACAAAATAAATGTTACATAACAACAAGAAAACGCCCACTTATTGTTTCAGAAAATTGTTTTAAAATTGTTTTTTTCGTTAACCAGCTGTCGTCCCCTTACGAAAGGCAGCCCCCAAAAGTCAAAACTTGTGCGAGCCAAGGATTAACGAGGTCTTACCTTTTAACGTGCGATAGCATTTTCTCGGTCCATCAGATAAAAATCTGTAGTCACCAAGGATTCGAACCTAGCCGACTAGCAGTCAATGGTTTCGAACGCGAAAGTCTCAAACACTGAGCTACATGACCCTATACAGTGCGGCTTTCCCCCCCCCCCCCCTTTTAACTTTTGAATGGTTCGACGTCGAAACCTTCGAAACTGTTTTTTATTCATGTTTCTACATCAAACCGTTCAAAAGTTAACAGGGGGAGACTATTGAAAGCCGTAGTGTATAGAAATATAAAAAAAATTGGTTATATTGACCTATAAATATCTGTAATTTTACTTGCAAAACTGATAAAAGCCCTATAAAGATCAGTAATTTTACTCGAAAAACTGACATAAGACAAAATATATTTCGTTAAAAGAAGAAATGTATTCGATAAAAAATAGCTTTTGTGTTTTTACTGTTGAACAAAAAAACGCCACAAGGTGAATCCGGGGGAAAACCGCTGAGGAAATTGTGTACACTAATTTCCAAAAATCGTAGGTAATTATTCCTCTAATACCCAAGTAATTCCCGAGGAAAACACCCCAAGTGATGCCAGTGATGCCCAAGTCAGAGAAGTAATAAAATATGAAATCGTGTTTTAATGCAAGGTTTTTGGTCGAGTACAATTTTGAAGGCCTTTTTTCAATGCACAATTCTGATTTTCGCCAGTGCTCTCTGATTTCCGGATAATTTTTGTAATTCCCAATTCCCATGTTTGTTTTGATGACCTTTTTTTTTGTCCCATCAACGATTATTTCAACGATTATAACTGTAGAGCGACTGTAGAGTAATGTTCTCTGACTTCCGAATAATGTAATGCTCGAGTAATACCTCCCTTTTCCGTGTAATACCCAATAATTCCCAAATAATTCTCCTAATGCCCGAGTAATACTCCGGTAATATCTGTAATACCTAGTAATTTTCACATTTAATGCCTCTAATCCCAGAGTAATTCCCGAGTTATACCACTAATACCCAAGGCATGTACTCTAAAATTCCCCACTGGTTTCACCTCGAGGCGAATTGACTAATACTTTCGAAAAAAAACATCCACATTTATTTGATTCCTTTATATTTTTGATTTGCAACGATTCTAGAAGTGTTCAGTATCGAAAACTTTTCTTCTGGGGTATAGACAGAAATCTACGCGAGCAACAAGGAAAGCAATGATATGATAATACCACATAAATTAGAGAGAGGCACTAATGCGCGCCTCTCCTGTTGCCTCGCCCGACGAATCAACAGCTCAGTTGATATCCCTTCCTTGAGCGAGTAGAGGAGAAATTGTAATGCTCTCTCAACATTATAGCAAGCTATTCTTCACGCTATCATAAATACGACGGCTTGGGAGTGCCAATCTAGAAGGTATCTTTTTTTCATATAATTTACAGTTGCAACTGTAAATCAGCACTAATTCACAGTTGGAACTGTAAATCATCACCAATTCACAGTTGCAACTGTAAATTGGCACTAATATACAGTTGCGTGAATTAGTGGTCGCAACTGTGAATTAGTCTAATTTACAGTTGCAACTGTAAATCAGCACTAATTCACAGTTGGAACTGTAA
Source organism: Chrysolina haemoptera (assembly GCA_958298965.1). Taxonomy (NCBI): domain Eukaryota; kingdom Metazoa; phylum Arthropoda; class Insecta; order Coleoptera; family Chrysomelidae; genus Chrysolina; species Chrysolina haemoptera. Next base: position 6,554,357 of record OY282590.1, on the reverse strand, counting down.
ATCATCACCAATTTACAGTTGCAACTGTAAATTGGCACTAATATACAGTTGCGTGAATTAGTGGTCGCAACTGTGAATTAGTCTAATTTACAGTTGCAACTGTAAATCAGCACTAATTCACAGTTGGAACTGTAAATCATCACCAATTCACAGTTGCAACTGTAAATTGGCACTAATATACAGTTGCGTGAATTAGTGGTCGCAACTGTGAATTAGTCTAATTTACAGTTGCAACTGTAAATCAGCACTAATTCACAGTTGGAACTGTAAATCAACACCAATTCACAGTTGCAACTGTAAATTGGCACTAATATACAGTTGCGTGAATTAGTGGTCGCAACTGTGAATTAGTCTAATTTACAGTTGCAACTGTAAATTAGCACTAATTCACATTTGCAACTGTAAATTGGCACTAATATACAGTTGCGTGAATTAGTGGTCGCAACTGTGAATTAGTCTTATTTACAGTTGCAACTGTAAATTAGCACTAATTCACATTTGCAACTGTAAATTGACACTAATATACAGTTGCGTGAATTAGTGGTCGCAACTGTAAATTAGTCTAATTTACAGTTGCAGCTGTAAATTAGCACTAATTCACAGTTGCAACTGTATATTAGTGCCAATTTACAGTTGCAACTATAAATTATATGAAAAAAAAGAAACCTTCTAGAATAGCAGTTTCAAGCCGTTGTACATAAAACGAAAAAGATGAAAACTTTCCGATACTGTATATTGACCTTCCGGTAGTCGCGCGTATCTGAAAGATACATACAGAGGTGTCCTAAAGCACAGTGCTTAGTGCTCGTGAAAGTGCTCCAAGCACTTTTGTTCTCCTAAGCACTGTGCTTCCGAGCACTTTCCTAATTCAGTGCTTATTGCTTAGTGCTCATAAGCATTTAACGAAAAGGCTTAGTGCTGAAGTGCTCGCGAGCACTTTTCGGGAATACGCACTAAGCCTTTCCATATAAATGAATCTTGTCGAAACATGAAGTCGCGGCAGATGGCACCCGGCGGCACCCTCTACAAAAAAATCAATTTTCTACGATAAGTACTGCGTTTAGAAGTTTAGAAGATCTTGAAAAAATAGTACAATTTTGTCAGTTACTTTTCCTATCTAAAAAAATAAGTTCAAAATAACTAAATATTACTTCTCCTTTCCAAACTACGTTGACGTATCGAAGACCAAATCTGTCTTTGTTATCAAAACCTATAAAACAATATATTTTTTTTTATTATGGAGTCAAATTGTTATTTCTTTGACGAAAGTTATAAAAGTCTACCAAAAATTTCGTATGATTGACATTTGCTATCTTGATACAGGGGATGTGCGGTATGTCAATTACCATATTTAATCAATATTCCTATTTTATTGGAATCAAATTGTTGATTTCAGCAATTCTATTTCAAAATAGTATATGTTAGCAGAGTTATAAACGTCCTTTCAGTAACAATTATTTTATTCACGAGTGCAGCGTTGCGGAACGACTGTTTAAAAAACTATTTTTTCGATGAGTTCATAAATGCTTTACACATACCGTACTTTTCTACTGATTTTTTTACGATTTCAACAAATGGTATAACATCGAGACATGTTTTGCTACACTGTAGTTTTCCAAGCGGTTAATATAATAATTGCTTGAAAAAGCGACAATATAGCGAAACATGTCGCGATGTAATATTATTTGTGAAAGTCTTACGTGTTTCATTAAGTTTCAGTAACTTAAGTATCTAACAGTCTGAAAAGTGCTTAGTGCTCCCTGACTGGAATTACTTTTCGAAAGTGCTTAGTTATCGAGAGCATTTCATAAATAAAAGTGCTTTGTGCTCGAGATTTCGGAGCACTTTTCAAGAGTGCTTAGAGCTTAGTGTTCAAAGCACTTTCTGTCAGTGCTCGGCATAGCTCTGGATACATGTCAGTGGGGTTGTTCTACTGTCTACCTTTCTGTCTTACAAGCTGTGAAATTTTGGTATATGTAAGAACTCGTTGCAGTAAACTGGTCAGCTGAAAAGTTCTACTTATATCTGAGAGATACGCCTCGGTCAATAATTGAGTTTCATTAATCTGCGCATATATATTTATTTTATTAACATAAATGCGATAATTTTCGTTTTATCTAGAATCCCTCTTAATATTTTTCTCGTGGATTTTGAAAAACTCATAAAAACTTAATTGTATCTGAGAGATACTCGCGACCACCATTGTAACTGTGCATTTAAGCGTTGTTAACTATCATCTTCAAGTCTAATGAATTGTTTCAAAAATTGGAATGTTATGTCATCAGTTAGTTGAATATCTGAGAGATACATCCGCGATCATTTCTGTCGCGTCAAGACCGGCGACTACCGAAAGGTTAATGAAAAAAAAATCATATATATTTGACAAAAAAGTATTTATTGATTTTTTATTTATTGAATGAAACTATCCAACTGACAATGAATTGCATGTCACACATAAAAATAATCGAAATTAAATTCCATCCTATCATCACCCTAGCAAAGCACTGATGTTAAAAACAGCCGTTGTTCATATAAGCGACTACAATAGTCTGAAGAATCAACTATGTATGTTATTCAGGAAACATTAACACCCCATTGTCCGATTGGAATAATCTAATATCGACAGCTGTCCATTTATTGCAAGTTCATCAATATTCCATTAACGACATTCTGTCAGGAAATAATTCATTAATTACTAGAAATGCACGCTAGGTGTTGAAGTATTTAGGCATATTGATTGCATATGAGGTCTGATATTTCAATTTTCAATGGATGTTAAATTCAAAAATAGCTCATGCTGGCAATTTGGATTTTCATCACTGATATTTTCCCAGATAAAGAAATCTGCATTGTTCACAATGAGCTTGTCAAGAGAGAAACAAGATGTCCTGCCCTACCAGGACGACGCTCATTGTCGTAATACTATACAATAGGAATAATTGGGACAAAAATTCATCAGAAAACAACTACTTTCCTGGCTAATACCACGACGAGTGTTGAATTACCCATGTGGGTCGTCGGAAAAGTAATGTGTACAACTCGTGTGGAAACTGGATATTTTAGAGAATATCGGCCAGACATTCAAAATACAAATAACTGAGTATAATACCCCATATTACTCGTATTAGCAGCACCATAATGTGGTATTAGCAACGATGACCCCTGAGAACATAGCAAGAGAGGCTACCCATCCAACTGACAGTTTGAAAAACTCATGAGCGTGTCTTTGTAAAAAGAGACTGAGACACGTAAGAGACACATAAGGGGTATTATAGTGCCCGTGCAAGAATATGAGGTAGAGTCATAATAGTAATTTATGTATCAAGTTAGTGAAGTGAAACTTTTTTTTTGCGAGTAGGAAATATTAACGCACGACGCCGTAGGCGGAATACGGCATTCCTACGAGTAAAAAAAACACATTACTCACGAGTTTCATAAAGTATTTTTTCTTCAACTGTAAAAAAAAATAATCAATTCATATTTTTTTGCAAATATGAAATGAATTTGGCATATTTTTATTGATGCATTGTTCGAATAAAGTTCGAAGAGTATGCCGGAGAGTTGAGTTTCAAACAAATGAAACAAATAATGACGACGGAATCGAAATCCCTTTCTCTTCACATTATCCCGCAAAATGGAAAATTTGAAGCGACTAAAATAACAAGGGGCAACATCGCTCTTCAATTAATTCAATAACTAAATATTGTCACAACTGACATTTCTATTTATTATACATTAAAACCCAGGATAAACACATACGCTTTGTTGCCAAAATGTCTATTTTATCATATTTTGCCTTCACAAACTCTGCTCTAAAAGAACTTCTTTGAAGATGTTCCGGAATGGTTTGGAAGTTGAAACTTTTGGAAAATGTTTCTTTTTTATAGACCCAAAAGTGTGCAAAATCTTATGACCGGGAGCAATTGGCCCAGATAAGCATACCATCCTTTCATTAATTATTAATGTCAACTAGTTTCTAAAGGCCAAACAGCCATAGCTACCTTAGATTACCTAGTGTAGATTAGGTCCAATAGTTCCTTAGAGGTATATACTGAATCTCTGAACCCGGAGAATTGGAGTGCTTCTTGATCTACTCGCCACCAGGTGGAGCGGCTTACACCCGTTTCATCAGCGCGAGACCAGATTGACCAAATGACGGAATTGTGGGATGATTCAGACAGGAAACAGATGGCTTCAAAGCTGTCTGTAGTGACCTACCCTGTACTGATGACGAGGCAAGAACCTCGAAACTGGTCTGCAGGTGGTCCCCCTGTCCGAATCAAAACAAAATTCTGCCATTTGCTTAAAGGGAGCGCTTGCAATTGTTTCCTCTGCAATGAGTTACATTGCACAAGTATCTGTTGGATATAACTCAATACCCGTCGTGGTATTAGCCAGGGGAGTAGTTGTTTTCTGACAGGTATTTGCCACAATTAGCCTACGTATTAGGTGTGTATGGAAGTAAAAAGGGTAAAAACATCGGTCGGCGACAACTATCGTTATTAAACGATCTCCCAAAAAACTGAGCTTTTTTTCAGATATCTGATATGCTATTATTTTGAATATATTCGCCGCGATATTTTGGAATTTTGATAATACTTATTTAATGGTAAGAATGCTAAGAATATTATTGGTGAAACATTTGTATATCAGATATTTATAGGTAACTAGTTGCCAAAGAAAATGAGAACTGGCTTTATGACAGGATTTCGTTATCATTCTGATCTGTCACTGTTGTTGCATGAAACTGTCGGTTGCCTAGCAACAGCCGTTAAAAAGAAGGGCACTTTTTTGTAATACTTTGCGCACACAAACCATACAAAAAAAGTGGACTTTTTTTGACAGTTGTAGAGAAATGCATGCATCATTATTCTGCCCTGAATTTGGTCAAAAGTGTATTAAATCGCCTGACCGTTCGATGTACTTCCAACTTCTTGGTTTCTAATTATAGCGATATTGGATCTGAAATCGATTTAAATTCAGTATGACCCGAAGTACGAAATTGATTAAATTTTTATCCATACCTTATGTCGTTTTATTCGGAAAGAATTGATTTTATAATGGAAATGCCTCGTACATTGTCAAAAGAGCCTCTCAATAACTCGGTTTGCTGTTCCAAGAGCTACTTGACTTCCCGTCAGTTGATTATGATTTATGAGGCACATTTTTTTTTCATTCAGCTTGCAAATGTCGCCTTAGATGGGGTAAATTTGCCTTGTTTGTCAGTATTTTTATTACTCTTAAGATCTTGCTCGATTATGAAATGATCCGTAATTTTCTTCGATTTATTAGATACACTTTCATTAACTTCAACTCGTTTGGCCCTTGATGGCGCCGACCCTGCACTTTCTACTTCTGTTTCGATGTCATCAAATTCTGACACTTCTTCATCTACGATATATTCTGAGCCACTATTTTGAGAAGGTTCAGATTCCATTACGGACAAATTACTTAAATCAGACATTTACAATTATTCTCTATAGCCGCCACTGTTCATCCTTGATCAACGCTGCTCTACCATTCAACAGCACGTCGTCATCGAAATGAAAAATAGAAAAGTTTCAATATTGATCAGCGATATGTTATCGACAACTATGTGAATAATAAACCTATAGATAACCTGAAGAGACGTTCACTGTTCACTTCGTTTCCCAATGTGAGTAGTCAAAAAAGTTCAAGCTCCCTTCAGGAATCGGGTAGGTACTTGAAACCCCAACTCTTCCAACCATAAATATGGCATTCAGCTCCTTTTAATAGTCCTCAATCGATCCGGTGTCATATAACTCGCATCCAATGGAGCTTTCCGAAAGTTCACAAACAACTATTCAAAACTAGCTCTTCGGCGACCAGCTGCTGAAAGCATGGCGCACTGCGATGCATGTTTAATGCCTGATTCTATATGGAGCATCGCTGCATGAAAGGGGATCATTTGAGCTGCTTTTATGCCATCTAGATTAGATACAAACATGATAAACATTCAGAAACTGTTTACTCTTGGTCCGTTCGGGAAAAAAATCTCGTTTAGTATATTGGTAGGTACTTATGCTCGAGACTTGGAAGGTAATTAGCTGGTTTTGGTGGAGTCACAGAAAATTAATATGTCAAGTTGAACTGTTACACTGCGTGACATGAAGTCTGTACCAGACAAACTGATTGCTGTTGAAGTTTCCTATTAGTCATATTATATGGGCAGTGGATGTTTTTTGTTTCTATCACGTCTAGTTCACAAGTAATTCAGTCAGTAGGTATGAAAATATTAGTTCAAAAAAACTAGAGAACACGCTTTACTTCTAACATCGACTATAAAGTAAAAAATAATTGACAATATGAATACTCAAATATAAATAAGCGTGCGTGCTTTCAATCTATATTCTCATATTTTTTTATTTAATTCAACAATACTAAGCGCTCAAGAGCTCAAGGGAACTTTGAAGGAAGAAACTTTGTATTTCGTGCAAAATATTTTTATTTTAAAAATTGTAGCAAAGCGCTTTCGACTGTTAAGTCATCATCAGTGCGTACCTGCAAGTAAGTAATGATTGAAAATGAATTTGATAAAATTGAAAATTTTTGAAATTTGACATTGACATTAATTTGGTCCATGAACATGATGTTTTTATATGGCTTCTTGTACACCTGACGAGTAAGTAACCTCACTTTTCATAACTTTCAAATTTCAAAAATTTTCAATTTTATCAAATTCATTTTCAATCATTACTTACTTGCAGGTACGCACTGATGATGACTTAACAGTCGAAAGCGCTTTGCTACAATTTTTAAAATAAAAATATTTTGCACGAAATACAAAGTTTTTTCCTTCAAGTATATTGAAGCGTGCACACAGCTTGACAATTTCACTCAAGGGAACTTTGTCAAGCACCCCACGCTTTTTTTGCATTTGAGTGATTGAATTGTGAATTATATTTCACTTTTTAGTTCATGTTGAAAGTAAAGCGTGTTCTTAAGTTTTTTTAAAATATTATTTCTTGTATGATTAAAAAATCGAAATCTCCGTCCCGTCTCCGTAAACCATCATAACAGTCATAACAACCATAATTATCACAAATCTCGTCCGCCATCTTGGAGCCTCCATTTTTTTTTCTGTAACGGAAATGTCTCATTGCATTGTCATCAGATCTATGAACACCTGCCAAATTTCAAATTATTCAGGTGTTCCTCAAGGGATTATTCTGGGGCCTTTATTGTACCCTATGTACACTTCCAATTTCCAAAAGTCGATGCGTTATTGTAATTATATTATTCATTCAGAGCTGATAATTTAATCGATTCTGTCCAAAAAATTAATAGAAAATACTTTATTAACATAGTGAAACTAACAAGAACAAAGTAAAAACATCAAAATGATTGATCGGCGCGCCGGGGCGGCTTAAATGGTATTGGTGGCGCATTCGCTTTCAGAGCTGCAGGGAAACCCGGAAAAACCTGCAACACCACATCATCTGAAGAGTTGGAATTCCTTGATAGAGAACTTCTGAAGAGGTCCGACGAATTGTGACAATCTGCTCTACGGTATAATAGGATGTATGGTATCTTCGAAGGCTCCAAAAGGTCCAGTTCCAAAGAAGGTATTCTATTTACGCAATTGTCATCAAATTTGAACCAGCCCGTTTTATCTTTGGCTAAGGTGTAATAGTAGCCAGAATCTGTTCCAGAACCAAAGTGAACAATGACTGCGTAAAGCTCGTAATTGCAGTCGGCTAGATTGGGGTGTTCTTCTAGCTTGATTCGTTGAAATAGTTTGATGCATCTTTGGGTTGCTGAGTCATAACTGAAGAGCTTCAGAGTTATGATCAGATTTGCAGGTGTTTCAACTATACTTGTTATTTTATGACTGTCTGTTGTTATGGCACAGCTTTGACAGTAAGTTGACTATCACCTATTAGGTATTCTGGTCTCAGGTGATCAATGAGTAGATTCTGTATGGGCTGAATTTCTGAAACATTGGGAAACGCGAGCTCTAATTCAAAAAAGTCATTGAAGATCCTGCTATTCAGTCTGCATTTGCTACAACATGAAACTGTGACGATATTTCCTCCAAAAGATTTTTGTACTGAAGAAGCGATAGGTTGTAATTCCTCACCATCAGGGCATTCAAAAATATCGACTGAATTATTCTCCTGCTCATGAAGTGTACTCAGCAGGTATCCTAAAAATTCGGAACTGTTTTGTTGTCCTGACAAAAAACTAGTTGGGCCCAAAGACTGCATGAAATCATACGGAGAAAAAGACACCTTTTTGGCAAATTGAAGTTGTTCAGTTCCGAGAATAATGGGGTAATATCATTATTGTTGGTTGCTATGACTCCAAATGCTTTAAAATACAAACTTAAGCAGTATCTATTTGGTGTGCATAGTAATTAGATAGGTCACGTGTGTAAAAATTCTCCTCCTTCTCTTCTCTTTCTCTCTCCCCCACTTCTCTCCCTCTTTCTCTCTCTTTTTCTCTCGTTCGCTTTCTCTTCTAGTATAACGTACATGTATATTTAAGTTCACGGGTGCTCATCATCAAATGTTTCATTGTTGAAAATTGTTTATCCTCTGATTCTGAACCAAATTGCCATCTATATGCCTACCTTTCCAATTCCAATTGCCAAATTTAGTATGATTTTTTTTCTGTTGTATTGATGAGTGGGTATATAATAAACGTTATTATTATTATTATTATTATTATTATTCGATCTGGAAGTGAGTGAAAATCACCTTCAAAGTTTACAAAATCCAAATTTGATAACTATAGCAGCTTCTCGTGACGCGGCAGGAGTTTTAGCCGAATTTCTGCTCAGGGCACATAATTCTCGAACCCAATAGTCAGTGAGCTACGCCACGAACTCGGGAAGTTGTTATTTATGTAAATAAAACCAGCGCGCCCTCCAATTTCATCAGAGCTTCGGACACAAGGTCCACTGGGATATTCATAATCAATAATAATCATAATAATCATAATAATAATAATAATGATGATGATAATAATAAATCGTCTTTATTTTCTTCGGTACAAAGTAGGCGAAGTTTAGCTTAGGGCTATTCTTACACCTAACCTAAGTTGTACTAATTATAGACAAATATAAAGGTAAATAATGAAGACATTCATGCCGAAAAGCCAGAGAAAAAAGAACAAACATTACCATTACTATGCACTGGTACTTCATCAAACATATAACTATGAGTAATTGATTTTCTAGTTGGGTTGATTGAGGTAGTGCCAAGGTGGATAGATCATTTTCAAGGAAACAATGGATTTTTTCAGCAGGTCATTAATATGTGAAGTGAACTTAACATCTGAATCAAATTTAATACCTAGATTTTTCGTCCACAGTAGGTAATGTGGTGCCATCGATTTCAATAGATATATCTTGTGAAAGACTCTTTCTCAAATTTTTGTTACCAAATAAAATTAAATGGCATTTGCATATGCTTGAACTTTGCAATATTTAATTGAGTGTAGAATATCACTTGTATATATAATGAAGAGTAGCGGCCCTAAAATAAACCCCTGAGGTACGCTGGATGTAACAGTTTGTGAAGTAGACATAACATTGTTAACTGAGGATTTTTGACTGCGATTTGAGATAATAATAATAATAATAAATGGTCTTTATTCATCGAGATTAAAAATGAATGTATACATATATGGGAATGAATAATGGTAATCTCATCGATGAACAGGCGAAGTTCAGCTTACATTGTTTTACAACTTAACCTTTAGGTCTTATTAACATATAATATGATAATATGATAATGACAATAACATCCTGGATTTCTTCACATTCCACTGTATTCATCATGACATCCATTGCTGTCCACACTAAAACAAACCAAACTATTGATTAGATATTTCTAGGAATCGACTATTACCTTAAAAGGTATCGTAGAATCAATAGTCCTTCAATGTTCATTTGTGAGTGGCAAATTATCCGCTTAGGCATCGTGTCGCTCAAATAGCATTTCATATCGATTTCTCCGCAGAACAGAACAAACCTGTTAGCGTTATATTCTTTATCGGATTCACGCAGGTGATTAGTATGATTGAGTGTTGTATTGGCAGTTCCGGAAAAAAGCAAACGTGATGGGGTTCAAATTATCCAAAGCAGGTTATTCCGATTATATCCATTACGTGGATTAATCCTCCTTGTCCAGCCATGAACGTGTTTTGACTGATCGGGTGGATGGGCTATATTTGTTCATTGAACACATGATTTTTTTAAATGGAGGTATGAATCGTGTGTTATTCAGAGAAAATTCGATGGAATGAAAATAGTTACTGTTACTCCCCAAAGCTGATTTTCTTGGGGAAAAATACGTTTTGGATGGTTTAGGAGGTCATTTCATTTAATAGCGCCTATGAGATGCTAAGTTTGGTACAGAAAGTAATGGGTTATCTGTTGGTATAAAAGAATAATACCCTCCCATGTTCTTGTTGATGAAATTATCGGAAATTCAAATTTGTGAAAGGACGCTCTTTTGTGCTTCCCAGCAGTAAGGACGCTCTTTGTGCTTCCCAGCAGTAAGACGAAGAGCTCAGACAAACGACTATGTTTACGATATTGCAACTATAATACTGAAACATTGAATGCAAATATCTTTGTCAAATGTTGACAAGCGATCTAATATATGGTTTATTTGCGTGTTTAGATCAGCGCTTGTGATGCACCAAGACCTTCTCAATAACACTTATCTGATTCAAAAATGATTCCAACATACTTCTTTGATGAAACTTATCATCATTAAAGATGGAAAGGGCACATCAGGAGTTCCAATAATGCTGCCAATAGGGCAAAACTAGTACACATATGTCTCTGAGATAAGCATTGGGGTAGGTGATGGGATGTGCTATTTCTGAATTGAATTCTTAGGAAGCAACCCATAGTAATTTTTTTGATAGTCGAGCTATAAGCTCTGGGATCATGCAGATTTTATTCAGGTTGCAACTTGTCTGGGTATCAGGTCACAAGGGAATTATTAAGAGTCCATGAGCGCTATCATAGTTGGGACACTTTTTAGAATAAATGAGTCAACAACTCAAAAACGGTTCGTCGTATTGATTTCAGACAAGAACAGACCGATGCGCCGATTGACTGTCGTGCTGGTCAGATGGCAGGTTAATGTCTGTATGTTTTTGAAATTATTATAATATTTGTAATTATAATAATTTTTGTGACTAAGTGTCGTGATGTTTGCCCTCATTAATAGTGGTTCGTGCATTGAACTAAACATTTAGTGTTTGTGTGAAGTCTTCCGTTACGCCACAGGCTGTGATGATGCGTGCTTTGAATGATATAAAAAATTAAAGGAATTTTTTTGGGTGAAGGGATTGCTTCGAGCAAGATTCCCCCTCAATCCAATGGACGATGTCCCTTTTACCGCTAAGAGAGAGCTGGAGAAATAGCGACGTTACGTGAGCATTTCCAATAATTCGAAAGAAGAAAAAAAAAAAAGAACAAGAACAGGCTCCTATAGGACGTTCGATTCTATGTACGAATGTACGATGCTTTCCTTAGATAATCGAGGCAGCTGCAGATGTATTTCTCTTACATAGAAATTTAAAGCAATCTTCATTCAATCAAAATGAATTTTTTATCAGAAGAAAGGTAAAACGTTGATCTATGTACGTGCTGTAATGTATTTTTTTATTATTTGTACATCTACCCAAAAAATTGCTTCGAAGTAACTGTATTTTTGGGACATTTTTGAGATTATTTTCGTGAAAAAGTGGATTGAAATTTCAGTTTCTATTACAACATGTACATTTTGATTTTAGTTCGAAAATATGAATAGGAAATTCATAAAATCTTTTGTGGAATCATCTGCGACAGAAAGAAAAAAAAAAAAAAACTTTAGTCGCTATTTTCCATCGTTCAAGATAACCTCTTGGGAGGTATTCATGTTGAAAAGGGGAACATTCTCCATGAAAATTGAAAAATGAAAAATGTGACTTATTTGTAATATCTAACAGAAAACAACTACTTCCCCGGCACAAGCCACGCTGGACATTGAACTACATCTGATAGATATTGTGAAAAGACTCTAACTGAAAAGGAAAGAAAAAATCTGAAAGTGAAAATTTGCATTTTCATTCAGACAGCTGACTTTTTTAATTCTTTCTAGTTTTCCTTGAACAAATCATTAAGTAAATTAGATAAGGAGAATGTTATTAAAAAAATATCACTCACAGAAATCGTTCATTTCATTGAAGCAAGGTTCGCTTCTCTCGCATTTAATCCCCAATAAATTTTGGTCGACAAAAATCTGAATGAAAATGCAAATTTTCACTTTCAGATTTTTTCTTTCCTTTTCAGTTAGAGTCTTTTCACAAATCTATCAGATGTAGTTCAATGTCCAGCGTGGCTTGTGCCGGGGAAGTAGTTGTTTTCTGTTAGATATTACAAATAAGTCCCATTTTTCATTTTTCAATTTTCATGGAGAATGTTCCTCTTTTCAACATGTACATATAATCAAAAGTCCCACGTCTTTGTTTGGAATCAATACGACGAACCGTTCTTGAGTTATCAGTTGACACTTTAACCCTAAAAAGCGTTCTAATAATGTTTATTAACCACATTCATAACAGGGTGTTTTGCTTGATATATTACAGTGATTCATTTATTTCCGGTGTCAGTTATCGTACATGCACAAAGAAAATAACATTTGAGGTCGAAGGTGAACGGACATCATTTGTCCCATGGCGAGTATTCCTTTTGCGAAGGCTTCATATTTTCAGGTCCTGTTTCACCCTTTTGTGAAACGTATCCCACTTCTGATGAGTTATTGCGCTATGGGATTGTAGTATTGTTATTTCACGATGAACGGTAGTATTATTGCTGGTAGGGTCCATTACTTTTCGCATTTGCCTGACAATAGTAGTGTTTTGATATTATTCAAGATGACTTAGTGGCCTGGTTTTCATGGAAAAAAGTAGACTTATCATAGGAATTTCGTTGTTTCAAACTGAAATATCAGATGACAGAAAGTTCAATCGCAACCTTTTTTAATCGCATGAAGTAGATTCCGATGTTTTTCTCGTTTCAACTGATTTTAAACACAAGAAAGTTCTCAGAAGAAGTATTGAAACACCCTTAATATTTCTTGGTGAATATATTTTGAAAACCTATTGGTTGGTTGAATTCAAAACTATTGCCTATGTATAATTTTTCTATGAGCTACCAATTGTGTATGAAGTAGGTAGGGAAAAGTCGGGTAGCTCCGGACGGCGGGTAACCCGGACATTTCTATTACGAAAAACTCAAGTACTTTAGAAAAACGTAGCGAAACTTATAAGCATGTTAACGAGTTAGACGTGAAAATGCTTTTTGTTTTCTCGTAAAGTTTTCAGTACGGTATTGTGAAACTTCATTGAATTACTTATATAATAACAAAATTGTTATTGTATCGATTTGATTGTGATTCACATCTATAGTAAATTCATCCAACTTCACTACTGTATATTATTTATTTCACTCTTGGCATATCTTGAAAACCATGACTACGGACATTGTGAAATACCTTTTTCTACTAGCGTGCGAAAAATCCACTTTTCCGCACTCTTTTTAGTGCGGAAAAAACATTCTATTGCGGAAAAGTAGATTTGTTTAGTTTTTGCGGATTATATTGACATTTACATATTACGTCGCAGAAGGTTAAAATAGAAAGCTTACCAAGTATGGTTGTATAGTTCAATATATATTTAATAATAAATGATCTTTATGTTAACTTTTGGGTGTTTTTTCCGCTAGTAAAAAAAATAGTATACCTAACACGAGCGTAAAGTGTCTTTTCCACACGCGATTTCTGGCCAAACTCCGCTAACGCGTCGTTCTGCCTATTATCTGCAACCGCGTGTGGAAAAGTATCACTATCCGCACTTGTTAGGTAAACTACTATATCGGGTAGCCTTGGACACGTGAATGTCGGGTACCCCCGGACACCCTTTGAAGTCCTAAATTCAACAAAATCACTCTGGATCATTATTTTTCGTTTCGATTATTTGCTCATTAACTCGTTTTCAGCGGAAAAATAGATTTGAAAGAGTCACTTTCCGCACTAGTGCGGAAAAGTAGATTTGTTTAGTTTTTGCGGATTATATTGACATTTAAATATTCAATATATATTCAATAATAAATGTTCTTTTTCGGCAACCGTCCGGGAAGTACCTACTTCCCGGACCATTTTTCTTTGAGAAAGTATGAGAAAGTAGTACGTACATTCCGGACTAGTCCGGAAAATGCTCGAATTTCAATACAAATATTTATATAAATAAGAATTGTTTCTGTTAGTACCTATCTTCTGTTCGCATTTCGAAATTCAATACAAATGAGAATCAAAAAGTTCGAAATGTTCTTCTACAAAGACATATAAAAAATAAATGTGTCTCAATTTGTTATTCTACATGGTTGCCGAAAAAATTGTGTACGCAACACGTCCGAAAACAGTTTTTTCCGGACTTGTTACGTAAATTACTATTATGTTAACTTCTGGGTGTTTTTTCCGCTAGTCTATTGTTGCATGAAGATTCAGAAGTGAAAAAAAAATATCCAAAATCTCATACGAGAAGATCGTGATCACATATCTAGACTAGATCAAGTACCGTGAATGTGAAAATTTGGTTTACGAAGCTGACATTTTTTCTTTGAACATATTCTATGAATGTGACATAGGCAAGGCTCAAAACAATTTATTTCGTAGTTGAAAGGTATGAAGATTTTTATGTTACATACATTTTTAAGCCAATGATTTTTCAATCACGTGAAAAATTGTTTTTCCTAAACCTTGCCTTCATCCAGGTATGAGGTTCCCACTATAATACATTTTAAATGTTTGAGTTATTTTAGTTTCCCAAGTACCAAACTTATCTTGGGAAAATAACAAGCAGGTAAGAAACTTACTGAAGTATTTCTTTTAAAATGTAGTCAAAAATGAATAATAATAATAATATAATAATAATAATAATAATTTATTTCCAGAAATAGTACAGTATATAAATAGTTACGAATACAATTGACACGAAAATATACAAAAAACAGAGTTTACATAAAGGGGTATACATTTTTCAGGGAATAAAAGGTCAAAAAAAGAAACAGTATTTAATTGATAAACCTTGTGAATGGCTATGACGGAAACAATAACTCACATAAGTTCAATGTAGAACTTGTCCGTGAGTATAACTCAATCTTTAATTTCTTTGAATGGTTTGTAGGTTTTTCAAAGGATATAGGTTTGTTGTCGAGGTTTTAAGATATAAAAATGACGAAAGTTTCAATAAACATTAATACGTTGATTATTTAAAAATATAAAACAGCTGGGGTTGAGAAATAAAAACAAATATAAACATCAAGAACGCCACTTATAAAATTACATAATCTCTTTTAGTAAAAAAAGATTACATTTCATAGATACAGATGATGATAAAAGTAAAAAGTAAAAAGTAGGCACAGTAATTGACATATTCGGAAGTGGAATGAGAAATATAGCGAGTATGAAGGATCAACATTCGATAATGATGTGAATTATTGTTTTATCGGTATTCAGGATCCAAATTTTCAATCTTTTCTTTGGCAATGATTTTGAGTTAATTCTTTGGAGTTCATCAGGTAATAAACGGGTAAGCGAGGAGCAAGATAAGAGAAGCATCTCTGGCCAATTGATTTATTTGCTTTGGGCATGTACACGTTGATCCCTTTGTTGTTTCTGGTTGAATATTAATGGTTCACTGAATGGATGTATGCTTTATTCCCAATAAAATAATAGTTTGAAAAAACTAAAAACATGCTTTACTTCCACCATAGACTAAAATGTAAAAAGAAATAGACAATGTTATGACTCAAATGTAAAAAGCTATAATTTTGTTTTACTCGGCCGCGCCTCGTTAAAAAATATCAGTTGTCGATCACCAAAGTACTATTTCGCG
The DNA here is from genome assembly GCA_958298965.1 of Chrysolina haemoptera. NCBI lineage: Eukaryota > Metazoa > Arthropoda > Insecta > Coleoptera > Chrysomelidae > Chrysolina > Chrysolina haemoptera. Next base: position 6,538,436 of record OY282590.1, on the reverse strand, counting down.
CACTAAATACAAAAATAACTATTTTTTTCATGCCAAATAAAATCGGCCATAACAACAATTAATGTTATTTTTGTATCTAGTGCGCGAAATACTAAAAAAAATAGTCGAGATCAACAAAGTATTTCGCTCACGAGATGCAAACAACATTTTTTCTACAAACGTCAAAAAAAAAAGATGGGATGGTATAAAATTCTGTCACAATTTGAACAGTGTTGAAAAGCCTTATTTAACATTCGGAAATGAATGATTTCTTGGATTTTCGCTTGATTGAGGACCATAAATTTAGAAATAAATGATTTCTTGGATTTTTGCTTAATTGAGGGCTATATAGGTTAGAATATGAAAATTCCATATAGTTTACATGCAGTGTGTGAAATAGGTACTTTGCACACTACTTTGCGCACGGTGTCATGGTAACGAAAGAAAATGAAAAGAAGTGTCACTTCGCATATTGTTGTCGATGCGCGAACCTTGTTATTTTTTGACGTTTGTAGAAGAAATTATTATGAAGTGCCAATTCCTTTGTGTCATTACTATAAGTACTTCATTTGATAGTAGAAAGCACTACTTCAAAAGTATTTGAATTCCAGTTTGATTGTGACAACTGAACACTGTCTGGGTCTTTTTTTTCCCCAGTGGCAATTAAAGTGAGACCTAGTCCCATCTACAGGTGCTGTTTTGATTGCCAGTCCCTACTAACGTTTTAACAATGGTTATTGAAGTTTTTTCTTGGTGTAGCAAAATATGCACTGAATGTTATCCATCTTGCCTCTCTCTTCAAAAGAATACGGAGGGGACGTAGGTATGGAAGGATTTTCATAGATGCTTTCGGTGCGGTGATGACAGCTCCAGTGATGGCCAGACCGGCTCATCTCTGTATACTATAAAGAGTTTTGCTCGGGTAGATGTGATTTGTCTTTTAACAATCACACATTCCGAGTGGATTTGTTGACACTGAATCTCAAGATTTTCCACAAATCCTTAGAGATGTCCATAAGGCTGATTTGGTTTTCTGGAGAACCTTTCCCAAGCGAGCTTCCCATGTGAGCATTTCATACAGGATGAAATTTAGGTATTTTGGTTACGCTGCAAATGGAATGACGGTCACTATGGAAAGAAAGTGAAGTTGACTCTTCCACTTCACTCTTCCTCATGATGAGGACTATTACATTTTCGCTGGGGTTGCCTTCCATCTGTTTTCTCTGGCACCAACTATATACTTTTATCAATGCTTTTTTGAGGATATTAGAAGCTACTATTCCTATGATGAAAAGTTATTTCAACTAAATACAGTTTCACCACACTCATTGTAATAAATCGGGACCCAATAAAATTATTCAGATTTTATAAGGCCGAGATAAACCTTCAAGAAACAGTAGTGCGTGGTGATACACATCTCAGGGAAATTTATGTATGTTTTCTCACCTTTCATATCTCCAACTCCTCCATATCAGGAAGCTGGAACGACCTCTGCGAACACATTAGATTTAATTACCAAAGTTATTATTACCATTCAATTCATCACTTTTCTGGTCTTCAATTTACTTTTTAAAATAAATTTCTCAATTTCTTACTAATAAATATCTGTGCTATCGGGGAAATCCCTGATAGAAGATAATATTTTGAATAATAAAACAAATAATTTGGCTGAAATAATTCAATAAACAAAAAAAAAACATTTGAATAAATGAGAAGTTTTGAATTCGTTTCAATCTATGAATTTCCGAACTACAAGACCATCCAACTAGGACCGAAATAAAATTACTAAATAGCTTTTTTGAAATATTCAAAAATTGTGATGCTTACTCAAATATTAAATTAAAAATTGAGAACACGAAGCGTTTACCAGAAAAATGTTTTCCTACCTTACAACGACCAACTCATTACAGATTTCATGCCAGAGGGTTTTGTCCAAATAAACTCAGGTCTCCAAATTCTTTTGGATTTGATGCGGGTGGTTTTGTGTGAGGGTTGTACAACAGGTACGCCTTCATGAAATGTCTTTAGATTGAGTATTCCGTTATGATTATGCATTGAATATTCTTAATTCAGCTAAAAAAAAAAATTCATTATATCTAACAAAAACTATTACTATTTCTTACATGAAATGGAACTTTTGGTAACACTCATTTATGATTGAAAGCAATTTTATTAATGGGAATATGTCGTATGAAGAAATTGACTGTTTATACAAAATATTTTATTCAAATTATTAAATTCTCCTCCTATGATTTTTATGGGCAGTCGGAGGTTGCTTGCGTGAATATTTCTCATTGCCTTCGAATATTTAATTCAAATGTTTGTAGATGTGGACTCATGGCTTCTTTGTTCATGCAGGTCACAAAATATTTTGAATATATTCTCTACTCCTCTTCTCTGAAGGACATTGAGTAGGTATTCCAAAAGGAGTAACGAAAACTAAAAAAAACCATCACCAATTTGATAATAAGAATGAACTCGTGAGAGTACCCTGTTTATTGTTAAATCCATAATATCGAATTGACGAAAACTCTCTGAATAGGAACACAACTCGAACTCAGAATAATTCTGATGGAAATTGAAAAACCAACTGAAAGGAACTCGGAAATCTTATCTGGAATTCACTTCAAAAGAGACGTTCCGTATGTTTGGGTAGAAGCTCAAGCTTTTCTCGTCTCTTAATTGCTAGTTTCGAGACAAGAATGTGGTCAATTATAAAAAGACAAGATAACGAAAGACCATTCATGCTGGCAACGAGATTTAACTACTTTTGTTGTGGCACTGATAGTATTTTAAGATGGAAAAATAAGGCGCTTTCCCTGCAATTCGGGCGTTTCTTTTGTTCGTTAAAAATGAGAACAATAAATTTTCCGCGATTTCTTGTTCTGTTCGCTGCAAAGGACGGTTGAACAGAAGAGTGGTTCATAAGTCAAATGAACACAATATAATTAAAGAACATTGTACGACTTAGGAGAAATGATATTGTGGTTTAGAGAGAGGATATTAAATATTTAGAATGATGTTATGTTGTGGAATAAGTTATTTGAGTACTTAAAGTAATGAGCTTCATCTATTTTTTACGCATTCTTGATTTTTGTTATTGTTTAGTGTTTGAGTATTTATACTATTTTTTCTTGTTTCAGTGCCAGGTATGTTGAGAATGATCATCCAAAGTAAGTAGAACATCTTAAGTCAAGACTGAAGCGAAAAATCGTGCTATATCGATTTTCGCATTCAAATATTGCACACATTACACTTGCTAGTATGAAGAGGAACAGTTGCTATTCCATTGGAAGTTTCACTTCAACTGGTATCAACGTATTCTACGGACAAACCAGTATTTCCATAGATTTAAAATTATCAATATTTCTCACTCCCTTATCACTTCCAGTTTCACCGAAAATGCGAGTCAATGCTTCGCAATCAAACACTATGTGGGATACTATTTTTTCCTCCTCATTACAGAACGTGCATACTGTGAGTCTCCAGCACATACAGGTACCCTGCAGTGCCGTGTTGGAAAACCCACCACCTGCCTAAGAGAGTTCGGCTCAGTTGCCTTGACAGTCGGTCGGTTGGCCTTATCATCATTATCTTTCCTTGGCTATTGCCTTAGGCATTATATTTCTTAATCTATTTTTTCATGTCCTGACTAATGTCCTCAGATGTTATTTCACAGGCTAGTTCCGGACCAACAAGAGTTATTCCTGCTTCCGATAATGCTGGAGCATCAGTGCTCTTATTACCCTAGGTGTCCCTGTGACCTAGTGCCCAGACGAGTTTCACCGATTTCTGTGCTCCTAGGTCGCTGGCGTTTTCTGAATTTCCGAAGCTAGTTTGGAAAAAACTTGCGTGATCGCAGACCTTTACTGACGCCTGACTGTCGAAGAGAATGACTATGGGATGGTTCCTAAGACCTCTCCTTGGAATCACTGTTTTGAAAACGGAAAAAGTTATCACCTTGGCTTGAAATATAGAGGCGTGAGTACTGAGGCTCATAGACTATAGGTCCGTATAACATTTTGAGGAAGTCATTTGACCCAGCATGACACGAAGTTGCTATAAGAAAAAATAACTTTAGGTTTCATGCTGGGAAGAATGATCCCCCACCCAAAATGTTATGCAGGCTTGTAGCCTATTGATTATACTAAAGTCTTGCCTCGGTCTCTACCTACTCCATTTCTTCTCTCACAGCCATCCGTGTAACAGTTTTGCCCTCTTTACAGCATTGGTATGACCACATCGTGTATAATGTTCCATCAAAAGAGTAGGGGACATTTTGTCCGACAGCATCTCAGTTGTGTCGGTTCTTATAGCATCCATTTTTTTTTTGGTTCCCACGAAAAGGAAAATCCTGTATTGTTCAGATAGCATCGTCAGATCGAGAGAGCCGGGGGCATGTCTCCAAGGTGACGCATATGGATGTGAGGACTGAGCTCGACGGGTCAGTCTCGATGGAAGCGCTGTTGAAATGGCCTAGATTCTTGCTCCTCCCTTGGTCCAGACACTATATTTTCGGGGCTTTTATCCTCGCCTTCGATACAGTATGCAAATACAGAGAAGAGAAAGGTGCAAATCACCTACAGGCATAGCACCAGTAACCTCGAGCATGCCTAGTCCTTGTAACCTAGTCAGGCTCCCTCTGGTTGTCACTTGTTCAATCTTTGGCCACCACACCTAACCTAACCTAACCTAACTATCGCTTTGCATAGCCGGAAGAATTATTTGTGTCGGAATCACGATGTTTTGCTCTATGAGCGTATGGCCATCATTAGTGATGTCGTTGCCTTTGTCAGCATTTTTTTTAGAAGTCTGTTCCAGGTGAGGATCGAGTCTAAGATCAACCTCCAGGTATTTTGTCTCTTCTGGCATCTGCAAGCTCTCATCGCAGATTCAAAGAGCTCTGTTGGTCTACAGGTTCCTCTTCCTGGAGAAAGAAACTATCGTTGTTTTTCTGTGGGTTTACCTTACGATTTCACTGTACCACGTCTGTGAGGGCTGATTGTATCAGATCCATATAGACCCCCATATACTTCCCATTGACCAGCATGACGATATCACCAGCATAGTCCTGGGCAAACATTCCTCTGCTGTTCAGGTTTGTAAGGAAGCTTTCTACCTCGAGGTTCCACAATAGTAGAAAAAGACTTTTTCTCTGAAGGCAGCTTTTCGTAGTTTCAACCTCCATTGTGTCTTGGAAAAGGGAGGCCTGACTAACCCTGGCAACCAGGCATGACCAATTTCTAGTGAAACATTTTTTCTTTCCTTTGTCCCTGGTTTTCCTTGTGGGTCTAGCCTTGGATGTTTGTGCTCTTCGGGGCACAACTGGGTCATTCGTTCTCCTAGAGTCAGTTAAAAAGTGAGTATCAAGTTATATCTCTAGAGATTCCTTGTCTAATTTGATGAATGACCTATCGGCTCGTATAAGCGTATCGATTGAATTTACCGGATCTTGTTCAGTCGTGAGCAGTCAGCCATGCTGTCGACTCTTTCGCAGGAACTATTTCACGCATTATTTCTTTCTCTTTTCAAAGACAGATTGTCTTCTTCTCAATTTCCTCAGCCCGTCCTTTGGTGAATTTCTCAGACCTGAGGTTAGCTATTAGCAAGCTTTTGTATGTTTTCCAGAATGTTTCCTTCGGGATTCTGAAGGAGGTCAAACCTTCATTATTTCCGCAGATACATAAGCTCATGTACCGATGGTCTGGTTAGGACGCCCCGACGAATACGTGTCATCCTTCGACGTAAAGGTTATGACCTCCAGCTGAACTTACAGTTTTCTCACCCGGCAGATGGCTGGAAGTGGAATGCTGCTTCTTGCCAACCTTTCCAATCTGACTGCTTCCGTCGGCCTGATGTCTATATCCCTTCCACGCCGAAGAGGGTTAGGACATTCGCGTACTGGACTTCAAAACAGGGGTACTCAGGAATGTTAATTACATAACCGGGATGCGAATATACTGGGAGTTCCATGTACACAAGAAAAAATTACGGACTCCACCCGAACAACACAGGTATTTTTATTTCAATCAGTAGAGAAAAAATTGTATGAGTAACTGGTACTCTCATCTCCTTGCTTGGGATTAAAAAAAACTCTTTGACTGTAAATAGCGATATTTCTTCTACTTCTACTTCTACAGGGTATACTGTTTTGTATACTAATATCAAAAATGAAGTTGCCTTTCTATTCTCCTGTATTGGATTTACCACCCCCAGGTTCGAAACTATTGCTGGTAAAAACTAAACCATAATGGTTCACAAAGGTGTTTTTTTCGTTTATCCGAAAATGATCCTTTCATACATAATAGAAATCAGAATGGTGAAGTAATATGAAATGAATCAGAATACACAACAGGTTTCATACTGTTAGTACGGCCAAAAAATTCATTAAGTTCTTGTTGACCATGGCTGCAAATCAAGGAATTATTGTACACTTATCACAATTATTGTACACTTATCATAACCGTACCTCTCTTCCAGTTATTTAATGGAAAAAACGTCTTATTGAGACTTTCATATTCTTTCAATGAAAACGTCAATCTGTATAACATTTTTGTACTTGTCATGTCGACATATTGAATATACCTAAGTTCATATCAATTTTTTCATTTTAGATATTCTTTACCCATGTACAACTTTTTAGTCTTGATGAAGACAATAAATTTGTCGAAAGCTCGGGAAAGTAAAGAAGAGTTTTTCTCCCTGACCGTACTGAATACTTACAAATTCTACAAAAATATTATTTATACAGTCGAAAATAAGCATTCTCTATATAGATATAATATACAGTGCTAGTCTGAAGTCCCTTCCCCCCTACTAATTTTTGAACCACCTGGTATATCGCAACGGAATTTGGAAGGCTAAAATAGGAGATGAAAACCTACTTTTTCATGAGAAAATTTCAGCTAAAACTTTCAAATCTTCAATAATTTTTTTTAACTATAACACCCGGTATATCATTGCATGCTCGGTTAGGGACGATCATTAGGAATCCAACAACACCAAGTTTGATGCTATTATCTCCAAAGAATACGGACATATCGCCTATTATTTTCTCCATAAGCCGAATGAGTGTGAGAGAGAATTTATTGACCCGCCAGAAAAAGTTTCTCTCCCCCACTCATTCGGCTTGTGGAGAAAGTAATAGGTGATATCTTCATAGTCTTTGGAGATGATAGCATCAAACTTGGTGTTGTTGGATTCCTTATGATCGTCCCTAACCGATTATTCAATGATATACTGGGTGTTCTATTTAAAAAAAATGATTGAAGATGGCGCTCAGCTGCCATTTTGAAACTTTTAGCTGGAATTTTCCCATGAAAAAATTGGTTTTTACCAGGTGGTTCAAAAATTAGTAGGGGGGGAACGGACTTTACACTAGCACTGTATAAAAATGTATAATGTAAATATATATAAATTTGTTTGGTTCGCATTACAGAAATGTTTTTCAAGTGGGAGAAATCCATAATTTCTTCATATACACCCAAAATCGCTTTCATCCTGCTCGATACAATTCAACTGTTTCCCCACCCGAAAACCCATAAAACGTGCATTTCAGCATCACATTCAGCCTGAAGCAGTCAGGGGACGCCATGTGTCACTCCAACCGTCGAGAAATTCTAATTAAATTCCAATTACCATCAGTTATTTTCTAATTACTCGCCGGGACCGAAGTAAGTTACTGAACATCTACGACAGTCCGAAAGCAGTTATTTCGAAAACAAATGCTGTCAAAACAAAACAGGAACGCTTCGAAGTGTCCTCTCCAGAAATGTAATTTATGGGCAGCCATGGGAATAACAGAGTCTGGTTCTGGTCCGTTATTTGTCTCCGCCGGTCACCGAGAGATTTCCTTTATGGTCGAGTTGATGAACGGTCATTGGAGAATTGTCGGGGAGCAGAGGAATATGGGTCGGAGGTTTTGAAGAGATGTAGATCGGGAAAACTTACGAACTCTATAGTTCGCTGATATTTCCTTAGCAATGAGTCCGGTTGTTTCGAGTCTTCAGAATGTTTTAAGGGACAAAATGAGTAGCTGAAAACTCCAAAGTCTCATGCGGCCTGAGCTATAACGAAATTTCCGCACACTTTATTTAATTTTTTTTTTTAATTTTACCCCTAAACTAATTTACAGACATTTACATACCGATCAACTCGAAAATAGAATTCGAGCATGTACTGTTGTAGTCGCAATCGAAAACAACAATAAGAGTTGTAGAGCATCAAAATATGTGTTTTTCAACTGTCAAAAAAGTCCACTTTTTTAGTGTGGTTTGTGTGCGTAAAATATTACACTATTTCACTATCAACATACGATTTCATTATTAAACGGAAAAGCGTAAAAAAAGTGCACTTTTTTTAACGGCTGTTGCTAGGCAAACGACAGTTTCATGCAATAACAGTGACAGATCCGAATAATAACGAAATCCTGTCAACTAATAACCTATAAATATCTGATATACAAATGTTTCACCAATAATATTCTTATTGGACCTAATCAAACTAGGTAATCCAAGGTAGCTATGGCTGTTTGGCCGTCAGAAACTAGTTGACAACAATAACTAATGAAATTTATGAAATTGGGCATCTATCCACATAACGAATTCTTGATAACTATAAATGTAGAAATAAAAAGTAATGAAGATTGAACGGAGAAAATCATGGATAGTGCAAATATGAGATTTTCTTGATATAGTTCAAAGAAAGAAAAAGGTATTCGTTGCTTCACGAGGATTGTTTATTTATTTTGAATACAAATCTAAGAAAACGAAAAGTTACTTCGATGGACTAGTTATTCGAAAGTCAAGTCAACAGAGTCTTTTAGGGAAGACATATCAACCAACAATAATGATATCACCCCATTATTCTCGGGACTGAAACATTTGTTCAAACAACTTCAATTTTCCTAAAAGGTGTCTTTTTCTCCGTATGATTTCATGCAGTCTTTGGGCCCAACTAGTTTTTCGTCAGGACAACAAGACAGTTTCGAATTTTTAGGATACCTGCTGAGTACACTTCATGAGCAGGAGAATAATTCATTCGAAATTTTTGAATGCCCTGATGGTGAGGAATTACAACCTATCGCTTCTTCAGTACAAAAATCTTTTGGAGGATGGATCGTCACAGTTTCATGTTGTAGCAAATGCAAAATGAATAGCAGGATCTTCAATGAGTTTTTTGAATTAGAGCTCGCGTTTCCCAATGTTTCAGAAATTCAGACCATACATCACCTGAGGTTAGGTTAGGTTTAAATGTGAGTGAGCCCATATCAGGCACTCCACTGCGGCCAATGGCCTATTGTGGCTCTCATCACCTGAGACCAGAATACCCAACAGGTGATAGTCAACTGTACTGTCAAAGCTGTGCCATAACAACAGACAGTCATAAAATAACAAGTATAGTTGAAACGCCTGCAAATCTGATCATAACTCTGAAGCTCTTCAGTTATGACTCAGCAACCCAAAGATGCATCAAACTATTTCAACGAATCAAGCTAGAAGAACAACCCAATCTAGCCGACTGCAATTACGAGCTTTACGCAGTCATTGTTCACTTTGGTTCTGGAGCAGATTTTGGCCACTATTACACCTTAGCCAAAGACAAAACGGGCTGGTACTGATGACAATTGTGTAAATAGAATACCTTCTTTGGAACTGGATCTTTTGGAGCCTTCGAAGACACCATACATCCTATTTTACCGTAGAGCAAATTGTCACAATTCGTCGAACCTCTTTAGAAGTTCTCTATCAATTCCAACTCTTCAGATGATGTGGTGTTGCAGGTTTTTCCGGGTTTCCCTGCAGCTCTGAAAGCGAATGCGCCACCAATACCATTTAAGCCGGCCCGGAGCGCCGATCAATCATTTTGATGTTTTTACTTTGTTCTTGTTAGTTTCACTATGTTAAATATATTTCATTTTAGTTGATGTCAACTAAGTCAACATTGATAATAATAATATTCACCTCGATAAATATGTTATTTTGAATATTCGCTTAAAATTTTCCATTTTGCCGAATAGTGTGAAAAGAAAGGGATTTCCGCTTTGTCGAAATTATTCGTTTCATGTGTATGAAACTCAACTCTCTGGCATACTTTTTGAACTTTGTTCGAATAATGAATCAATAAAAATATGCCAAATTCATTTTATATTTGCAAAACAATATGAATTGTTTTTTTTTGACAGTTGTAGAAAAAATACTGTATGAAACTCGTGAGTAAAGTCGTAGGAATGCAGCACTCCCACTCGTAAAAAAAGTATCACTTTACTTACTCGATACATAAATTACTTAAAATGAGTACCAAAATTTTATCCAGTTTCGGTAAGGTTTGAAATTATCATTGTCCTTTTTTTGTACACGGTGGCATGAATGTCTTAATGAGTTTCATTCTGGTAAGCAACTCAATGTTGAATGTAGCTCAATATCAATAATTTTTTGAAAATAAATTGCCTTTGTTTATCACAAGAAATACAATGAAATTGGAATTTCATATCAATGCTGCTGTTCAACATTACTGAAAAAAATAGTGATCAGTTATCCACGAATACTTTACGATATTTTTTTCTGTTTCACTTCGAATACTGGCTGCATTATTACAAATAATGGAAATAAGAACTTATAATGTAAAATGGTTGAATTCGTGATGTGACATCAGTATACCTTTCGTTAATGTTTGATTAAAGGTTTTGCATTTGTTTGTAATATTTCATTTGACGTTTCAAGGTACTCCTGTTGTTGATGTATCCATGGTAACTTTCAAAAACGCACGTTTTTAAAAGTTCGATTTGCACACCCTGAGGCGTGCTTTAAATAGGTAAAAAACTGGCTAAATTGAGATATTCCGACAAAGCATCAAAAAACGGATAAATCCTTGGGATTAAATTTTTGTTTTCTAAATCTAAATTAATTTCTTAAAATCAAATGATTATTTTCTTCTAAAAATGTTTTATTTTATATTTCAAAATTTTCTGAAAACATTTGACTAAACGATATTAGTGTGAAGGCTTGTAATTTTCAGCTTCAAATTCATCATCACATTCATGAAAATAGGGTTGTTAATGCCCACGTTAAAATATTTTGAAATTTGACCTGAATTCATGATGAAATTCATCAGATGAGCCAATGGTTCTAAAATTATTTTACATAAGAAAATCAACATTTTGTCATTTCAACGATTTTATTATTCGTTTTATTTCCATCGGATTTGTGTCGTCCAGATAAAACTTTTCCACTGTTATGGGTAATTCAAATATGGACCGAATAATTTTTTCCTGCTGCAATTCTGTGTTATTATAGATCAGTTGGATAAGCGTATTTTCCCCATCAAAACCGTTTCCTACCAAGGGTATACGATAATCCTACAGGTAATTTTCCCACCATATATATTCAGAAAATTAGCTCTGACCACTACGATGTTCGTTCTGGTTAGATCAGACTAAAGAATTACTCTTCGTAGAATTTATGTGAGATGTCTACGCAGGGTTAGTTCGTTCTGGTTAGATCAGACTAAATAATTACTTCTCGCCAAATGTATGTATTCGATTGCACGCACTCGGATGTCTACGTTAAATTAGCTCATTCTGTTTAGATCAGACTCTTGGTTCAATATCAGAATTTTTTTTCAGTTGCTGATTCAATGCAATTTTCCTTCGTACAGTTATCAGTTGGAGTTGAAGTCGTCCACTTTTTTCTGTTTCTCTTTACTTTCAGAATGAATTTTTTATTATATTGCATTAAATTTCTGGGAATGGTTTCAAATAAAACACAACTAAATAATTACTTGTTTATCTTTCAAATATAAAAAAATATTTGTATTATCAAGTGAGTACATATCATACAGTTTGTTATGTCTTAACAAACGATTTCGTATCGAAGAAACTTGTTACATAATTACAGACTCCCAACTTAGACTCTCAAAGAAAACAGCTATTACTTATTAAGCGTAATGACTACACAGTAAGTGAGCTCGAGTTTAATACAATAAATAATAAAATTGAGAAAGAAACTAACCGAAATGTAACAACGGATGGAAAAACCATTAAAAAAAATATTCCGTGTGGGAATTGTAAAATAATCATGTTTTGAGTATCATCCATAGTTCTCGTTCTACTGACTCTCCATGATATGAGGGATCGTATAATCTTTCATTTCTCCATATGAAACTCAATGTTTTTTACTACATGATACAACAATAAAAAATTTGGCACTTCAATGAAAATCACAGCTAGATCACTTGTTGACATGGGAAGTTTTCGTATTTCCATTTCCTGGACTGGAAGGAGGAGCGAAAGAATGGTGATATCCATCATGATACCCCGGACCGCCAAGAACTTGATGATGCAGTTGATGATGGAACTGATGATGGAACCTTTCATCGTTATTTCTCTTGAGACCAGGCTGATGTTGCAGATCAGAACCATTTGGTACCCAACGCAAGTGATGATTTTCCCCGGAAAACCTGTTCCCAGCGTGTTGATTCGGACGTGAAGTATCGAAACTATTTCTGTTCGTTATGGTATTCGTTGGTTGGTATTTTTCTTTGATGAAGTCCACTGCTCGCTCGGCCATCATCACGATGGTGGCATGGGTGTTTCCTGATACTATTATGGGCATTGCTGAAGCGTCCGTTATTCTGATTCCGTCGATTCCGTGGACTTTCAGTTTGTTGTCCACTACGGCCGTGGGATCAGACGCCGGACCCATTTTGCAGGAGCAGGTCTGGTGGTTCTCGGGACCGGTGTAGTATCGTACTGCGCATTGCCAAAACTCATCGGTGTCGTATCTGGAATTCGAGTACAAGTTAGTTTTATTTGCCATTTCAGTGTTTTATTTCAATTTGAAAATTAAAACAGGACGTATATTTCAAGAATTCAAGAATACCTAGAACCACGAATGTCCGAACACCCAACGTATAGCTTCCCAGATAACACAGGATATCCTATGGATATCCATTTTATGTCCAATTCAGGTCGGGATATCCTTGGATCTGAAATGGATATTCATGGGATATCCAACAAAGGATTCGAAACGGATATCCTTCAGCAGATATCCTATGGATTTACTTAAGATATCCGCAGTAATAATGAATGTGATTAAATTGCAAGACAGATTTTGATTTATCAATTTCTGAGTTTCTTCCATACTCTTGCACGAATTGAAGCATTTGATGAATACTCTTAATTTTCTTTTTCCGACTAGACTTGAAATGGATATCCATAAGATATCCGTTGACTGATTTAGAATGGATATCCTTCAGAAGATGTCCTATAGATGACCATAAGATGTCCAAAGCAAATATTGGAAAGTTTGAATTGCAAGATTGATTTTAATAGTTTCGATTCTCGATTTTCTCTCATTCTCGTACAAATGGATTGAGTTTTTTGAAAACATCTCATTTTTCGTTTTTCTACTGGATTTGATATATCCGTCGATGGCTTTGGAATTGATGAGATACCCGAAGCATATAGAGTAATGTTTGAATTGAAAGATCGATGTTCATACTATCAATTCCTGAAATTTTATGGATATCCTTGAAGCATATCGTATGGATATCCACGAAGGATATCTTATGGATATTCTATTGGGAAATCTCATAGATATACTCTTGGGATATCTTATGGATATCCTCGAAGGATATCTTATGGATGTACAGGTTGGTACCCAACGAACATCCATTGGACGTCCATGGAATATATTTTGGATATAAACTGGACGTCCATAGTACATCCCGTATGTCCATAACAGATGTCCACTGGATATCCACTGGATGTCCATGTATTATCTGGGTTAACACATTCGTGGACAGACCTACTATAGCGTCATGAGCGCTGGGACAGGCCTGTTATAGCAGGCATTTCATATTGTGCCGAACCGTCCCCAGCAGACCTGAAATACGTCTCCCAGTAGGCAGAGGAAAACAGTATTTTGATAGAGTGTGACTGCAAGAACTCTCTCAGAGTGATGGAAGGGGTAGATGCTTCAAAATGCAGGAGTCTCCATGCTGATCGCGCTCGAATTCAGTATTGGGGCGACGTGAGTAAGTGTGAATTGACTGTCTCAAATGTTTTTTTTTTTTGTTGTGGGTGTTTCATTCCATAATCAAAGTGCTACAAATCACCATAATATTCTTCTGCTTTTAAGGAAAATGTTTTGGAAAAATTTCTTTCCTATTTTGAAAGTTGACATGTTCACTTTTATCTTTATTTAGCATTAGTATATCTTCTGCTATTTTTCGTGTAATTGTTCTTTCAGTTAGAAATTAACAGTTTTCTTCAGTTTTGTTTTTTTTTGTCACGGTTGTAGCAGGTCCGTAACACAAGACATTTTTTTTTGTGTAGTGGGACAGAACTGCCATAACCGTCGTCTGTTTATTGACAGAAAGTACGAAGCAAATATTTTTATTTCATACAATTCGTCACATTTTTTGGACATAAATAACCTCGATTCTGTAAATAAAAATGGGTGATGATTTTTTGACGTCTTTCGAATGCGTTGAGTGCATTCATTCAAAAACCAGTAACATTGGTCGGACTCCATTAAGGCGCGTTTTCACTAGAAAATTCGTTCCGCATGAGCACCGACCGCTCGAATGCTCAGACAGTTCGAGCACGAACAGCATGCGAGTGCGGTGCTCGTGCCGATCCGTTTTTTGTCGATTTTTTTCTCGCCACTGCAATTTCCGTCAGGGTCGAAAATTACATTTGTCATAACTTTGCTAAAAATTATAGTGAAAGGAAAAGAAAAAGTGTATATGGTTCCTGAATACTTGTACTTCCTCATGCAAATATAACATGTGAGTATCTGGGTACCCAAGATGTGTTTCATCCCACTTCACATAACCCTTCTACGATATCTACAGAGGATCCGAAAGTCATGGATATTTCAGTTGATATGGCATAGTTGGACTGAAGCAGGAATCAGTACCCTCTTTGGACCATATGCAACGATTTTAGACTAGTGAGACACGTTTCATTCAAATATGGCAAAGAAAAAACTGGGTTTTACTTCTGCCTCAGTTTTCAACTCACCCATAATCCCGGTAATGTCTTCAGTAAATGTTGAAAATACACATCATACATGAAAAATTGAGTATGTGATTTCAAGCTTGAGGTTTGCACTTCACAATAGTGTTATTAAACATACATGCAGGATGTAAATAAGCGATTATTTTCAAAATTTAATGAAGGGAATGCCGGTTTTATGGGTGAGTTGAAAATGAGACAGGAGTAAGACAAAGTGTTTACTTACTCACTTTAAAATTCTTGCATATAATCCAAAGAGGGTATGGGTTGCTGTTCCAGTATAATATGTCCATATTTACTGAATCATTCATGATTTTTGGATCATCCGCAAACATTTTCTTGAATTGCGACAAAATTCATTTTAGGTAAAGTTCTAATATTAAGGACCCATTTGGTTATTTAAAACTCTTTACACAAATACTCGCATAATTATTATGTTTGCATAAGAAGGTAGGAGTTTTCAGAAACGATAGGAACTTTTCTTTTTTCTTCTCCTATCATTTTTAGCAGAGTTATGACCAATCAAATATTCGGCTCGGCCAGAATTTTTCTTTTCTGAGAAAACGAGCGCATTTCATAAGAAATTACTGGGAATGATTTTTTCTACTATCGTGCGGAAAAATCCACTTTTCCACACTCATTTTAGTTTTGAAAGAGTCAATTTTCCGGACTAGTACTGAAAAGTGTTTTCCGCATTCTTTTTAGTGCGGAAAAAACATTTTTGTGCCGAAAAGTAGATTTGTTTAGTTTTTGCGAATTATACTGACATTTAAATATTGCGTCGCAGAAGATTAAAATAGAAAGCTTACCAAGTATGGTTGTATAGTTTAATATATATTTAATAATAAATGTTCTTCATGTTAACTTTTGGGTGTTTTTCCGCTAGTAGAAAAAATGTGTACCTAATACGAGCGTAAAGTGTCTTTTCCGCACGCGATTTCCTGCCGAACTCCGCTAAAGTATCACTTTCCGCACTTGTTAGGTAAACTACTATTGTGGAGAATTGAATTGTCTTTCACCTTGTTGAGTTGTTTTTTCGATAAATCATATACTTTCCAAGATTACAGCAAAAATATATTTATTTATTTATAAACGAAAAAAAATGTTCCATCCCTGGAATTTTGGTAAATATTTTTTTTTGTGTTTACTATGGTTCCAACTACTAGCATACCAAGTTTGGTGGTGCTACAATAGATCCTCGTCTCAAAGTCCAATCGTACCGGATCATTACAGAGATTTCTTTGAATTCAATTTGGATATTGATGAGTATGAATATTTGTACGCGACTGACAGCGGATCGGTGCTCATGCGGTGCTCATGTGCCAGGAGACATTACGCAGCCTGATGCAGTTTGAGCTCGAACCGAGCAGCCTGAGTTCGATCCGAGCATCTCATTCGGCGCTCATGCGAAACGAATGCTCTAGTAAATACGCAACCTAATGTGTAAATAGCAAACATGTGTGCCCCTTAGTGTGTGGAACAGATATTAATCATAAATAATTTCAATGTATAAACTAAATGAAATGTGTAAACATATTATGTTTGGAAGTAACAAAAAAATGATCATCTCTTTCCTCAACTCTACTCTGTTTTTTTATTTTCTTATTCATTGTTATTTTGTTACTTATTGTTATTTTGTTTCTTATTCACTACTCTGGAGCAAGGGACTCATGGTATAATTTTAGTATTTACGATGTATGTATATTATGAACATGCATTTTTCAAAGGTGATGAAGAAGATTTGGTTCACTGGCATCGTAATTGAATTTTCAATCAATATTTGGTTTGGTTGCATGTGAATTGGGTTTTCAAGGTAAATTCTTCTCGTGGCTGGTTTTATATCTTGAGGTCAGAAAATGTATAGCAAGAACTTGCGATCGGAGATCTCTTTCACATGACGTAGATACTGGTGTACCTCAAGGATCTATTCTTGATCTGCTTGTTTTCCTATTATGGGAAAATTATCTTCCTGAATACGTCAGTACAAAACATTTGATTTTATATGCTGATGATACCACTTTGGCAGCTGACGCAGAAACGCCTGAAGAGCTCATTGCATAAATCAATGTACTGTCGAGGTAATGAGGCCAAGTTCTCGATTTCATCGAATGAAATATCAGAATGCCTCCACGTCAACGTTACGTTTTCTGCCAATTATTTTTTTTTGTAATGTAATGGATTTAACCCATGAAAAGTACCATTAAACAGAATTTGTGTTTGAAGCTATTCGATCTACTTAACGAGGGTATCAGTTTTGAGTATGGCCTAGATTTTTATAACCACGAGGTGCTCTTATATCAATAAAGATCTTGTGCATTGCCTCGCTGAAATTAAGATGAATAACGTTTTCAAGACTCCATTAACAAGTTCATCCTCACTCGAAAAATTAAAAGAACATCTGTAGTAGGTAACTTGTTATTGTGTGTTCATTGGGTCTCATCATATTGTCAAGGAACTGATGGAACATCTCTGACAAGAAATGAAATGAGACTTATGAGAATAAATCTCCTCTGGCAGACAAGATGAAATACTCACTTTGGTGTTCTTCATTTTGTAGCCTGTTTCAGATGTTGTTGAACATAATCAGGTATATGCAATTTAAAAAGACTGCATTGGCTGTTTTGATCTTCATTTTATGATTATAAGTTTGAATGACTGTATTTGAAAAGATGCATGCAGTTTCGAAATAGTTATGTATATAACAAGAATAATAAGAGACTTTTTTTGCAAGTGGAAGAAGTTTTGATAATGAAACGTAGGAGAATTACAAAACTTCGCATCGCACCTTTTGTATCGGTTCATGCAAAAGATTGAAATATAATGCAGTGAGTTTCAAAAAGTTTTCACTTTATGAAAATCTTTTAAAAATTCTAAATTTCCATAAAGTGTACGGGAGAGAACCAAAAATAGGTGTGAACTACCCTTAATTTCGATTTTATCAAAAATGTTCACTGAGAAAAGTTCAAAAACAATTTTTAGATTTGAAATTACAGCCACCTACGCAACGATTTTTTTCATATATACCTTTGGTACTGTACGGTCTCGTGCATGGCATCACACGTTAAAATATAAGGGCTGCGTCTTTCCTAGCTCACACAAGTCTCTCGAGGACTTTTGAGAGTTGCTCGTGATGGTGTATTCGGTTGAAGGAAATAAATCTTTCACAAACAATTTTTTTCTAAACAATTTTCAAAAACTAGCTCAAATTGACTTATTTTATATTTCCAAAAATATGTGTAGTTTATTCTTGAACAAAGCTTCTATTTTTTTTCTTTTACTGTACACCATTGGGAAGTTTGAAATTTTGACAATTCTAATGCAAGTTTTCTACAATGCGCCAATTTTTATCAGGAAAAACAGTTTCTGACAAATGGATAGAAAAAAATATTTCCCGTATGTTACAAAGTTTTTAAAACTCACTGTATACATTTTTCATAATAAATCAACACTTACCCATGTTTCTTCGAACATTCTCCATAATCTTCTCTCACAAGTTCCACTCCATACTTTTCATTGAATACGGATGAATTAACGAGTTTTTGAATAACGCGGATCCCCGCTACCAACACATTCGCATCGGCCGGTTCTGTCAAGTAATTTGCAACCATCACTGGAGGTTTGAGAGGATCCTTGGATCTCAATCCAACGTATCCTTTACTCTCTGGGTGCAGAGTAACAGGGGATACGGTGAGAACTTTCTTAGACTTAGGATGATCAGGGTCTTCCAGTCCCCTGACCTCACCTGAACTTGCACATTTCGCCAAATACCCTGAGAAAAATATTTGGAGATCTGGGTTGTCTCCACTGGGATCAGCGTACTCGGAGTTGATTCGAGCTGTCACCTGCGACATTCCTGGAAATTATATATTCTTGAGGACAAAAACGAAGTATTTCACACATACAAATATGATTCGATTGTTGATCAGTGTTGTCCAAACATGTTCCGGATACCATTATCAAAATAAAATGAACTAAATTGTTATTTATGCAACAAGTGCAAAAAGTAAGTGTGTTTCACGTCGAGTGCAACAAACAATTGTTGCATTCAACATTTTTTCTACGTTTATGCAAAAATCAAAAAAATATATATCAAGGTGCGGCACTAGGTGTAGGAAAATGAAAAGCGCAACTTGAATAATCAATTATTACTATCGATTTCCATTGAAACACATCACTATCATGTATTTTTCCATAAATAATACTAATTATAAAACTTTCAATTCTGTAATAATTGTCAGAATGAATTTTTGACTGACGTTTCTATAACCACAGTTGCATTATAAAAATCAAAATTATAGTAGCCGTGAGCGCGTATGTTATCATTAGGTGTGGTCATAGTAAGAAAGTTTGCTCTATGCAGGTATACGGTTAATCCAGTAACGACAGACAAACTCGAGCAAAAAGTGAAGAATGAATTGTAGCACTCTGAAACTCGGCACATGACATCTCGACATCATGTATCATTGGAAAAAAATTGTTTACCAAAAAATCAGGGGTGAAACCTAAAAAAATTTTTAATAAAAAAAATATAATTTTTTTTGTTGTTATTTCAGAAAATATATAATATTATATAAATATAATATTAATCAAAAACGATTTCGATAGGTTGAGATGTAATTCAATTCTCCAAAAGAATGATTTTCAGTAATACCTTATGAAATACGCTCGTTTTCTCAGGAAACGTGGTTTAACGCCAACGTCACATTTCATGCTCGCGCTAACCCGCCACTGCATGTTCAGGCAGGGCCGAAAATTAGATTTGTCATAATTTTGCTGAAAGTTATAGTAGAAGGAAAAGAAAAAGTGCATATCATTCCTGACGACTTCTACTTCCTCATGCAAATATAACATGTGAGTATCTGATCTACGATATTTACAGAGGATCCGGAAGTCATGGATATTTTGGTTGATATGGAATAATTATACTGAAGCAGGAATCAGTACCCTCTTTGGACCATATGCAACGATTTAAGACTAGTGAGACAAGCCTTACTTATACATGCCAAAGAAAGAAATGGGTTTTACTCCTGCCTTGACACTCCTAAATGGAAAACGCCTAATACGCCTTTTTTTAATTTTCCTTCGTGTACGAAATACATATTTCGCACACTGCATGTATATGTGAATTTTATATTTTAACCTCAATCAAGCAAAATCCAAAAAATCATTGAATATAATTTCAACAATAATCAGGACATTTCAACACTTTTCAAATTGTGGCAAAATTTTATACTACCCAATTATATATATTTTTTATATTAAGCTAAGCGTATTACTTATTTTCGAATAATATTTCTTGACGTTCGTAGAATTTTGTTTGCATATCGTTCGCGAAATACTTTTTTTTTCTTAACTCAGCGCGCCTTGAAAAATAAAATCAGTTCTCGATTAGATACAAAAATAACAATTTTCTATAAATTATTAAAAGTTCGCGCATTGACAAGAGTATGCGAAGTGACCTTTTTTTTTTTCATTTTCTTTCGTCACCATGACATCGTGCGCGAAATGCATGTAAACTATAATATGGGATTTTTATACTTGAATCTTTAAGATCCTCAATCAAGCCAAAACCCAAGACATCATTTATTTATGTTCAACAATAATTGAGGCTTTCTGACACTTTTCAAATTGTGACAAAATTTTGCACTACCTAATTTAATTTTTTCATATCAAGCTAAGCATATTACTACTAAGGCGTAGAGCGGACATGCGATATTTTTTTTTTATTCGAATTAGTGTTTATTTCCAGATTAAACTTCAAATTAGCTTAATTTCGAGTTTGAACTCGAAATTAGCGTTAATTTCAGATTAAACTCAAAATTAGTCTTACTGTCGAGTTGAAAGCTATCATTTGAATACGATGAAAATAAGAAAAATAAACGTTGAAGTGAATCGACTTTCATTTTGTTACATTATTTAATTTCAAATGATATGTAGCTTGTTGCGAAAAGTAACTATATCTTTCTTATAAATTAAATTTGAAATTATCCTCATCAGGATTTTTCTGAAACGGAGGGGAGTCCAGGCACCGGATCGTTTTTTTTTTCGTATTTTCCATGTCTGAATCATGTATTATTTTCGACTCCAATATGTTCTCTATCTTGCCTTTAAGGAGAATTTAGGGAGTTGAATTTTCTGAAACCCAATTTTTCGACAGTCAGATATTTTTAACAATTTTTCCGAATTTGATTTCCCGAGTTTTCGCGACTTTTTTTCGAGGGTAGGTAGGAAAGTAACTTTTTTTTTAAACAAAATTATTCGACAATCAGATACTCACTTTATTACGGATTTTTTCAGATATCTTCAATATTAATTTTGCGAATTCTCGCAACTTTTTTCGGGAGACGGGTTTATACCATCCGACATTTTTTCTTTTCGTGATTTCTTACCCAAATCCATTGAAATTTCTTCATAATAAAACCCGTTCTCTATCTAGCTTTCGAGGGGGGCAATGGGTCAAATTATTCAAAACTGTATTTTTCGACGGTTTTCACAATTTCAATGAATTTGATTTTGCAAGACGGGAGTGAGAATAGCTCAACGACAGACAGTTTTTTCGTCATAATTTTCCATGTACGAAACCATTGGAAAATTTTCCAGATTTCTAAGCGTTCTCTTTGAAGATTTCGATGAGAGGCAAGGGCCTAAATTTTTTGAAACCAAATTTTTCGACGTCGCATCATTTTCACTATTTTTACGAATATTTCGAAATTTTACCAGTTTTCTCAATTTTTTTCGTGACCAGAAGGGGGCTCCCCGATCGAAATTTTTCTCCTCATGATTTTCCATGTACGAAACTGTTGGAAAAAGTTCCGAAATCCTTCGCATTCTCTATGTTCGAGAGGGACAGGGGGGTTACATTTTTTGAAACTATATTCTAGAACGGTCTGATATTTTTCACTATTTTCACGGATTTTTTTGAATTTTTTCCTCAAGTTCCTCAATTTATATCTGGAAAAGGGGGAAAGCGAGTCCCCTGACAAGAATTTTTTTCACTGTAATTTTTAAGTTTCAAATTTTAAAAAATATCCGAAACCCTAAGAGTTTTCTATCTAGCTTTCGGGGGGCAGTGGAGGAATTTCATCTTCGTAAGATTAAAGGAAGAGATTATAATTCAGCTTGCGAAATTCCACTCAAACTGAACCATACACTAACATTGCAAGTTAAATAAAAGCTTTTCAAAACATACTGGTACTATAATATGCTAAAATAGTTAAACAAAAATATACGGAAATCTTCTCACGGTCATACTAAGTATATTGAAAAAATCTCCAAATTCAATATAATTATTGTGAAAAAAATCATCTTACCTGTTGAAGACATTGGACCTTTTCTATTCAAGATATAGGTCAGAGCTGCTGCCCAATCTAAATCATTGGTATTCTTCACTTTATTCAATGAAAAATCCATGTAAAAAGCAACATGATTTCGTAAATTCTTGCCCACACCAGGTAACTCATGAACTTGTTCGATTCCAACCTGAATAAATGAAACAAAACAAAAAATAAAACAATTCACCAATTCATTATACGAATAAAATAATATTCACTGTTATCAACCAATTATACAAAACTGATACCTAATTGGATATTTTGGAACGAAATAGCTGAAACAAACATCCATAATGAACCTGCTGATTGAAATATTCCCAATTCCCAGACACTTTGTTATATTATCTAAAATGCCAAATGATATTGATTTGTATATCCGTTTTGTCACTCACTCTTTTATTTACATGCTTTCCATATATGAACTTGACTTGTATGTACAGTTGTGTGCATAAAAAGTGTACAGCAGTTAAAGGCTATTGTGAGCCAGACTTGTCAATCTTAATTAAATTATCGACTTTGACAAGTAGAGTCACAATTCAAAGTAATTTTGTCAGTAACGCGCTTTCAAAATTTTTTTTTGTCAATTAGATAGGGCAATACAATACAATTAGTGCAATGCTTTTTTATGCACACAACTGTACGTAGGTATATAACTTTGTGTTGGAATCTCGAAGTTAAATTTTCAAGAACTTCCACGAAAAGTCTGAAATTTTAGTACACATTAAGAATACAAAAAAATCATTTATGATAATGTAATAATAATAATAATAATAATAATTGAATAGGGGAACATTCTCCATGAAAACTGAAAAATGAAAAATGTTATTTTTCAGCCGCAGATGATTCCACAACAGATTTTATGAATATTCTATTCATATTTTCGAACAAACATCAATAATAATAATGTACAAAATTTTCAATCGGTTTTGACTCATAATATATTAATTATATTACGACAATAATAACGATGATGATGTTTGTCTGTTGAGTATAAGTTTTGCAATTGATTTCATACTAACTTTAAACATAGCTCAGAAATGAATAACATGCAATGTTATTGAATATGTTAACAGAATAACGATTATAAGGTTTGTCTATTCCGTGCAATAATTTTAGAAGAATTTCTTGATGAAAAATATGATAAAAATTATATGAATAGGTAATAATAACGTCAATTGGGAAAAAATTGACAGAATTTTTAATTTTACTGTGATCTATTGTAATCTATTTTAAATCTACTTCAAACATAGTTATATATACAGAGTGACCCATTTAAAAGCGGGCCACCTCTCTAAAAATGTTATTTATTATCCGATTCAGAAGTTTCTTTTTCAATAGATAGAGCATCAGTGGTTCTAGTTGAGTGCCATAAATTCGAAATGAAAATAAAAATTTCAAAGCCTACTTCGAATTTTTTAACAATTTGACGGCACCACTGGATTCACGACATTTTCAAATGGTTTATGTGAAAATTTCGTGAGAATGCATCCATCAATAAAAAAGTTATATGGGAATAAAATTTTAAAATTATGTCAATAAATCAACCCACCACTTCAATTCCAGAACTTTTATCGGAATTCTAGCTACACCACTGGATTCAGAATATTTCGAAATATATTTGGTTCGAATTTCATAGAAATCTGTTCATAAATAAGCAAATTATAAAATAATAAAATGAATTTTTTCTGAAAATCCACTCAACAACATACTTTTCAAATTTTATTATTTTTTCATTTACGGATAGATTTCGATAAAATTGGGTCAAATATATTTCGAAATATTCTGAATCCAGTGGTATGGCAATCAACCTTTACATATTCTAGCTACAATTTTTTTGCAATCAAGTACCTAATATTATGATATATGGGATATTTGATACATATCACAGCTATTGATTATCCTATTAAGGTTGTAAAGAACAAACAGAAAAAACTCAATGAATTTGACCTTTGACAAAAAAATATGCAAATATGTTGTTACGTACACGCAACATTGGTTTTTGTGAAGGGCCTTTCGTCTACCAACTGAACTATATGCAGAATGGAAAAGTTTTCTACCAACTGACTGTTTCCATTCACATTGCATGATATTTTGATTCCAAACAATTCAATAGTCAATAACGTGATACAGGCAATACGAATTTCATTGGAAATGCAGCAGTTGTTATAGTTTTCAATTCGAATTGCATCTGGTTCGATTGTCAATGTTTTTATATTTTGTATTCCAGCGTTCCGTTCTATGCGGGAATTGAGTGAAGCACATTATTATAGTAGAGTTGCTGGGACCAACTCGTCGAGTGCAAGCGAAGGATAAATCCCATCATCTGTAAATCCACATTGAAGTTGAGGATGCTCCAAAAAAATCATGTAATGAAACGATGAAAACTTCCGTTTTATACTTTCATTGAATGTCTATTGAGGAATCATGGTTCAACTAACCTAGCGCATTCATCAGTTCAGATAGATTTACGAGAATCACCTATCGCTGGTTCGAACCCAGAACACTAGCATTTTCAATTTTCCCTTCCATACTTCAAGCACAAGTTTCGACTTTTGAGGGCTGCCGTTGGTTGGGGGACGACAGCTGGTAATGGATAAAACTATAGTAACAATATCAACAAATTTAAAAATTTTGACAATTTTAACAATTTCAACAATATTATCATTTTAAAGTTTTCAACAATTTTAACAATATCAACATTTTCAAGAATTCGAACAATTTTAACAATCACAACAATTTTATAAAAATGTCAACATATTTGACAATTTCAACAATTTTAACAACTTTAACAATTTTCACTTCAACAATTTTAACAAGCTTAACAATTTTAGCAATTTCAACAATTCTAACAATTTAAAATTTTTAAAAATATTGAAATTTTTATCAATTTCAACAATTTTAAATTTTTTAACAATTATAGCAATTTCAACAATATCATTTCAAATTTTTCAACAATTTGAACAATATTAACATTTTCAACAGTTCTAACAATTTTAAGAATCACAACAATTTTATGAAAATGTCAATATTTTCAACAAATTCTACAATTTTAACAACTTTAACAATTTTCACTTCAACAATTTTAACAATTTCAACAATTCTATCAAATTTAAATTTTTTCACAATATTGAAACTTTTAACAATTTTAACAATTTTAACAATTTTAAGAATTTCAACAATTTTAACAATTTTAACAATTTTGACAATTTTAACTATTTCAACAATTTTAACTATTTCAACAATTTTAACAATTTCAACAATTTTAACATTTTCAACAAATTTAACAATTTTTAATAATTTCCAACAATTTTAAGAATTTTAACATATCCAACAAATTTAAAAATTTTAAGAATTTTAACAATTTTAACAATTTTAACATGTTCAACAAAATCAATTTTTTTTAACAATTTTCAACAATTTCAACAATTTTCACCAATTTTCACCATTTTAAAAATTTCAACAATTTTAATAATTCTGTTAAATTTAACCAATTTAACAATTTTAATAGTTTTAATAAATTTATTAATTTTAACCATTTCAATTCCTCATTAAATTTGGCGATTGTTGACATGCTTCAATTCCTGAAGATGATGTTGTACTCATGATCAACTTAGTGTTGCACAGTAGAACAGTTCTTTGTTCATTTTGGAAACCTGATATCAGAAGTGTTGAAATGTGTTGTTATTGTTGTTGTTGTTGTTTTTTCCGTCAACCGGCTGTCCCCTTACGAGCAACTTTCAAAAGTCATCGAGAGATTTTATTTATTTTTTTTTTCAGTAGACAAGCCTATACAGTGAGTTTCAAAAAGTTTGCACCGTATGGAAAACTTGTTTATTATCCATTATTTATCCAGAAGAATAATTTCATTTCTAAATATACATGTATTCATCTCTATATCCTGTCAATTTATTTTTATGATATATATTCATATAAGTATTTTCAGAATAAAGAAGTAGGTACCCCATCAGAACTTTTTAAACAATCATTTTATACTTACACTAAAATTTTATATTATATGCCTGTTGTATTGTTAATTTTATAGCTATATTTATTATTTATATTCATTATTTGTATTTGCACGCTCCATACAAGTTTCGACTTTCGGAGTGAACACATGTTAATTGTAAATTTATTGTTTACTATCTTTGTTTACCATTTTTTATTGAATAAACGTATTATTATTATTATTATTATTTCACTCGACGTGCCTATCACCGACGAAATGATTCGGAAGTTATTTTCTCTAATAATCAGTTTCCGTGCAGTTGAAATCAGTCTCATTATATAATATTTCAAGGCAATGTTTTTCTTTTAATTGAATACAATTAATAACCCTATGAAGTTAAAATTGTTATTTCCATCAACCGCCTGCCCCCTTACGGGCAACCCTCAGAAGACTTCGAAATACTCGTGCGAGTTAGGGAAGATGCAGCCCTTACTTTTAAAAGTGTGATGCCATGCATGAGGTCGGACCCGCGTACCTTCGCATAGCAAGCGAGAATAAAACCTGTGCTCCACCAAGACCCACCAAGTGAATCAATCAAAAATTTGTGGATGTACTCACCTTATCCAATTCAGATTTTGGTCCAATTCCCGACAACAAAAGGATCTGTGGACTATTCAGGGCACCTGCAGCTAGAATAACTTCTTTCTTCACTTTAACTGAAAAAAGTTTGTTCTGGTAAAGAAACTCAACCCCCTGCACGGTTTTCTTATTTCCACTTTTGCTCACTAAGATTTTAGAAGCTGTTGAGTTCAGCATGATGTGTAAGTTCGATCGAAACCTTGCTGGGCGTAGATAGGCTCTGGCACTACTTAGACGGGCTCCATTTCTGAAAAGTGCAGGTTGTCAATGATATACACAGACTCTCTGACATTCACAATTTCAATTTTTACATTGTCGAAAGACACGAATTAGGAATACGTGCTAGCCGTCCAAGCTACCTCAATGACCTCCATTTTTAAGTGCCCTTGGCACTGATATTGACAGGTACATATTTTTGGTCAAACTACAAAGATTACAATATTTTCAATGATCTGAATGAAACTTCATCAAATGCTTTGGTGATAGTGGAACTTTTTTGTGAGTTATAAACGTTCTGACAAATAATGACGGATAATGGTAAATAATGATGATACGAATAATTTTTGATTATTATTTTCATAATTGTTATTTCATTTTGTGCTTTTTAGTTAGTACCCATTAATCTATGGATTTCTGATAAATCACGGTTACTGCAAAACTTTCAAGCTCTTCAATGAGGAAGTCGTCGAATTATTATCTCGCTACCTTGGAGCCACCACCTTGAAAAGATGAACTTCAACATACCATTAATGATCATCATGAGGAGAATCGAACCATACGTACAAAACTTGTCCGCCATCTTGAATTCATAAATTTTGACAAAGGATTCATGATTTCCGACTCAGAAAACATCCATATACCAATTTTGAATGAATTCGAACCATAATAACAAATCTCGTCTGCCATGCATGGCGTTTCTTCTTCAAAAAAAATTCCTAATGCATTGTCACGGGATTTATTAAACCTATCGAATTTCAAGATTATTGGATGACTAGTACTAATTGGTCGAAATTCGCTCGCAAGATTTCACCCACACATACTAATTAAAATGGCTACTTGAATAAAAAAGTGTGATAACAATGATAACAAAAATATCTTGATGGTGGTCATGAAGAAACGAAACCACGCATCTCAGATTTATCCGTACTCTCCGTAGCAAATTTTGAATGAAGTAAAATTATGGTTTGGAACACCTATAAAGCGATGTTACCACATAAAAAATGTGACAGAATGTATACTGAGTGTGTGATTTTCAGTAAAACAAATTGTTGTCAGTATACCTTTTTTTTGTCGAGAACGGATGAATTTGTGACACATGTTCTTCATAATAATTTCTCTTTGTTTTGAATCTAAATTATCTGCTGAATTTTTTATTGTTATTCCTAGAACACCCTGTATGTACAATTTCTTCCGGTTACTGCGTACAAAACGAAATCGGCAAACACCCATGAATTTCTTATATTTCAATTATTACGAACTTGGATGTCATTTTAAACTGGGAAATCATTTTCCAACTACATTCCCGGAAAACTCCGACATATTTGAATAATAAATGCAAGTTTCCACGAAAAATCTCCAACTTTTCAAACGACTTACTAGAAATTAAAACAGTTTTATTTATTCATACCGACTCGGTCTAAAGTTAGCTCGATTTCTGAAGTTCTCTTCGGTGAGGAGTTGCATGTTATTTTTCTTTCTTGAACGTTTATGAAATATTCTTGGGAACTCCAATTGTCAGGGTGTGGATTTTAAAGATATAACTTGTGACAAGTGAATATATCCTGGAAACGGGAACCTTTTGAATGGATCTTCTTGTTGGTCGACATCAGGAATATTTCATTGAGGCATTATTTTATGTATGTATATAAAAAACAGTTTCAAAAATATTTCTGAATTAAAACACATAAACTGATGTTATTTGAGTGATGAAAATATATATGATGACGTTTTGTAGAGGAACTGTCAAGTAGAGTTTAGCAAACATAGCTGAGAGTGTGAAAATATGCACGCCCATGATGCTCATTCGTCTCACGACGGACTATAGTTTTAAAAAATAGTGAAAAATCCAAAAATTCAGTTTGAAAAATTTGACCACCCTGTCCTCCAGAAGGCTAGATGGAGAATGAGTAATTACCCAAAAAAAAGACTAAAAAGACTAATTTGGACGCAGGAAATTACGACGAAAAAAATATCAGTCTGGAGGCATTCTCCCCACTTCCAGAAATTTTTTTCTAGAACTCAAGAAAGTAAAACCGTAAAAATTGTAAAAACATGTGTGTAGTTCGACCTGTATGTGGTCTCGGACCTCACTCCTTCTTAAGAAAAGTTGTGAGAGCTCTGAGAATAATTGAAAGAGATAAAATTGGTAAACATTGTGAAGAATATCTGATCGTCGAAATATTCAGTTCCGAAAAAAGTTTCTCCTTTGACCTTCCATTAAAGCTTGATAGAGAACGTGCAGAAATTTGGAAAAATGGTCAACGGTTTCGAATATGGAAAAGAAAAAACTTGTGGTTGAGGGCATCAGACCAGTCCTTGTTTCAGAAAACAATCTATAATCAAAATAAAATCCTTGAAAATAGTGTTGAAAAGTGTCTAAAATAAAATTGGAGAAAATTAATGAAAATTGTGAAAAACATCGAATCGACGAATAATTTCCGTAGCTTGACATGTATGTGAGTATGTATTGAGGTGGTGTATGTGCCTTGATCACCTATTGAAACGGATGAACAATGTTAAAATCTTCCTAAAGGCGCTTGAAAGATGGAAAATAGCGACTAAAGTTTTCCTTTCAGTCGCAGATGATTCCACAACAGATTTTATGAATATCTTATTCATAATTTCGAACAAAAATCGAAATGCAATGCCCATGACAGGTCTATATCAAAAAATAACTTTCAAAATGTCACCACAGAAGAAATATTTCAATCAATTTTCATCCTTGATGTGTGTAATTACTTCTGAAGAGCCTATTTTCTAAGTTCATCAACCTCTCTGATGAGCTTGGCAAAGCGAAATAGATTATGTATTGCGGATTGGATGCGAGAGAAGCGAACCTTGTTTCAATGAAATGAACGATTTCTGTGAGTGATATTTTATAAAACATTCTCCCTATCTAATTTATTTGATGAATTTTCAATGAAAACTGGAGTAAATTATGAAAGAAATCCACTATCTGAATGAAAATGGAAATTTTCACTTTCAGATTTTTTCTTTTCAGTTAAAGTTTTTTCGCAATATCTATCAGATGTAGTTCAATGTCCAGCGTGGCTTTAGCCGGGGAAGTAGTTGTTTTCTGTCAGATATTACAAATAAATCTCATTTTTCATTTTTCAATTTTCATGGAGAATGTTCCTCTTTTCAACATGAATACCTCCCAAGAGGTTATCTTGAACGATGGAAAATAGCGACTAAAGTTTGTCTTTCAGCCGCAGATGATTCCACAGCAGATTTTATGAATATCCTATTCATAATTTTGTACAAAAATCAAGAATAAAAAAGACTATGGAGTAAATCCAACTCATATTTTTTTTATATTATAAGATCTTATATGTTAAAAGAGCTTCTCATGAGAATTAGTTTTGATACAGTCATTTTCAAATTTCAATGGTTTATCCAAAATACATTGG
Organism: Chrysolina haemoptera; assembly: GCA_958298965.1. Lineage (NCBI taxonomy): Eukaryota > Metazoa > Arthropoda > Insecta > Coleoptera > Chrysomelidae > Chrysolina > Chrysolina haemoptera. The sequence continues at coordinate 6,507,893 of OY282590.1, read as the reverse complement.
AAGTTACTCCTGGCAATAAGCTGTTATTTTTTTATTTCATAATGCAACAAATTGATGGTGTTGATTCAATTCAATAATCATTAATTTCTCAGTAGAGCATTCAAATAACAGATTGTCATTGAATATTTTTTTATTATCATTCAATTTTTCGTTCTGAATCAATTTATCGGTTTCTCGAGGTAACGATTGCTACCCTCTTTCAACAAACTCATCGGGGTTTCAAGACAGAAAAACGAAGGGGAATATTCTGTACACAGAAGAGGTTGGTCAATATTTTAGTATTGAAGATTTGCCATTGATCAAAAAGTGCAATATTTGAACCCGGCAATTACAGTCTCCTTGTTTTTTTACACACAATATGTACAAGGAGCCTCATGATGATATAACTTCATTTTGTGACATAACAACAGCACGACTATTTTTCTGTTCATGAACTTTGAGGAATTAGCTCAAAATATTGTCTATACTATAAATAATTCATAAATACCATTATATTCTTCTGAATAACCAATTTTTACAAAAAAAAAACATGTGAATCCAAATACTCATGTCAGGACGTAATTCATGTAAGATATCTTTCAGTAGAAAAGGAAATTCAATCATACCCAATTTGTTCATTCATTTGAAATTAACTCGAGATTGGGTGTGAATTTTGATAATACCATCTCTTTTGAGACGGCGACTTCAATTAATTTGTCTTGAATACTCAAGAACCAACGAAATTCCAGGTAGACCATTATTTTTCGCAATGATATAATGTACGATGAGATCATATTAGATCACAGCAGAGAATAACACATACGAATATTTGGGGTAACGGTACCATCCGATCATTAACCTTTGGCAGCCCGTGAACTCGAAATATTCAACATTGAATTGAAATGAGACTAATGACACATAGTGGTAAAATATACAATTACGACTGACGGCAGAATATCTCACGGTATGGATCTGACAATTCCTTATTAGTACAGTAACCACAGACAAATGTAAGCAACAAGTGAAGAATGAATCGTAGCACTTTGAAACTCGGCATATGACTTCTTGACATCATGTATTGTTAGAAAAAAAGTTTATTATCAAAACATCAGGGGTGGAACACAAAAACATTCTCATTTGAAAAAATTATAATTTTTTTTGCTGTTGTTTCGAAAAGTATAAGATTTATCGAGAACCAATTGCAACAAGGCGAAAAATAATTCAATTTACCACAAGAAATATACCTAGTAACTTCTCACAAAATGCGCTCGTTTTCTCAGAAAACCTGATTGAATTCTGATATCAAATTTCAGGTTCACGCTAATTCATAACTTTGCTAAAAATTATAGTAGAAGGAAAGGAAAAAATGTGTATCGTTCCTGAAGACTTCTACTTCCTCATGCAAATATAACATGTGAGTACCATGTGTTACCATAGTGTTATTAAACATATATGCAGGACATGAATAAGCGATTACTTTCAACATTTACTGAAGAGAATTCCGGTTTTATCGGTAAGTTGAATATGATACAGGAGTTAAACAAAGTTTTCTCTTTGGCAAGAGTAACTGGACCTGTCACACTACTCTAAAATTGTTGCATATAGTCCAAAGACTTTCATGCTTCATTATAATAATTCCATATTACTAAATTATTCATTATTTTCGGAACATCTGCAAACTTTTGGTACTTTTCATGAAAAAACCTCATTCCCACACCTTATCCAAGTCAGAAACATACGGTTTCTCAACAATGCTGGAGGTGATCGTTTTCGAGATATTTGTAATTTTCTATGCAACTTCACTTAGCGCCCTAGGAGCTAAGTAACATGCATTGATATAGAGAATTGTAAATATCTCGAAAAAGATCACCTCCAGCGTTGTTGAGGAAGTATACCTTTTTTAATTGGAAAAGGTGTGGGAATAAGATTTTTTCATGAAAAGTACCAAAAGTTTACTGGCAATTTGAAATAAATAATGACAGCGTACGCAGCGCCCTCTAGATGTTACATAAAAAATAATACGAAATTATGATTTTCCACGGCAAAAAAACCCCGGGTACCAAATTTCGTGCAAATAACCTAATTTTCGGCAACAGTTATTTTTAAAAAGCGTACACAAAAATTCAATTTCAACACCCTGTATGTCCGAAACGAAGCATTTCCTGACACAAGTTTTTTATTAAACTTTTTTCTTAAAATTGCCTCAGGAATACGACACTTGAATATTTTAACGTACTTAGGTTAGGTTAGGTTAGGTTGGGTTAGGTTAGGTTAGGTTAGGTTAGGTTAGGTTAGGTTAGGTTAGGTTAGTTTTTATTAAACTTTTTTCTTAAAATTGTCTCAGGAATACGACACTTGAATATTTTAACGTACTTAGGTTAGGTTAGGTTAGGTTGGGTTAGGTTAGGTTAGGTTAGGTTAGGTTAGGTTAGGTTAGGTTAGGTTAGTTTTTTATTAAACTTTTTTCTTAAAATTGTCTCAGGAATACGACACTTGAATATTTTAACGTACTTAGGTTACACCCTGTATACTTCGCCAGATTTTCTCTGTGAAAGTCAAGCATTGATCTTCTGTTTTCCTGACCCCTGACCTGATCGATCAAATCTAATCAAAACTTGAGCATAAGTTATTGACCGATCGAACTAATCACCAAGAAATTAAAAACCTATCAACGATTTATTACATTCATCAAGAACCAATTTGATCGGGTTTGTTTTCTCTCTATAAATAATTGAACTACTTGGGAACTAATTATTTGCTGTATGGATCGACTGAATATCAACTTTATTTGTTTTTGTAATTAGTTTACTCATAATGTCAACAACTATTTTCATATTGATGGAATATAAATATCCCATTTTAGGATATGTAATTTATAGATACATAATTCATATTATTTTACAATATAGGAGTATATTTGGTTCAAAAATCCATTAGAAAACAACTACTTTCCTGGTTAATACCACGACGAACGTTGAACTACATTAAATAAATTTCCGTGCAGAGTTCTACAAGGCTATCTCCGCAATTGCTAGTTGCATGGAAATGTTCATTGAAACATTTGGACTACGGATGGATTGGATTGGCGGGAGCAGGATCAGGAGCAGGAGCAGGAGCAGGAGCAGGAGCAGGAGCAGGATCAGGAGCAGTTTCAAGTAATGTTGAACAACTTTAAAATTTGCACAGAAAACGGACCTCAGCCGGGAATCAATTCATTAGTGTGGTGCATTGCAGGGAAAACAAATTTTCGGCTCTTAAAGTACCTTTGTAATACCGAAACCATCTTTCAAGTAGACGACCCCACTGGATTCACGACATTTTCAAGTGGTTAATGTTAAAATAACGTAGAAATGCGTCCATCAATAAAAAAGTTATATGGGTATCAAATTTGAAAATTGTGTCAATAAATCAACCGACCACTTCAATTTCAGAACTTTTATCGAAATTTTGACAACACCACTGGATTAAAAATATTTCAAAATAAATTTGGTCAGAATTTCATCAAAATCTGTTCATAAAAAAAAAAATTATAAATTTTTCAGAGAGGTGGCCCGATTTTAAATGGGTTACTCTGTATATATTACAAGAAGTGCCATGGAAGGGGAACCCGGAGAAAAGAATGTTTGTACTCTAAGATTGAAAAACAGTGTACTGAAATCTCTGATGTCATACACTCGTGAGTCTAAGTTGTCACGAGACTCTACACAATCCATGAGACAAACTCAGGAAACAACCAGGTCACTTTGATGTGGGTGCCAGGTGAGAGGGTTGTAGGACACAACAAGGAAGCAGACTGTGTTGCACAAAACCTTTCTGTTTACTTTCTGAAGCCCACTTTAAAGAGGAATTCCAACTCTGCGAAAGCGATGAAATGGAGTCTCACTGGACAAGGAAAAGGCAAGCAAAAATGCTATTAAATTAATCGCCAAGAAAAGGTTCATAGCTTCTCGAGTTGAACAAAGAAGAATTGAAATCGATAACAGAACTCCCCACTAGACCCTGCCACCTGGAGTATCACCTAAAAAAAATTGGGTGAGTTGCTGCTACTGCGAGACCTTCATCAAAACTGCAGAACATTCAACCTTGCGAAAGAAAGCCTGATGCTTTCTGCAACAACAGGCTCAAGTTCCTGGAAAGGGCCATACTAACACCCATTCAATTGGACTGGAGATCAGATACTGCGAAACTAATTATTCACTTCATACGGGGTATTAGAATCTTGATCTTCGAATAGATTGAGGGTCATACCCAGAAGATTTTTTAGGCCGATGAGCTTGTGAATTGGCATAGCCTGTGCAACCTCTCTCACAATCAACAAAGTACAAATCTTACAATGTGGTGTACCTCAGAGATCTGTTCTTGGGCCGCTTTTATTTATTTATTAAATTGAAGTAACAATCAAATAATTGATACAATTGCTACAATTTGACACTATAATAACTGTAAAAAAAAACTTTGTATAATACTTTTTCGTAAAAGGCTGAACTCGGCTGCGCCTCACGCTCTTACAAAAAAGGTCTACTTCACGGACTTGTATCATAAATAGCTATATGATGACACTGAAATCATGAGCATGAAATTTTAATTTGATTTTTCAACTCTATCAATGTGAAATGATCAAAGGGGATCAACGAACAGGTTTTTGTCGTCGTCACTGAATAAGTGTTGGGATAATTGGGAATCATTTCGATTTTCACCTCAAACATCCATCAAACTCAACAACAAAAATAACAAATAACAAATAATGAAAATTACCTCGTGTTAGACTGTGCAATCGTGAACCCAGAGAAATCTTCTCCATTAAGATCCGTGGTTGTTTTATATCCAATTTCCTCGGCGGCTTTCAAGACGTCATAAGCCATCTCGGGTTGATCATTGAATCTCGTGGTGGTCAAAGGTCCTCCCGTTCCGTGATACTTAGCATCGACAAATTTTCCGATGTCCTTGTTGTCCTCGAATCGTTTAAAAACTGGAAGGACATCGTTATAGCTCCATCCTTCGTTGCCCGCTGCAGCCCAGTTGTCGTAATCTGAAAAAAAAGGGCGAATACTATAGCTATTTCTTTTTCTGCAACTGCTATGAAAAGTAGCGTATTTCTCATAGCTCACTTAATTTCAAACCCTGGTATTGTTCATACTGTGAAAAATATTACATTAACACATTTATATGGAGAATCAACAAAAATCGACAAAAACACACATTTTAGGTGCACAAATACTCGCATATTATATTCGCATGAGAAGAAAGGAGTCTTCAGAAACGATATGAACTTTTCCTTTTTCTTCTCCGATAATTTCTAGCAGAGTTATGACCAATCAAATATTCGGCTCCGTCAGAATTTTCAACAGCGGGTAAGAGTGAACCTAGAAGTTGATGTTCAATCACGTTTTCTGAGAAAACGGGCGCATTTCATAAGAGATTACTGGGACTAATTTTTGTGGAGAACTGAATTGCCTTTCACCCTCTTGAGTTTTTTTTTCCGATAAATCATATACTTTCCAAGATTACAACAAAAATCTATTTATTTATTTTTAAACGAAAAAAAAAATATATTCCACCCCTGGAATTATGGTAAACATTTTTTTTTTCGTGTTTATTAGGGTTTCAAGTACTAGCACACCAAGTTTGGTGGTGCTACAATCGATCCTCGTCTCAAAACCCAATCGCGCTGGATTATTGATTCAATAATGATTTGATTCAATAATGAATTAATCCAATAATGAAGCACAGCCAGTCATAAAATATTAGTGGGAACACAAGAAACAATTGGGCAGGATCAAACCAAAGCGGCTTCACAGAAGGAAACCTCAACGATGGAGGCGATTCATTCGCTAAAACAAGTTATAGATGAAGCATACGGATAAAATAGTCGAAATACTCTTTGTAAATTTTCAACAAGAAACGAACATGATATAATGGCAATGAAAGGATTGAAAATACCGTAAAAACCAAGGAAGCTGATATTAATGACGATGGAAACAACGGAGATCACAATGAGAAAACGAAAAAGATGAACGGAGGAACTCACTATTAGTAAAGAAGTGAACTCAATACCTAATAATGACGTAACTCAACTGAACTTCAGAATGTGGAGCAAAGTAAAAAAAATGAACCTTTGAATAGAGAGAAGATGAATTATTGTGTACGCTAATGATATGGCCATTGTTGATATTACCAGAATAATAATAAAAGATATACCGAAAGGAATATCAGAAAAAGGGAAAATAATGGGCCTTAAAATCAACTGAAAGAAATATTGATATTAGAAAGAGATGTAATACTATTTTACTTTTTTTTCATACATGATGTTTAAGAATGAGGGTTCAGATTTTTTTAGGAAGTTCCAGAATGTTCGAGAATCATCTAAAAAGATCAAGTTTATTTTAACTATCCCATCATAAAAATATAAATATGAACAAAAAAAATACAGTATACAACATAAGACAAAAATAATAAACAGTTTTAATCAGACTATGAGCAAGACTCATGAAAAAGCACGTATGCCTCTCTGCTCAGAAGTAGTGTGGATGAAATTGGAGAAACACAGGAGTCATTGCACTTATGCCACGTATCTTCGTAAGGATATTTACAATAAGCCGTATAGTGCCCGCCATAGGCAGTCCCGCTGTGATTTATTACAGCATATATTTTATAGCGGCAAGAAATTGCATTTTCCGTTGCATAGTTGCTCATATCCAATCCGTCTACAGGAAATTCAATGTTGGTATCAATTTTATCTTCGACTCTTGCTGTTGAAGAAAAACGTTTGAAACGGATTACAAGAATCTCTGAAAATTTATTGACAGACATAGATCTCGTGCACTTCCAACTCTTTTGGCATTTCGAACATGTAGGTTTCTCGTCACCATCCAAAGTTTCTTCTACGGTGAAAGAATCCAAACAATGTGACAATCCTAGATGTCCCGTTCTTTGTGGAATGGTAGAGATAGGTTCCAGAAAGAATCAAATGTGACTGTACAATGCCCACAATGTGTACATTTCAATGTAGATTTCAGTTGTCCAACAAAATTTTCTACAATCTTCGAATTATTCATACTCAAGAATCTAGGCCAAACCTCTTCAGCTTCCTGACTATTATTCAAATTTTCATGTAGTCCATCTAGCAGGTACCTCAAAAATTCATGGGCATCTTGTTGGTCATTTATGATAAAATATGGTACAATTCTTTGAATTTGTCCTCCTAATGCGTCCGTGGTCTGATGAATCCTTTGACCATAGTTTCTCTCTGACATCCGCAAAGGATTTGGATAAAGGTCCCTTCAGACTAGAGGTACTCTTGTTTTTATCTCTCTTATATGCACCGTTTTTTGAATATTCATCATCCAGCAGAGTTTCTAATGATGATACAGGTAGAGCATTGAGCCATGAACCAGAATATGGAGAAGAAACTGCTTTGAAACGGGCCTCTTCGTTTACTGACACATCTGAATTTGACAGTTTCTCCCAGTTGGTATCTATAAGTAGAACATCCCAATATTTTTGTATAGCTTTGGATGAATTCGGCAAATGAATTTCGGATCGAGATACCCATAACTCTTCACCCTCCGAAATAGTATGGTCTGGTTCATCAGAGAAGGTGCTTGGCAGAATTTTGTTTATCAATTCGGAAACACCATAAGAAGAAGATAGCAAGGCTGGTAATACAAGGTCAAATGCGAGGCGAATACCCAAACCTCCTCTATTTACTGGCAATGATGCCTGAATCCAAATGTTTTTTTCCAAATGGTTATATGTGATTCCTTCTAACATATCTCGTAAAATATTATCGAAGAGATGGAGTTTTTCTTCACAGGGCCAAGTAGGACTACATATCATAATATAAGTTAGTTTTGGTATTGCAAGACAGTTCTTCAGTAGGAAAAAGGCCACATGTACAGGAATCAAATTGATCCGAGATGATATCAGAGAAAGGGATTAAATTTTTTTTCTGCTTCGCAATTTGGATGTGCTTCATCCGAAAGGGGAGCTCCTAGGAGAAGCCAATTGGGTTTGTCAAGAATTTTAATACCTGGCGCAATTGAATTAAACTTCACACCTACATCTGGATCTTCGTCTTTCAAAAAAAAAAAAGATTACATTTTTGAAAATTAAACTCTAAACCTAATTTCTTTGAATTTAAAATTATCTGCTGAAAATTATTTTCTCTCAGTTACCGTGGATTCTGAAAATTTGTAATCTGTGGCTGTTGAATAATGAGTTGGGATCCACGGTGTCTTTGAATCATCTTCATTCTTCAACTGATAATCAATACGTAATCAATGTAGAATAAAATAGTCGTAGAGAATTTGTGTGATTGATGACTTGTTTATTTTGTGGAAATTCATGATCACTTTGATGAAACGAAAGAACACTCTTTTGTCTTATTTCCACTAGATTTTTTATTGTTACGACCGGTTTCGGGTTTTATCCATTATCAAGTATAAAAACTAACTAATACAATTGAACTCTAAGCCTAGTTATATAGGGAGTTTGCAGGTAGGCTGGATGGAGAGGTAATTAAGAGAACAAGGGTGAAACAATATAAACTTAAACCCTGGAGGTGATGGAAATTACCTGGGTTGTCAAATTTATAAATTCAAAAGTGGAGACCTACACTAATCGAGTCTCAGGTAAACTTTCAGAAAACATCCAAAATTATTTTTCTAAATTCAAAATAACAACAGTTTTATAAGCAATAATAATTTAGGCAGAATTCTATTCAATGCAAAACCTAAACGAGGCAGAATGAAAAAATCAGGGATATATAGATTAGAATGCGGAAAATGCTCTGCAGTATATACAGGCCAAACCGGTAGAAATTTTGACGTAAGGTTCCGTGAACACGTCGGTTTAGACAAAAAATCAACAATGTACGAACATCTACAAGAATCCAAACACAAGATAAGTAAAGATAACCTCAATATTCTACACACATGTAATAAAGGGAAGACAATGAATCTGTTGGAAGCCATGGAAATTAATAAATCAATTAAAAACCAGAAATTTAGAACCCTCAACGAGCAACTCGATTTGTGTAGGTCTCCACTTTTGAATTTATAAATTTGACAACCCAGGTAATTTCCATCACCTCCAGGGTTTAAGTTTATATTGTTTCACCCTTGTTCTCTTAATTACCTCTCCATCCAGCCTACCTGCAAACTCCCTATATAACTAGGCTTAGAGTTCAATTGTATTAGTTAGTTTTTATACTTGATAATGGGATAAAACCCGAAACCGGTCGTAACAATAAAAAATCTAGTGGAAATAAGACAAAAGAGTGTTCTTTCGTTTCATCAAAGTCGTAGAGAAAATTATAATAAAAATTATGAACATTTCTCTTCCTACGACCGCAATTTATAAATTTATATCCAGAATCACCCTATTTAAGGAATGTTTTCAAAAATGGATATGACCTAAGAAATTCACCAAATAACCAACACCAGTTTAAAAAAAGTAATGTACTGTATGAAAAAACTAAAGGTCGAATCGTTCATTATATTAATCAAGGCATATTTTCGTGGAACAAATGATTGTGAAAACTCGTTCCAAATTATAAATAGCGTTATGTTAATTTCTTAAATTGGTTTATTGTGTCCGATTGCGGCGATCAGGTACTTCATCGCCACAATTATTCAAAAAAAAAAAAACTCTTCAGTTGCCTTGAAAATGCATGCATTTGAAAAACTTGAAATATTACTTTGAACAACTTCCTTATGGAACTACTGATGAAGTTCACACTAATAAGTGCAAAAAATCCACCTTGACCGATTTATTTGGTGAATGGAATAAGGGGAAAATACAGGGTGTGCCGTATCATTCTGTTCAAATTTTTCAAGTGCAAACAAGACTTCATTTCAAGTAAGAAAAACGCAAAATTTGTCAATCCATTATGGTTTCATCATCGTTTGGCACAAACAACGGAATGTTCGTTATAAAACGAAACTTGCCCCCGGTGCACTGCCAGGCATTAGGATTCTTTTTGCCTCTCTTAGATCGGCTACTTCGTTGAATCTGGAAACTAGATGAAAACGAATAAAATCTCTTGCATTATTATTTTCCATTGGTCTGCCTTGGTTTTTCTTACACAATAATAATTAATTTTGCGAGCAAACGCTAGACGCGACGTGGACACTTCGCACAAAAACGCAGAATGACACGTAAAAATGGACGAAGGCATAGCAATGGACGGGTTTAGGGGAGAGCGGGGTACATGCGAGCTTTGAATTTTGTGGTAAATTTGGCAGGAAACGGGGAAACTACACAATTAAATCATTGAGGACAAGGCGTGAATATAATTTCTTAATATCCACCTTCTTGTTGATTGTTGAATGCAGGCTGGTACCCGTGAGCAAACAAAAGAATTTGGAAAAGGAATTTCATGCTTGCGCTCAGCTTAAATATAACGTGTACCACCATAAATAAAAATCGAGGGGAATGAGATCGGGTGATCGAGGTTGCCAATTTATCATGATCTGACAATAATAACATTCAGACCTGTAGCTATGAAATGAATAAAAATGGACATCTTCTGAGCATTTCTTATTTGAAATGAAGTCTACTTTGGAATGACAAAATTTTAACAAAACGGTACGGGACACCTTGTATGATTGCACTTTCGATGATTCTTTCACCTTTGTGTCAACAAAGTACCTATGAAATAGCAGAATAGCCACTATGCATGATATAAATGTTAACTTCAAGATTATTAGCTATACAATTATATAGACGCACTTTGCAATGGATACATTTCAACTTTAACTCGACCCACTTTAAGAGTGACACAATTGCACTCATGAATGGTCACATTCTGTCTATGTAAGGTTAGGTTAGGTTAGGTTGACAAACTGTCAACTCACGTTAATTGTTACTTTTTATTTGATTTGAGAAATGAAGTTAATGATATTTTTACCAAGTGCATTCGGTTCATCAAAAGTGGCATCTATTATTGTTTGCACATCGCATGTATTGGAAGTTTGAAATATTTTTCTAATAATGTTCATTCGTCTCTTTCTGACATTATTCCAGCTTTCTGTGAATTGCATTTGATTCCAACCCGTAACATTACTTTACCTAACACGTGCGGAAAGTGATACTTTTCCGCGCGCGATTAACGACGCGTTGGCGGAATTCAATCAGCAATCGCGTGCGGAAAAGTGACTCATGCACGTGTTAGGTACACTATTTTTCTACTAGCGTGCGGAAAAACCCAAAAGTTAACAACAAAGAAACATTTATTATTAAATACATATCAGCAAATGAATTATTATCAAAATTGATATTAAACGTGCAAAATTATTTTCAATGATGTCGGGGACTTGAAGTTTGGGTTCGGTTTTTCACTGCTTTGTCGCAAGCACTAATTGTTGTAACCGTGGCCATGAAAGTAACTTGGCTAGAAGAGGTCATCTTGGAACGCTGTACTGCTGAAAATTGCTGACTAGTGAAAGGGCCAGCGATGGTGTCACTGAAGTTCAGGTTCTCATTTGAAAGGTCCTTTTGGAAACTTGGTGAGTTTTTCACGTAACCTTCTGCTAAGCAATATTACAATATCAGTATACTTTCCAAGAACCAAACAAATTCTCTGATATTTGATGCAATCTTACTAGTGAGCTTATAGCTCTTGGGAATGCTAAATTTGTTAGCGAAACGCGCGTCGAGTGAATGTGGCGTAGTTTTGGTGTTTTGGATAGCTTTTATTTCTTGGATTGTATTCACACCAAACGTCCCAAATATTCATTTTCGATTACGTGCTTGTATTAACTAAATTTCAAGAAGTCTTAACATAGTTATTCCAAACCATGGATTTTGAACACAGAGCTCAAAGAACTAGGTAGCCGATGATTCAATATAAAAAACGAACCCTATACCCTATACCCTACATAGTTGCCCATGCCAAGGGGGGGGGGTTAAATGCAATGCTAAGACCTATAGTGCGGAAAGTGAACTATTGCACACGCTAGTAGAAAAAATTATTGCCATGCACGTTACCATACCTTTTGGGGTTCCTCGAGTATACATCATGCCATTTATCACACTGCAACCTCCTAGGACTTTTCCACGGGGCCAGGAGCAACGTTTTTCTGGATAACCTTGGCATGCAGCTGTTTCCGGTTCAGTTTTGTACTTCCAGTCCATATGCTCATTGCCATGGTAGCTGATGACCATTGATGGTACCTGAAATTTATTGGTATTCAAAATCTCATTCCACACGAATTGCATACCTACAATCTGTTTCTACGATAACAATTTTTTTTTTCAATTGGTGCCATTTTTTACCTATTTGAAGCACGCCTCAGCGTGTGCAAATCGATCTTTCAGCAACACGCGCTTTTTAAAGTTACCATGGCTACATCAACAACTCGAGAACCGTGAAGTCTGAATAACAATGTTATGATAATTGATCTGACAGGAGTACCATGTAACGTCAAATTAGTTATTTACCTAACAAGTGCGGAAAGTAGTAGACATTTTCCGTAAGAGTTAGGTACAATATTTTTCCTACGAGTGTTTTTGTCCATCTTATTTATGAAAAAACAATGTTTTTAATAAACAAGTTTTTATAATAATGCTACAAAATGACTAATAAGACAGAATAGTTACATAGATCATTCAGTCCTAAATATCATCATTTTCAAAAATAAAAAAATCATGCGGAAAAGTAAAAATCGTACAGAAAAGTAAAAATCGTGCGAAAAAGTAACTTTTCCGAACGATTTTAAATCGTACGGAAAAGTACAACTTTCAAAACGAATAATCGTGCGGAAAAGTTACTTTTCCGCACGCTCGTAGGAAATAGTTATTTACCTAACAAGTGCGGAAAGTAATACTTTTCCGCACGCGACGGCAGTTGCACGAACGACGCGGAGCGGAGTTCGGGCAAGCCGTTAAGGGCGGAAAAGACATTTTCCGTAAAAGTTAGGTACAATATTTTTCCTACGAGTGTTTTTGTCCATCTTATTAATGAAAAAACGAAGTTTTTAATAAACAAGTTTTTATAATAATGCTACACAATGACTAATAAGACAGAATAGTTACATAGATCATTTAGCTAGTCCTAAATATCTTCATTTTCAAAAATACAAAAATCGTGCGGAAAAGTAAAAATCGTACGGAAAAGTAAAAATCGTGCGGAAAAGTAACTTTTCCGAACGATTTTAAATCGTACTGAAAAGTAAAACTTTCAAAACGAAAAATCATGCGGAAAAGTTACTTTTCCGCACGCTCGTAGGAAAAAAATATTACAACCAAATTAACGAAAGATATACTGATATCTCATCACGAATTCAACCGTTTTACATTATAAGTTCTTATTTCCATTATTTGTAATGATGAAACCTGTATTTATGATTTCAAAATTCACCAATTGGAAAAAATAAAGTAAAGTATTCGTGGACAACCGATCTTTCGAACAATTCCTGCGCCGTCGTGGTCGAAAAATCGCGCGTTTTTATCCACTCATACTTTAATATACTATTCTACAACTGTAAAAAAAGTCAACTTTTTTGTGGGGCCAAAATGGGTTGCCTATCAAAAGGTGATCCAGACTATATTGAGTAAGTTTCAAACATTTTGCACCATATGGAAATTTTTTTATTATCGATTTGTCAGAAAATTTTATTCGTCATAAAAGTTAGCGCATTGCAGAATACTTGCATAGGAGTTGTCAAAATTTCAAATTTACAAACGGTGTACAAAAAATGGAATTTTGGTCAAGAGTAAACTACGCTGGCTGTGATTCCAAATTTGAATATTGGTTTCAATTCCGAACAACTTCCTTGTATGAACTTTTTGATAAAGTCAATAATAAGGGGTATTTCGCACTTTTTCTATTTATTGTTCCCTCTGTACATCGTTTGAAATTTTGTCAACTCTAATTCGAGTATTCTGCAATGCACTAATTTTTATGAAGAATAAAATTTTCTAACAAATCAAAAATAAAAAAGTTTTCCATCTGTTGCAAATTTTTTAAACTCACTGTATATTATCTGGACTACATTTTGATAGGCAACCCATTTAAGGCGTATTCCTGTTAGTAGGTTTTATCCGTTAACCAAAACGGTGAAGGTCGACCACTCTTCGGCTCTTAGACTATATCAACATACGATTTCATTATTAAACGGAAAAGCGTGAAAAAAAATCACTTTTTCACAGTTTTTAGGCGACATAAAATTGTATGCGACAGATCCAAATTACAACGAAATCCTGTCAAAGAGTTTCCTCTGAGGTGAATACCGCTGAAAAAATTGACTAATTCCCAAAAATCCTAACCTATACCTCTAATACCCAATTAATTCCTGAGTATTACCCCGAACTAATGTCACTAATGCCTAAGTATTTCCTGCAAGTAATTCCTGTATACCAGAGTAATAAAAATAATAAAAATATTGAATCATGGTTTGAAGAGCTTTTTTCATTTAATTCAGTCAACAATTATGGTTTCTTCCAATGCTCTCTAATTTTTGAATAATTCATGTTATTCCCGATTCCCATGTTTTGAGGACCTTTTTGGTCTTTAGACGATTATGATTTCTATAATACCCATTAATTTTCAACTAATACCTCCAATTCCGGAGGTTTCCCCCTGGTTACTTCTTATATTGTACACCGTCAGCTAGTGACAGATTTAGGTGCCCCATTTTCGCATACAAGCCTCGAATAGGGTTGAAAAGTATATCGATTTGGAGTAAAATGACAATTTTTTACGAGTGGCTCCTGGGGATAACATACCGAGAATTCGATTTTTCAGAACAGTGCTTATTTGTTTCCCTCGTGTTTCTATTTACGGCACGAAACTACAGAGGGTGATTCGTTAAGTCGTTTTGAGAAAAAAAGTTTTTATGAACATATGTTCGGAGTTGCTTCTTTTCTGAGATACAGGGCATTAATTTTTTTTTCAAACGCCTTTGTATCTCAGAAACGAAGCAACTCCGGACATATGTTCATGGGAACTTTTTTCCTTAAGGTGACTTAACGAATCACCCTCTGTAGTTTCCTACCGTAAATAGAAATACGAGGGAAACAAATAAGAACTGTTCTGAAAAATCGAATTCTCGGTATGTTATCCCCAGGAGCCCCTCGTAAAAATATCTTCATTTTACTCCAAATCGATATACTTCTCAACCCTATTCGAGGCTTGTATGCGAAAATGGGGCACCTACATCTGTCACTAGCTGACGGTCTATTGGTGGCAACTAATATCCTGCGAATATTTTATAGGTAAACAAATAATGTTTCATCGATAATTTTCATTCAGTTTTAACAATGATGTACTATTATTCACAGCAATAAAATATACGTACAGGAACTATTGGTCCTAATCAACACTAGGTAGCCAAGGTAGCTGTGGCTGTTTGACCTGCAGAAACTAGTTGACATCAATAATTAATGAATTTGGTGACATTGTGCACAGAGATCCACCACTTGACTTGATTTTCTAACTACTTGACTTCACTTGACTTGAAATCAAGACAAGCTCAAGTCAAGTATTTATTTTTGAAATTTAAGTCGAGTCAAGTAGTTACATATCAAGTACTTGTTAATCAAGCTTTCTACTTGATTTTTCTTGAAAAACTAGGACCTTTTTTGTATTAATCTGAATAACTGCCAAAACGCAATAACAATAAAAATATATGGATACAAAATAAACAAAACTGGAGTTAGTAAACTACAGTACAATGATATTTATGTTACAATAATGTCCCACTCTTAAACGGCAAAGTAGGTAATATTTTCGAAATGCCTTCGAAAAAAGTATAACTTTACTCACTTGATCCTTGATTTATAAATTCGTGTTCAAACTGATTCTACCAAAAATACAACAAGCTCATAGATAGCACCAAATATGAGCTAAATAATCATTTAATTTTTGGGTTCATATACTTATATTGCATTTCCATAAGGTCATCAAAATAATGTTTTTATCTCACCAAACATACAGTGTCCTTCTAGCTGGTGTTATGTAAAAAAGGCTTTGGATATTAAATAATTTTGTAATTTGACTTGAGCTTTGAGTTTCACTCCCTACTTTGTGAGGATGATAAGTGATGATAGTAATTACTATCCCATTGGAATAAGATTTTTGTGAGTTGAAAGCATTTCTTCGATTATCTACAACCATCATTCAGTTAATGTGTCCGAATAGTAACAGGAATTCTCGACATGATTTTTTGGGTTTATGACCTTCCACAATCCGAAAATGAAAAAATGTAATCCAAATAATAAATAACTTGATAACATTCATTTGTGTTATTGGAATATAATGATTTGTTTGGATTTTAACACCTGAGCATTAAAAAGTTTTTCTCATTATGTGGATATGGGATCCATCAATATTGAAGTAAAACGAGTACGAGTATGGAATAGCTTTTATCAAATTTCAATTAAATACATAACAAGATCATCAATAATTCACTGATTGTTTTCCAATAATTGATATATAATTAGTGGTATCTATGAAATCTTTTGTCATTAGCCATGTTATTGAATCAATTCACCTTGAAGATGTGGGTAAGTGTGTATATAAGTGGTTTTCAAGAGTTTTTGTGGTTTTGAGTGGGACACTGATTATACCTACCATGGATTTTTTTTTTCAGTTTTTACGAAAAGGAAAACTGATAGAAATTGGGTTCCTGAATTCCTGCAGTCATTATAACAGCAATAAATTCTTAACCTTTGCCGTTCATTCAGATATTGAGCAGTGTTTTCTTAGGATTGGACAGAAGGACTGAGCTCGATGGGACCGGTAACGGTCGAACAAATATTGATGAAATATTTATATATTCCAGTGGAGCGTCGTCCGTGAAACTATCTAAAAAACAGAGACAGTTTGCCATACTTCCGATGTGTCACCGACGAGACGAAGAGATCTTTCTTGGACAGTATGTGTACCAATACCATGTCAGAATCTCAGTTGAAGTTTCTTCAATTCTCCTGTCTCCCCCTTATTATTTAGGGAAATTATTGTTTCAGATGTTGAATACAAGATCATCATACTAGCTGAAAAGCAGAATCATTGTGGTGAACCTTGGAGGAGGGACAATCAAGATGACATCTGAAAATGATTGGCCCCAAGGGGAGTCTTTTCGCCTCTGCTGTGGTCACTGGTTGTCGACGACCTGTAAGTAAAGCTACACGAATCTGGTTTCACGACTCAAGGTTATGCCGATGACCTAGTCGTCACCATTAGTGGCAAACATGACGGAGTAATCTCCAACCGCATGCAATTAGCCCTAAATACAATCAGTAGCTGGTGCACAAAGGAAGAACTCAACGTCAATCCTAGCAAAACAAGAGGCGAAAGTACGAACTTAAAGCCCCAACTCTGAATGGAGCCCAGCTAACATTTTCCAAAGAGGTGAAATATATGGTAGTTATAATAGACCAAAAACTGACTTGGAACAGCCAAATCATCCACATTATTCCCAAAGCTATAGCTGCAAGCGCCTCCTTGTAGAAATACTAACAGGCCATAACAAACTAGGTAGACACCTGTCACGAATGGGTATAAAAGACAGCCCCACTTGCCATATGTGCGAAGAAGACGAAGAAACTTCGTCTCACTTCCTTGGCGAGTGTGAGGCGTACGGGAGGCTAAGATTCGAAATCTTCGGAGTCGAAAAACTCCAACAAGAGGAACTCATCGAACTAGAGTGGACGGACATACTGACCTTCGCTAGAAGGTCACAAAGGTTCGGAAAGGAAGACTAGAAGAGGCGATGTAGTTATGTGAAGAGCAGGGAATGGCAAAAAGGGCCAATTGGGGCCTACTTTCCTGGCTTAGGCAGCGGCCTCCCCATGATTACTACTACTACTACACAGCTGCAAGCTGCACATGCCGCAGAGTCTTTGGTAAGACATGGGGTCTGAAACCAAAAATGATTTATTGGTTATACCAAACGATCATCAAACCCATGGTCACCTACGCCTCACTGGTATGGTGGCCAAAAATTCAACAAATTTCAGCACAAGTCAAGCTGAAGAAAGTGCAGCGCCTAGCCTTTCTGGGGCAATATTTACGTGCCCCACTGCGACCTTATGGGTTATGTTAAGCCTTTCGCCATGGCACCATTGCACCTATGTGTAATAAAAGACGCAGCAAACAGTGTCTTCAGTCCGAACCAGACAAAAAACTCAAATGCAGGATATCTGATCGGACACTTGAAGATTTTGGAACATATTTCATGCCAGTTAGGTACGACCTCGAAATGCAGTTTGAAGTGGTCATGAACAGCCACCAATCTTGGACAGAGAACGGACCACAACTGAGAAGGATCTAAGATGGACGAAAGGGTTGGAGTTGGCGTTACGGGACCAAATTTCAGGCTCTTAAATCCCCTTAGTAACACCCCAACCTTCGTCCAAGCAGAAGTATATGTTATAGAATAATGTGCTCAGGAATGCCTTGAAAGCGGCACTCGAAGGGCAGAAATCTGTATACTGTCGGATAGCCAAGCAGCACTAAAAGTTCTGAGGTCATATACATGTGAGTCTAAGCTGACCTGAAACTGGCAGCAAATTATCAGGTCACCCTTATGTAGGTGCCAGGTCATAGAGAAATCAAAGGCAAGGAAGAAGCAGATTGCCTTGCCAAAGAAGGGGTAAACACATAATTTCTTGGCACAAAACCCTTCTGTGGACTCTCCAAAGCCCACTTAAAAGAGGAGTTCCGACGCTGGGAAACTGGGAAATCAGATTTTAGAATATTTTCGAACCAGTTATTTTTCGATTTCTGATGTAACTTTTATGTGTTTTCTAGCAAACAATCAATGTTCTTGATGTTTTGTATGTGTAAGATCAATCTTCACACATACAAAACCCAAAAACACCGATGAATGTTCAAAAAATCGTGTTAACAACATACCTTGTTCGTGTGGTAAGAGTTCAAGTTCAAGACCATTGATTGTGCGCCAGGAAGAATATAAACGTTACATCAGAAATCGAAAAATAACAGGTTCAAAAATATCCGAACATATTCTAACATTTGATGGCGATCATATGATGGAATGGAATAATACCAAAATTTTATTGAGAGGATCAAATCAAGAAAAAAGAAAGTTGAAGGAAACTGCGTGCATTCTTTTATCGAACAACTGCTTTTCAACAAATTCCTTCGAAATGGACCGCACCTGATTACCTTTCCTCAGAGATGAAATAAGAACTTATTATATATTATATATTATAGAATGGTGATTGATTGATACCGAACACCCTATGTATCAACATACCAATTGTCAATCAAAAGAATGTATGACAGATTTCATTTGACTCTGTCGAAGAAAGATCTTTTTCTAGCAAGTTTTGATAACGAAGGTAAATACAGCCTCCGAAACGTCAACAGTTTTCAAAAAAGGGAACTATTCTTGGTTGATTTGATCTCAATTTTTCAGATAGGCAAATTCAGTGTAGGGTACCTTACTGGCACAAATTAATTTCATTCAAGACAGCAGTCTTATTAACGCAGTCACTTTTCGGGCAAATCAATTAATTTGCCCTTCTACACTTGTACAGATTTCTTTGGATTAACATTTTTTCATTTTCAGATTGTGGAAGGTCATAAACCCAAAAAATCATGTCAAGAAGTGGTATGCCTTAGGGTTTTATCAATAAAGTCCTGAGTAATTTTTCCCATTAAAGATCAAATCGATCGGAAAATATCAAGGATGTAGCGACACATAACAACATATAATCATCATAAAACTCTGTTTTTATGCGTAATCACATTTACATAATTGGAATAATTCGCACACTTCCTTGAAGTTTTTTATTATTTTCGAGATGTAATCAAGACCCAATGAATATATTCACAAAAATAATTGAAGGACGACGTTTTTTTCAACTTGTAATGGCCAGGCGTGGAAACACAAGAAATGGGAAATCCTACGGTGGTTCACATAAAATTTAATATTTATGGATTTTTTTATAATTCACGCAAGTTCATTCACCCTGTTCTCTATGATATTTTCTTGAGAAGCGAACCTTTAATAACATTCTTCCTATCTAATTTATTCCATGAATTTTCAATGAAAACTAGAGAAAATTATAAAAAATCAACTATCTGAATGAAAATACGAGTCTTTTCACAATATCTATCAGATGTAGTTCAATGTCCAGCGTGGTTTAAGCAGGGGAAGTAGTTGGTTTCTGTTCGATATTCCAAATAAATCACATTTTTCATTTTTTAATTTTAATGGAGAATGTCCCCCTCTTAAAAATGATTACATTGACCCCCTGAAAGATGCAGAACGTTTAGGAATTCGGAAAAATCTTGAGCGATTTCCTTTACCTCTCCTCAACAAATTCGGTAAAGTTTTCGATTATTTTGTACGTGAAAAATTACGACGAACCAAAATATATGTCATGGCGATCAGCCCCTCGTTTTGAAAAAAAGTTGCAAAACTCGCAAATATAAAATGAAAAAAGTGAAAAAGTTGTAACTTGAATTATTCAATTCCGAAAAATGTACTCACCCCGAAACACAAAAAGCCCAAGAGGCTGAGGTGTAGCTAGCGAAGGTACAGCAACCGAGGAAAAAAAAATAATATACCTCCCTGCCTACCTGATTGCTTAACGCGTGGGAATTCGAAAATGTTTATACCCTGTATTTTCATGTACAACGGTGACAAAATATATAACATTTGATATGATAAATCATCTTACTTGTGCCCCAGTCGGTTCATCATTCCCAGCCTCAATCAGCAACACCTTCCATCCAGGAACTTCTGACAGCCTTCCGGCAGCTGCAGCCCCCCCGCTACCCCCGCCAATAACCACGAAATCATATTCCGGATCCGGCCTCCTCTTAGGAATCACCCGTTCGCAAATCTCTGATATATCACACTTATTCCTGATAAACGTATCCAATAGGCTCATGAACAGGAAAAAAGCGCCCCCTCCGCATGTCTGATCCAGCGATGGGCCGACGAAGCCCGAAACACAGCCGCAATTCATCCTGCGGTCGCGAAGAAGTGAAGAATGATGGAGACTCTCGAAATGGTACTGATATAAAAAGAGACTCGTTTTGGGTTTTTAAGTGTTATGTCCGCGGAGAGGTGTACTGTTATTCGGAAATCGGGTTTATCGTGATGCGTGCGGTGTAGCAATTGGGGTATTCCGATATGAGATAGATATACCGTTTGGTCAAGTCACGATATGAGCGGTCGATTTACAAGGCAGCTTCTTTGCGAATTGAAGAGTGGCTGAAAGGGGATCCACGGGAACGATGGGTAATCCTAGAAACTTGCTACGTAACGATAAACAGGCCCCACTAAACACGAAACATTACCTAACATTGCAGCTAGATAGTTTTCAGCTTGCCTGTACAAGGTTGTCTGTGGAAAATTGTTTTCAACTTTTAGCAATATTGCAATCCATACATTATTTTATATAAGTTACCGCAAAATTGAAATATCAATGATTGAAAATGGTAATATTGATTGAATGCTTGTCGAGAAGCATTAGCCAAATTTATTTCAACTAATGTGTCCACAATATTACATAAACTATCAAATGTAATGTTTGTTAAATAATGTTGCTGTAACTTCATGAACGCAATATTCCTGCTATATTTTACTCGAAACATTAGCAAGTAGTTTCAAGAGTGATATAAAGGAATACATGTAACTGAAATGTTACAAAGTCAAAGGCAAAATTCACTTAACCGTACTCGTTAGTAAATGCTGGATAGAGGTTCTAAGATCTTTGTCGTTCTGTCGGTTCTGTGCCACTAGTAATCTGTGATTCTCTGGACATGGCGGTTTGTTATTCTCAATTCTCATAATCTCAATATTGGGTCTAATGAATAAACATTGAGCAAATGCTTTTACTCAGATTTCTTGAAACAGACCAATCCATTTTATTAATTAATGAGAGAGACAAACCTACAGTAAAAGCTTTTGCTAGCTTTTATTCATAACACCCAATCTCATTTCATGTCTTTGGTCGATGGATTGGATGGTGTCCATAGTGCTCAAATTTGTTTATTAGTGATTTTGTCTAATTATTCTTATCTTCCACCAGCAAAACATGATAGTAACACCGAGGTAGGCTACAACATGTTCATGTATGTATTTTTGCAAAATGGAGATGATTTTTTTAGATGTGGTAAAACAGAAGTTTCCCAATTTTTTGTTGGAAAAATTCAAGGAATGTGTTGTGGCGTGGTTTCAGTTCCCAGAGGTGCATTACGAAAAGGAAGCGAATAAAAGCCGAGAAAAGGATTAAAGGATGTGTTCCTGAAAAATTTTATTCTTTCTTTAACCAAAGAAAATAATGTTTATTCATTAGGGAGTGAAGAAAGAAAAGTTTGGTTATTTTGGATTTCAAGCTAATTTTGCATAAACATAAACATAACTAAATGGATAATAATTATTTCAAGAAATGAAATTCACTTCCCCTAGTTGATTAGTGTAATTTTCCCTCATTACTTGTGTATCCAATAAATCCGCCCACACAGTGAGTTTCTGTTTTTAATTTGTATATGTATAGGTATTTAATATGTATAGGCATTTAATATGTATTTTATTAAAATATTCATTTGTTTCCTGTTTTTTTTCTACATATTATAGAAATATGAAATATATTTGCTATGTACAATAATATTTTACATCTTCCGCTTGAAGTGTAAACCAGCCAAGTCACATTGAAAGAATATGTGAAATATGACATTTGATAGGTGGTTTTTTAAGTCTCGTTGAAATATGGTCAAAAGTGACCAGGCAGGTTTACTTATTATTATTTTTGCAATGTTATACTCAATAACATTGCAGTCATGTAAAAATGTCCGTAGCAGCAAACTATATGCAATATTACTGACAGAAAATCTGTAATATTACACATCAAACCTTGTGGCAACTTGATTTCCGAATATTTCTGTAATATTACTTTTGCAATGTTACATTTGTCAATATTAGTGAGATGCAGAAATGTGCAATACAGCAAGATTTATGCAACCTTACTGAAGGGATGTGTGCAACAATACACATTACAAATCAAAGTATCAGTAACATTACCTGTTCATAACATTGCTTAGTGGGGCCGTTCCTAAATGTCATATACATACGAAGGAATTAATCGCTATTCATTTGTTGATGACACAGTATATACAGTGAAGACCAAAAGTCCGGCGCGCCTCCCGTATCTGCTTTATTTTAAAATTTCCAAAAAAATCTTGAAATAATAAATTTTAGGGTTTCATTCGATCTCTCTAATGGTCTGTCTGAGTTTCATTTGTACAGAGTATCTCGAAAAAGCGCAGCAACTTAGAAGTTTATTTGTTTCAACTGAGACACCTTATGCGCCATTGCATGATCGGTTAGGGATAATCATAAGGAATCCAATTTTTTTTAATGACGAATAAAGTACTTTCATTTTTCAGTAGATGAAAAAATTCAGTAAGCATTTTTCATTGGCATCTCATCAAAAATAAACTTTCAGATTTTCATCAATATGAGTACTACATTAGGGCTCTAGGACAATTGCTCGAAAACAATTTCCCGAAAGACAATTTCCCGAAAGACAATTCCCCGAAAGCAGTTCCCCGAATGGACGATTGCCCGAATTGACAATTTCCCGAAACACAATTGATCGAATGTACTATTGCCCGAATAAACAATTGCCCGAAGAACAATTGCCCGAAGAACAATTGCCCGAAAGGACAATTGACCGAAAAAGGTATTTAAATATAATGGTGAAACCAATAGATTTTCAATTGCGCGTACATCATGTTGAGTAGGTACCTTATCACTGGATATATTACGGAATATAATCCGTTGTCCGATAAGTGCACAGCACATTTTCACGTCTATCGCTAGGCGTGTTTAGAACTTGGAATAAAACATTCAATTTGCCTATTTTTTTTTAGAGAATTTATTTATTTATTTTTATACTAATACGATAAATTATGTGCTATTCCCCGTAGGAACTCATAAGTGTTCGCAGGATCGTAATTATTTACCAGACTTGCAATCCGCTCTGCACAATCTCTGTATTTTTTACGTGTAGGAAGGCCTTACAAGCCTTCTACATACTGTTCAATTTGAAGTTTGGATGATCTGCAAAAATCTGTTGTCCAAACCCTCGATGCCATCCTTCTATGGAATTGTTTGTTTTTGGCAAATTTTCTTGCACCCCAACAGACATTGACTGAAATGGAAAAAGCACCCACGATGTCTTGAGTTGGGATATTGTTGTCTTATAGCACTTATCATACCGCTTTCAAAATCTGTTAATATGGTTGCAGGCGAAGCTTCAGGCAAAAGTTCTTTTACTTTCGAAAGTAAGCGAACATAAGTTTCTTGTGCCTTGTTAGGTAGTAGTGCATATACTAAAGGAATCGCAGTATTCTTATCCAATCCGTGAATTGTATATAGTTGATGAAAAAGGTGAGGTACAGTTTTGAAAGTTCCGTCGGCAAGCCAGTGTAACCTTAATTTTTATAGTAGGTATTAAGGGTGTTATTGTAAATCAGAGAAAAAATAATAGTATACAGAATCTTCCGAAAATATTGGTTACAAACTTATAAAGTAGCGCTAAAATACATGTTTCGGTCAATTGTCCTTTCGGGCAATTGTTCTTCGCGAAATTGTCTATTCGGGCAATTGTGTTTCGGGAAATTGTCCATTCGGGCAACTGTTTTCTGGGAATCGTCTTTCAGAAAATTGTTTTCGGGCAATTGTCCGGAAGCCCTACATTAGTTATACAGGGTGTATCTAAAATAATGTCATTAATTTCAGGTGGTGATTCCTTTTCTTCAAGAATATAAGTTTATACAAACGTATGTCCTAACTTGCTTCGTTTCTGTGTAATGGGGTATCAACTGCGACGCCACTGGAACTAAAATTCTTCTGCAGGTGGTCTTCCCCAGCCAAATGAAGAATATACGTTGCACAAATATCTATCAGATGTAGTTCAATGTCCGTTGTGGTATTAGCCAGGAAAGTAGTTTTTTCTGTCACATGTTTGCCTCATATTTTCCAAATGGTGGATAGATTTGGAGATGAGAATACTTCGACATTGACGATTTTACTATTTTATTAATTTGATGCTCTCCGGCAAAAATTCTCGAACTCTGTTCACTTTCTGGTGTCTTTGTTACCGAGAATTGTGAAACGGTCTCAGGGCATTTTCATTTAAATCCCTCCAATAAAAAAAATCCTCTTCGCCCATAATTGAGTGATACAGAGAACAC
This sequence comes from Chrysolina haemoptera, assembly GCA_958298965.1. Classification (NCBI taxonomy): domain Eukaryota; kingdom Metazoa; phylum Arthropoda; class Insecta; order Coleoptera; family Chrysomelidae; genus Chrysolina; species Chrysolina haemoptera. The sequence continues at coordinate 6,482,731 of OY282590.1, read as the reverse complement.
TCTGTAATTTCATAACAAGTACGCGAACGAAATGACATGTTTAAAAAAAATAAGCAATTGCAACTGGGTCTTCATGAAAGAACGTTGCACAAATATCTATCAGATGTAGTTCTGCAACTGGGTCTTCTTGGAAGAACATTGCACAAATATCTGTTAGATGTAATTCAATGTCCGTCGTGGTATTAGCCAGGGAAGTAGTTGTTTTCTGTCAGTTGTTTGCCTCATATTTGCCACATGGTAGATATATTTCGAGATAAGGGTACTTCGATTTATTATTTCATTTAACTAAAAAATTGATATTAAGTAGACAGTGAATCTAAGATACCGATTTATACAATACTTTTGTGAAATTAACACTTTGATATTATTGATGATGATAACATTGTATTTATTTTTGTATTTTTGTTTTTGGTTGAGTAGAATAATAGCCCACCCAACCTCACTCCGCCAAGAGAAATGAAGGCCATTTATTGTTATCATTATTAAAATCCTGGCGATACCTGCGAAAAATATTCGATTGCCCTTCTTTCCCAGTTTACCCTTTCTGAATAAAATTATTGCAATCATTCCCAACTTCCGAACTTTTCGATTACCTAATTTGCATAATTACATCAGACCACAATACCGAAGTTTTCCCTTATTTTTTTATATCTTGTCCTCGAAAACCGTAATCAAAAATACAATAATTCAATCGAAGAAACAAGCTTGAGTTTCAGTAGGTCACAGTGATTAATGAATATTCATATAGTATCCCCATCCAAATTCATGGCACTCTTAATTAAAACACTTCATATGACGCATGCTAATTCTCTGAGGGATTTTCGCATCGCCCTGGGACTAGCTATACTTTACGACATGGTTCCGATGGAGATATTTTCGCGTTTGTGTTTTTGCGAAAAGTGGCAAACACGGAATATAGGTGACATATCCGGTAATTGAGCGGGGAGTAATATTTTGCGCCAATGAAATATATCAGGAGCATCAACGAGATTATGACGTCATATCGGTACCGCATCACGTTTCCTTCTTTTTGATGATATAAAATTATATTGCTTCAACTTGCATCAAAGTCAGGAATATGGAATTGAGGGATTAGACCCAGTACTACGAAATATTTTTCGAAACATTTGAAATTGTCACTTTGAACTGACAATTGTCACTTTGAACTGGCAATTGTCACTTTGAACTGGCAATTGTCAATTTGAACTGGCAATTGTCACTTTGAACTGGCAATTGTCACTTTGAACTGGCAATTGCCGCTTTAAACTGGCAATTGCCACTTCGAACTGACAATTGTCTCTTTGAACTGGCAATTGTCACTTCAAACTGACAATTGTCACTTTGAACTGTAAATTGTTACTCAAAAAATATATTTATTGCCAACTGCATGCATAAATATTGTTTTTTTTTGCCAGTTCAAAGTGACAATTACCAGTTCAAAGTGACAATTGTCAGTTCAAAGTGACAATTGTCAGTTCGAAGTGACAATTACCAGTTCAAAGTGGCAATTGCCAGTTCAAAGTGGCAATTGCCAGTTCAAAGAGGAAATTGCCAGTTCAAAGTGACAATTGCCAGTTCAAAGTGACAATTGCCAATTGAAAGTGGCAATTGTCAGTTCAAAGTGACAATTTTCAGTTCACTTCTACGCCTTCGTACAGTACAGCCAGAATATTCTTTTAATTTTGAAGTAGTTGTGACAGCTTTTTATTGACATATGTCTTGACAGTAATATTCAGTAGTAATACCACAAGTGATTGAATTTTCGCGATAAGTCTGTCGATTCATATCTGAACGAGTCCGCAGGACTCGTTCTAGTTTGAGGCATTCTCTCTCCTGGATATTTGCTTTCTGTTCTATTTCAATCAGTTGTTGTTGCTTGACTTCGGCGCAGTATATATTAATTCTGTCTGGCTCTCCCTGGCAAGCAAGTGGTACCGTGGTAATCTCCGTGGCGTGATAGCCAGCCTTGCCGATCAATAATAATAAAAAACAATAATGAGTTTTTTTCACTTTGAATGTAAGTCTGATATTGCCGCTAGATATCTGATTTCCGTAGTAGGCTGGATGCTGCAGTTATTGTGAAAACCTGTTAAGTTCGAAAAGGTGAAATACTAACCTTTCATCACAGACAGTTAAAGAGATAGTTTCAACACAATCACTCAATCAGTCGAGCATTGAAACAGCTCTTGATATCTATTGTATCATTGAGTTATTACCTTTTCTTTTAACCGATACCATTCCAAAAAATCATATACAAGACAGTGCCCAGGCAGTTCATTGATATACCCTCAGCTGATATTTCTGTAATTTCTTCATGGATTTTTTTCAATCTAGTCTTCGAATCGAATTGTAAAATCTTGTGATGTGCATCATAATGTTCAGGTCAATTTTGACAGTGTATACATTTCTCAGCAACTATTTTCACGTGTCAGTATGTATGTATGTATTCCACTGGTGACAACCTTTATAAAATCTGCTGAGGCTTAATTGACATTGACTCGATGAATAATTGAACACAAACATGAAATAACGTTATCCACAAACAAAATTACTGCATTGATCTCTCTGGTGTTCGGTTGTTTGAATAATATAACATTGGCTGATTTGAATATCATAAATAATTCCGATGAAATACAAGTATTATCACGTTACTCGTTCATTAGAGTATTTTAAAAATAAGTCAACATTTGAATATATTTCAAAATATCGTCACTTCCGTTGTAACTGAGAGGTGAAACGTTCTCGGGCATTATCATTTGAATCACTCCAATAAAACAAATCCACTTCACTCATAATTCAATAATACAGAGAATACTTCGTAGTTTTATAACAAGTACGCGAACAAAATGACATGTTTCAAAAAAATGAAAGGATACATTCGAAATTGTTATCATCAGTAGTTCTGGCCAGAATCCTACAAATCAAAATGATAATTTTAAAGTTAATAATAAATATTTCTGGCCAACAAACGTTGTCTTGAAATGGACCAACTCAAATAATCCTCATTGGAACTGACCTCATTGAATGGTGGAAATTTAATTCATGATTTCCCCTATACATATGGAACATATAAATAAATGGCAAACATTTTCGTTCTTGAAGTCGTCGAAAATTTTTATGAAATTTTATGGAATCGCTTTCAGTTAGATTAATATCATTGTCATGAATGACTGTATCAAATATTGATCAACCCAAATTGCAGTAGTGATCTTTTTTTTCGTTAATATCTTCATTTATGTCCATGGATTTCAGTAAGAATATTTTTGTCGCCAAGTGGGCTCTCAACCACCGTGCTGATCCCCGCTCTTTTCCCGAAGCCAGATTTTTCCCATACTGGCTTCGTACTCACAAAATATTCATAACAATATTGGAATAATTTTCGTTATGAAAGTTTATTTATCCTATGTTATAATGACAGGTTCGATAATTTGCAGACCCAGACTAAAATATCTAAAAACCCTGTTGAATAGACTGATCGATTTATTCACATTTTCTGAAACATATTAATTCGAGGTGTATTTCGGTAGTCGATTCCAGAGATGGCATCTTCATAGGATTCAGTCATTGACAGTATATATATTTTTTTATATACCATATTCCTATGCAATAATTGAAACTTCTATTCATGAAAACTTACCGAACGAAAATAATCGACGATGGCGATAGAAGAAATTAACGCAGAATATTCGAAAAATACATCATGATTTCACTTGTTCTCTCATTAATTAAGCTGGCGAATGTTTCCCGTTTGATCCCACAATTTTCCAGGTATGAGGATTTTTAGGCATCCTAAACCACACCTAGTCACGCAGTGTGGAGTTCCATAACTTGACAACAGAAATCAATCTTTAACAAAAGTAATGTATTCGAAAAATATTGTTGCTATGGTAGTAGCTCAAATATTTTGAATGAACCAAAGAATGTGACTTCATGATAAATCGATCACCACGCTAAATACCATTTCGGAAGTGATATATGCAGTTGTGTGGAGGATTCAAAAACAGTTCAAGCTCTGTCCATTCCCAGTTTGTCAATTTTTTTCTATTCTATTCACAATAGCCGATGGATTCTGTTTTTCTCAGTACGAACATATCCCAATGATTTCAATGCAGAGTATCTCTTTCAACTGAATTACGCTGTACGATTTCGCATTTCTGAGGACGTCTCCTGGGCCCTTCAGTTACTACTGATGATCCTCTCCAGCATGCGACAATACGTTAAACCTTGGACAAAACCAGAAACAATCACATAGCTGTCCTTCACGTCCTTTGTTCCGATGCAGTCGCAAGTATGCTCAAGAGACAATAAGGATCGCATTCCCCATGAATATTTGCGCCGGATTAATATTGACTAGCCATGTACATGTGTAACATATGTGTCCGTATGTAGAGCATGCATACAAAACACGTTGTACCGATTTCCATCCTACATATGCTGGTTTATTGATGCATATTGCGAAAGTGGAAAGAGTGGCATAGATCAAAACGTGCAACGACAGATATTTCATCAATTTGTAAATCTCTTGCATAGGTTTCGAATGTTTGACGTGCTGATGAAAAGTGGAAAAAATATGTGAGAGTATTTATGGCGAAATGGTATAGAATTTTATAGGAGAAAAACCGACGATTCAGTCACCATATCATAGCTTCTTTCGGTCATAATGCTCAGGACTCCTACAATATTTTTTCTGATGTGGATTAGGTATGGTAGGGGTGATAAGTGAAGTTCGTTTTTTTGGTAAACTCTGTTTTTACGATCCTCCCTAGTTTCCAGAGATAACTATAAAAAGGACTGGTTATCAGGGAAAACACTATCAAGACTGCCACACGAACCCGCCCACTGAATTGAGGTTAAAATTGTCATTGTTGGATCCTTGTCACCTCGATCTGAATTTGAGTGAAATTAGAAGCATGACTGGTATTGTTTGTTTAAGTATTTCAAGTTTCCCATTTTCTATTCTCCGTTTCGGATTCTCAGCGGCAGTGAATCCGTTGTGAACGGAAAAATTAAGCCAAGTTTCACTAGTAACGAAACCTATTTTCGTTGTCGAGTCCCACGCCCCAACTGAGCTACTGCGCAAACACCTTTTGCTCCTTTTGCCGCTGATACCATAAAGAGTGCTTCTGTCTATATGACCTGGACGTCCTCTCTGTATTCCTTGCATTATTCTCTTTTTTGATGAACCGTTGTATACTTGTCGATGCCAAACTCCATCACCGTTAAAGACTCATGTAGGTTTTTTTCACCTGAGGCAAATAATTTGAAGTTAAGGGCTATGAGCGCAATGGACAATGATACTAAAGAGGTGTTGTCTTGCGTGGGATATCTTTCGATGAAAAAACTCTCCTTGCAGCCAGAGATTCCTTCCACTGACTGTCCTTACTCATATATCAGTTCACAATCGTGTTCAGATTCCTTTGGGTATTCGTATGTACAAGATGCGAGTAAACATCTTGTACATGCATTCAGGCAAGTTATCGCACTGAAGTTCTTTGGATCTGACAAATTTTCGATTTCAAACAAGAATTGGCTTCTAGAGCAAGTATAATTCTATGTAACTATGTCTTCGGCAGCACCTCAAGATTCTTTTCATGGATAGTCGAAGAATCTGCAGTGGTATTTCACTACCATTAAAGTTAGAACCAATCTTCATCTGATCGAAATGAATTTGGTATAAAAAGAATGGTAAAACGTTGATCTATGTACGTGCTGTTATCTACCCAAAAAATTGCTTCGAAGTAACTGCATTTTCGGGACATTTCTAAAATTGTTTTTTTTGGAAAAGTGGATTGAAAATTCAATTTCCATTACAACACGTACGTAGATTCGAATTTCATCTAGAAGCCTGTCCTTTTTTGAAATCGATAAGATGAACCGTTTTTGAGTTATCAATTGACTCTTTCACCCTTAAAAGCGTCCCAAACGTGATCGCGCTCATGGCCTCCTAATTTGTTTCTTTTGTTCTATTGTTAGGACTTTTCCTTCCGCATCTGCTTGGGCCAGTGGTTGTAGCTTCAAGGACAAGGTGAAAAACTGGCGTGTTCTGATACTATCCATTAAATTCATTATTAAACGAAGTACTTTCAGTTGTAGTTTTCAACTGTGAGTCATTCATAATTTCGAACCCTTGTAGTATGAATAACAGCGATCTTTTTAGATTAGATTAGGTGCTTTCGTGCTACGAGCTTTTACACTGCTAGCTTTTCAGATCTATGGTGTGTGCCCTCGAGATCATTTGAAGTTATTCATCTAGCCCAGTCTTCCTTACGAGACTCCGAAGGCTAGTTCTCTGGGAGCTCTTGGTTTTCTTTCTCCCAGCGTTAAAAACCTTAGAAGCCTTTACAAGCCCTCGCAGTGGCATAGTGTGTGTACTGAAGTTTTATTTCCTATCTGACAGAACCTGCATAGCATTTCTTCCAGCAGTCGGATTGTACTCGTACGTTTGTTGAGCCTACAGTGCCCTGTGAGAAGTCCTACTAGTATTCTAGTAGTGTTCCTCCTCTGGCTTAGTAGATATTCTGCGAATGTTGATCAATGTACTCTTTGGCCTCTCATTCCTTATGAATTGTTCCATCATTCTTGAGACTTCCGTTGGATTCATTATCTGATATTTGTTTTTAGTACAGCTTTTGTTATTCTTGGCCTTAATTGCTCCTTCTCGGGCTGGTGTATCGGCCTCGTCATTGCCTCTATAACCTTGTATCTAGACTACGATCGGTCTGTTCTGACTGTCCAGCTCTTTCAGGGCTTCTGTGCAGTCCCAAACAAGTTTTGAGTTGACTGCTTCTATTGCAGCTTGGCTATCTGAGTATATGACAATGGTTTTTTTCTAAATAACTTGTGCACAATGATGGTGTATCGCGACGATTTCCGCTTGAAATATCGTTGCTTATTTGCCCAAGTTCAAAGAGATTTTTACCTTCGGCTTTGCCGGCTTCTGAACCTTCGTCAGTTTTTTGAGCCGTCAGTGTAGACAGCGATTTCCACATTGATGATGGGAGGTCCCTTCTTCCACGCATCCCTGTCTATCCCTGTATATTATATATGTCTTACGATCAATACAGATACATATGGTGTATCACCTAAAATACGACGAACACGTTGAAAATCAGATTTAGGCCAATCTACTAGAAAATATTGAAAAGGAAATAAAGACCATTTACTCTAGGTTGACCAATAAATACGGTTCATTCCCATTTATCAATACAGTGACTCGATGTGAGAGAATGTTAAAATATATTGGTTATGTATTCAGAAAGCTGTTCAATTCTTCACGATGTTATTCTGGAGGAGACGTAGACAGGGTGTTTCCAAATAAATTCGAAAGTTTTTAGAGGACGCTTTCCTAAAATTAAAGAAGACCTTTCAAGTGATAGTTAGTCGATAAAAAAATAAAACGCAGTATAATGTATAGCTGTCACGATGTGTTTGCACGAATTATGGATTCTGCAACGGGATATGGAAGGGATTCGCCTCAAACCTCACATTCTCCACTGGGCCTACACGGCGGTAATAATAAGATCCAGAATCCTATATGGAGGTCGAAAGTAGACCAGATAATCACAACCAACAATGGCAGAAAAATCTGAAGACTGGTAAAATAACCGACGCAATTAGAATGATACTCTCAGTAGCCCTAGACACGCTTATGGGTCAGCCGTCGCTTCCAACTTGTCCAAAGAAGGAAGCGATGGCGTCCTATCTCATAATACACTAAGAGAGCTGGCGGTGAGAGGCGTACACTGGACATACTGAAATTGTTATGGTAGCGGAGATAGAATACATACTATTCGCTCTCACTGGAGATACTATACAGAAGAGAGTTGAAAAAGGAATGGATGTTTTTTTCCCAGAAAAACTGGTCTATTTTACAGACGGGTCCAAACTGAAGGAGGGACAAGCTGGAGCAAGAGTTAACCTCGGAAACGGAAAGAAGAGCCTTTGAGATAGAATCTCCTACAAACAGTTTTTTAGCAGAGGTGTATGCCATCCTGGAGGTAAACAGAATAAAAAGTGGGAGGTCCCGACTAGATATAAATATGTGTGCTCTGAACGCAACCATGACTAGATCAAAACTGGTTCAGGAGTGCAGAGATGCCTTTGAGAGTCTTGCGACTGAGGAAAAATAACGCTGATGTAGGAACTGGGCCATGCACGGATTGAAGTTAAGTACCAGGCAGACCAGCTAGATGAGCAAGAAGCGGGCAACCCTACTACCCGCCTTCGGCAGCGAATGATTGAACCGTTGATATATTAGGAAAATATTGGATATAGATGGACGACTGCAGTAAGTAATGATATCGAGGCCAGACAAGGCAAAAACGGCCAAGATACTGAAACTAAGCCCCAAAGAACTCGTAACTCTTGGTGGCCAATGCGTCCTCAGGAGTCACCTGGCTCTTATCATAGCTAAAACAGACCAACTATGAGCGGAATGTGTAGAGGAGGATGACTTCTTCCAGTTTCAATGTGCCAATGTGGTATGTAAGGCAGGCTAAGACAAAACTTCTTCGGAACTGCCACTTTTAAGGAAAAGAAAAGGCACTCCTTGCAATCATAGGATACTTGGACATTTAAAAGAAGGTATCCACCATGGGATGAGTGAAAATGCCGCGGTTTGCGTAAAGGGCCCACTATGGCCGAGTAGCTGACGCTTGCGTCCTTCACCCATTACCATCACCATTACCAAAGGTTTTAAGCAAAATACTTCAACCGTTCTTAGGGAATTGATTCGGCTTTATATTCAAATTGACACGGAATGCTTTTCGGCGAAGGCGGCAGAATTAGTTCTCCGTTGGATATTTGCTAACGAATTACCAATCGTTTTGGGTTTTTTGTGATTGGATTGTGTGATCAATTTTTCTTTATTGATAAATGGTCTTTCGTCAAGTAGCGTCGTTCATTCTCTAGGAAATTTTCATTGTCTCCTTCTCTATCAGAATATATTGTACAACAAACTGCACTCAATCGAATCAAGGAATTTGTTCTATTAAAAAAGCAGCGCTCATATCGTACGATCTCTGTTCACTCCCACACAGGTTGAAAATAATCCCTAATAAAAAAACCACCACCGGCTGCCTCATGTTCACGCCACTTTGGTGATTTCACATTTCAGAAAACACGTTTTCCACGATATACAAATGAATGTTCGTGAATTAATCCTACCTGGGTCTGAAAACGACGACCCGCATGTCTGCTCCGCATGCCGTTTGGTATGAACTCTGTTTTCCATTGTTTGGTTGCTGCGTCCAATGAACATGAAGTGATAGTGGGATTTCTGTGTATTATTTTGCGTCTTTTTTACTTGTTTAGTGAAATGGAACATGGCAGTAATCTTCTGCGTCGGATTTTATCATGATTGTTCGGGTGTAATGGATTTCTACCGATGGAAATATGTTCAGTTTGATCGCTGTGCATTTTTTTGTGCCCGACTGATATTATAAAAAAATTTCAAAGCTTTTCACTGTCTGAGTTCCAATTTTTATCGAAGTTGCTCCAACACTAACTGTACTTAGTTACATTCATTCAGTAGGGTGTATTAGGGTGGATATAAACGAAATTAAAACATCATATTTTTTGTTTAAGGAATACCCAAAGAATATTTTCTTGGTACCACGCAATTTGTTGTATTCATTATTCGTGTGGTGCATATATTGCAGCAGCACTCAGTGGTAAGTGCATCACTTACTTCACCAGTCATTTCGGATTCTGTCAGAATGAGAGCTTGAAAATCATCTGCAGCTGACAAGGGAGTTTTTCATTTCACGTTTTCTCCAGTTATTTACAACAACAATTAATAAACTGAAGAAGTCAGGGATGTTCTGGTTTGCTTTCAATTGCATCTGCAGCAGTCACCTTCAGTGACTTGGTGAAACTACTCTTCCTTCAACTGAAACTGAAGCTCTCGTTCCTGGCACGTCACTCAATTCGCTGTTTTGGCGCGTACTTTCTGCGATGGTGGATTCGCGCGTACTTCTTGATCAATTTGAGTGACATGGCTTCGTTTTGGAGCATTTCAGTTCTGTGTGCCAGGTCTTTGGTAGATATGTTCTCTCTTCCTTTCCATTGAAATCTTCTTATTTCAATGTCTGATGAATACATTCTGGTTGGATCATGATTGAACGTTGCTAGCATCTCGATATTTTCAAATTGGACCTTGTGTTCTCCGTCGGACAATGCATGTTAGGCGACTGCGGACTCCTTAATTTGCCGAATGATTCATTTGGTTTTTGGCACATAAGTGAAAACTACTTTGTGTGCTATCTTGAACTAAAATTGTAAATTGGGATATGAGCTGCATCTTTTAGATTCAGGTGACACAGCAGAAACGGCCCATCATGTTGAAATAATGGCCTGGCTGTCTGAATAAATGATCAAAACAATCCAGATAATAGGAGTCTCAAACTCCACCAACTTTGTTAGTAGAATAGCTACTCTTTGATAACGTAACAATTGGTAACACTGGTAACATTGACGTGAGGAAGGGATGAAAAATTTATAGATGGTTAAATTTTTATGTTGAATATCATCCGATTAGGATTTACAAATAACTTTTATGAAGAGGTAACTATCTATTCAAAACTCATAGTGGATTTCATTGGAATACTAATTTTTGTCATGTATAATGCTTTTGAAATTATTTTATTTCCAATGATTATTTAAATGGCGTCATAAGACATATTTTACAACAATTTTTTTTTTATGTGTATAGTTCTGCCAGAAAGCTTTTTGGCCGATTACCAGAATAGCATAGACCAGAACAGATATAGCTTCCTATGATAACTGGCTGAATTACACACTGAATCAGGTGTCCAGAGCCAGGTGGTGGGTTCAGAAGTGTTCCAGAGCTGCAACCACACCATATAAAAACCAAGAAACACAAGAGGAGCTTGAAATATAACATATTTTCACAAGAGAAGAGTTTGGTTTTTTCTAATCAAGAGTACTATAACCTATTAGTTGTGAAGAGCATGTGAGGTTTGAATGCATTTAACCCAATAATTTTTCAAAACAAATTATTTCATATAACTATCAATATCCATAAATTTTGGATCCTCCGTAAAAATCGTAGAAGGGTTATGTGAAGTGGGACAAAATACATTTCAGGTACTCAGATACTCACATGTTATATTTGCATGAGGAAGTCTTCAGGAACCATATACACTTTTTCTTTTCCTTCTACTATAATTTTTAGCGAAGTTATGACAAATTTTATTTGAATGAAGCGAAGAATTTGTATATAAGTGTATAAATTTATTATTTATTGCAAAGCGCTTTCGACTTGCGTCATCTTCAGTGCTTACTAGTCAGGCAACAGGAAGTATGGAGATTTGTAAAAAAATTATCTGTTTAAATTTGAAACTTATTTAAGTCTAAAAACCAACGAAATGCATGTTGGAGTTATAAGGCATGTGGATATTTCAATTGAATGAATCGAAAGCGCTTTGCAATAAATAATAAATTAATACACTTATATAAAAATTCTTCGCTTCATTCATTACTAACAAGTGTATTTAGCTTCCCGCATTCATTCAAATCTTATTTTCCACCCTGCCTGAACTTGCAGTGGCGGGTTAGCGCGAGCATGAAATGTGACATCGGCGTTAAACCACCTTTTCTGAGAAAATGAGCGTATTTCATTAAGTATTACTGAAAATCATTCTTGTGGAGAATTGAATTATCTCTCAACCTATATATTTCCTGAAATAACGACAAAAAAAATATATTTTCTTTAAATAAAAAATTTTTTAGGTTCCGCCCCTGATTTTTTGGTAAACAATTTTTTTTTAATAATAAAACATGATGTAGACATGTCATGTGCCGAGTTTCAGAGTGCTACAATTCATTCTTCACTTTTTGCTTGACTTTATCTGTCGTTACTGTATTAATAAGGTTTAGGTGTAAAAAGGGAAAATAACCGTATAACACCAACAATTATTATTCTGATGATTATTTGGAAATTCGAACACGAGATGTATGTACATACTGAATTCCAAACCCAGAAATCAGATGCATCGTTAATATCGAAGCCATTCATAATTATTATTTCGGTTATTCTCAAACGTATTCTCGTGTAGTCCTGACACAAAATCAGGATTCCCACTGCGCCAGGAAAGCGTACTTCCAGAAATACATTTTCCATAAAAGCACCTTCCAAAGCTGCTCTACAAATTTACTTTCATAGACGTTAGGGGTTCGCACGAAAAACTATAATGAAGCGATAAATTATACAGAAATGCAAGATAAACGGGGTATGCCATAAATTTTAAATATCAAGGACATGAATTGGTGTAGGCTATACGCCGTTATGTTCCACAGGAGTAGGTAGTTAGTATGTATCGCGCATTAATATGCGTGTTTTAAAACAATGAAGAGCTTGTGTACGAGTAATGCTGTGGTGTATTACTTGTTTCAATTAGTACGGTGGCTGTATGAATGAATTAGTGGGTGGAAATATCGTCGTTATAGATAATTACCTTGTTATGATTGCACGGGAAAAATTAAGTGCTTTCATTATGTCGTTCGAGTGAATGTAGAAAACGTGATTCTAATGGATTTCGAAGGGCGGAAGTGAAATTGAATTTAGAATATTCACCCCAAATCGAATTATTGTGGAAACTTCAAATGTTGGAGAATACACTTTGAGGCACATAGATAGATCTTTATTTATTTATTTATTTATTTATTTATTTATTTATTCATTTATTCATTTATTTATTTATTTATTTATTTATTTATTTATTTATTTATTTATTTATTTATTTATTTATTTATTTATTTATTTATTTATTTATTTATTTATTTATTTATTTATTTATTTATTTATTTATTTATTTATTTATTTATTTATTTATTTATTTGTCCACACAAGCCTATTGGCTTTTTTACATGGATCAACTCTTATAAATACATGTATATGAAATTTCACAATAACAAACGTTTACTTATACCATTATCAGAACTGTAGGAGAAAAACAATAATTATAGAAAAAATACAAGACAATCGTAAATCTTGGCGCTTGAACTATGTTAGCTATTTAGGAGGAAAAGTTGATTATATGGGTAGTGATCAATCTATAAAAGACAGATTGAGTTAGAGTCCAGTCGAGGTTCAATATTTCATCAAGATTATTGGCTAGTCGCAAAATGATTGGAAGTGGAGCTCTGCAGTCTGAGATTGATAACGATATATTAAACGGTCTCGCATAACGAGTTCCGCGCGAAGGTACATCAAAGACATGATTTCGAGCGAGTTTATTTCATTGTTTATAACTTTATACAAAAACATCGTTGTTACCAGACTTCTTCTCTGTTCTAAAGCTAAAATCTTGAATTCATTTCTTAGTTATGTCGTGCGCACTAAATTATAGTCAGGCCATAGGTGATATTTTTTTAAATATAAGTTTAGGTCTTATCAAGGTGTAATAAAGTGATTTGATTGTATCTACATTATTGAAACTATGAGTTTGTCTAATTAAAAATTCCAGCATGCGATTTGCATTTCTAACTATTTTTGAAATATGACTGGTGAATGAGAAAACATTGTTGTACTCTGTGGTACGTTATATCAATAAATGCCGTTTTTTACCTCTCCGTTCATTGGCAAAATACATTTTTCATCGTGGCAATGAATAAATATTCACTGACTTTTGTAGGTATTTATTGATACAACGAATTCAAGTTTATTGAGATCAAAGATGATCGTTTCTTACATTTATGAACAGTTTTCGTTGCTCCTGAGGAAAAGTTTATTGAGGTGAGAAAAGGGGTACACTGAGATCAATGATGATCTAATTTCAGACCTATCAGAACATATTTTGTTACGGCTTTGAAAAAGATTATTGAAATGAAGAAAAAAGTACATTGGAGCAATGTATATTATTTCATGAAAAAAATGTGGTACATAATATCAATGAATACCGTTTATTACCTTTCCCTTCATTGGCACAATTAACTTTTCATCGTGATAATGATTAAACATTCACTGATGTACGAAGGTATTTATTGATACAATTAATTCAAGTTCATTGAGATCAAAGTTGATGGTTTTTTATATTTATGAACATGTTTCGTTGCTGCTATGGAAAGGTTCATTGAGGTAAGGAGTTCATCACATCAATGAACGTAATTAATGGTCCCAGAGATAATTTTATTCTTACAATCAATCCAAGTTTATCGAAATCAATGATAATCTATTTTCAGATCTACACACAGGTTTCATTGGGGCTATGGAAAGATCATAGAAGGTGTAACGAAGTTACCAAGTCCCAGTTTTGTTAGGCAGATAGAAGCAACATTTGTCGTGATATTGAACATTCATAAAAGTAATATCACTAACATATAATTTGTTCAATGAAACTCAATCGGCATTACCATTCATGTACTAAAGAGAAAATTCTTTTATTCTCTTAGTGTAGGAGAAATGTTAAAGTTGGTCTTGAACAATCTTCCTAGTAAAGTATAATGAGTTTTCTCTACAATGAAATACAATGTTAATCAAGATATTTCGAAACTCTGGATGTGAATACAAAAAATGTGCTGCAATGTGATTTTGACAAATGACAAATTTTAAAAAGTTTTAAAAAATTTTGACAAATTTTAACAAATGTTGTACCCTCTGGTTGAATTTTGCCTTTCAGAGAAATTAAAAAGAGTGTGGCAAGGAAGCAGTTATTTTAATGATGTATTCCCAATCGAGGATCAATTGAAAAGTTGATGTCAAAGCTATAAAAATGAGTTAATGGTAAGGAACTAATCAACTTGGCTATTCTGCATTCGATATCGACAAGAACAATGTGCGTGTAAGAGCAAAAGTAATTTAAAAATAATCAAATAGTTTTTCTCGATAGCAAAGTGGTTTCGAAAAAATCAACATTCACCAAGTATATCGTGATTATAATGCGGTGACATGCCAAATCTGATGGTTGCAAGTTTGATTAAATGGTTTCATACAACGGGTAATAATATGACTTACGGTAATTGTAACGGCTTTGGGCAAGGTGGAAAACAAATTCTTTGATGAAACTGTTCTACCATCAGCATCGGCATCAGTTCATCTGAAATCTGAAAAAAGTGTATTTACTGCGGAATCAGAAAATACCAGAGTAGAAAGTTCACTTTTGAATGGTACCCAAACCGAAGTTTTCCTGCAAACTTTGAAAATTGAATTGTTAATTGATAGTAAAGTTTGTCAGACTAGATTGCTGTTTGATGATGGTTCACAGAAATCATATATACCAGTCGAATAGCCGATATGCATAGTACCAGAGCGAGTAGAGAACAGGATCCATAGCCTAGACTGATACTGGCAATAATAATTATTCATGTACAACTAAGAAATATCTATCGATGAATATTTCAGTCGCACTTGGCTGCATTTATAAAATTACATGATATTATGCAATAGAGAACTGTCAGTGACGTAATTTGACAGTTGTCAAACATTCTATGGGGGACAAACAAAGCCATTTTCCATAAGACTATGCGTGTCCTTTTTGTGGATTTTCTGCAAAAAACATTTCTAAAAATACGTTCTTGGCATTTTAGTGAATATAAATTCATTGAATAGTCTTTTCGATTTGAGGACATAAATCATGGAGACTTGTGCTGTTATGGGTTGTTATAACCGATCCGATCGGGACCAACACGCGAAATTTCCAAATTTCTTTCTATACAAACAAGGCAGCGACAGGTAGAAACTGCTGGAGTATATTGACATACTAGTACATTGACATACTGGTACAATATTGTCAAAATATTCAAATAATAATATTGGCGAGAAAAAAGATTTGAACATTCGGCGATATTGGTCCAATATTCAAAAAATAATATTGGTCTAATAATATTCTCGATGCAATATTGGCCTCAAAATGTTAGGCTATATTAGTACCATATCGTTGTAGCTCACTTAAATGGGAATAATATTGGTAAAATATTAAATCGTAATATTGGCGAGATAAAATTATAATTATTTCGGGATATTGGCACAATATTACTTGGACATTAAACAAATAATATCAGTGAGATACTGAGAAAGCAATATTGGCCTCAAAATGTTTAGGGATATTTGTACAATATCATTTGCATATATTGGTAAAATATTCAAAGTGAATATGTTGTCTTGGAAACATTGATGAAATATTTCCAGAAAATGTCGAAAAATTTAAAAATTCTACAATTTCGTTTCTACTTCAATTTACCACTGAGTAGATTCACTTGTAAACGCATTGTGAGAAGCCTTATTTAATATATGTTACTATGATTCAGCTGTTGTTCCATATGTGGGGCCACCTAGCGGTTTCTTACCCAAGTTTGATCATGATTCATTTCAATAATGTTTATTGAATATTTGGCCAGTATTCAAATTTCAATCCTAGTGATAAATGCATTTTGTAATATTGTATCAATATTTTCTTTCAAATATTGGCGTGAGGTTTTCGTAACAATCTCAATCAATATAGGGTCAATTAATTTTTAGAATATGGATTAAATAATTTTCCGCCAATGAGCTATCAAACTTGGATATACAATATTGTTTTTTATCTCTAAAATCGATATGAGAGTAATATTGAAATTGCAATATTGGAGCTAGATGCTGGAAACAATATGTAGGCAATATCGCACTATCAAAATTGGTGAAAATTATTGAACCAATATTGACCCAATATTTCATGAAACAATATACATTCAGAACAGTTATTGCCATTTGAACTGAGCCACCCAGTATAACGGTGTAATTACCTGGATGAAAAGAGGGAAATCAATTTTTCCCGAAAACAAGCTTTCACTTCGTCGCGTTATTCATGATTCATGCTGGGGTAATTCCCGTAAAGTGTTGGGAGAAAGGTAACACTGTTTCCAGGGGGAGATAAAAGAAAAGTTTCCTCGGCTGGGTAATGTAAAACTTCACAAACTGAATAAAACTTGATCTTCGGGAGCGTACCTAATCATTTACGACTGGTATGTGTTAGTTTTCCAGATGGGACTTATGAGTTGGGAGGAAATATGTGTTTAGAAACTCGGGAACTTCAGAATAGTTTTCTAGATTTCTCTCGCACTCATTTCTTTTGTCTCGCAAGTGCGCTGGAAAAATTCAATAATCAAAAATATTGGAAACATTGAACAAAATGTATTTTGACCGGCTAAATCCGAATATCGAGGGTAATAAGCCGTGAAAGCATCTGGAAAATTTTTATGGACGATTTTCCGAGGGAAATCGAAAAATCTATTTTTTCCAAAAACAAATGTTGTCATAATATTTTGCATAAAGTTCTCTACAAAAAAGGTATTAACAAGTTTTTCTTTAAAATGTACCGTTTTCGAGTAAAATGTGCTCGAAATTCGAAAAAATGCGATTTTCTCAATTTTCTGTGCTCTCTCATTCAGTCACATAATGATATTTTCACACGAATCCACACGAATGATTTTTTCAAAAATGTATCTTTTGTTATTCATAGTCGAGACACATATGAATAATTTGGGACAAGGTGTTATTTATGTAATAAGGATCATAAAGACGATCATTATGGTACAAGTCGTGAATGTTATCGGGCGAGGCGTAGCCGAGTCCGATAACACGGCGTGTGCCATAATGATTGTTTATGATTCGTATTACATACAAAATTTTATCTGATGGCATTTATATCAATACATTTTCGAAAAATTAAAAACTGCATTTTCGACATGTCACAATGACAACTAGTTTTAAAGGAGTAAGTATTGTGTAGTTTCAAATATTAGTAGGTGAGTGAGCTGTGCTTTGCCATTTCCTTGACAACGTCATCAGGTTGTAACGGCAATATTTATTTATCGCTGTCAAACTCAATAATTATTGTCAGGTAGAATTTAATATAATTTAAAAAATGAGTGATTCTGAAGCTGATAGTTTACCTTCTGATTAGGAAGAAATGTCGAAGAATGGTGTTCTGCTAAAAAAATCAAGAATATCACTCATGAAAAAGTATTGTTGGCTTACTTTGAATGCTTATCTAAGGAAAGAAAACCATCTTCTCTTTGGTCGTATTATTCGATGATAAGAAGTATTTTATCAACAAGAAAAAACGTTGATATTAGTAAGTACCTACAGCTGGTTGCATTAGTAAAACGTAAATCAGAAGGTTACAGAGCTAAAAAATCCAAAATTTTTACTAAACAAGATGTTACAAAGTTTTTAACGGAAGCATCAGATGATACATACTTATTTAATAAA
Source organism: Chrysolina haemoptera (assembly GCA_958298965.1). Lineage (NCBI taxonomy): Eukaryota > Metazoa > Arthropoda > Insecta > Coleoptera > Chrysomelidae > Chrysolina > Chrysolina haemoptera. Next base: position 6,464,523 of record OY282590.1, on the reverse strand, counting down.
GTTGCCATGATAATTGGACTAAGTGGAGCATGCAGAAGAGAGGAATTGACAAATATGCTTGTTGAAAATGTAATAGATGAAGGATCCGTTTTTAGAATTACATTACCGAATACAAAAACAAAGGTAATGCGAGAATTTTTTGTAACTTCGGGGAATATCCCATGATTGAATATGGTAGAACTTGTCAGACAATATGTGAAAATACGACCTTGCAACACAAACCATCTACGTTTTTTTGTCACTTATAGAAATAAGAAATGCACAAAACAACCCGTTGGAATACATACCTTTGGTAAAATGCCAAAACTTATTGCCACTTTCTTGAATTTACCTCGCCCTGAAGAATATACCGGACATTGTTTTCGGCGATCGTCTGCTTCATTTTTGGCTGATTCTGGAGCTGATCTGTATATCGTGAAACGCCATGGCGGATGGAAAAGCAATACTGTCGCTGAAGGTTACATCGAAAATTCGAAAGAGCAAAGGAAAAAAATATCAGAAGCAATTTTTGGTGCCAACAACCAAACAGGATTACAAGTTTGCCAACAATCATCAACTACTGATGTAAAAACTGTAGAATCCATTGGAATTAATATTACAAATTGTAGTAATTGTTCTTTTACCATTTATAATAAATAGTTTTGTACATAGTTTTGCATTTTGAATAAACTTTTTTGATCAAACCATTACATGTTTTCCTTATAGAATTTCATTATGGTACTTAGTACCATAATGAATTCATTATGGTACTTAGTCCCATAATGAATTAATTATGGTACTTAGTCCCATAATGAGCTTCCTTATGTCATCAAAATTGAGTGACATAACGTTGTCATTATGACATACCATCAGATAAATATCATTACATAACAACAACTTGGGTGATGCCGTGGCGCTTCATGGGCTACGAAAACCCTCCCTGCCACCGGACTATATACTTTCCGAAACAACAAAAAAAAAATAGAATTTTTTCTAATACCAATTTTTTTGCATTCCTGATTTTTCGATAAAATTTTATTTTTTTAACAATTCATAATGTCAAGAAGTCATGTGCCGAGTTTCAAAGTGCTACGATTCATTTTTCACTTGTGGCTTACATTTGTCTGTGTTTACTGTACTAGATTGAATTTTCGTATTTATCTATCTGTTAGTGCACTACAAAACTTTGGCCAAAGCGTAATTCCAACCTTTGAGTTTGATACGCGGAGTTATCTGCGGATTTTGCTCTCTAAAGGTGCACGCGCACTTAGAAGAAGCGTCGCGAACGGAAGCGACGCGAAGAAAATTGTGGATTTTTCACCCGAAAAATTTACATTATGTTATATGATAGCCCGCGCACTACAGCGGCGCGAAGCGAAGAGGCGCGAATTCTCCTCGGATCAACTAGGAGTCGTTTTTCTTGACGCTTCGCCTCAATGCGCGGTGACAGGCGGCAAGAAAATTCAAATATTTGTTGATTGTTGTCTCATATTTTAGTTTTCAGCAGTATTTGGTAGGAGGTGGTGTTTAAGTTGGTGGCAAATTTTGTTCCTTTGCAGTATCTAGCCGTGATACAGAGACATTGAGCACAAAGCTCATTTTTATTCTTTTTTATTTTGCCTAAGATCATTGAACAAAAAATGATGAAATTTATAGTAAATGCCTCTTTTTTGATATACAGAGTGGGCCATTGAAAACGAAACAGCGGCTCTGTAGGTCGACAGAACCGAGTTATATAAAAACGCTCGGAAACGTCAACCACATTTTCGAGGGGGACATCGTTCGCGATGAAATTCACCCGAAATACATTCCATCCCTCGGAGCTGTGACTGCCACCCCTAAATTTTTAAATGGCAACATATGGCAAGTGATACCTCATTTGAAAGGTATTTTCCTTCTTAATATCAAACAACAAAAATAAATCAATTCCATCGATTCGTTTTCGAACTTGAAGTTGGGAAATCACTTTTTATTCACTCAATCAATAAAAACAATATCTGATAAAGCAACTGTCGCAATAATTATTATTGTCAATGAATTAAATGTTCAAACTGTCTACCACCCATTTCCATACAATAGTACAAGTTCTGCTCAAAATGAGACCTCACATTTCGTAGCATTTCCGGCGTTATTCGACGGCATTCTTCAATAATTCTACGTCGTAATTCTTCCAGAGATTCTGGTTCGGTTGCATAGATTTTGTTTTTCAAGTGACCCCACAGGAAAAAGTCGAGTGGGGTTAAATCTGGAGATCTGGCTGGCCACTCTATAGCGCCTCTTCCAATCCAACTTCCAGGAAACATTCTATCCAAAAACGCCCTAACAGGCTGTGCATAATGTGGAGGTGCCCCGTCTTGTCGAAATTTCAAGTGGTCTTCCTGGTAACGATTGTCATTTTCAATGATGTCTACTAATTGTGGATAAACAAATTCATTCAATAATTCCAAATAAGTTTCTCCTGTCAGGTTACCGTCGAGAAATACTGGTCCAATCAAACGGTCCCCAAAAATACCGGCCCAGACATTGAGTTTTTCGGGAGTTTGAGTATGGACTTCGTGGAAAACATGTGGATTGGCATCTGACCAATAACGACAATTATGACGATTCACAGTCGAATTCAAAAAGAATGTAGACTCATCAGAAAAGCAGATGTTGAAAAGAAAATTCTCATCAGCATCTATTTTCGTAGTCATAATTTCACAAAATTCCTGTCGCCTATCAAAATCATCTTCATTCAATTGGTGTACCAAATGTATTTTGTAGGAGTGAAGTTTATGATGTTTCAGGATTCGGCGGATACTGGTTCTACTAATATTGGTAACACTTGCCAATTTCCTTGTGCTCAATGTTGGGTCTGCATGAACTTGTCCTAAAAGTGCAACTTCAACAGGTTCATTTCTCACAGGAAATTCACGTTCTGGGTCTCGTTTCTTGTTGGCTACTGATCCAGTTTGACGAAACTTTTGCACTAATTCTAGAACGTATTTTCTAGCAACAAGTTTATCTGGATGCGTTTCATTGAACAAATTAGCTGTACGGTTACCGCATTCATCATTCTTCAAAAAAATTGTTATTATTTCAACTCTTTCCGCGATCGTATACACCATTATTGAGGAAATATTCAGCAGCTGTAATTCACTCTAATGTCGTTCAAACAACGATCAGTTTGACATTGCCAGACGTCCAAAATTGCGATTTGGCGAAAAAAATTATCGCATACATGTTTTTGTTGTACGCGCATTGGAGTCGAATTCGAGAAAACGTCTTTTTATCGATTCTCAAGAACTTTAACATTTTTTCGATCAAGTAATTGAAGATGAAATAAGAATTTGAAGCGGAATTGCATGTTATTTGTTGGTAAACAGTTAGATCATTTAATTCCTTGACAATGATAATTATCTTTAAACAGTTGCATCGTTAGATCTTATTTTTATTGATTGAGTGAAAAAAAAGTGATTTTCCAACTTCAAGTTCCTATATCTCGGAAACGAATCAATAGAATTAATTTATTTTTGTTGTTTGATATTAAGAAGGAAAATACCTTTCAAATGAGGTATCACTTGCCATATGTTGCCATTTAAAAATTTAGGGGTGGCGGTCACAGCTCCGAGGGATGGAATGTATTTCGGATGAATTTCATCGTGAACGATGTCCTCCTCGAAAATGTTGTTGACGTGTCTGAGCGTTTTTATATAACTCGGTTCTGCCGACCTACAGAGCCGCTGTTTCGTTTTCAATGGCCCACTCTGTATATGTTATGAGCACAGCATATTTTCTTGTTTTTTTCTTCTTTTTCTTCCATAGTGGCAATTAAACTCAATACAAAGAAATCCTCTTCTGATGAACTGCTCATCCTACCTCACTCGACAACGTACTGCGATCATTCAAATGCTAAAGTAAAAATATTCGCGCCGTGCCGTTCGAAACGTGACGCGACGCTCCGCCCCAGGGTGCGGACATCAGCTGAATGAAGCTTCGTCTCGCGCCGCTTCGGCTCGCGACGCTTCGGCTAAGTGCGCGTGAACCTTAACTCGTGGTGTTGTACATAACGTCATCGGTCATCGGTTTAAAATTGATCCTATGCCAATCATTAGAGGAGTTTTTCATAACAAAAATTAGATTAGGAAATTGACTATGCCATTACATGGAAGACAGTCTTACTTATATTTTGTTATATTTTGGACACACAACTGTCATTTACTAATTTATTATAAACATTTAAATACAAAAATAGTAATTTACGTAACAAGTCCGGAAAACACAATTTTTTTGGACGTGTGGACAAGATTCTACGAGCGTAGCGAGTCCTGGAAATCTACGAGTCTAAAAAAACTGTTTTCGGACGTGTTGCGTACACAATTTTTTCGGCAACCGTGTACAATAACAAATCGAAACACATTTATTTTTCATGGAAGAATCTTGGTGGAAGAAAATTTGGAACATTTTAATTCTAAATCTTCTAAATCTTATTTATATTAATATTTATATTAAAATTTGAGGATTTCCCGGACAAGTCCGGAAAGTACGTACTTCCTGGACTAGTCCGGGAAGTGATACTTTCTTAGAGAAAAATTGTCCGGGAAGTAGGTACTTTCCGGACGGTTGCCTAAAAAGGTATTTTTCAACTATTCTGCTTATATAATGTGTATATAATCAAACTTGTATATGTGTATAAAATTCAATTCTAAGCAACTTTTTCAAATCACTTTTTTTGATATCTAGCCATTTTACTCCACTTTTTGCGTTCTCATAGTAATTTTTTTCAATTTGCCGCCATACCAGCGATCACGTGACATATGTCAAAATCGATTTTTAGGTTATCGGACATGCACAAACTTTTACCAAGAATCTTTTTTCTAATACTCTAATAATAAACTTTTTTCCCATATGGTATATACTTTTTGGCGGTCACTGTATAAACTCGGTAGGTAACATCATAGCAACGGTGTCAACAAACTTTTTCAATTCAGTGTCATTTCAATTAATGTTGACATTAACCGATACGTCAAGAACATGACATCTCTTCACTTTCCTCTAATTTTCACTTATCAAATATAAATAATCGCCCATTTAGTTTCATCAATTGTAATAATGTTATTATCACATACAATCTTCATTCAATCAATAAAGATTTATAATAGAATATTTCATAATTTTTGTCCTAGTTATTAATAGTGTAGCTGCGGTAATGTTTGATTTTTATTTTATGTCCCTAGGGATTTGAAATGCAACTTTATCTCCCTAGGGGCTGATTTTAGTCCCTGTTATACGGGACTAAAGTTGGCACTTTAGTACCGGAAGTGCAAAAAATATAAGTAGTAACATTTTTGCTCGATTATAACGAAAATCATGGTAGAAATTAATTTTTTCAATAACCTGACATATCCACATGCGGCCTTAGAATTTTCAACATGATTTTCGTCAGAATCAAGCAAAAATATAACTGATTATATTAAAAATGTCTTTACAAAAACTTCCTGTTCCCTGACTTTGGAGCACTGAAGATGACGAAAGTCGAAAGCGCTTTGCAATTTTAAAAATTATACACATCAATACAAAAATGTCTCTTCATTTATTCTACGCAAGTGTATTCAGCTTTCCTCATTCGTCGTCTTCAGCTTTACAATGTTATGAAATAGTTTGAAATGTCATTCAACCATTAAAAAATTAATAGAATTGAAATTGAATGTTTTAGTGCGTACACATACACATACATGACAAGTTGTATTTTTTGTATTTGGAATGACAATGCCTGTACAGTTCGGAATTGATTATCTAATTGACTCTACACTAGATGGAAAATCCATTTCCGTTAAGGAAATTTTCCGCTCATTTCGCCCAACACTCCTTTGATGGTTGTTTTTGAGAATAGTGGGAAATAAATCGTCAGTTAACAATGAAACACTCGACGTGACACGCGGATTACTTTTGATAAAGCGTCACTCTCAAAAGGCATGGTTGATGAGAAAAGGGATGCGGAAGTTCGGGAGTTACCGATATTCCCGTCATAAAGGAGCCCCAACACAAAACATCTTTGTGACCCGAATCGTTATCGAGCAGTGCCTTAGGAATAGAATGGGGTCTGCGACAAGATGGGAGAAATGAAAAATTGATGAACATTTCTGCTGTGTGTTCGCTTGAGGAGTTCTGATCCTCTTTTTTTGTTTTGAGAATCCGTTCGATTGTTTTTATTATATCTAGCTCAAGAATGTCTCCGTCATATTCTACAAAATACTCACCCTTGAGCTCAAATCTAGCCCATTTCCTAAATATGAAATGGCACTCCACTTGATATATTGAAGAGGAGGATATCCTAAACTTCATACAGTTCTTCCTGAAATAGTCAGGAAAATGCAAACGTTTGTGATAATTTTCCAGACCAAGCTGATTTAGTCATAGAATACTCCTTAATTAGGCATTATAAGGTACTTATCAAAGACTATGTAATACTACTTGTCCGCGGACATTCAACAATTTTCCAATCTTTCCGTCAATTTTTTCCAGTCCTTGCAATTTTTTGGAATGACATGCTGTTAAATGTGACATGAGGCTATCGAGAAGACATGTCCTAAGATGCCCAAAAACCCTGGTGTACCGACTTATACCTGCAAAACTGTGGGATAAAACGCGAGACATTCGCTGACTTGATTACGAGAAAACAAATGAATCCGCGGGTTGCTTTTCAAATATCCCGCGACACTTGAGTGCACCGCCACCGTCGGTTTTTTTGTTATGGTTAATTTTCATGAACAGAAGATTGAAGTTTGGCCCACGATTCACGAATATGAAATTGATAAAACAATATAATTATTGAAATATACGGAATCACTGTCCCCAAGCAGTTCCATTTGTTACATTTTTGACATGATTTTATTAATATTTTTTTTGCCGAAATAGAATTACATTTTCCATAGAAGTTCAGATGCATGACATGGAAATTCACCATTAGCACCTGTCAATCCTATGCGCATGCCTCGCCAAGGGCGTCGCCAGCTTCTGATTAAGGGGGGGGCAATTGGGCAATATTATGGACGTTAAAAAATATGAACGCCTGGTACAGTCGAGAGCATGAAGCTTGTGAAATTATTCACGTTTTGTCATGCGATGCGGAATTTATTAATAGGGAAGGAATTCAATTGCTCGCACGGCCTTAGGACTTTGTTCGCTTTTCGGCTGGCTACATTTGATCTCTAGGGGGGGGCAAATGCCCCACCCTGCCCTTCCTTGGCGACACCCATGTGCCTCGCGCTGATATCTGTGCATTTGTGCCCAAGTTTTCACCATAAACTTTTTTAAATTAATGAAAAATAACTTTGTCGCTTTGAGTTTAATTAATTGCATTTGAGGAGTGCTATTTTTGATATAGTTCAATGTCCAGCGTGGCTTGTGGTTGTTTTCTGATGGATATTACAAATAAATCCCATTTTTCATTTTTCAATTTTCATGGAGAATGTTCCCCTTTTCCAACATGTTTTAAAAAACCGCTATAAATATTTCTATTGTGCAATTTTGTGTTCGAATGAATTTTTTTATCTAACTACACTGAACTACCATTTCAAAATAAAAGGAATGAATGGTAAAATAACCAAAACCTAAACAAGCCTACTGAAGACAAAACATTGATAGATTTCAGTATGAATTTAGAAAAATTCATATTTTTCACTTTATCGCGGACTTTCGCAACTTTTGGAAGATTTTAAGAAACGGTAAGATATAAAAACGCATCAAGAGTTGATTAAATTGATTAGAAATCATTTTTGCCATAAAATATTGTCAACATGCATGGCGAGTTCTGAAATAAGATGTTTGTTTCAAAGTATGTTACAGATTTTTGGTGGTTACCTACTTTGTTCATCTTTCTGGATTGTCGGCACAAAAACAGAACATGATCAAATTATTAATTGAATGTTTTGAAAAATAAAATTAAATATAAGGAAAATCAAGAAACACATCAACAATATAAGAAAATGGCACATTTTTTTTTATTACACCACAACTATTGACTTTCAAATGGTTTACAGATTTTTTTGGAAAAAATTAGTTATACAATTTTGGTATTGTTATTTTTTTAATGAAACTTGATCTTCCACTACAAGTATGGACTATCAATTTCGTATGATATTAAAAAAGTCACAAATCACAATCACCATGGAATGTTGACAGTGTTGACACGAGGAAGAGGACACCATCTCTGGAGCCGATTACAAAAGTAAACCACTATTTCATTTATTTTGTCTTAAAAAAATCTAAACAAAATCTAATCAGTCGATACACCAGGGTTTTAGACATGTCCCAATCATAATCTTTTAATAATTTGCCTCATAATCGCATGCATTATTCCATCAACATTCAACCATACACACAAGTTCACGTCCAAACTGATTTTAACATAATTTTCCAAACACAGTCTTAAATTGATTGCCTCGTTTCTGTACATTTCCTTTCCAGTAATTGAGATCAAGTTTGTGACGAGAACTGCTAAAAATGTTGCTGAAGGTATCAAACAGAAAAAAAATTACGCTATTTGCATCTCAAAGAGATGCCTGCTGTAAATTGAAAAAGTCACACTGGGGGAGTATACGGTTTGAGTTAATGAGATGGAACTTCGTTTCGTTAAAATTCATGAGCATCCGAGTTTTTGACATGGTTGGCCTCCGTGACATCATTATCTTGATGGCCATGATTAGCAAATCAATCACTACTTATCCTTGAAGAATATCCTCTTGAGTAAGGAATGTTGGAACTATCAATTTGAGAATAGAAAAACTCGGAAAAACCTGTAACTCCACATCATATGAAGAACGGCAGTTCAGTGGTTGAAAATCCAAAGAGGTCCGACGATTTGTGGAAAAACGGTTGTCCAATAAATAACGATGTGTGGTGCCTCCAGATGCTCCAAAAGGTCCAGTTCGGAATGAAATTAGTTATTTACGTAATCAGTTATGGAAAGACAGATATTGTTCGATGAGTGTAATATTTGCCGAAAAGAACGAACGGAGTGAGTGAGTTCTGCAAATTACGCGAGTCGAACAAATAAATCTTTTCATAACGTATTTCGTACAAAATTTTATCTGATGATATCATTTCATGAATATAATACAATGGTTTTCTCCTGATCTGGGACAGTGGCATTGGCACTTGTCAGAATGAACATTTAATAACGTGTCAGCCGTGTCAAACGTGTCAGACTTATGTCAAAAATGAGTAGTTGTTCCGACGAAATAGCGTCTGATACAGAAGAATCGGCAAATAAAGCATAAAATGAATTATTAATCCCTCAAAAATCTAAAGTTAGATATGACGCAGCAAATCCTGTTTTGGAATATTTTCAAAGATAAAATTATTAGTTTCTTATTCTATTTCATTACACAACTAGTTGGTTAATGGTTATTTAACGAACAAGTGTATTAATGAATATTACACAACTCGTTTTCACTTGTCTCAAGTGACAGTTTTGAAAAAACTGACGTTCCATAATTCACAAACGTCATGTAAAACCTGAATTTCCGAAACTGAATTAGCGTTGAAGATTCTCTTATGAAAAATGACTTTCAGTTGAATTTCTTGAAATTTGAGTATGTTTTGGTATTCGACCATCTTATCCTTATTACATAGTATAAATTACAGATCGATCCTATGACTAGTTTTCGAGCTACGGGGTGTCAAAAAATCGTTTTTTGCTATAATGGGTATTAGACATCGATTTGATTTTTGTGCTCTAATTCGAAATAAAAATGTTGTAGAAATAAACTAATTTCATCCAAGTTGTTGCTCATAAGTTTCTACATTCGGATAAAAATTATTATCTCACAAAGGGTGTTGCATTTCAACATGGCAAAACAATGTTCATAGAAATAGATAATCAATCGTTTTAATTTTCACTCAATCCGTTAAAACTCGAAAACAAACAGTTACACTTTGCCGATTTTTTCAGAAAGTACTTATTGGTTTTGATCAACTACATGAGGATTCGTATGATTGCCCCTCCTACAGTTTATAGTTTCCCATGTACAGGGTGAAAATTTAAATGCTTTCAAAAGCTATATTTCATGAATAAAATCATATAATCATTACGAAACTAGGATATGAAACTAGGATATGAAAGTTGAACTAAGATTCCTCATGGAACAATCCTTTCCATCAATTCCATCACCCCTACTTATTTCCAGCCACCCCCATCACACCCCTGATTTAGATACTTCGAAAAGAAATCTCTACTTGTTATACCTCATTGAAAAGCTGGTAAAATTTGATCTATTCCCCCTCCTCATTAAAAAAGTAATTGAATATTATTTTTGTGTACACTTCTGCTTATGGAAATGAAATAAAAAGGCATCTTATTTTGTTTACCTGAATGAGCATTTTTAAATTTCAAGTACCTACAGAAAATTTATTACATAAATCATCTTACAAAACTTTTTTTCGACAATCCTGTATAATTTGAAGGCATGAGAACACCCGTAGAAAAAATTCTTTCTGAATCTATCATTGTAACGTCAGGGATTTTTACATTTGCGAATGGACTCATTTCGACCAAAAATTCGTAACTTCCAACTAATTCAGAGACAAATAATAGTAGTAGAGAGGTGAATGAAGGTAACGCAGATGTTATAACTAATATTTCATTTTAATTTAATGCGTTCCACCATCCAACCCTATTTTTTTCGTATTGCCCTGTATATGAGGCAATAAATTCCTGTTCTGGATCCTGCTGTCTGGTTAACTTTCGTTTTTATTTCGATATCACAACAGTATTCGGGAAATTGAACTTTGACGCATTAGGAAAATATTATAGTTTAGTTTTGAAAACTGTTTAATCATTTTCAAGAATGGTGTACTGGATAATATGAAAACAATGCATCCCTTCACTACCGAAAAAAAAAAAAAAAATGTTTCCATTGAGCAATGTTTTGATTGTTTGTGACTTCATGTCAATGGCGTATAATTTTGCAGTGAGATTCAAATGTTATAAGTGTGAATACAATGGAGGACGAAGAAACCGATGAAATTAATAAACCCCAATCTCATGAACAAGATAAATGGCAATATTTGAGGAACATTTTATTAGAATTTGACGAAAGTATTGATATTACAGGTCTATGGAGAATGAGAGTAAAATTTCGCCATCGAAATACTATCAAATAACAACTGTGAATCAACTACAATGTCAGTTTCTTTGATCGTATCGATATGTTCCAAAATGAAACACCCTGTAAATTATTATTAGGGTTAATTCGACGGTGCTTCATTAGGGTCAACGATACTAGGTTCGAAAGGTACGTTAAATGTAACATATACTTAATATATTGAGTTATAGCCCATCATTGTCTCCATATTATACTTATGCTAAATGTGTGAATGGAGGCTTCGTTGACCCGCCAGGAGGAGTTTCTTCATCATACTCCTTGAGCATCAATAAAATAATCAAATATAAATCAATTAGACGTATTTTTATAACATCCTCCCTGAGCTTCATCATTAACTCGAACTATTAGTTTGTTCATACCAGATGGAACACACTGTATAATTGACCATCTGTAAGGACACCAACGAAAAATTCTTTTAATACTATCTTATATTGATGAATGTTGAGATCTTGATTACTCAGAATAATGAAAATTATTCAGGGTAACTTTTTTTGTTGTTTAAGAATAGAGAAAAGATTTGAATTTTCAACGCCATCTAGCGTCAAAACTAGCCTATAGAAAAAGTTATGCCCATGTTTGGAATGACTTGGACTACAACATATAAAAAATTCAGCCGATTCGGCAGAAGGCCACTTTCCCTATAGAAGTGTGCGGTGTCCTTTATTTCCAATTTTGAATTACAACTTTAAAATGAAATCGATGCATAATACACAAAATAGCAAAAATCATTTTTTTGACACCCTGTAGATCGAAAACTGGTCATAGGATCGATCTGTAAATTATATTACGTAATGAGGATGCCAGGACCTACATCAAAATTGAAGCAAAATTAGCTGAAAGCCATTTTACGTTGAAATGTGCGGGGTCCTTTATTAGGCCTTTAATAATAATTTTTTACTAAAACATATATCATATAAACATATATCAGAATAGTATGAACAAAACTTGATCAGAAATAACTTAGGACTTCCAAACTCATACAGGGAGTTTCAATTGTTTTTACCATAAATGGATTAGTATTTTTTAGTCATCCTGTATATTCCATCCATACTTACCACTACCAATACCAATATTCCGACTACAGAAGAAAACAGTTAGTTACCTCAGTAGAATGTGAAAAACTCTGCCAAATAATTTAGCAAAGCATGAAAACGTTTTGCTTTCAGGCGTTTTCGATTTTTCGGTGTGTAGTCAGTCTTCATTTCTCAAAAACATTTTGCTTTGAGGCGTTTTTGATTTTTTGCTGTGTTGTCAGCCTTCCTCTCTTTACTATTGTGTTCTCTTTCCGTATACTATCTTGTACCGTGAACACTGGCTAGTAATTGCTAAAATCGAAAAGCGCGAATGTGCTGAAGAATCGGAATTGAATTAGCAATAATTTTCGAAAGCTTGTGATCGCACAATTCAAGGGAGTGTACACCGTTCGAGTGCTGACTAAGGCATTCCGTTAATTTCCCCCGAGGAAAGCCGGCGAAAATAAAAATCAGATATGCTCAAAGGAAATGAAAATCCATAATTCGTATGCTTTGATTAACGCAGTTAATATCTACGGACGCTTTAATTCGGTACCGGATGAAAATCGTTGCAGAATATGCTGCGAGAGGGATAGACTACAAACAATTTGGGCGGATCATTTTACCCAAAATGAAATATGTACAAAAATATGCTGCTATATGAAAAAATAACTTTAGGCACTATGCCGTCAATTATGGGTGGTGCATTTGACTATAATTATTATAATAATTGTTCATCTGAAGATGTGCTTTTCGGAAAAAATATTCTTGTACGGCTTTTTTCAAGTTAGGTAGATTATGGAATAATAACCTCCGAGAACCTACTGCCGTACAAAAATAATGGGACCGGAAGCAAGGAATGTTTTTTGAATTCTCAAAATAAGAAAAAAAAATTATACAGTGTGACCCATTCAAAATAAAACTTACATTTTTCAACCGATTAGAATGATTTTTTCCCTTATGTAGATATTCAGAAAGTCAACTAGGAAATTTCATGTATGAATCTCCATTTTCAGGGCCAAATAATCTTATTTTTCAAGGTCAAAAATCTGAAAAAATTACTAGCGATTCGCAACATTTTAAAATGATTCATATGTAAATTACGTTGAAATGCGTCAATCAACAAGAAAGTTATAGGGGAATAAAATTTGACAAATATGCAGTTTGAACCCATCACTTCAGTTTCAAAACCTTTTTCAGATCTTTGACTATACCACTCAAGGAACCTCGAAATATCACTGACCATAATTTAATCGAAATCGGTTGAAATTAAAAATAATAAAAAAGTATGAGATAAAATTATTTTATGATTTTCTTAATTATGAATAGATTTCGATGGAATTTCAAACAGTAACAAATCGAGTTCTTCTGAATTCAGTGGTGTATTCCGAATTTTGATAAAAGTTCTGAAATTGAATTGATGGGTTGATTAAACGGCATATTTTTCAAATTTCATTCCCTTAAAACTTTTTTACTAATTGGCGCATTTTATTGTAATTCACACATTTGCCATTTGAAAACGTCGCGAATCCAGTGGTGGTGTAGTCATAAGTAGTCACACTCAGAATTGATCATGGGGCTATTCTTAGTCCGACCACACACAGATCAATGGATAAGTCTGCTTTATTTCATCACTTCCAAGCAATTAAATTTTTTTGATAGCCACGCGTTAAAACATTAAAATGAATACATTCGCGTCAAATTCATAATTTGGATTTTGGAAAAATTTCGACTTTGATTTTCTTGTCAACAGCGGCTTATACCGTAACGTTGAAGCTTTTTTTTTTCAAGAAACTTGTTTAGCTACCCCAAACGCGTAACTATGTATGCTTTTTCATGAAAAAGAAATCCTATGGCAGTTACTCGTTTATAAAATTTCTACACCGACTGTACTTTGAATAAAGATACTATTCAGTTTTGGAGACCTGAAAGACAGGCAGCAATCTGAACAACAGCAACTTTTTTCCGAATTGAATTCCTCCATGGCGAATGCACAATATTCTCATCAACTTCTAATTATTTCTACGTGGAGTAGTTGACACTTGAAATATCCATTAAAATCTTTTTGTATGAATGAGAATCTGAAGCGATGCAACTTTTCAATACGAACGAACGCACTCTGCTGGCAGCTCAGTTTTTAATTACCTCTCGATCCTCTGTGCCTGGACGCAAGCACGAAGTTCTTCGTCTCCTGTCAATAAAAAAATTTTGGAAGTCGCGTTCCAACACAGAATTAATACTCAGGAGCACGAAATCTTCACTAGTGAGTTCACTCAGGAGTTCGTCCATGACTAAGCGACATAGATGAGAAAAAAGACAGTTTTCCTAAGTGCAGTCCCACCACCTTGGCTTTCAGTCTGAGGTCCCCACAGAATACGTCAACTCTCCAAACGATACAACCCTTTAGCCTTCAATGCTTCCTGCATGGTCTCTGTCTTTGCCTTGTCAAAAGCACCTTCCACGTCGAAGAACACACCTAATGTGACCTCCTTGAACCTCGAAGTCCTTCGACTCTACGCACCACAATGTGGAGGGCCGATTTCGTCGAATTTTCATTTCGTATGAGTGCCGATTTTTGTGAAAGGGGTTCACATTTAGAGGACCTTCCAACAGGAATCCATCCAAATCCTTTTCCAGCGTTTCAAGCGTTGACAAGCATTAGGCCGATGGGTCTGAAGGACTACTGTGTAGTCTTATTTTCCCGCATTTGGGATAAATACCACTATCGGTAATTTCCAGGCATTTATGACTTACCTCAGCGCTATATTGACTCGATATGTCCTCCCCAAGTTCGGTGTAAGAATTTCGAGGCCCTTCTGAAGTATTACCGGAAAGATAATCCGAGTCCTGCTGCCTTATATGGGTTGAATTGGTTCACTTCCCAAGCTATGGCGTCTTGTGTTACAACTTTCTCCACCAATAGCCAATGCCCTTAGGGGACCGGTTGCGTTGGCATATCCTGTTGTCTTCGTCGACACCGTTTGAGAAGTGCACCTCCAGCAGAAATCTGACCGGATCTTCGAAAGATGTCCACATCCCATCCGGTTTCTTCAAAGATGTTATGGAATCTTCTGTCCCATCATTCAGAATTCTCTTGAGTCTAGCGGACTCCATTAGGGAAGTGATATCTCCTGCTGGATGTTTTAATTTTTCTTAGCTCCACGTTGAACTTCCTCCTGGCGATTTTGAAGTTTCTCAACCATTTCTCTTCATCTTCCTTGATGGCTCTATTCTGAGCCTTTCGGGTCACTTTTCTCAAGCTCTTCAGCGACTGGTTCCACCAGCGAACCCGTCTTTGGAGCCACTCTCAAAGGACATGCCTCTTTAAATGCCTTGGTTATTGTGTTTCTTAATTCTTCTACTTCCTGATCAAGTTGTACTTACCTCCGAAAAAATCTCTTTCTGGTCCCACGTGAGCCCCGAAAGACGTTTTGTGAAGACGTCCCAGTTGGTCGATTCACTATTCGAAATTGGAGAACGTTCTCTGCTTTAGCGAAGATTTTAAACCTTATCCAAATCAAATCAAATATACTTCATTGTCTGATGAACAGTACTCGTATTAACAAAGTGGACGGGCAAGAAACAACGGGCTAATATTTGAGCAAACCATGAATTACACTACAAGATATATGTGAAATTACACTCACAATAATTACAGCCCAGTTACTTCGGCAATAAAGTTTGGCAATCATAACTCCTTTTATTTTTTGGCACAAAATCAGTGAGGGAAAAAATTAAGCAAAAATTGTTATTTTGGGGATTCTAGCTCTGGTATTGAATTCACAGGTTTTCTGGACCAGCATAGCTCAAGAAATAAGTTATTACTTCCACATTAGGAACTCTGCCAGTTTTATATTCTGGATAGACAATAACAATGGTATGAGAAAACAAACCACATATTTAGAATAATTTTACTGGGCGTCCAGGGCCGGCTTCACTTTATATCCCACATATATGTGTCATTCTTCAAATAATCCAACAATAATCTTGTGTTGGATAAACACTGAATAACATATCATGATACAAGTATTATCGATATTTATCAACCCAATACGACCAGATGTTTTGACGGTACTATTCACTGCAGGCCTGATAGTAATGAAGCTGCTGCATTGTCCACTGCTATTTTGACTGTTGGAACAACATTGTTGTTGTTATTGGTAAGTATGGATGATTAGATTGTGCCCAATCTTCTTGTTGACAGCAGCCCTTCAAGCCTCAATTCCTTCAGGAATTCCAGAATTTTAAGGGGGTTACCCGCGGTATTTCTCTCACAATCAGCTGGTGTGATCCCAGTTTATTCAATCTTTTATTATATACAGCGTAACAGTTCATCAATATATGGTAAGGTGTTTCTGGATGTCCCCCACAGAATCTGCAAGTGCTGTCCTCCAAGCCTGGCTTCCTTAGGTGTTCTTTGAGTTTGCAATGCCCCGTTAGAAATCCCGTGATTGTCTTTAGACTAGTTTAGCTGGGGTTAATCAGTGTCTTCGATCTTGCTCGGTTGAAATTGCCGAGGAGATCTTTGGCCTGCCTCAGCCCTGGAAGTCTTAGCCAGTATGTTGCTCTTATTGCTTTTTCAGCTTTATTGAGTTCTTCTCGGAAGTAAGATTTTCTAAGTCCAAAGAATATTTCTGGTCCGATCAATGGCGTTGATGCGCCCTTTCGTGCCAGGGTGTCTGCTTGTTCATTCCCCTCCACTGGAACAACATGCAAACGAACTCGGGTTATCAATGCTGGAGATGCGAGAAGCTGTCTTATTCACTCTTAAAGCGTCGATTTTAGTTTCATTCGCAACTTCATCTTCATTATTTCTCACCTTGAATAAGCGGTTATTTTTTGATCTGGGAAGGTATGATATCTCTTCTAAAGATTGGTAGGAAGAAATAGTACCGAGAATAATTCTTTTTCTAGGTGGACATTCCCGACACAAACGAAAGCTGGAAGACCTGCAGCAGTTTGAACAACAACTGTTTTCAGAATTGAATTGCACAATGTTCTCATCAACTTCTAATTATTTCTACGCGGAGGAGTTGACACTTGAAATATCCATTAAAATCCTCTTGTATGAATGAGAATCTTACGCGATGCAACTTTTCAATACGAACGAAAGCACCCCGCCAACGGCTCAATTTTTAATTACCTCTCGATCCTCTCTGCATGGACGCGAGCACGGAGTTCTTTGGCTCCCGTCAATAAAAAATCTTTTGAAGTCGCGTTCCAACGCAGCATTGATATCCGAGAGGATTCACTTACATTTGTTCGGATTTATTTTCGATGTAATCAGTATCAACACTTTTAATTAGTTATTCGTAGCGTTAATGAATGATTAGCGCTCGGAAAGTCATTTGGATGATCGTTTTCAGAGTGGAAAGTGGAAATCTATGCAGAACAATTAGCTATTTGATTTAATGAAGTAGCTCGATTCTGTTCGTTCGTTATCAAATCGAACCAAAATATACTTTATTAGAGAAGTAATTGAAATTCTTATTCACAGAGCGAAGAATTTGAAAATAGATAGAAATTTGTATAAATGAAAAATATAAAAAGAGGTTGGTCATAAACAGTCACAATCACATTGAAATCAATGAAAAAGTCATAACTCACAAACGTAACTCTTATAATATCAACATATACGAATTACACTGTCTTGTAAACGCTTTGTAAGAAGCGTTATTTAATATTTGTTATTATGATTCAGCTGTCGTTCCATATGTGGGGCCACCTAGCGGTTTCTTACCTATTTTCGATCATATTTCGTTTCAATATTGTTTATTGAATAGTAGGCCAATATTCAAATTTCAATGATGGTAATGAGTTCATATTGCAATATTTTATCAATATTAGCGTGATATTATCAATATAGGGTTAATATGATTTATTGAAAATAGATTGGAATTTTTGGAATTTATTGAGATTCAATTCAGGAGACAGGAGACCCACCTAAGCAATAATTGATATGCTTGTGTTGTGGCGTTACTGGATCCCAGCGTGGACTAAATTAACTAAATACCTAAATAATTGACAGTACAGATAATTGAAACTTATACAGTAGAAGGATGCATAAGTAGATTGAAAGATAGTGATAGAGAATGATAGAGTGATAAAAAGAGAGAAAGAGAGGGAGAGAAGGATGGAAGAGAAGGAGAAAGATAGAGTGGAAGGAAAAGAAAAATAGAAAGGAAGAAAGAGAGAGAGAACGAGAGAGGGAGGACGAGAGAGGGATTGAGGGAGAGAGAGAAAGAAAAAATAATATTCACTCAATGTGCTATCAAACAATATTGTCAGTATTGTCTTTCATTCAACTGGCATAACCACATGGCTTTAAAACCCAAACATGTATTATCGTTTGTTCTTAGGCTTAAATAGGTTTTGAATTTCAAACGTACAATGGTTTCACAAATTTCATTACTTTCTGTTGCCTAAAGTAAGCACTGAAGATGACGCAAGTCGAAAGCGATTTGAAATTAATAATAAATATATACACTTATATACAAATCTTCGCCTAATTCATTACTACCAACTGTATGCAGCTTCCCACATTCATTTATTCAATTGTTTTTTATCCCTAAAATCAATATGAGAGGAATATTGAAATATCAATATTGGATCTAGATGCTGGAAACGAAATGTAGACAATATCGCTTCATCGATATTAGTGAAAACTATTGACCCAATATTGACCCAATATTGACCCAATATTGATCCAATATTTTATGAAACAACCTAGACTAAGAACAGGTTGAGCCAATATTCCACCAATATTATCAATGAAATATTGTTTGTCCAATATGCACCCCTATTGGTTCAATATTATTTTCACATTAACAATATATCCATATTAGCCCAGATTCAGATTCACATTCAGCCAATATGAGGTTCTACCAGAGAATAGCTATAGCTCCAAAAACTTCTCTTGAAAGAACACTAACGGCAACGGTCTAAAAAACCAAACCTAGGATACACTGATAACCCTAATAAAATCTTGAGTGTTTTTCTGCACCGACTTTCCCCGTTCCAAATGAGCTGCGGAGATATAACAGCAGAACTCCCACCTGAAAGGGGTTGTCCACAACCACAGCAAGTCCAGCAGAAGCCTAGTTTGGAAAATCTTCACAACTAAATCAAATGGGCTATCACAAGCTTTAAACAATTTAGGTGTCTAGGAATGGACGGATAATTTCCCACTTCACTGCAACATGGCCTTGAAATAATAAAGTCTTTCATGTCGACGACGCTAGGGTGAAGGTAAATGGATCTTATTGATCACTAAAAACGAATAAGTTTTCATACAACCCATAACTCTTTGACACCTTACAAACGCCTTAGTTTGTAGGTGATTTAATAACAAAATTTACAAAGTTATAGGAAAAAGCGATCTCCCGATATGTAGTCAAACGCATGTCTCCTCAATAGCTCAGTTGGTACAGCACTGTACCGGCAATCCAGAGGTCGAGAGTTCAAATCCCACTTGAGGAGAATCTTTTTTTCTAGAATTTTAAAATTAGTCTGTATGCCGCTAATTATTCATTTATACTAGTAAACCTTCCGTTGCATTAAAAACATTCAAGGTCTACTAAATGGAAATTTCACCGGTTTCAACTCAACCTCAACCTACTTTTTTCGTTGGTTTAACTAAGAAATTTTTCTGAGTGAGTTAATCAACCGAGTTTCAATTTTTTACGAATTATGTGGGATACTATTGAGCTGTTAGCTTCGTGCATAGCATCACATGTTGAAAGATAAGGGCTGCGTCTTGTCTAGATCGCACAAGTCGCTCGAGGACATCTTGTTGTCGTGACAACTAATGCGTGAGCCGGGTTAGACGAAATAAATTCGCATAGCTCAGATTTCCACCCATGTCTCAGCATAGCCGCAAAATTTATATTTGATTTGGGACTTTTGGTCTTTTATTTTCGGAAAGTTGTCTTTTGAATCTTGAAAAAGACTCAATAAGACCGTAGAAGGTTGAATACGAATTCTTTTGTAATTAGGTGGCGTTTCCCATCGAAATTCCACTTGAAACTGAAAAGCCAGGCCGTATATTTCTACCAAAATAGCCAGAAATACTAATGAAAACTTCTTATAAGTCAACAAAAGTAAAATGATTGAAAATCGGAAGTACTGGAGATGATCATCATGCACCCCCTAAGGTTGAGGCCCGGAAGAAGGAGCTCCCCATCACTTTTTATGTGCTCGAACGCTCCTTCCCCCTTCCACCACCCCCGCTCTCACTGAGCGGATCCTCATCCTGTTAATTGGCGATCAGCAGAATGCAATCTGATCGCTTGATATGGAGTGCTTGGCTTCTGTGCGCCTGAAGCTCCCTTATATCTGACATAAGTTGACATTTGACAAGAGATGAAGCCAACGGGCTTATATTTATAGGTGAACAGCACATTCTCTACGGCCAATCAGGTCCCGTACCATCAGTGGGCGGGGCCTATTGGAAATCGTTAGCTAAATATACTCCGCTATGTGTAACTTTTGAATATCTTTCTAAGACATTCTAAATCGATGAAATCGAAACACTTAATTATTAAAAATTTGTATTTCTGGGAGATTATGACAGCTCGAAAGGGGGCAGCCGATTGACGGAGATATTTCAGAAGTCCTGTGATTGTCCGCTGCATTACTAGTTCATTATAATTGTAGCAACAGCATCGTCAATTTCTGTTCGAGATTTGTTATTGCATGCGAATTAAAATAAGAACTATCGACAGAAGAGAAACGGAAAATAGTTTTCCCAGTACATTATTGCCGCCTCTATAAACACAATACGGAAACAACTTATTACGCTACTTTCGATAAACGACAACCCTACGTGAATCGTTGTATATTGCACCAGTCAAAGCAGACACCGACAAAGAGAAGAACAAAACAATAGGTTGTAGTTTCTGTAGAAACGGTGACGTCAATCCCAGCGCGAATAAACAGAAACCTGCACGCTGCGCTGGCGAAAACAATAGAGTTTAATATATGCGCTGCTAATTGTCAATACTCCCTGCATCATGCTCGACGTTATTTTGCGAATGAACAATACTGCATATCTCAGGATGCGTTACCTATGTCTATTTATCGAATAAGTTAGAAACTGCCCCGACCAGGAAATAACAATTTTGATCTAGAACTTCATCGTTTTGAAACAACTGCAGATTTGCCTGTAACAAGCGTATCAACTCAATCAGCGTACATGAAAGTTTTGGGTATAGGTTTGAATTTCAGCTAAAACTACGACTCCACTTGGATTGGAGAAGGAATTGAACAATTCTGTTTCCAATCCGGTGATTTGATTTAATTTCATTTGCGCATTATTCGTTGTGGAACCTCTGACACACATCTCCCACATTTGACTTTTCCCTCCAGTTGAGTGGAGCAATATTTGATGAATACATCTCTCAAATCCTAAATCACCTAAACTTTTCCTCCTGTTGAATAGAGCAATATTTTGGAAAGAGTTGATACATACATCTCTCACATCCAAAATAACCTAAACTCTTCCTCCTGTTGAACAGCGTAAAATTTTGGAAAGAGTTGATACATACATCTCTCAAATCCAAACTCACCTAAACTTTTCCTCCTGATGAATAGAGCAATATTTTGGAAAGAGTTGATACATACATCTCTCACATCCAAAATAACCTAAACTCTTCCTCCTGTTGAACAGCGTAATATTTTGGAAAGAGTTGATACATACATCTCTCAAATCCAAACTCACCTAAACTTTTCCTCCTGTTGAATAGAGCAATATTTTGGAAAGAGTTGATACATACATCTCTCACATCCAAACTAACCTAAACTTTCCCTCCTGTTGAATCGAGCAATATTTTGGAAAGAGTTGATACATACATCTCTCAAATCCAAACTCACCTAAACTTTTCCTCCTGTTGAATAGAGCAATATTTTGGAAAGAGTTGATACATACATCTCTCACATCCAAATTAACCTAAACTTTTCCTCCTGTTGAATAGAGCAATATTTTGAAAAGAGTTGATACATACATCTCTCACATCCAAACTAACCTAAACTTTCCCTCCTGTTGAATCGAGCAATATTTTGGAAAGAGTTGATACATACATCTCTCAAATCCAAACTCACCTAAACTTCTCCTCCTGTTGAACAGCGTAATATTTTGGGAAGAGTTGATACATACATCTTTCACATACAAACTAACCTAAACTTTTCCTCCTGTTGAATCGAGCAATATTTTGGAAAAAGTTGATACATACATCTCTCTCATCCAAACTAACTCTTTCCCTTCATGTTGGAAAGGGGATCATTCCCAATGAACACGAGGACGTTGAAATAACGTTGTGAAATGACTGGAAACCGACTTTTTTTGACGGTAAAATGCGAGTAACAACGTTATTTTGAACCAATTACCTACTTACTATCGCTTTATTGCCGTTTTGAATCAGGTGTTAGGAACGTATCACTGAAATTTATAAATGAATCGCCTACAACGAGTTTGATGAAAAATTCTTTTTGAATCAACATAACGTCTGATAAACGCATATTCAACGAGTTGTTGAGAAAGTAACTTCGAAAACACTAAACACGATTTGAGAAAAAATCGTCATTAATTTTTTTAAATTTTTGTCCATTAAAAATAAGAATAGAGAATTACCATATTTGAACGTATATAAACATATAGTCTGTAATTACAAATCGTGAAATTCTACTTTATCTGTTAGGGTATTGTTCAAAGAAGAACACTCGGTATGAATGAATATACCGAAGGAAACTGATGACAACCATCACTTCAAGACTTCTGGAAATTGTCAACTGGATATTATCATCCGCGATTTCTGCGCTATGTTGTAGACAATCCACTAGGAAGATAAACTAAACATAGAAGCCATGTGTTTATGCACTTTCATTAACTTTATGCCTGGCATGATTAGGACTTATAGGTGGCTGTGATTAAATCTCACATGAAATATACAGCGTTCTTGAACAACCATGTACCGAACTGGTGAGCTAGACTTTATGAAATTTAGAGCCCATTATAGCTGGGATTTTGAAAATGTGAATCAACTACAAGATGCGCTATTTAACATCTGCAGTGGATGCTTTGCTTAATTAAAATTGCTGTGTAGTCGTATAGAACAGAAATATGCATAATCTTCGCTGCAATTTTGCTTTTAATCCTTATATCAACTCGGATTTATGGAATATTCTTGACGTCGCCGTCGTGTCGTCGTATAATTCTGGGCTGTACCTAATTTCGATGCTAGTTAATTCCATTGCTTGGAAAGGAGAGTAGATTTTTCAGTATTGTATCCGAACCACTGAAGTATGAATCACATAACTCTGAAATTTTGATGAATAGCTCATTCTGACATTCTCTGCTCGACTCAAATAAAACTCGATGTTGCCAATTTTATCAGAAAGTAATGGCAACTTTGCTATTTCAAATGGAAGACTCTGTATCTAGGATTATTTTTAATATCTTCATCAATTATCTGACAATAATATCTTCGAGTAATTAAGATTATTTTTAATATCTTCATCAATTTCCTGACAATATCTTCGAGCTCAGAGAGACCATGATATCAATATTTGGTTTAGTATTAGGCGGTACATGGGGGCTTCTCACACCTTAGATTTGATCTACTTTCATTGGCTTGTTTCATTCAGTTCATTCTTATCTTCTTCTTGATATTATAAAGCATATTTGAATAGGCCAAAATCATAAAAACGGTTGAGAGTATTAAAATTAAAGTAAACTCTCAAGTAACAACTTCAGTTTTGTGATAGCTCTCAGCAGGTTCTGAAGACCATAACATTCGCAGCTACGATAAAACTGTTTTGATGTTGCAACACCCATACAACCTTTTCAAAGCTTCTATGAATATACGAGGGGCCCACTCCTATGAAAGTTCTCAGGGCTATTTCTAAATGAAATTATTCATGATTTTCGGATCATCCGCAAATATATCCTTGAAGTGCGACAAAACACATTTTAGGTATTGAGATGGTAGGAGTCTTCAGAAACGATATACTTTTCCTTTTCCTTTTCCTTTTCCTTTTCCTTTCCTTTTCCTTTTCCTTTTCCTTTTCCTTTTCCTTTTCCTTTTCCTTTTTCCCTCCTTTTCCTTTTCCTTTTCCTTTTCCTTTTCCTTTTCCTTTTCCTTTTCCTTTTCCTTTTCCTTTTCCTTTTCCTTTTCCTTTTCCTTTTCCTTTTCCTTTTCCTTTTCCTTTTCCTTTTCCTTTTCCTTTTCCTTTTCCTTTTCCTTTTCCTTTTTCCTTTTCCTTTTCCTTTTCCTTTTCCTTTTCCTTTTCCTTTTCCTTTTCCTTTTTCCTTTTCCTTTTCCTTTTCCTTGAGTTATGACCAATCAAATATTCGGCTCTGCCAGAACTTGCAGTGGCTTGTTTTTCACCTTGTTGAGTTGTTTTTCCGATAAATCATATACTTTCCAAGATTACAGCAAAAATCTATTTATATATTTTTAAACAAAAAAAAATATGTTCAATCCCTGGAATTTTGTTAAACATTATTTTTTTCATGTTTATCACGGTTCCAACTACTAGCATACCAAGTTTGGTGGTGCTACAATCGATTCTCGTCTCAAAACCCAATCGAACTGGATAAGTAAACAACTTCGAGTAGTTCCATTCAATTTTTCGGTCTTTTCGCTACACAGAAATACCGTCTTCCTAAATTTCTGAAAAGTAAGAGTGAAAAGCATTCCAAGTCCCCGTTCTCGCTCACAACTCCTGATCGTTTTTACGACATCCACTGAAATACATCAAAGATAAATATCTCCTTGAATGTCGTAAGACGATGCAGAACTGCAGATATATCCTTAAGGTGAGGAAAGCTGACGTAGACGCCATTTCTCAGCCGCTGTTTCGGCGATACCCAGTCTCCGACGATCTCTGCAAACTTTTCGTCAATCATCCGCACAATGTCATCTCATGTCGCCCAGTTCACTCCCGTTGAACAACGAGGAGTTTGGAGTTATACAGAGAAGTCGTCAATATAAACAGGATAAAAATACATTGTGAAAGAGTGTATATTCACGTTGTCTTGAAGGAATAACTGATGAGGTGGAAAGGAAATAGGAAGGCGTTTCAACTTCAGAATGCGAATGACACTGCTTATTTTTTTTTATGTAGTGGCTCCCACGAAAACGGAATTCCTGTATTGTTCAAAGAACATCGTGACAGACAGGAAAAGGTAGACACAAATTGGTGTTCTTCTCAGGGACTACCTCCCGAAGCAGTAAGTTCCATATAGCTTGTACAAAATCTTAAGTGATCACCAGCAAGTTATAACTTTGCATACTGTTCAAGTATACCGAGAGAGGAAACCTTGATAGTGGTGAGTTTTCCTTTGGCTTTCTGAAGAATATTTTCGCAATTATACAGTGCGGCTTTTTATAGTCCCCCCCTGTTAAATTTTGAACGGTTTGACGTAGAGCGATAAAAAAAAAACCGTTTCGAGGGTTTCACCGATACTACCTTTTGAAATATAACGCATTGTGATTGCTCGATAGATGGCGCGGGGGGGCACAAAAACCTAATATTTTTAAATGGCATGTGGGGTCGAGTGACACATCGTTGAAAAGAGAATTGCATTCTCTTTTCAACCTTTTTTTTTTAATTTCGTTTTTTCACAATAAGCATTTGAAGTGTCAATGTAACAAAAAGAAAACAAACTATTATGACATGTAGTATTTAAATAATTAGAAGCAAAATTGTTGTTAATTAACGAAGCAGGTGTTCGAAATGTCCACCTAATACTTCTTGACAATAAAAAATTCGATTCACAAATTCCTGCCGAACATTATTCAACATGTCTGCAGTTATACCAGCACAAACCCGTGTTATTCGTTCTTTAAGTTCTTCCAAAGAGTTGGATTGTTGCTCATACACTTTGGATTTGACGTATCCCCACAGAAACAAGTCACAAGGTGTAAGGTCTGGTGATCGTGCCGGCCATTCGATTGGTCCACGACGTCCAATCCATCTCATAGGGTATGTTACATCCAAATACTCTCGAACTTGACGTTGGAAGTGAGGAGGGGCCCCATCTTGCTGGAAGGTGATTTGTTCCTGAAATTCGTTCTCATTTATTTCTAATATTCCAAGTATGAGTGGTTCAACCGTATCTCTTAGTAAATCCAGGTACAAATTACCGTTTAAGTTTTCTTCCAGAAAAAAGGGACCTACAATATGGTGTCCCAGAATTCCAGCCCACACATTTACTTTATGTGGGAACTGTGTGTGACCTCGAAAGATATGGGGATTTATATCACTCCAGTATCGCACATTTTGTGTATTCACATTTCCGTTCAAAAAAAAGGTACTTTCAACTGAAAAACAAATATTCCTAATGTAATTGGGGTTCCTAGCTATCTTTTCCTCCATAATTTCACAAAATTCCATTCTTCGGTCTGGGTCGTCTTCTGTGAGTTGGTGTAACATTACTAATTTGTATGGATGGAACTTATATTTCTTCAAATATTTTTTTACTGTAGCTGTTGAGACCCCAATCGTACTTGCTACACGAGAGGTACTTTGTTGCGGATTTACCACCATTTCCGCAATTATCGAAACCTTTGTCTCTTCCGGAATTGATTTTCGACCAGCTCCACCTTTCCTACGAACACTGCCAGTTCTGTTGAATTTTTCAACTAGTTCCCTCAAATATTTCCGAGTTATAGGATGTTCAGGAAATTTTTCATTAAAAATTCTCTCCGCTTTGTGGTAGTTCCGATGGGCCTCACCAAAATTATAAATTGCTTCAATTTTTTCTTCGAAAGGACGTATACGAACCATGATGATATCAAATATTCAAAGTAAATAATAATTATGAGTAGACAAAACTCCTCAGTGAATATGAATACAATAATTCATCAATCCATTGTACTTTTATAGGTAACTAATTCATTATTGTCATTTAAACAAATCCAATAAATAGCCCTTTCGTAGTACCTGTTATTACTTTTGTCATTAAAAATAAATGAAATGGGTATAATTTTGATATCCTAATACCTAATTAAGCTTTGAAAGGAATTCAAAATGAATAATTATTAATGTTGTGAATTGTCTTTATTGACCGTATTTCGTGGTACTGATTGCAGTTGTGAATCACTAGAACAATTAAGGTATTTTTCTTCAAACATTATTATTTTAATACCACCCAAAATATTTTCCGTCCCATTATTCATCAAACCCTTCAAAAGTTATTGAGGTAAGGTAAGGAAACGAATTCAGATCCGCTCTTACACTTGACACTTCAAATGCTTATTGTGAAAAAATGTGTCAACGAAGTTAAAAAAAAATTAAATGGTTGAAAAGAGAATCAAATTTTCTTTTCAACGATGTGTCACTCGATCCCCATGCCATTTAAAAAAATTAGGTTTTTGTGCCCCCCCGCGCCATCTATCGAGCAATCACAATGCGTTATATTTCAAAAAGTAGTATCGGTGAAACCCTCGACGGTTTTTTTTTATCGCTCTACGTCAAACCGTTCAAAAGTTAACAGGGAGGGGGGACTATAAAAAGCCGCATATATAAGGTAATGACCAGCATTTAGTCTTTAAGTTAAAGTGAAAATATTTACTAAAATTAATCTGAAAAAAATTGTTCGCCAAAAAGTTTTGGTACTTCTAGTTTGTCCCCCACTCTAAACGTGTCGATTTCACGACTTGTAGGTTGGTGACAGGCATCAATCTGGGTTTTCTAGTAGCATACAATGATTGAATGAGATTTTCAATGGCACCATTGTCCGACAAAATTATTGAGGATCTTCAGCAGTCCGACGCTCCAAAGATGTCGCTTTGATTTACTTTGTTAGAGCAATATTGTTGTAGCAATAATAATATTAGCCTTGACTAGCATCATAGTGACAAGATTTGAATTGAAATGTAAAATTAATTTGACTTTCCATTTGATTATATGTGAAATTTAAGGTTATGGAGAAAGCACAGTTTTTTACTTGGTTGAAATGAAAATTCGTTATGCTCGTGGTTCCTCGCGCTGGCTATCGGCTCGTGCTCGGAACCTTCCACTCGCATCGAATCTTCATTCTAACCTTGTTACAGAATTACTTTCGTGCCACGTTTTTGCGTGAGGGTGTCTACAGTATGCTGCGTAATGTCCACCAATGGATTTTCCACTGTGATTAAGAAGTGCCTGTAAGGTGCCACATTGTTTGCTGTATAGTTGCTCGTATCGAATCCTTCTGAAAGACAATCAATTTTATATTAATATTTTCCATTTGCGAGAAACGTTTTAGGTGGATCGCTAGAATTTCTGAGAATTTCTGAACCAATATGGATAGCGTGCACTTCCTTCTTTCTTCGTGATTTGAACAAATATATTTTTCGTCACCATCCAAAGTTTCTTCTACAGTAAAATAATTAAGACACTGCCACAGTTTCAGTTCACCTGTTATTTGTGTGATTGGTGAGAAAAGATCTCAAAATGGATCAAAAGTTACTGAGCAATGACCATAATAAGAACATGATGATGTAGATTTAAGTTGGCCAAAAAAGGTATCTCTGATCTTGGAGTATATCCAGATTCAGGAATCTAAACCAGGACGCTGCTGCTGAAGATTGATCAAGTTTAGACCTTCGGGTTGATAATGTAGGAATTCCTGAGCAACTTGTTGGGAGAGACCAATAAAACGAATCGTATTTGATGATTGAATGAGACGATATCCACAACTCTGTCTGACGAATCATCCAATCATAGATTTTTGATAAAGTCGGCAGAAGCCTTGATGTAGGCCTTCTTTTTCAAATATTGCATTAGACATATTGTGTTTGATAGGCACTAGATTATGCTGTTCAAGAAAAAGAAGAAAGTATTACCGGCATTTTTCAACCCATTGAGGTCAATTCATTTTTGGATATAAGATGAGGAAAACTGCTTTTGAATTTTCTCACATGTGCATTTTTGATGTCAAAGGAATCCAAATGAAAATCGTTCACCAGTACACACTTCCACTGGTCGATGCAAGTAGTCGCAGCCGAACTATCAAAATCACTATGAACTGCCAAAATCTGTACCAGGGGAACGGTAAAAAAAATACAACAGCGATAACTTCTAGTGTGAACTCTGAGTTCGATATTAAGCGCCAGTGAATTTTGTCAAGTACAATTATTATCCTCTTGATTTGAAAACTATAATCCTGAAGGACATACATTGTAGACCATCCGTATAGTGGATTGATACATCAAATCTCAGAGTCTGATGTATTGATGGATGAAACCAAAAATCAAAAAATCACAAACAGAAACAAATATTAATGACACTAACAACATGTAATTGTTTGATTCAGTCATTCTTTCAATATGTGAAAAACTTCGTGTATTTCCATTCGATTCTTCGGTCTATTCGCTACACAAAAATACTATTTCCGTTGATTCTTAAAAAGCGACATCCACTGAAATGCATGAAAGATAAATATCTCCCCCAATGTCGAGAGACGATGCAGAACTGCAGATGTATCCTCAAGGTGAGGAAAGCTAACGTAGACGCCATTTCTCATCCGCTGGGCGATAACCCAGTCTCCGACGATCTCTGCAAACTTTCCGTCAAGAATCCGGCCACATTGTCATTTTGCGTCGCCCAGTTTACTCCTGTTGAACAACACCGGAGTTTGAAGTTACACAGAGAAGTATTTCGTCAATATAAACAGGATAAAAGGGAGCTTTTTCGCATATATCACTGATTTTGTGGAAGAGTGCATATTTGGGTTGTGTTGAAGGAATAACTGATGAGGTAGGAACGAAATGGAAAGGCGTCTCAACTTCCGAGAATGCGAATGAAACTACTCATTTCTTTATGTCTTGGGTCCCATGAAAACGAAAATTGTGTTTTATTCAGAGAATATCGTGGAAGACAGGAAAAAGGAGGTATGCCTCGGTGTTCTTTTTGAATTTCTGGATACAAATCCACACGGAAATTCCAATATATTGGTACAATTCAAATAAGATATTTCAAGTAAATGTTGCCTATGTCGCTTGTAGATTCAGCAGAGCAATGGAATGTGACCCTTGAATCAACAAATTATTTTGTTGAAACAGTCTTTATTGATAATTTTGTAGTAACAGAGTGAGGTCGATAATATCCAATGCTTGTTAAGGAAGACTAAACAATATGTTTATTATTATCAATTCCTAATTTTTATCTAAATTAGGTCATTAGGTCAAAAAAATTATTACCCTTTTGTTGATACTTCGTATATGTGTTCTTCATGTCGAGTTGAACACCATGCAATTTGCTGCAATTTACTGCAATTTGCTGCAATTTACTGCAATTTGCTGCAATTTGCGGCAATTTGCTGCAATTTACTGCAATTTGCTGCAATTTACTGCAATTTGCTGCAATTTGCGGCAATTTGCGGCAATTCTCGGTAGCGGTGCGTTTTTTTTTAAAGCTCCTGCAAACTTTTGGAACTGCCGGACAACTTGAATGTCTCAAACGATTTGTCTACAATACTACCACTAATTTTTTCATATTTTTATCAACCGATTTTGAAAAAATGAGATGTGTCATAGGAGCCCCATAGATTTACAATCTTAGTTGTCAATTTTAATATTTTTAAATGTACAACTAAATTTGTGAGGTCAAGATTGGAGTGTATTGTCTGAAATTGACAATTTTACCAGGCAATCGCCTAGTGAAAATCTCAAAAACTTCCAAACGATGAAAATAATAAAATACAACAGCAATAATTTCTAAATATGGATATGAATTTTGTGTTTAATATCAAGCACCAGTGAAATTTATCAATTGCAATTTTCCCTTCTGATTTCAAAACTATAATCCTTAAAAAAATCCGTTTCAAAGTAGTTTCCGACGCTTTTTCGGCCGTAACTTGGAAAAGACTTGAAAATTGAAAAAATATCGGGTAACCAGAAATAAAGCTAGAGAAATTGGGAACAAAAATACTTCCATACATTTTTTCCGGAAAACCTTACGTTTGATCGAAAAATTAAAATGAAGAAAAAAATGTATCTACTCCAAATTTTGATCAAAAATCCCGAAAGATGAAAAATTGATTAGAAAATGTAAGTTTTTCCTTCCATTTTTATGGTTTCAATGAGAGAATACACAAGAGAGAATATTCTGGTTCATATTTATATTTCTACAGTGTCGGGCATAAAGTTCGCAGCATATGGAAAACATTTTTATAATTGATTTCTTAGAAAAAAAAATCATTCCCATAAATATTATTATAACAGACAACTGCGAGACCGGATAGGGCATGCGCAGAATGGGTCGGTCCATGCTATTCAAAAACGTGTGTCCAGTCCGCCCCAATACTCCCTGAATCAGAAAAGAAATACCTCGCCCTTGGAAACCAGTGAACAAAAACATATGTCACTGTATGGGATCTGAAAAGGGAGACTTCAGCTTTAATTTTCCATCGAGAACGTATTCAGAAAAGTTGTATACAAAATCAACCAGGAGAAAACGTTGAAACCTGGATTTTTTGGCAGGATGTTTAAATAAATTGCTTATTCGATTTTTGTCTGCTATTAAATCACATGGTGGAAGTCACAAATGGTACTTGACAGCACCAAACTAGGTCAGTAAACCTCTTGAGAACGCAAGATTTAGACTCTCTATATCACAGAAAAATTCATTGAATATGAAATTATACAATAAATTGCCTTTCGAAAGAAGGAATAAGAACTTTAATGATTTCAAACAGATTGTGAAATCCTATCTGCTGAAAAACTGTTTTTACTCGGAAAATGACTTCTTAGCCTATCAACTCAACAAGGATGCACTGTGATATACCCTTTTATGGGTTTTTAATGTTTTAGATTAGGTCAAATTTCATATCTCCTTTATGTTTTGCAATGTGTTCCGTGTGAACCTAATTTTATTCAGTGCTGTCAATTCGAGTAAGTCCATATTAGTTTTACTTCAATGTGTTCGCTAAGTTAACTCTTATATCTAAGGCGATATGTTTTACAATTACTGTAAATGACTCGCTACAAATGCATTTTAACATATACGTTGTCAATAAATATCTCTAAAATAATTCATTTTCATACCCGGGGTTCTGAAGTTTCAAGCTCAACCTTCAATCCCCTTTTAAAAATGTGGAGCATTTCCGACACGAGCGTTGTTATGACGTACCAGAGTAATTCCAGAAAAAATAAACAACAACTTTTTTGTTCAAAGTTCTTACAACTTATTTTTGATTCCCTGACATTCTTTCAATTTCCACGTATTTTTTTAACTCATTGAAAACCTTTTTCCCCATTGTCAAAATAAGCGCATACCAAATTTCATTACCATCCAACTTTTTGAGCAGAAGAAATCTCTGGTTACTGTACTAGTGATCTATGGATGTATGGAATCAAAAATCAGAAACAACAAATAATAATATCAACTTTTGGTTGTTTGGTTCAGTCATCTCTTCAATATATTCAAATTTCCATTCGATTTTTCGGACTAGTTGCTACGCATAAATACATCTCCGTTGATTCCAAAAAGTAAAAGAGTTAAAAGCATTCCAGTTCCCGTTCTCGCTCACAACTCCTGATCGTTCTTACGACATCCATCGAAATGCATCAAAAATAAATATCTCCTTGAATGTCGTGAGACGATGGAGGATTGCAGATATGTCCTTAAGGTGGGAAAAGCTGACGTAGACACCATTTCCCATCCGCTGTTTTGACGATAACCCAGTCTCCGACGATCTCTGCAAACTTTCCGTCAAGAATCCGGCCACATTGTCATCTCCCCAATATGGATATATTGTAAATGTAAAAATAATATTGAACCAATATGGGTGCATACTGGAAAAACAATATTTCATTGATAATATTGGTGGAATATTGGCTCAACCTGTTCTGAATGTATGTTGATTTATAAAATATTGGGTCAATATTGGTTTAATAATTTTCACCGATATCGATAGAGCTATATTGTCTACATATTATTTCCAGCATCTAGCTCCAATATTGCGATTCCAATATTACTGTCATATCAATTCTAGAGATAAAAAACAATATTGTATATCCAAGTCTTATAGGACATTGGTGGGATATTATTTAATCCATATTCGAAAAATTATTGACCCAATATTGATTGAGATTGTTACGAAAACCTCATGCCAATATTTACAATATTACAAAATACATTTATCGCTATCATTGAAATTTGAATATTGGTCGAATATTCAATAAACAATATTGAAATGAATTATGATCAAACTTGGGTAACAAACCGCTAGGTGGCCCCACATATGGAACGACAGCTGAATCATAGTAGCGTTAACAAGTCGATCTACTCAGTGGTTATTTGAAGTAGAAATGAAATCAAATTATTCCACATTTTCTGATAATATTTCAACAATATTTCCAAGGCGACTCATTCACTTTGAATATTTTACCAATATATGAAAATAATATTGTACCAATATCCCTAAATATTATTAGGCCAATATTGCTTCCACAATATTTCACTAATATTATTTGTATAGTGTCCAAGTAATATTTTACCAATATCCCGAAATAATTATAATTTTATCTCGCCAATATTACGTCTACAGCGCTTTTGTACCAATATTGCTTAATATTTTGATGCCAATATTGCTTCGTGAATATTACACCAACATTATTTTTTAAATATTGGACCAATATCGCCGAATGTTCACTTTTTTTTTCTTGCCAATATTATTATTTGAATATTTTGCCAATATCTTCACAATATTGTCCCAATATGGGTGTGCTACTTGTGTCTCATCGCCCAGTTTACTCCCGTTGAACAACACCGGAGTTTGAAGCCATACAGAAAAGTGGGTTGTCAATATCAACAGGATGACAGGAATGGCATCGTGGAGAAGTGTATATTCGGGTAGTCTTGAAGGAATAACTGATGAGGTGAAAAGGAAATGCGAAGATGTCTAAACTTTTCAGAATGCGAATGACTCTACTTATTTCCTTATTTTTATGTTGTGATTCGCACGGAAACGGAATTTCTGTATTGGCCAAAAAACATCGTGAAAGAGAGGAGAATGTTGATACATATTGGTTTTGTTGAATTTGTATAAGCTGTATGCCTCAGGGAACACATTTTGAAGCAGTGAATATAATAGCTTCTCTGTTCGTTCAAAAAACGTGCCCTGGGTAAATAAATGTCCGGGATATCTTCAGAGTAACAATGTAAAGATGCGTTTACACCAAAGTTTTCCACCAAGTTTTCCACAAGTTGTTGCAATTTGTTGCTTTTTTTACAAAATACAGCAATTTTTTCTGTCTTCCACTTGTGGAGAGACAAGTCTTCCACTAAATTTTGGTTTTCCGCACTTTGCGCAAGAAACTTGTAGAAAACTAGTGGTGAGTTTTCCTTCTACGCGCCTCGGATGTGACAACGGGTGCTGGCATCCCCCCGCCCTACTCAACCCATGACCGTCAGTTCATATGTGTACTTCAGCTGCAGGGGTTTCCGATGATTTCGTGAGTGTTTTTGTTGTGTTTGTGTCAAGGTAGAAACAAAATACTCAAAGTCATTACTCACCTCGCACTCAACTCACCACTCAACGCATCGACGTCATCTTTTCGGAGATTAGCTATCACGTCACTGCCAGTGTACCTATCCATAGCCTTCAACGATGGTCTCACCTAATATCTTCGTGGACCTCTTGTACAGTGGCTGGCTATGATGACACAGGCAGCCTCGGCAATAATTACGTCTTCTTCTCCCGACATCATTAACACTACTGCCTGAACCTAATTCTTTGTCAAGTTTTCCACTTATTGAATTTGAGAAGAAAAACTTTTAGTTTTTTACAAAAAATCTTCCACTTGTTGTTCTAATTTGAGGAGAGCAACTTTCAGTTGACAACTATTAGTTTTCTACAAACAATCTGTTGTCAACTTTGGTGTGAACGCGCCTTAAGGACGGAGTTCAATAGTCCAGTCTCGATTGAACTGCTAATGGCGGAATACACGATGATATTTCAGAAGACACGATTGTCAACTTTTTTGCGGTGTTTCAGAGAAGAAGGCGACCTTGTGAACAAAGCATCACCGAAGGGACAGAATCCAATAGTTGTAACGCTCGACCATCGTTAAGAGGTCATCACACGACGCGGCTCGTGACACGCCTGGCATGTGAACTGCGGAGTGCCACGCCGGAGTGTCAGGTCCCGTCGATTGTCGGTAAACGGAAAACTTGGCACGCCACACCATTCTCACGGCACGTGGAGTGTCAGTTCACGTGCCAGTCGCGACACTCCACACGCCGTGTAATGGCTCCTTTACGGCTCATCTTGACGCCCAGTCTGGGTTACGGAATGCCTTAAGAGGTAATGAGCACGATCACAATCAGGACGCTTCTTAGGGTGAAAGAGTCAATTGATAACTCAAAAATGGTTCGCCTTATCGATTTCAAACAAGGATAGGCTTCTAGAGAAAGTTTATTTCTACGTATGTGCTGTAATGGAAATTAAATTTTCGATCCACTTAAAAAAAAAATCTCAAAAATGCCAAAAACATTACAGCACATACATAGATCAACGTTTTACCTTTCTTTTGGTACCAAATGCATTTCGATTGGATGAATATTACTTCAAATTTCAATGGAAGAGGAATACCACTGCAGCTCCTCGACTATCTATGAAAAGCATCTCAAGGTGCTGCCGCAGACATAGTAATATAGAATAAAACGTCCTCTAGAAGCCTGTCCTTGTTTGAAATCGATACGACGAACCGTTTTTGAGTTATCGAGTTTTTACCCTGAAAAACGGCACAAATGTGATCGAGCTCATGTCCTCTTAAGCACCACCCTTGTTTTTGACGTGGAAATGGCTACTTGTTCTGGACAGCGTCGATGAGGACAAGAGTATTTCAGTGGTAAATACGGTTTTGACAGGAAGACTGTGGCCACTAAGGCTAACTACTGGCATTTCATGGATTCAAATCATTTACTGTACGCAGTTCATTGGAGGGAACAGAAATAATAAATGTCCATTTCCGACGACCGTTCATTTATGATGTATTTTAACGCACTCAAAATCGTTGAATAATGACCCCTCTGAATAAATGATTTTCTATTAACCTTCCGTTAGTCGCGGCTCTTGGCGCGACAAAAATGATCGCGGGTACATCTTTTAGATACTCGACTAAAATTGATGAAATAACTTTCCAATTGTTGAAACCGTCAATTCATTAGATAGTTAAAAACGCTTGAATGCGCAATACTTTTTATATGATATGCAATGCTATATAAATAAGTGGGGTACCTCCCCACAGTTACAATGGTGGTCGCGAGTATCTCTCAGATAAGAATAAGTTTTTTCAAAATCCACGAGAAAAATATTCAGAGGGATGCTAGATAAAACGTAAAGTAGCGCATTTACGGTATTATAATAAATATATATGCACATATTGATAAAACTCAATTATTGATTGCGGCATATCTCTCAGATACAAGTAGCACTTTTCAGCTGACCAGTTCACTACAGAGAGTTCTTACAAATACTACATTTTTCAGCTTGAGAGGCAAGAAGGTAGACGGCAGGACAACCCGACAAATCAACAGATTCATAAACAACGCGCTAAAGAGTTACGGACATGAATCAATCAGATACGCGCAACTAACGGAAGGTTAATCAACGATTCAGATATTATGGTTTTTGTTTGTTTGTTATGCAACCAAACATACATTGCTATAATGCATTTTAATCTGTCATTATTAATTTGTCAATTCTGAAATAAAATTTCAGAAAATCTTCGATACACCAGTTGTCACTTGCAATCATAGTGACGTGGCGTAATGGTAACAGCCGAGAGATGTGACAGTGAGGTCGACAGTTGAAACCCACATGAGAGCAGTTTTTTTTTCGTGATTTTGTCATAACAGCTCTCATTAAATTGCCAAAGAAAATAAGTATTCGAAAACAACCACAAAAAATATCTGGCTAAATCTGAGCTCTTGTAGTATTACCCCCGATTATTCATTGATCGACAGCTGCTGAAGCTTTTGAGAAATCCACTTTTGCATACCTAGTCCTCATTAAAACACCCCTGAATCTTCTGTTGTTCTTGACGTAGAATAAATGGATACACCAAAAAATTGAAAATTTGATTTTGTACTGGACGTATATGAAATCCAGTTATTTTGAAACTTCAATTGTAAGTTATTCAAATAGAAATCGGGAATTGTCCTCCAGAATTTTTAGGGCACTAAGAGTGTCAAATACCTTAAACATATCACTACGGGCAATGAGGCTCATCATGATTGTTGTATTTACGATCAAAGTACGAGTCCGAGCGTTCTAACCGCCTCTCAACAACTCGCATATTAACGACTTAACATGAGGTCTACACTTGCATTATTTTTCTGTTCAAGAAGTACACAGATCGTTAGGTTTCTGCAGAAAACCAAAGAAGAATGTTATTTCTGTTAAGTGAAAATTGCATAGTGGGTTTTGTTCAGGTTCCAACAGACGTGAATTGTATGGAAATCAAAGGTCATGTTCGAATCCAGTCAAGTTCCAGAGATCAACTCTGCGATTTTTGGTTTAATCGCAAGTCCAATATAATACAATCAGGACGAGACTTTTTCTGATGGAAATTTATGTGCACTGTTGTATTCTTCTTAAGGATCATTGATTTTCTCTGAAACTATTTCATCTATAACCATTCTAACTTTTTTTTGAGTTCCCCAGCGGATTTTCCTGAAATTCTCATCGTAGTATCATCAGCGAATATATTTATTTATTTATTGATATTGAATGAATAGGAAAGTGGGACACTCCGAGAATTGCTCGAATGGTTTTAGATAGTTGACTTATAATTTCGACAATTAAGAAAACATTCTGACAAATACGATTCCGTCCATTCCGAAAGAGAAACGCACTTATTAAAAGAGCAAATAATTTTTCAACGTGATCTCACAGTTCAATCTATCGAAAGGATTTGACAGATCAAAAATTGAAAATATCACATAATCACCTCTATCAATCTCATTGTACACATACTCATGAAGTTGCCGTTTCGACGGATTTTTGTTTCCGGAAAACTTTTCGCCTTGGTGTTTTCAAATTAAATTTTCAAGCAAATAATGATGTCAAGATATTAGAAGCTGACTTCTCCTATATCGACAATGATTTTCAATATCCGCAGTATGGTCTTTTCGACCCGAATAAAAAACCAGAGCTAATTCTATCATGTCTGAAAAAAACATCAGTCTGTAATGATACATTCATCAAGTATGCTGAAGACGAGACTGCTCATATGTTTCAGAAGTTTTGATGATAGTTCATCAACTTCACAACAATATTTTTTATTGAAAACATAAATCATACTCAGCGATGTTGTTGATGAATTTTTGGCCCTATATTTTGATTGGATATTTTTCAAGATTTCCTTGCTTTTTGTGGCGAGAAATCCATTATGTTTCTGCAACAATTTTGTTTGTCTTTTTTGATTTCATATTCGATTTTTTTTTGTCGGAATATTTCATTTTGCTATCATTTGAATTTAAAATCATCACATATAACAGTGGAGGTAGTGAAATCGTCTGTGGGCAGTGGCGTCATAACTTGTGAATCGCTTTTTTATAGAAAGTAACTGAAGATTTTTCAACATTTTTCATCGGAAAGCTCACATAGAGATATAATTTCAAAGTTGAAATTAATTTGCTGAATAATTAATACACATCTATTAATTATTAACTGTTGTAAATCTGACCAGCCACGAATTTTCGATTGGGGCATATTTACGATATTTTCCTGTTCGTTTGAAAATAATTCATTGGAAGTATATGTCTCAAGTTAGTGTATTATGTACGTCTTGTGGTTCATAGTGGTTTATATGTTCATTTTTACTTGCGTGAAAATAAAAATATTTTATTTTCTGTTGCTTTTCATAAAAATACGATTTCCGTGGGAGAAACTGAACCGCAAACCTATGATAAAATTCCTATTTTACTTTTATATTGCAGATGTTGCATTACCATAGCAACGATCGAATGAGTTGAATTTCGGAATTCACAATTTTCTCTTTTGCATTTTTACGAACGCTGGCCGAACCGAGAACTGGATGAATTCTTAATCATAAAGTTGCTGAAGAGGCAGTATCTCAACTACTCCTTTGGAAGCGAAGAAAACTGCATGAAAAATGTTATGGAGTGTTCATAATATTGAAGTGCAACCAGAATGAAGGGCAAGACCTGAACAACCAGAAGGTTTAGATGTATATGACGGAAACAGTCGAACGTAACGTTCTTTTACTCTATGGCAAATTTATTTTATGCCTCAATCAAATCAAATATGAATGAATGTTTTTATCTCAGCATTAGTTTATTTCAAAAAAAAATTATAGTAGTTACAAGTCAGAAAAGTGGCGTTTTATTTGTTCCATTCCGCTCTAGGTATGAATTGACTTATCACTAGATTATTTTCCCAATTTTTTAATGAACTATGCCTTCGTTAATTAGTAGATTTTTAGCTGTTGAAATTTAACATAAAAAGACTCATTATTTCTAAACTGAAAATAGATATTTATTTTTACCTCTGGAGCTAGTCTTGAAATGATTAAGAAAAGATCCTCGTGGGAAAAACTAAAAAAAAAAATAATTACGAAGCAATAAAAAAATAACTGTCTAGTGCGTTTTTTAACAATAATTTTTTTCCCATTAAAATGCATTTGTTTATAACAATAATTTAAAAAAGTTTTTTTCATCATTGTTACGTAGCTTTCAGCAATCAATATGGGAAATAATAAGGAACATTAAGAAAATAAATCTGATTGCCCAATTCACATTTTTCATTTATCAATGCTTTGGATTGTAAATAAAAGAGTCAATATAAATATTTTTTGTTGGCATATATATATATTTTTTTTCTCCTCAACATTCATGACGTTTTTAGTTCATTGAGATATGAACTAAAAACTGACGTTTTCACAAAATCACTTTCAACGCTAGTGTTAAAAATACTTTTAACACTGGTGTTGAAAGTAAAATGACAGATATTATAATCAGAACACCTACTCAAGAGAAATCATTTATGAAAGTTCACACATGTATTTGGCCGTTTGTGCAATTGGTAATTCTAATTCCTTCTGTAGTTACAAACAAAGAAGTATTCAGTCCAACTGTAGAAGGTCTTTCATCACTGACAAATAATGACATTAATAAATAAAGTGCGTCTGGGTTTATTATAGTTGGAGAATCTGCCTGTTTGCCCTGTAATCCAAATATCATGTGTTCGAATCCTTATGGATCTTATAATTTTTTTTTCTTTCTCACTAGCAGTAACTGTTGTACAAAAAAAATTGTATCTTTCTGCTCTTTTAAAATCTTTTTTGTACAACTGTCATTAAAAATGACGTTTTTAATCCATTAACATATGAACTAAAAACTGACGTTTTCACAAAATCACTTTCAACGCTAGTGTTAAAAATACTTTTAACACTGGTGTTGAAAGTAAAATGACAGATATTATAATCAGAACACCTACTCAAGAGAAATCATTTATGAAAGTTCACACATGTATTTGGCCGTTTGTGCAATTGGTAATTCTAATTCCTTCTGTAGTTACAAACAAAGAAGTATTCAGTCCAACTGTAGAAGGTCTTTCATCACTGACAAATAATGACATTAATAAATAAAGTGCGTCTGGGTTTATTATAGTTGGAGAATCTGCCTGTTTGCCCTGTAATCCAAATATCATGTGTTCGAATCCTTATGGATCTTATAATTTTTTTTTCTTTCTCACTAGCAGTAACTGTTGTACAAAAAAAATTGTATCTTTCTGCTCTTTTAAAATCTTTTTTGTACAACTGTCATTAAAAATGACGTTTTTAATCCATTAACATATGAACTAAAAACTGACGTTTTCACAAAATCACTTTTAACACTAGTGTTAAAAATACTTTTAACACTAGTATTAAAAGTAAAATGACAGATGAGATGGTGGATACTCAGTAATATAGATCTTTCTAATAAAAACACTTCAATCAGATATTATAATCAGAACACCTAGTCAAGAGAAATCATTTATAAAAGTTCGCACATGTATGTGGCCGTCTGTGCAATTGGTAATACTAATAACTTTTAAAGTTACAAACGAAGTAATATTCAATCCAACTGTAGAAGGTCTTTCATCACTGACAAATAATGACATTCATATATAAAGTGCGTTGGGGTTTATTATAGTTGGAGCCTCTTTGTAATGCAAAGATCGTGTGTTCGAATCCTCATGGATCTTACATTTTTTTGTTTTTTTTTCACTAGCAGTAACTGCTGTACAAAAAAAATGTTAAAAGTAATATTATTTTACTCGTGGTGTTGCTCCACTCGTTGACGCTCGTTTCGAAATATTCTCCACTCAAAAAATAAAATGCCACTTTTAATACTTGCATCAAAAATAAATATTTTCAAAGTTTAGATATCTCAAATAGGGTTTGAATAATTTGTAAAAGACAAAACAATATCTTTTTACTAATTGTTTATAAAATTTGCAATTTTTGCCGGCCTAAATTTTTCAGTTTAACAACTCTTCTAGATGTCATTTCGAATAGAATGAGACCAAAATCGTAATTTTGGGTGGTCTAGATCAGTTTTTTGACAAAATCGCGCTGGAGAACCAGAATATATGACAATTCATTTCGGACTGACTCAAATTAAGCACAACTAGAAATGAAAGTTCTCTACTCCACTTCCTGGCTCAGGAGGGAAAGGTTTTAATGATTTTTTTTGTTTATTTTTTTTTTTTCAAGCGAATACCTGAAATGAGAGATTAAAATGCACTTCTCATCAATGAAATTCTAAATAGTATTTTGGATGAACGTTGTATTGCATACTATTCCAGAAAATAGATCGTAAGGCACCGTATGAAGCAATGGTACGTTCCAGATTTCTATGTTTTGCATGGGCGAGTTCAACCGAATGGGTTTCGCGACTGACTTGGAAATATATTCGAACGCAATGCCCTAGAGGTGTTATCTTTATCAGCCACCACACCCTGCTGTAATACAAGCTGTGTTGTTTGAATCCTACGCCAATTTTGCTGATTATCTTTGAATCATGCATATAG
This sequence comes from Chrysolina haemoptera, assembly GCA_958298965.1. Taxonomy (NCBI): domain Eukaryota; kingdom Metazoa; phylum Arthropoda; class Insecta; order Coleoptera; family Chrysomelidae; genus Chrysolina; species Chrysolina haemoptera. The sequence continues at coordinate 6,422,353 of OY282590.1, read as the reverse complement.
CAATCGGAAAAAATAGTCTTTCATATCGATGACTAACAGAAAATCCAATTATTTCTTTCCCCACGCATGAATAAACCAGAACCAATTATTTCCCGGAAAATTGAATTATTTTGATTACAGAGTGTTTTCAGATACGGGGCAGCTTTCTTAACAGTATGTAGAAATCGATACTACAAAGAATCATCCGTATGAGAGCCAAGAGTTAACAAAGTTGCAAAATTCACAGAAAAAAATTATCCCATGGAAATTTATAAAAACTGTTGACTTCCATCAACAATAACGTTTTCCAATTACTCGAAGATTCCAAAACTTTTAAATAACGATATATATGGTATATCTGTTTTTCAATTTCTCTATTTCTAATATTTTATTATTTTATTTTCATTAGAGGCAACTTTGGAATCATCTTCTCAACGAAATGACACTTGACCCCCCATGTCATTTAAAATTTTTGAGTTGATGTGCCTCCTCGCTCCCCCTGTCGAGCAATCAACATCTTTTATCTCACAAAGTGATATCGGTGATACTTTTTTTTTTCATGTTTGAACGTTGAACCGTTCAAAAGTTAGCAGGGGGACTACTGAAACAGATTTTTTATTATACTTCATTGAATTCACCTTATTTTCATCTATACTAGTAATATTGTAAGACGGGCTTTTTCGGGCTAGCGCACGGAAACAGCGCACGGAAACAGTTCACGGAAAAACTTTGAGAATAACCATGGAAACGAATAATACATGCCAAACACTGTATTGTCAGCATTTTTTATTCCCTGTCAACCAAATTTATTGGATGAAGAAAAGGTTTGTATTTCGTGCAGAAATTTATTTATAAAATCATAGCAAAGCGCTTTCGACTATAAAGTCATCATCAGTGCGTACCTGTAAGTAAGTGACATTGAAATGAATTTAAGAAATGTTGATAATGTGAATTTTGAAAAATTGAAAAATTACTTACTCGTCAGGTGTACAAGAGCCATACCATAAAAATATCATGTGTCCATAGGACCATGTAAAAATTTAAAACGGGACATCATATGATTAACATTTAAAAAAATCCTTATTCATTTCATGTCAATTTCATTCATATTTCATTTAGTTTGACAGTATACTAAGTTCAGCAGACATGTGTTACTCTGCCTGTTGCAACTTTTATCCAACTCAATCCTGGAATAAGGATTTTTTAAAATGTTAATCATATGATGTCCCGTTTTAAATTTTTACATGGTCCTATGGACACATGATATTTTTATGGTATGGCTCTTGTACACCTGACGAGTAAGTAATTTTTCGATTTTTCAAAATTCACATTATCAACATTTCTTAAATTCATTTCAATGTCACTTACTTACAGGTACGCACTGATGATGACTTTATAGTCGAAAGCGCTTTGCTATGATTTTATAAATAAATTTCTGCACGAAATACAAACCTTTTCTTCATCCAATTACATTGGAACGTGCACACAGCTTGACAATTTTCACTCAATCAAAATTATGCCAACAAACTGAACTCAGAAGAAAATCCCGAAATTCCCGATAATATCCTAGAGCAAGCGGCACAAGCGACCGCGGATTTATTACCAGTAAAATCCAGGTTGAGATATGAACACGAATATCAACTTTTTACAGAATGGCAAAATCTGAACAAGTGACAATATTATTTTAGTTTATTTTGTCGAAAAAGCTAAATCCATAAAATCTTCCACGTTATGGAGTCGATTCTCAATGCTAAAGAGTTGTTTGGCCTTAAAAGATAATGACATCAACAATTATCCAAAAACTATTGCTTTCCTGAAGCGTTAAGCTAGAGGATATATTCCAAAAAAGTCCATAGTTTTGACAGCAGAACAAGTAACAAAATTTTTATGTGAAGCTCCAGATAAACAATATCTACTACCAAAAACAATTTTAGTGTTTGGGATCTTTGGTGCGTGTCGAAGAGATGATTTAATACGTTTAAATTTAGACGATGTGGTAGATAATGAGGGCTTTCTTGTCGTGTTTTTACGAGATGGAAAAACTCATACATCAAGAAGTTTTACAATTACGAATGAAGGATCTACATTTGAGCCTTGCACAATTCATCGTAAATATGCAGCTCTACGACCTAAAAAATATGAAAAGCCAAAGATTATTTGTTGCATATCGAAATGGAACGTGTTACAATCAGCACGTCGGATGCCATACCATCAGTGGTGTTCCGAAAATTGTTGCAGAATACCTAAAACTAGAAAATCCCAGAAAATATACTGGGCATGGACTAAGGCGTTCTTCGGCAACCATGTTGGTGGAAAGCGGCGCTGATTTACTCACTCTGAAAAGACACGGAGGGTGGCGTTCTTCCAATATAGCACAAGGATATATAGAAGAGTCTATACAAAGAAAAATTTAGGTATCACGTAAACTGTAAAATTTAGCAACTGTATCATTCGTTCGAGAAAATGAAGACATTTGTGAAGAGTGCTTCATCAGTGACTGTAGTTTCACAAATTGAAACTCCAACAGGACTGAACCTGTGCAACAATACAAATTGTACAATAAACATAACCATTAATAACAATTCCAAGTAAAAGCAGTATTTATCAACGCTGCTTTGATAGTATAGTTATAGTTAGTTGATTTTCAACATTCTTAATCTAGTAGCTTTTCCTTTCCTACAACTGTGGAAATAAAAATGTTCCAAGTTTCTTTTGTACTTATCTTTTTTATGTAATATTTTATTATCGCGGTTTCATTTTCAACGAAGTATAATAAAAAATATCGTTCATTACACGTCCAGAAATGCCTTTCCGTGTTTGCACGACTTCCCGTGTTCGGCAGAGCCAAATATTTGACTGATTATAACTCTCCTAAAAATGATCGCAGAAGAAAAAGCAAAATAAATAATGTCAAGAAGTCATGTGGCTTACATTTGTCTGTAGTTACTGTACTAAGTCCTACTAATCTAATTATTTGGTGTCGATTTTTATTAGTGAAATGGTTTCTGTGTACATCTTGTTAGAAAAGATGCCGGACCGTTGAAAACACCCTTTATATGATTATAATATTATTATTGTTCATTACCACTTGAGTTTCCATCAACACAATCTTCAATATTTATTCAAAAGTAGTTGACACTGAATTAGTGTGAGTGAAACTCTTCTGGACTTCCACTGTCTAGAAACAATGAAAATTAGTTCTCTGCATGTGTTTGTCACGACGGTTCAACAGTTACCACCTACTAACTGTCGTAGGATTGTTTTTCACATACTGGATAACGACAGTAGGTGAAAACTGTTGAACCGTCGTAACAAACACATGTAGATAATTCATTTTCTTGTTTCTACAACGTGTTCAGATATAAATCGTCCTAATGGTTGAAAGATTTATACCTGTTTCAACCATTACCAATGCGAAATGTAAATAATCAAGTTACTATGTAGACAATGAAAGTCTGTATTCATTCGGGTAGTTTCGTGTATGCCCGCTCATTTCATTCGGATCAAGTTATCATTCTTCGTTTATATTATGGTCCTTATTCTTACTCTAAATGTAAACAAACTGTCGATAACATTTCACCACCCGTCAGCCCCCTCGACCACAAAGTGTATAAATGGAGATCATGTTCATTTGCAAACAGGTATTTGTGTAGGTATAGGCAGGGCGTCTCTATGTCTTTTATTACTCTGAGATGGACACCTATCAAATTGATTGCCAAATTAGCAGCAATGTTTGAGGGTAAATGGTGGAAATTGTTAACGAACCAATTGACACGTTAAAAACAAAAGGGAAAATAAGTGTCTGATTGGTACAATCCTTCGATTCATAATAATTAACAGTGCTGTTCCTGAAGTGGCGTATGGGGTTAGTAACAAGGCGTATCCCGAATACGTAGCTGGTGACCATAGTAGTCGATGTCAACACACACAAAAAAATGTGTCCAAATATTATCGACCAAACATGGGATACATGGGATAATCCATTTCATAGCACTTTTAGTCGATATGGTGGTATTTAACCGGGTCATGGTTTGCTTCCCCCATTTCAGGCCGATACAGATACATGGGTGCCCACCCAGGATTTTTGACACCGCATGATAAATTCCTTCAGTATTAACAAAGTTAATACTTCTGAACCAAAGGAAATATGACTTTTTGATAAAAACGCAATTGAATAAAGGAACGTATGTGTACTGTCTTTCAGTTTACAGGCACAAGAGTCAGATATATTTGCTTGTAAATTGCCCATGCAGGGTTTCTGAAGCATGTGCAATTGACAAGCATATATTTTTGACCACTGCGCCTATTAACTGCAAGACTGTTCACAGTTCTATCAAAAATTCATATTTTCTTTGGTTTAGAAGTATTACTTGTGTTGATAATGAAACTCTGGGTGGGCACCGATGTATCTGAGTCGGTCTTTACGACGTACTGTCAACTTAAAATTTCAGGCAAAACAGACAAAGCACCACGCACACTCCTTATGCAAGAAGTCTTCCGGTCAAATTTTCCAAATTTTTGGTATGTTGTTGAACTCTGCTTCCTGAACAAAAGTTACCATGCACACAGAAATTCTATGTATAGTTTACGAGATACAGAGTGTTGAAGTTGGAAGATGGAACTTTCAGGCCATTATTGGCTGAACTTTATTGCTGGGAATATCATAAAATTATTGGTGGATTTTCGATCTACACCATATTACTATACTTGGCCAGTGCAATGGTATGCTTTTTAAGCATTTTCCAACCTATACCTCACATGACAGATTTGAAACCTCACTGAAGAGTGGCCAAATTGTTCAATATTCCGATAGCAGATATTATTTTAATATTTGTTAGTATTCACCAATTCCATTAGCGTGATTTTCATTGATTTCATGGTAAAGGAACTTTCCGTTTTCATTTCGAAGTATGAAGGAAGAAAGAATCAATATTGAATTTGTCCATAGTGTGAATTTATATAGTTACATTAGTATTTTAAGTAAATACCTATATACTGACCGACCCCGTATTTCTTATTTTCGATTAGCCCTATTTAAATAGTTATTCTGTATACTCTCAGTGGGAAAAAAGTTGGGAGTTACTTTGTGAGGAATTAGTTTGAATTATCCTTCAAATGAATAATCATACGATCGGATTTTCAGCATCTCCATCCATTAATTGAAAACTAGACATAGAAAATTCCTGTACTTTTCACAGAAGTTCATGCGATATATCCCCTATACAATGTGAAGAAATAAGGAAAATTGACCGGTTAGTTTTTTTATACAGGGTATTTCGCTAATTTTAGGTAATATTAGTCTCGTGTATTCTTAAGTCACTCTGTATAATATTCAAAATTTACGTCCTGTCAAGTGGCTTCATGGCACATATTACTGGTGCACTGAATTGATCCAATCATGTAATCCAAAGAATATATAACAGATACACTTATACTTTCAATCTTCCCTGTATATTTAAGGAAAAATCATATTTTTTGGAATCAGTGAATCTTATCGGATATACTGAACACAAAAAATTCAATTTTCATACGATCCGACTCATGACGTTGATGCTCCATTCTGAAATTATTTTCATATTGTGTAACTCGGAAAAAGTCATGATTTACCCTGTATACAGTTTTAAAAAATGCTTGAAAAACATAACATTGCACTGGCCAAGTATAGTAGTATGTTGTAGATCGAAAATACACCAATAATTTTGTGATATTCCCAGCAATAAAGTTCAGCCAATAATGGCCTGAAAGTTCCATCTTACAACTTCAACACTCTGTATCTCGTAAACTATACATAGAATTTTTGTGTGCCTATGGTAACTTTTGTTCAGGAAGCAGAGTTCAACAACATACTAAAAATTTGGAAAATTTGACCGAAAGACTTTTTGCATAAGGAGTGTGCGTGGTCCTTTATCATTCTACGTCTTGACTCCAAACAGCGGATTCAGATAACGAATTCCAACTTGTTCTCATAAACGAAAAGGGCGTCTGGTAGGTACTCGCAAACGGCCAATAAATTAATTAATCCCAATGAGCAGGAGCGGCAAAATCCCAAGTAAAGCGGAGCGGATAAACAAGAGTTAGAGAGCAGTTATTTCCACCATCAAAGACCACTAGATGACATAACTAACGCTGGAAAGTGGGCATTGTCGTCGGGCTTTAGATGAATGCTAATTGGTTATCGACCATCGACAATTGCCACACGGACATTTCGTTGTTTTCCAAGGATTTCTTTGTTGGAATCGTGTGCTGATGCTGATAACCTATGGTACGGTTGATTGTAGATTTTGAAGGCTTAGAGATTGATTGTCTGTTTTTTCGTTACAGTTAATGTGACTAATTGGAGAATTGCTCTTCGCGAGGTTTTACGTTTGGAATGCGTCTCCTGACAATTCACGGTTCCAAACAGTGAACATTGTTTCGAATCTCATCAAAACTTTCAGAGAAAATATAATACGGTTACAATCTTGTAGTCCGGTGGCAGGGAGGGTTTTCGTAGCCGATGAAGCGCGACGCAATCACCCAAGTTATTCTTATGTATTTTAACCCGCTGAATCCGAATTTTGAAGATGATAAGCCGTGAAAGCATTCGGAAAATTTTTATGGACGATTTTCCGGGAGAAATCAAAAAATCCATTTTTTCCAATGATTCATTTCGATATCGTTTATTGAATATTCGGCCAATATTCAAATTTTAATCCTAGTGATAAATGTATTTTGTAATATTGTATCAATATTGTCTTTCAAATATTGGCGTAAGGTTTTCGTTATAATCTCAATCAATATAGGGTCGATATAATTTTCAGAATATGGAATAAATAATATTCCACCAATGTGCTATCAAACTTGGATATACAATATTGTTTTTTATCTCTAAAATCGATATGAGAGTAATATTGAAATCGCAATATTGGAGCTAGATGCTGAAAACAATATGTAGGCAATATCGCTCTATCGATATTGGTGAAAATTATTGAACCAATATTGACCCAATATTTCATGAAAAAATATACATTCAGAACAGGTTGAGCCAATATTGCACCAATATTATTAATGAAATATTGTTTTTCCAATATGAACCCATATTGGTTCAATATTATTTTTACATTTACAATATATCCATATTGGCCTAATATGAAAATTAGATTCAGCCAACATGAGGTGCTACCTGGGGTGGTTCTTATGAAAATGGCATTTTGACTACTTTCTCAGTTGTAACGGAGTAACCGTTGAAATATTTGACAAATGCAAATGGAAAACAATAATAGGGTGACGGGTAGGGGTAGTTGTTACAGGGTGTATATCCTTATAGAAACTCCAGCCAAGTTTTTGACAAAGATGATCCATAATTCGCGTCCCTAATAACCTTCCTCATACAAATTCATATACCGTGACAGGTGAAACTGAATAAAAACTTGTAGAAGCGATATATTTAAACTCTCAAATATTGGAAGTGGTAGCAACTTAATCGATGTAATACTCGTTTACCATCTCGATATACATGACTTACAAAAACCTATTTATAATACTTTTGTAACAGTTACTTTCACTCATATTTCAATAGCAATATTCAAAAGCAGTTATTAGTGTAAGCAATAAACTATTTTCGAACTACTTATTTTTCCTAATCGACATTCAGGTAAACACATTTGGAAACACAAAATGGAAATAACCAATTACACTGATGTCATTGGACGGTAGATTATTGATTATCATCCCTTATTTGTAATCGTTGGAAATAATAATGATAATTATAATGATAATGATAATGATGGTCATTCCATGGTTGACAGATGGTTTCATATAACAAACTGGCACTATAATAATTGAAGATTACTTAGCCTTCTTACACTTTCAAAAAATCTGAAGTGCTTTTGCGTTTCACTATTGGATCAATAATTAATATATTCAATGTCCAAAATTTCTAATACTTAGAATCTATTATTTCTTCATGTTTACTCAGTTCTTCAAAGTCAGTTTTGGTATATACATACGAATAATATGGAATTGAATAATAAATGACTGGGATTTTTTGGTTCTCGTTTAATTTATTAATATTTTATTCAAAACAATTTTACCCCGCTGCCTTCCTAAAATCTAAGAAAAGAACGCGTAAAAAGTTCAAAAAAATACGATGAATTCAGACGTCAAAAATTATTTCAATCAAGGAGATTGAACCCCTGAAAGTCGCTAGAAAACGCCTAGGAATTCGGAATAATCTTTGACGGTTTCATGGAAATATAAAAAAATATATTTCCAAAAAAAATTTCCGCCCTGCCTCCATAAAGGCTAAATAGAGGACAGAAATATTTCAATTGGATAAGAATTTTGAGAAACTTTGGCAGTCATATAGTGTGACCCATTTAAGATGAAAGCACCCTTCTAAAACTTTTTTGAACCGATTGAAATGAGATTTTTTTCGTAAGGTAGACATTCAAAAAGCCCACTAGGACTTCATGAGTAAATATTAATTTCCAAGGCCAACTTCACCTATTTTTGAAGATCAAAAATAAAAAAAATACTAGCGATTTTTTTTATCTGACTACACCACTGGATTGGCGACATCTTCAAATGGGGCATATGTAAATCATGTTGAAATGCGTTCATCAATAAAAAAGTTATAAGGGAATAACATTGAGTTATTCTCGGGAATGCATTGTTTGTTCAACTCTGGCTGCTAACATTATTACAAAATAATATACAATATGTAACTGTTTAACACGTATTGGCAATCTCACAAAATGTCTGCTTAATATGTCAGTGGTGGGCGAGGGTGAAACCGCTGAGAATATTGTGTACACTAATTCTCGAAAATCGTAAGTAATGCCTCTGATACCCAAGTAATTCCCGAGTAATACCCAGTAATTCCCGAGTATTACTTAGGGGGTATCTAAGTAATGCCAGTAATGCCGGTCACAAAAGTAATAAAAATATAAAATTGTGTCTTTATGTTAGGTTTGTTGTTAGGTACAGTACAAGTCGGATGGATGACCTTTTTTTTTTCATTGCACAATTCGGTTTTCCGCTACTGCTATCTAATTTCTCAAACAATAATTCCAATTCCCATGTTTTGACGACCTTTTTTTTTGCTCTCCACCGATAATTATTGTGCAGTAACTGTTCTTTCTCACTTTCGAATAATTCCTGTAATACCCATGTAGTGCTCGAGTAATGCCCAATAATTCCTAAGTAATTCCTCTAATACCCAAGTAATAACTAGTAATACCTGTAATGCCCAATAATTTTCAAGTAATGCCACCAATTACCAACTAATACCCGACTAATGCCCCTAATTCCCGACTTATACAAATTTATTTTTTATCCAGATCCTAACGTTATTCATGATACGAATAATTGGTAATGTACGACTTTTTTGTATAAGCGTGAAGTTTGTTGATTGTGTAGTAGCCAAGTTCAACAAACACGCTGGTACAAAAAAAAAGATTTTTCGTCGTATTATCGAGTGATGACTTCAAAATTTAATACAAAATATTGTATTTTTCAAAAATGCATGAATGTATGAACATTGTGTGAAATAATACACCGTGCACAGTTGATTATTTCACGCACTGATGATTTTTTTTTACATGCTGTTGTTTGAAAAAATCGTTTACATTAAATTTGAAGTAATCGTCAACGGACCCAGTAGGCACTATAGATAAATACAAACCCGGAATCTGCATCAACAATATATACTAGCTCAAGCCGCCAATACCCACCCGATTCTATTGATAACAATAAATGCTTGATGTATTTTCTTAATAGGTACTCACAGTTTAATCTAAATTTCTTAATTGATTCAAACAGTTTCCGAGGGGGAAACCACTGAGAATATTGTGTACACTAACTGATTCCCAAAAATCGTAAATAATGCCTCTGATACCCTAGTAATTCCCGAGTAATACCCAATGATTCCAAGAGTAATACCCAGTAATTCCCGAGTAATACCCCCAAGTAATGCCAATTCCAGTAATGCCAATTCCAGTAATGTCCGTCAGAAAAGTAAGAAAAATATAAAATCGTGTCTAAATGTGTGGTTTGGTTTGTTGTCGAGTACAAGTCGGTTTTTTTCTCAATGTTTTTTTCATTGCATAATTCAGATTTCCGCTACTGCTCTCTAATTTTCCAGACAATTCCAATTCCCTTTTTAAAGACCTTTTTTTTTGTGCCCTTCGCCGATTATTATTGTGCAATAATTGTTCTCTCACTTCCGAATAATTCCTGTAATACCCATATAATGCTCGAGTAATACCTCCCTTTCCAATGCCCAGTAATTCCTAACTAATTCCTCTAAAGCACGAGTAATACACCAGTTATACGTGTAATGCCCAAGTAACACCCCTAATTCCCAACTAATACCCGAGTAATGCCCCTAATTCCCTACTAATACTTAAGTAATGCCACTAATTCCCGACTAATACCCGAGTAATACCCCTAATTCCCAACTAATACCCGAGTAATGCCCCTAATTCCCTACTAATACCCAAGTAATGCCACTAATTCCCGACTATCACCGAGTAATGCCCCTAATTCCCGAATAATTACCGAGTAATACCACTAATACCCAAGACATGTACACCAAAATTCCCCAGCGGTTTTACCCTCGACAGTTTCTGATATCGATGAATACGTTATGTATGGATAATTGGAAAACTCCCGTCGGAGAAAAATTTTACTAGAGAAAGTTCAGAATGGACCATTTCATTTTGTAATTGTGGATTTTGCATATCGCAAAATATTCCCAAAGAGCGCCACCACACAGAAGTTACGAGAATTCCAGGTGGAACGTTCAATTCAATTACATGAAGTATGCAAATTCGAGGGGTGTATAAATATTATGCAAGAGCAAATAACACATAGGCAGAATCAGCAAAACTCGATACAGCAGAATCCAGAGGGCGCAAATCGACACATAAAGCCCATTGTAATTCATTTAAATCAATTATAATCCCCCTGCTTCATAACTTCACCCTGTGCCACAGTTAATCACTCGAAACAATACATCAAAATAATTCTGAGGCGATATATAATCTTTGCTAATAGGATTGAATGGTATTAGAATTCACTTTGGAATGGAATGACGCTTGTTTTGTGAAGAAGGTGTAATGGAAATGTATTGAGACACATTACAATGTTGATTTTGACATAATTGGGAAGCCTAAATCGTGAACGAAAACTGCTATAGGTGCATGGTGCTCAACGTGAAATAATATAATAGTCAAAATATACAAATATGAAACTATGTTTTCTCCACGACTTGTACTGTAGATTGTAGGTTGTAGGGGGGTCGCACAGGCTGTGCAGCCTCACAAGCACTTCGACCAATAATTTTTTTTGTGCGTGACCCTTGATCTATTCGATGCCCGGAATTCCAAAATTTCTTGTGAAGTCTGCAGTTTCCTGAAGGCACCTCTTAGGAACTTGAGCCTCTTGCAGGAAAGCGCTGGACATTCGCAGAGCAAATGTTCTGCAGTTTCCGCGAAGTTATCGCAGTAGCGGCAACTATCACACTGATTTACACATCTTTTCGAGGTGGTACCCCAGAGGGCAGTATTCAGTGAGGAGTCCCGTTACCATCTTCCAGTCTTTCTTGTCCAACTCAAGAAGCTGTTTAGGTTTCTTTGGCGATAGGCACTCTAGTCTTTTCGCTTGCCTTTGTCCTGGTACTTAATTCCAATGAGATTTCATTCCATCGGTTTCCCAGCGTCGGAACTCTTTCAAGTGGGCTTTGGAGAGCCAACAGAAGGGTTATGAGCAGGGAAATTGTGTGTTCGCCCCTTCTTTGGCAAGGCAATCTGCTTCTTCGTTGCCTTCAATTCCTCTGTGACCTGACACCCACATCAGAGGGACCTGATTGTTTGCTGCCAGTTGTCTTAGGGATTGTTCACAGTCCCAAGTCAGCTCAGACTCACAGATGTATGACCTCAGAGCTTCAAGTGTCGCTTGGCTATCTGACAGTATGTAGATTCCTGCCCTTCGAGTGCCTCTTTCAAGGCATTCCTGGGCGTATAATTCTACAGCATATACTTCTGCTTGAAAGATCGTTGGGGTGTTACCAAGGGGATTTGAAAGCATAAAATCTGGTCCTGTAATGCCTACTCCTACCCTTTCGTTCATCTTAGATCCATCTGTGTACCACTCTGATGCATCCCTTCTCAGTTGGGGTCCGTTCTCTGCATTTCGAAGTCGTACCTAACTTTGTACTTCTTTGTGAAATAATCAAAGTTTCTTATCTCGACAAGTGAGAAACGTTGAAACAAAAAAAATTGAATTTCTATATAACAAATTGAAAAAATAATCAAAGTTTCTTATCTCGACAAGTGAGAAACGTTGAAACAAAAAAAATTGAATTTCTATATAACAAATTGAAAAAAAAAACTATTTATTAGTATATCAACAGTAGCAATTCTATTCACACAAGGTTCGTCTCATTTTCACTATCTGCATACATTTCAATAATTCAATTATTATAAAGTTTGGTGTTGGAACGAAAGAGAAAGAAAGAGAACACCTTTTCAGACAAGAGCGACAACAAATAAGTTAGTTTCTAGTATCACCAAATGTCCCAAAAATAAATTTAAACTGAAGAAAAATAAATATATATGGAAGATTCAATCATTCCTGATTGAAAAATATAACGAACTCTAGAAAAATTTGATAAATACATATGTGATCACAATTCACACAAAAGTGGTAAATCGTAATATCGGCTAGGCAGAAAATTCTGTTTCAATCTATAAATAGATATACGAATATTTCCTGTTTGACCTATTGATTTCAGGTAAGTTATTATATTCAGTCATTCCTTCATCATATACAGTGTCACACATAAAGTTCGCCACATATGGAAGTTTTCTTTTTTTCTTTATTAACAAATATAATGAAAATTTGAGTCCGCAGTTAGTTTGTGCTTGAAAAACAGTCTCTTTCGTTTTGTCACGTGCTACTCTAAACCTGTCCAATTTGACATTTTTTCAAAAAGTTTTTTTTTTAGAAATTCAGAAAAATGCTAAATAAATAAGTTGCTCAGTTTCATATTCCATAATTTTGATGACTACGAGACTTCAACGTCTTCAACGTCATATCTTACCCATTTTCTTGTTAAACTCATTTGAATTTTCAATATATGGACATTAATATGTCAGTGATCGAATAAAAGAATTTCTTTTCATTCTTAGACAATCGTATTTTTTTTTCAATAGATTTTTATCCAGTGTGATTATTGTCCTGACCAGAGATAAATCAATGACTTTTGCGATGTTTTGTTGTGAATTTTGTTACGGTTATTTTGTTTTAATGTTTATTACACGTATAATGGTGAAAAAATAGAATATAAAATTCATGGTATTAATTAAAAAAATGTTGCGAAAAATTATTATTTGCTCGAAAACTACATACATAAAATATTTCGAACTCATCTGCAGCTAACGGGATACAAATCTGTTAAAAAAGAAAGAAAGAAGTGACAGTAAAACGTCCAAATTTGGAGAAAAGGTAACAAATTGGAAACTGAGTAACTTTTGTACTTAGCATTTTTCGAGATTTCCAAAAAAACTTAATTTTTTGAGAATTTTTGAAAATAATGACGAATTTGACAGGTTTAGAGTAGTACGTGACAAACAAAAGAGGTTGTTTTTTTACTCATTTTTCAAGCACAAACTAACTGCGGAGTCAAATTTTCATTATAATTGTTAATAAAAAAAAACTTCCATATGTGGCGAATTTTATGTGTGACAGTGTATGTATCATAATAAACAAGGATAAATGAATAAATGAATTCCCCGCCAATTTTTAGGAGTAGTGGTTGATGATATGGGTTTTCTTGCCGGGAGTTTCGTTAGATGGACGGTAGACACTGGCCCTATACCGAAAGGGAGGCAGGCCACAAGTAAAGGTCGAAAAACTGATACTGTATTGTTACAGACCTGAAATTTGATAAAGACTTCTCGAATTGTTCGAGATCGTTCGATGAATTAGATGGAAAAATCTAGAAGCACTAACTTTTGTTCTGGATCAATCGTCGAACATTCTATTTGTGTTCTATTGATTTCTTAAGTTTTCTAGAACTTTATTTGTATATAAAAGCGATGCATTTGTTAGATAAAGGAAGTTAGTTATAAAGTTACTCTGAGTATTTTGATATCATTATTTTGACAGTGACTTGTATCACAGTGTTGTCAAGTGAAGTTGGAATAATAAAGGCGAGTTCATACCAGTGTACACTTATTTTTGAACCCGAAGACGCAACAATTGGTGACAGCGGCGGAATAAGTGTTACTGAAGAAAGAAAAGTAAGGCAGTTTTCCAGTATTTGATGGTGAATACTCGTGCAAATAATTACGACGAGATGGCGACATCAGCAGATATCCTTGAGTTTTTAAAGGAACAAGAAGCCAAACGAAAACAAGAACAAGAGGAACAAGAAGCCAAACGAAAACAAGAACAAGAAGAGCTTCTACAACAATTCGAACTGAAAAGGAAACAAGAACAAGAGGAACAAGAAGCCAAACGAAAACAAGAACAAGAAGAGCTTCTACAACAATTCGAACTGAAAAGGAAACAAGAACAAGAGGAACAAGAAGTCAAACGAAAACAAGAACGAGAGGAACAGGAGGCACGGTTAGTCCAGCAGTTACAACAACATGTTGATCTTCTGCAACGTATTAGTCACAGTCAACAGTGCTTCCAGAATGAAATCACTGAAGAAGTACAAGAGGTCAGAGGAAAAGTCCAGGAGGTCAAAGGTGAAGTTCAAGAGGTCAAAGGTGAAGTTCAAGAAGTCAGAGGCGGAGTCCAGGGAGTCAACAGAAGGGTCCAAGACGTCGAAAATGAACTGTCCAAAATAGATGAACGGGTGGCACGAGAGGTGGACAAGAAATTCAACGAAGAAGTGGATAAGATCAATGTGAGGCTGGAAACGTTACAACTTCCACACAAGCGTGCACCATCTGAGGAAATCTCCCCCACCAGCGAAAGGTCATCCTCACTGACAACTCCGATAAGGCCTACACAAGTGAAAATTTTGAAGCCTCCAACATTTGATGGACAATCCTCGTGGTCCATGTATAGACGTCAGTTTGAAGCGGCAGCAAACGCAAATGGCTGGTCCGAGGAAGAAATGGCCACCTCTCTAGTCCTGTGTCTACGAAGACAAGCATTGGACATCCTTCAGAACATCCCCGAGAGTAATCAGAAGAAATATTCTAGAATCGTTGAAGCTTTGGAAATCAGATATGGACAGCAATATCTCAAACAAGTATTTCAGAGCCAAATAAAGAGCCGATACCAAAAATCCAACGAAACTCTACAGGAGTATGGAGCCGACGTAGAGCGACTCATTAATTTGGCATACCCACAAGCACCGAAGGAGTTCATAGAACAAATTGGGGTGCAGACTTTCATCGATGGTTTGAGAGATACTGACATGCAGCAAGCCCTTCGACTAGG
Source organism: Chrysolina haemoptera (assembly GCA_958298965.1). Classification (NCBI taxonomy): domain Eukaryota; kingdom Metazoa; phylum Arthropoda; class Insecta; order Coleoptera; family Chrysomelidae; genus Chrysolina; species Chrysolina haemoptera. The sequence goes on along the minus strand of OY282590.1, from coordinate 6,406,933 downwards.
ACGACTTCAAACCATAAGCGCAGCACTAATAGCATCTTTGGAGTTCGAGGCCGCGAAAAACGCATCAAGAAATACGAGGCCCAAGTTACGTGAAGTTAAATTCAACGATGATTCTCCTACAAGCGAGGCGCTATTGAAGAAAATATTGGACTCCATAACAGCATTAAGCAACCGAGTGCCTTCCCCAGAAGACAGGAAGAGGCGCTGCTATAACTGTGGGAAAAGCGGCCATCTACAGAGGAGTTGCTGGGAGAGATCGAAATCCAGAAGTCCAAGAAGAAAGAGGTCGTCATCAGAGAGCAACGAAGATAGATCGAGATCTCCGAGCTCAGGAACAGAGCAACGTGGGCGTTATACCAGAGGAGCCTTCAGGAGATCGACCACGCCAGAAAGGAGACCTCAAACGTCTGAAAGAGGACTTGCTCCCAACCAGGAAAACCAGAATTAGTCGGCACTAGGGGGCGCGTGGCGACTTTCAGTGTTCAAAGCCCCAAGACCCATATATCGTCATTGAAGAAAAATGGCCAAAGTCTACTAATACAAGGCTACTTAGAAGATCGGACATGCACCTTCACTATTGATACAGGAGCTTCGAGATCAGTCGTTCGCCCAGACCTCATACAAGAATCTGTGAAGCCGATGAAAAGGAATATGGCTTTGGAAACGGCAACGGGACAAACCGCACCAGTCATTGGGGAAACACTTGTACACATCCAGATAGGACCTATTACCATGGAACATTCTATGTTGGTTGCGGAAATAAGGGATGAATGTGTTTTGGGTCTGGACATCATGGAGAAAAACGACTTCATCCTTAACATCAGACAGAAAATTTTGCGGATTGGCAATGAAGAAATTTTCCTGAGCAGATACAATGAGAAAATCCAACCAATTAAGATTTATGTTGACGAAGACATCCACATTCCGAAAAACTCCGAAACCATCATCATGGCCAGAATGGATAATGAACCTGGAGATTTGAGCACTGGAATAATTGAAAATGATGAATACCGCCAAGATGGAATTTTAATTGCTCGATGTCTTGTGAACACAGAACAACTAATTCCTGTCAGGGTTGCCAATACTTCGGAAAATAAAGTCCTTCTGAAGAAAAACGACCAATTGGGATTCTGCAAACCTGTCACTCGAGTTATCAATTGTGAAAACCACACTCAGGTACTGCGAAGAAATACCACTAACACCGATCAGAGAACAATAGACAAAATGATGGAATCAACGGAACATTTAACTATGGAAGAAAAGCAGAAGGCCAAAGAGTTTCTTGATAGTCATCGTAACATTTTCTCGACAGAGACTTCGACGGGACGTACCAGTCTAGTTCAACATCGCATCAACACCGGCGATGCCCGACCAATCCGACAGGCTCCGAGGAGATTACCGTTTGCCAAACAGAGAGAGGTAGCAGACATGATAAACAACATGATGGAGGATGACATAATTGAAGAAACCACAAGCCCATGGTCCTCACCGGTAGTATTGGTAACTAAAAAGGATGGATCAACCCGATTCTGCGTGGACTATCGTCGATTGAATGACGTAACGATGAAGGATAGCTACCCATTACCAAGAATTGATGATACACTAAACACATTATCCGGTTCCAAATGGTTTTCAACGTTGGACCTGAAAAGCGGGTATTGGCAAGTGGAAGTTCATCCTGATGATAGAGGAAAAACAGCGTTCTCTACCGGACAAGGGCTGTACCAATTCAAAGTTCTTCCGTTCGGATAATGTAATGCTCCCGCCACATTTGAGAGACTTATGGAACTAGTATTGAGAGGTCTGACATGGAAAATTTGTCTAGTCTACTTGGATGACGTCATAGTAATGGGAAGGACGTTTGACGAACACCTGGATAATTTGGAAGAAGTATTTTTGAGGTTAGAAAATGCTAACCTGCAACTGAACCCAAAGAAGTGTTATTTATTTCAAAAAGAAGTTAATTTTTTAGGCCATGTCATCTCGTCCGAAGGAATTAAGACCGATCCTGCTAAAACCGAGGCTGTTAGGAGTTGGCCACGTCCTAGGGATAAACATGAAGTAAGAAGTTTTCTGGGGCTATGTACCTACTACAGGAAGTTTGTTCAAGACTTTGGTAAAATTGCCAAGCCACTCCACCGCTTAACTGAGAACAACGTTCAGTTTGATTGGAGCCCTGATTGCCAACAGTCGTTCACTGAACTGAAGAAGAAATTGACAACTGCGCCTATTTTGGCTTACCCACGAGAAAAAGGCACTTTCATTTTGGACTGTGATGCGTCTCAGCAAGGCATTGGATCAGTTTTATCCCAAGAACAGGATGGCGAAGAGAAAGTGATAGCCTACTTTAGTAAAACTCTAGGCAAGGCCGAAAAGAATTACTGCGTTACAAGAAAGGAGCTTCTATCGATAATCAAAGCCATTGAACATTTCCATACCTTCCTCTATGGCAGACGTTTTCTCGTAAGAACTGATCACAGCGCTTTGCAGTGGATAATGAACTTCAAGAAACCTGAGGGTCAGATTGCGAGATGGCTAGAGAGACTCCAACAATACGACTTCAAAGTTATTCATCGCAGTGGCAGGAAACACAGAAATGCAGACACATTATCAAGACGTCCATGCTTGGAACAGCAATGCCGATATTGCCAGAAACTCGAAAACAAAGAAGTCAATTTTTACAATGATGAACATTGCAAGGAAATTCTGCAAGTTACCACCGTAAGAGTCGAGTCTGAAGAATCTGATTTATGGACCACAGAAGATATGAGGAAGAATCAGAAGAAAGACAACAATTTAAAGTTAGTTCTGAGCTGGCTAAAAAATGGAGTTAGACCTGAGTGGCAGGAAGTATCCACGTTTGGTGCAGTTGCCAAGGGATACTGGGCTCAATGGGATTCCCTATGTCTTCGTGATGGCCTATTGCATCGCAAATGGGAGAGCCCAGATGGAGCAACTGTGGTGTACCAACTGGTCCTGCCGAAAGCACTTACTAAAGATGTGCTCAAGCAACTTCATAGTAGTCGTGCAGGTGGACACTTCGGAATCAAGAGGACCCTTGCTAGAATTCAAGAACGATTCTATTGGGTGAATTGTCGTCGTGATGTAGAAGAATGGTGCAGAAGATGTGACCTATGCTCTTCAAAGAAGGGACCCAAAACTAGAAGTCGAGGGAAAATGGCTCAGTATCTTTCTGGTGAACCATTCGAAAGAGTAGCAGTTGACATTCTTGGGCCGTTTCCTGTTACCGAGCAAGGAAATAAATACTTGATGGTAGCCATGGACTATTTCTCCAAGTGGCCTGAAGTTGTGCCCATTCCAAACCAGGAGGCAAAGACCGTTGCAAAGGCCTTCATAGAAAATGTAATAGCCAGACATGGAGTCCCACTAGAATTACATTCTGATCAAGGACGAAACTTCGAATCTGAATTATGGCAGGAAATGATGAACATTCTAGGTGTGAAGAAGACTCGTACCACAGCCCTACATCCACAATCAGATGGTATGGTTGAACGACATAATAAAACCATCAGTAAGTACCTGTCGATGTTCATCTCCAAAAATCAAAAGGATTGGGATGAGTTGGTACCACTATTTCTCCTATCCTATCGAAGTTCCCAGCATGAGTCCACCGGATATACTCCTTCAATAATGATCACGGGGCGAGAAATGAAACTACCATGCGATCTGTTGTTTGGAATGCCACCCAGAAGTACAGAGGACAAAGTCCTACCAGAATATGTCCAAGAGTTGCGAGAAAGACTGGACCAAGTTCATGAATTCTGCAGACGTCGTCTTCAAATCTTCAGTGATAAAATGAAAAAGAGGTTCGACAGGAAGAGTCCAGGGACTATGTTCGAGCCGGGTGATGCCGTTTGGCTATACCAACCTCAGAGAAAGAAAGGAAAATGCCCCAAGCTACAGAGAAATTGGACAGGACCCTATGTCATCATAAAGAAGATCAACGACTTGGTATACCGCATCCAGCTCAACCCAAGGAGTAAACCCAAAGTTGTTCACATCGAGAGGTTAGCAGAATACCGAGGCCACGATCCCCCAAATTGGTTCCAGAGGGACAGCCAAAATGGTGATGGTGTTATCCGGGACGGAATAACCTAAAGGAGGAGGCAGTGTTACAGACCTGAAATTTGATAAAGACTTCTCGAATTGTTCGAGATCGTTCGATGAATTAGATGGAAAAATCTAGAAGCACTAACTTTTGTTCTGGATCAATCGTCGAACATTCTATTTGTGTTCTATTGATTTCTTAAGTTTTCTAGAACTTTATTTGTATATAAAAGCGATGCATTTGTTAGATAAAGGAAGTTAGTTAGAAAGTTACTCTGAGTATTTTGATATCAGTATTTTGACAGTGACTTGTATCACAGTGTTGTCAAGTGAAGTTGGAATAATAAAGGCGAGTTCATACCAGTGTACACTTATTTTTGAACCCGAAGACGCAACAGTATGTTACTTACAGTAATTTTCTCAAACTCAAACTCAAACACTGTCTACAAATATCAGTCAACCAACCTGTATATGGACCCGGCATGGCATCACACGTTAATATAGGTAAGGCTGCGTCTTCCTTAGCTCGCACAAGTCTCTCGAGGACTTCTGAGGGTTCCTCATAAGGGGGCAGTCCGTTGATGAAAATAACAATTTCAACAACAATAACTAACAGTGACATTTCCGAAGATGCGATAGGACAAAAGGGTAAAATTTTTTGTAACTTACAAGATTGGTTCTTCATTTTGTGGATTTGTGTATAGATACTTACAGTCGGAAAGTCATGATTCAGTTCAGTTTCATATCTTTCATGATTAAATTTTCAGTAATTGAACACTCCATAACAACCTTTAGAGAAACTTTACTGTTTCAGTACATTCCTGATAATTTCACAGCGTTTCGACTGTTTCATTTCAAATTCTATTCGAATATAACCTGCACACGTCTACCTATATGGTACGTGCTATTCGAGTCGACAACAATGAGTAAATACATCAATGAACGTATTGTAGTAAAGGAAATCCAAAGCGTTTTCCTCATTTTCCACATAACTGGCGCCTTCGCCTGATCGTATATTCGTTCAACTGTCAAACCGAATCTCGAACATAATTTGTTTCCAACTTCGATATTGACTTCCGAGGGAATTGAAAATATTGCTAAACTATGCAACCTCTAAGAGAACCAATCTCAGTTTGTATCTGCCGCTGTTTCGGAATATGAAACAAAGCCTCTGAAATGTTCGGTCTATTTGGAAACATGATATAGCAAATATTCAATATAGAGTATTGGACTGAGTTAGAGTGGAGTTCGGAAATATCTGCATGGAAATCATGTCGAAAATGTTTCTGGTACATTGAAACTTGTTCTCGTGTAAATACTTCACGTTTTCGATATTAAATTTCTGTCATACTTCGATCTGATGGGTGTTTATGACTCACGAAGTGTCTTTTTTTATTTATTTATTTATTTATCATTCATTTATTTATTCATTTATTTATCTATTTATTTATTTAATTATATATTCATTCATTCAGTCATTCAATCAATCAATCATTTATACATTCATTCATTCGATCAATCAATCAATCAATCAATCAATCATTCATTCATTCATTCATTCATTCATTCATTCATTCATTCATTCATTCATTCATTCATTCATTCATTCATTCATTCATTCATTCATTCATTCATTCATTCATTCATTCATTCATTCATTCATTCATTCATTCATTCATTCATTCATTCATTCATTCATTCATTCATTCATTCATTCATTCATTCATTCATTCATTCATTCATTCATTCATTCATTCATTCATTCATTCATTCATTCATTCATTCATTCATTCATTCATTCATTCATTCATTCATTCATTCATTCATTCATTCATTCATTCATTCATTTATTCATTCATTCATTCATTCATTCGTTCGTTCATTTATTTATTTATTTATTTATTATTCATTTATTTATCCATTTATTTATTCATATATTCATTCATTCAGTCATTCAATCAATCAATCATTCATTCATTAATTAATTCATACATCATACATCATTCATTCGATCAATCAATCAATCAATCATTCATTCATTCGTTCATTAATTCATTCATTCAATCATTCATTCATTCATTCATTCATTCATTCAATCGTTCGTTCGTTCATTCATTCATTCATTCATTTATTAATTCATTCTTTCATTCATTCATTCATTCATTCAATCGTTCGTTCGTTCGTTCATTCATTCATTCATTTATTCATTCATTCATTCATTCATTCATTCATTTATAAATTTATTCATTCTTTCATCCATTCATTCATTCATTCATTCATTCATTCATTCATTGATTCATTCATTCATTGATTCATTCATTCATTTATTCATTCATCCATTAATTCATTCATTCATTCATCCATCCATTCATTCATTCATTCATTCATTCATTCATTCATTCATTCATTCATTCATTCATTAATTCATTCATTCATTCATTCATTCGTTCATCCATTCATCCATTCAATCAATCAATCAGTCAATCAATCATTCACTCATTCATCCATTACAATATAAATTATGAACATAATCTTAATTGAACAGTACTGAGAACTTGGTTTTCAAATATATTTTGAAAGAAACTAGACTCATATTTTCTATATCTGTGTCTACGTATTGGTTAAAATTTCTCTGAGCTCTTATAAGAGGAGAGTTATACTCCACTGCAGTTCTTCTAAAAGGAATGTTGAATACTTGATGTTGTCGAGGTGCGCGTGATGGGACGAAAAAATCTATACAGGATAGCAGTTTTGGCGAATCGATCTAATTTTCAGTAATTTCGAATACTAGATTTATATCGCTCTTTTTCCTGCGACTCAAGCTCAGAGTTCCAAATTTATTTCGGATATATTTATAATTACTATTTGTAATTGGTGTGTTACTTTTGAACGACAGATACCGTAAGAATTTATTTTGAATACTTTCCATGCGACTAATGTGAACTGCATATTGGGGATTCCAAATTGATGAGTTTACTGAGCACATATGAATTGTACAATGTATAATAATATAATAATAAGTGTTTAGTATTTTTTATTATAAAACCAAGCATTCTTCTGTGTTCATTCACTAATTTATCAATATGTGTGTTAAAATTTAGATTGCTGGTAAATAAATTCTATTGACATTAAGGTATATTTGGGAAAATCAGGGTGATTTTAAATCACGCACAAGTTCGAATGACTATAGTTGATGACAAATAATAATTGGTAGTGGAAAAAACATGTCATAAAATATTTACTGTTTCGGAGATACAAATTTACTTTTAATTGGTTGGCCCAATCGACTTTAGTTTTGGGTCATATAAATACCAGGGTATTTTGTTACCAAAGTCTACCCACGGTTGATTTGTTCTGGTTGAATAATAATAATGTATATTCGTAAATAACAAACATAATAAACATAAACAGTTATCAAATGAACAAACAATGTCAACAAAAGGAAATTAATCCACGCGTGGACTAGCCTATGTCATAAAACGTCATACGAATACATTATATTTAATACTAAGGAACATTTTCAACTAACAGTTATTAAATAGTGGTTCAGTAGAACGGGACAAAAAAGTGGGTCATATTTGAGAAATTTTGATTTTTTTTTAAATCTTTTGATTAAATTATGGTGATAATTAAATCAGACTAAATACTGAAAATGGGAACATTCTCCATGAAAATTGAAACATGAAAAATGTGTTTTTTTTTTGTGATATCTAACCGAAAACAACTACTTTCCCGGCTAAAGCCACGCTGGACATTGAACTACGTGTGATAGATATTTTAAAAAGACTCTAACTGAAAAGAAAAAATCTGAAAGTGTAAATTAGCATTTTCATTCAGATGATTGCTTTCTGTTAGATACTCCAAAAAAAATCGCATATTTAATTTTCCAATTTTCATGGAGAATGTATCCCTTTTCAACATGAATACCTCCGAAGAGGTTATCTTGAACGACGAAAAATAGCGACTAAAGTTTGTCTTTCAGCCGCAGATGATTCCACAACAGAGTTTATGAATATCCTATTTATATTTTCGAGCAAAAATCAAAATAGACTAAATACCTTCTCCTTTTTTTTACCGTTTTTTTTTTCAGATCTTTTCAGTTTTTCTTTTTCGTTTTTTTTTGTCCGGTGTTTTTTTTTTTGAGGTTTTCACTTTGGTTTTTTTGTTCGTTTTTTTTCCAGATTTCTACAAAACACTATTAATTCAGTACGGTTGGGTTTTGAGACAAGATTCGATTGTAGCACCACCACACTTGCTGTGCTAGTAGTCGGAACCATGATAAACACGAAAAAAAATTGTTAACCAGAATTCCAGGGGTGGAAAATATTTTTTTTTTCCTTTAAAAATATATTAATAGATTTTTGCCGTAATTTTGGAAAGTATATGATATATTAAAAAAAATAACTCAAGAGGGTGAAAAATAATTAAATTTTCCACAAAAATTATTCCTTGTAATTTCTTATGAAATGCGCTCGTTTTCCAGAAAACTTGATTAAACGCCGACATCAAATTTCAGGTTCACCCTTACCCGCCGCTGAAAGTTATGGCAGAGCCGAATATTTGATTGGCCATAAATTTCATATTGTTTCTGAAAACTCCTACCTTCTCATGCAAATATAATATGCGAGTATTTGAGTAGCTAGAATGTGTTTTGTCGCACTTCACGGAGATGTTTGCGGATGATCCGAAAATCATGAATAATTCAGTAAATATGGAATTATTGTACTGGAGTAGCAACCTATATCCTCTTTGGACTATATTCAACATTTTTAAAGTAGTGTGACTGGTCCCACTTATACTTGCCAAAAAAAACAACTTTGTTTTACTCCTGCCTCATTTCCAACTTACCCATGAAATCGGCATTCACTAAGTTCGCTAAGTTGAATATAATTGCTTATTCATATCCCGCATATATATATATATATATATATATATATATATATATATATATATATATATATATATATATAGATATATTTAATGACACTATTGTGAAGCGCAAACCTCAAGTTTGAAATCACATTCTTCATTTTTTATGTAGGATGTGTATGAGCGAGTATTTTCCACATTCACTGAAGAAATTGCCGGGATCATAGGTGAGTTGAAAACTGAGGCAAGAGTAAAACCCAGTTTTTTCTTTGGTATGTATAAGTGAGACTTGTCTCAATAGGCTCAAATCGTTGCATATGGTCCAAAGAGGGTACTGATTCCTGCTCCAGAATAATTATTTTATATCAACTAAAATATCAATGATTTTCGGATCCTCCGTAAATATCGTAGAAGGGTTATGTGAAGTGAGTTAAAACACATTTTAGGTACTCAAATACTCACATGTTATATTTGCATGAGGAAGTCGAAGTCTTCAGGAACGATATGCACTTTTTCTTTTCCTTCTACTATAATTTTTGGCAAAGTTATGATAAATCTAATTTTCGGCCCTGTCTAAACTTGCAGTGGCGAGTTAGCGCGAGCATGAAATGTGACGTCGACGATAAACCACGTTTTCTGAGAAAACGAGCGTATTTCATGAGGTATTACTGAAAATCATTCTTGTGGAATTGAATTATCTCTCAACTTATCGAAACGTGTTTGGATAAATCTTATATTTTCTGAAATAACAACAAAAATATATATTTTTTTAAATGAAAATTTGTTCAGGTTCCGCCCCTGATTTCTTGCTAAATAGTTTTTTTCTAATAATACATGATGTCGAGATGTCATGTGCCGAGGTTCAGAGTGCTACAATTCATTCTTCACTTTTTGCTCGAGTTTGTCTGTCATTACTGGATTAATTATGAAAAATTCCCCTCAATTTTTTGTAAAGCATTCTGTTGTTGAAAAGGGGAACATTCTCCATAAAAATTGAAAAATGAAAAATGTGACTTATTTGTAATATCTAACAGAAAACAACTACTTTCCCGGCACAAGCCACGCTGGACATTGAACTACATCTGATAGATATTGTGAAAAGACTCTAACTGAAAAGGAAAGAAAAAATCTGAAAGTGAAAATTTGCATTTTCATTCAGATAGCTGACTTTTTTAATTCTTTCTAGTTTTCCTTGAACAAATCATTAAATAAATTAGATATTACAAATAAGTCACATTTTTCATTTTTCAATTTTTATGGAGAATGTTCCCCTTTTCAACATGAATACCTCCCAAGAGGTTATCTTGAACGATGGAAAATAGCGACTAAAGTTTGTCTTTCAGTCGCAGATGATTCCACAAAAGATTTTATGAATTTCATATTCATATTTTCGAACTAAAATTCTGTTGTTATTTTCAATTTTGGATTCAATTGCCTCCATAACAGTGTGTGATATCATGGCCTACCCACCACCTCAACCAAAATTGTTTTGAAAATTAAGTTATTAGTAGAAGTAGTGATATTGCATTTTTGCACTTGCTCAGATTGGAGACAGTTCAGCACTCCATCAGTTCTTCGATCCACATACTGACAGTTCTGGCATTATTTTACTCCGTCGAATGAAAACTTTGCAATGTATCCATGGAAAAAAGGCGAGGGAAAAACGTTTCCCTACATTAAACTGTTTTATGTGGACATAAACTGGAACTTGGCGTGTGGACTGCGTGAAAAAAAAAAATACAATCATAACAAAATAGAAAATACATAAAACTTCGAATGCCACTTTCCATAAAGACCGAAGCCGTATTCTGAAGAGGCGGACGGAGAAAAGTGGTCTCTCCTATCATAAACTAGCCAAGTCGTATAGCTTTACCACGGAATTGCGCTTTTTTTACTACAGCTGTGTTGGAATATCTCGGTGGCTTCGTATGCCACGGATTCCCATTGAAATTCGAGCTATTCCGTTTCGGGGTTAACACATAACCACCGTTTGTTCGCAAATAGAATTCGAGCGTCTTGTTTTTTTGGCGTGTCATCGTGGTTGGAATGTGTTTCAGGGTGGTATTGTATAAACAGGCGTGAGATTTGTACCGTACTCATTTCAGAAAACGATTTTCACATTTACGAATATAATAGTCTTGGTCATCTTGTTGTATACAGTACACTTGGTCAGGTAATCTGCTTATAACCGAAAATTGTTGCGTTCTAGACCAAAATAGTTATATGACCGAGACAGCCTTGACTTTCCAGAACGATGTGAAATTTCATTCGAATTCTTGATAATATCCATTTTTCTAGCAACAAAACCTCATGTCATGAAAAATAAGGTAGTAGAGTTTCCAACCTTTTTATAGGTTAGAGTTGTGTTGTCTAAATGATTACCAAACGAACCAAATAAGTACCGAACTGTTAACTGATTAAATATGGTGTATAGGTAGTCTTTTGTACCATTGGTCCAAATTTGGATGGTCAACTTAGTCAGAGTACCAAATTCTTGCACGGTATAAAAGTGGCCACTGTTATATCCTGAACGGGATAATATAAAAAACTCGGTAGGAAGCATTTTCCAATTATTGCAAAATAGTCGGCATACCCTGAACAATGCTTGCTTTCCCATGTGAGCCTCTTTAGTAATTGAGGTGATAACACCCCTCCTTACAGACAACACCTGCCTGCTCGAGCTGTAACTGTGGTTTCACCAAAAAATTATATAATCACCCTTTTCTTCAAGCTGGTGTTCATCTACCGAGACAGGAGAGATGTAAGCCCTCTTTTCCGTAGAGGTTTTCCAGGTAGCAACTCATATTGGCTGAATCTTGATTTCATATTGATCTATTATGGATATATTGTAGATAAAAATAATATTGAACCAATATGGGTGCATAATGGAAAAACAATATTTCATATGTGCTCAGTCTGTTCATTGTTTCATAATATATTGGGTCAATATTGGTTGAATAACTTTAACCAACATAGATAAAGAAATATTGTCTACATATTGTTTCTAGTATCTAATTCCAATATTGCGATTACAATATTCTTCGAATATCGATTTTAGAGATAAAAAAACAATATATCCAAGTTTGATAGCACATTGGTTAAATATTATTCCATCCATATCCATTAAATCATGTTAAACCTATATTGATAAAGACAATATTGATATAATATTACAAAATGAACTATTATTCACTATTATTGAAATTGGAATTATTGGATATTGAAATGAATTATGATCAAACATGGGTAAGAAACCGCTTGGTGGCCCCACATATGGAACGATAGCTGAATCATACTAACATATATTGAATAAGGCTTCTCAATGTACGTTTACAAGAAAATCGACTCAGTGGGCAATGGAATTAGAAATAAAATTGTAGAATTTTCAAATCATTTGACATTTTCTGGTAATTTTTCATCCATGTCTCCGAGGCAACATCACTTTGAATATTGTACCAATATCGCTGAATATTTTAAACCGATATTGCTTCCACAATATTTCACTAAGATTATTTACATAATGTCCAAGTACTACTGGACGAATATTCTGAAATAATAATAATTTTAATTCGACAGTATTACGTTCGAATATTTTACCAATATTTTTATAATATTTTACCAATATTATTCCAATGTAGGTGAACTACAGCGATATTGTATAAATATCGCTTAAAATTATGAAGCCAATATTGCCAGTATTGCTATTGCCTATTATACCAATATTATTTTTAAAATACCAATATCGCCAAATGTTCACGTTTTTTTCTCGCCAATATTATAATTTGAATATTTTGCCAATATTTTCACAATATTGTACCAATATGAGTGTGCTACTTGGGTTAGTAATTAACCTTGTAGATGCACTTGGACTGCCCCTTTCCAGTCGTATTCTGAAGAAGCAGACGGAGAAAAGTGGTCTCTCCTATCATAAACTAGCCAAGTCGTATGGCTTTACCACGGAATTATTCTTTTTTTACTACAGGTGTATTAGAATATCTCGGCTGCTTTTTGGGGTCAACACATAACCACCGTTTGTTCGCAAATAGATTTCGAGCGTTTTTTTTTTTGCATGTTGTCGTGGTTGGAATCTGTTTCAGGGTGGTATCGTGTAAAGAGTGGTTAGATTTATATTATACCCATTTTCAGGCAACGATTTTCACTTTCTTGTATATATTCCCCTTTTCATACATTTCAGTAAACAATAAACATACTCTGTAAAAATTCGACTTTGGTTTAGTTCTTCATTCGATCCAAGGGATTGTTTTCAGCCTAGAACTTTCATTTACCAACTAGTGCCACCGTAATTCACGTTCCGAAACAGGCAATAACATTTTTTTGAAATCTAGCTTCTAGCCTAATATAAGACATTTAGAAATCATTGGAACTTTGTCACTTAGATCGATAAATTGCATTAATGAGGGGCTTATGTGCCCCTTTACTTCATCCCTTGCACATCCGTTGTGTATGCTCTCATGTTGTTTGTCCTCAGTGTATTGGGAAGGTTACGGTTTTTCCCCTATCGTTGAAAACCTTAGCCTTGTCAGACCTTTTCAGTAGCACTGTTCTGAGGTTTCTGCATCTTCTTGGCAAAACTTGTATATTGTTTTATCTGCCAATTCGATGCTGTTCATGTATTTGTTTATTATAGAGTGCCCTATTAGAGCCCAACGAGGAACCTGGTTGTTTGCCTGTATCGGCTTAGTAGGTACTCCGTGAATTTTTGCGATGGTTCTTTGTAGACTATTTGTCCTGCCTCAATCGTGCCGTGTCTCAGCCGGTATTTATGGGTCTACATAATCGTTGGATTCATAAGTACCCCAGTATCGTACTATTATAGTATTCTCGAGAACAGGTAGCAGAACTTTGTTAAATCGTAACTCCTCTTCATTTATGTTGAAGTTGTTAGGATGTAGTTATTTGAATTTTGATTGCTTGCCGGAAGAGTCTTGGGTAGAATACATGTGTTGTGGCAATGACTTGGGTTTTTTTGAATTTCCCTCAGAGTTATTTTCCAAGTGGCCTTATCGGCAACTGGCCTTGTGTTTTTTTATTCTGTTATTTGGAGAACGTTAAGTGGTTCCGATATAAACGCTGCCGGTTGGTTTGACTGTCACTGTCCTAGCAGCTATTCGATCCACTGTCGCTAGAGTTCTTTCTTTTGCATTGTAAACAACGATACATTTCTTTTTCATTGAAAGAAGTAGGTCTACTAGCGTTTCGATTATCCCTTGTTTTTTGGTATGGATGATGTTTTGAGGTACTGTAGAGGTATCGATCCATATGTGTTGGTTTTCTATATGCCTTGTGCCCCAGACGTCCTTATTTTCGAGAAATGAGAACGTCTAAGAACGGTTCCCTATTCCTTTCAACTTTCATTGTGAATTGAATATTCGGGTGTATATTGTTAACGTATACGTGTCTTTTTTTATCGCAACCATATCTTTCACAATTCATTTATTTCTCAATGAATACGTTATTACTATCCTCATAATCGTTCACCTACAAATCAAGGTTATTATAAAATTCGAAATGTAACTGAACTTTTTGTTGCTCCTCTTATACAAACCAATCAGTGCCAACTCTTTCACAGTAAGCACTTCCTGATTGATACATCTAATCATATTACTAGGAGAACTGCGGCAAAATGTACCGATTCCTTTCGGAATTTCTGAAGTTTAGTAATTTGCATTCAATGAATAACTCCTCTCTTGTATTTGCATGGCATTAAGCTCTGCGGAAATAAGATTCGAGGCACATCACCTCGCATCTAGGGAAAAATTACTAGAAATATATTTTTCTCATGTTATTCATTTTGTAAAGCTGATGGTTTTGGAAAATTTCATATAGTCATTTTGGTAAAGAATCTGATTGTAGAAAGTAAGAATTAATCTTTTAATCTTTAATCTTTATTACAAATTATTAACATCATAATATCATAACAACACATAATACATTAGTTACACTGTATAATAATACTCTAGTCACTTTATAATATATACCAAATGGCAATGACAATAACGTGACATAACAAAAGTTGTTGATTTCATTTTCAAATAAATCTCGGGGGTTGCAACATCCTCGACAACATCCTTGATTCTTATAAATAGCATAATAATCTCGGTACATTAAAAGCTATAAATCCATTCTTAGATCTTAAGGTGCCATTACACGCGGTGTGGAGTGTCGCGCACGGCGTGTGAACTGACTCCACGCGCAGTGAGAATGGTGCGGCGTGCCAACTTTCGGTCGGAGTGTCAGGTCTCAGGTCCCGCCGATTGTCGGTCAAAACACACTTCAAAGGAAACACGCAGCGCGTGGAGTGGCGAGACTCGATTGGGCGGTAAATAGGTTCAGCTGGTATATTCATTAAATACAACCTTCAGAAATTCAAGAAGAACACCAAATCATACTTCCTCTACCTTGTTTTCCACGATGTTCTCTTAACAATACAGTATAATTGAATTTGTAATGACGATCTCTAACCAGAAATGGAGAATATATTGAGGGACCCATTGAATAATTTCACAAATGTTTTTCATTACTGAATTGTGGATAAACCTAGATTTTCGATGTGATAAGACAACTGGCCATTCGGAGAAGAAATTCTGTAGAATAAATGTATTCAATAATTTATGTATACACTATAGTCCGGCAGACATTTCTCAATCCATCACGAAACTCCAAAGCAGCCTTGTTTGTTCGTTGCTTCGCACATATCTACAAACAAATTGTCTCGAATTTTCGTGGTGATGACAGGTCCGGCTACATCCCGTTACATTGTTATGTTGGTAGTCATTCTCAAACACTTACTGTTTCTTTTGTTTCAGTTGTTGTCGCCCAAGATGTACAAGCCGTGGAGGGAAAAAGTGTCAGTTTACCATGCGATGTGATACCGCCGGGTCACGACAAAGTGTACATGGTTTTCTGGTTCCAGTATGGTTCTGGATACCCGATATACAGGTTAGTGCAATTTTATGGGAGAAATTAGATTTGCCGAAATTATTATTTCAATTTGTACTGGAACAAAAGTTAGGGTATATCAAATTAGAAAGTTTTCTACAAAAATATTCTTCGGAAATGAAGAAGATATCGAGAAATTACCAATTAAATTTCAAGGCATAGTAGAGAGTACAGATGGGCGGGATTTGAAGCTCCTGCACGTAGGCCTTTTTATTTGGACCCATATATTGTGCACCCACATGTTCTGGGAGGCACCTGTGTAGGTTCCTTCAGCCGTAGTTTTGGGGGTCTCCCGGGAGATTCCCGTGTTGAAATATATTTTGTGGGTACCTTCGGTTCCTCTGCACCTAGGTTTGCCATCTCAGAGACACCTTTGGGGTTCCTCTTGGCGGCGCCCTTGGGACGGTTGGCTTTGCTACTCTCGCATGAGTCCCAGAGGTCTTTTAGTCGCCTTTTATGACAGGCAGGCCCTACCTGGGATATTGGTCTCATTTTTGACATCAAACGGCGTGACTTGAACTCTGCTACCGAGTTGGAACCAGTTCTGTTGCAGCTGCACAGGGATAAGCCTATACATGAGGTCTTTTTCAAGAATGTCAAAGACCTTGGCTAATCAAAATGCTTGACTTACGCCTCTTTAAGGTCAAGTGGTGACTGGCGAATTCATAATGGCCTACAAGGATGGTTTATTCATTACCTTGGTCTACCGTATCCGCGTGACGGGTATGGAGGTCCCTGATACTAGATACGGGGTGCCTGAGAAAGTGCAGTTTTTTCGTAAAATAATGAAATGGTATTTTGATATTGAATTATTGTAATACGTCAGGCACACAAACTACAAAAAAATTCGACTGTTTTGACAGTTGTGAGAAAAATGTGCAGCCTTGGCACTATCATTTTATTTTCAACCTTTTGTTTGTGTAGGTAACTCTATCTCTCCATCTTCCAACGCTAGAATTCCAATTTCCAACTGATTTCGTTTCGTTTCTCCACAATAAAAACACATTAGCGTAGGAGAAAATTACCCATCACCCACCCATCAATCCCGAAATCGAACGTACAAATACCAAGTAAAAATTCAAAGTCATTCGGATTTATCCTAGTTTTATGAATGCAATATAATAGCCAACAGATTTATGAAATGGTTTAAAAACACTCCTGAAGGCTATAAGATGAAACCATTTAGCGTTTGAGTATATTTGATTTTATGAAAGTTTTACAATGGCTGTATACACATACTCAATAAATCATTTTGGTCGTTGAAAAATCCATATAGAATCTAAGTTCCATAATGGTTTTATAATAAAACTTACGATGAGGTTTTATTGAGGTAATGAGATGTACTCCCGAGAACCGCTACAAGATTGAAGCCTAAGACTATTTCTACTTAAATGTCAGTAGCTCCCTCTCAACGGTAATAAATGAATCACAAAGGTGGAAAAAGGCAACCATAAAATAAAACTAATTTGATGAAATGTCAAAAATCAAAATTATACCGTTGTATGTAATCACTGAAGAATCATTAAAATTGACATAAAAAATTAAGTACTTGATTTTAAAACAATATTTGTATTCAGATATAGTACAAACCATCTCGTGAATAACATGAGTCAAATTTTTTTTTTTTTTTGTTACTTTTTTCGGAAATACTTTGGTGATATATTCAAATGGGAAACTCAGTATATTTTTTATATCTGATTAGAGATCGTCATTACAAATCCATCAACACCAGATTTGATGGGATTATGTCAAACGGCTTCAGAGATATTAGCAAAATACTCGTATGTCTAATGAGTATGACTGAGAGTACTGAGAATCCACACGATTCGGAAGGTTGAAAGTCTCTGTTGCACTCATTGAGCATATGGAGAAATTTTTGCTCACATCTCTTCAGCCTTTTGACATAATTCCATCAAATTTGTAATGACGATCACTAACCAAATATAAAAAAATATGCTGGGTGTCCCATTTAATTTGAGTAATTTTTACTCAAAGGCGGATAACCCTATATATTTTGGGTGGGGTTCAAAATTGTATACATCGGAAAAGAAAATCGACCTATTCGAGGATTTTTTCGAATTATCTTCATATTCAGAAAAAATGAATGTATCCGTTACTTTAGGACCGAACTGTACTTCAATTCCTTTGAATCTATGGAATTTGAAACGATGTAGAACTTCTATCTAGATTTCTTGGATTTTCAAGTGTCGATATAATTTTCTGTGAACAGAAACCACTAATATTACAGAATGGAAGATGCTATAAAAATTTAATTGCCCGTATCCCGCCATAAAATCCGGGATTTTGATGAAATCGCTCGTAAATTGTCATATTGAATGAGATATATGCTAAATGTTTCGACGTTGTGCGGCATCTTTGGTGTCAGTTTTACTGAAAGAGAACATATTTTACAACGATGGTTTGTTGAAGATGATTGAATTCATTAATTAAATACAATAAATACAATATTCCAGTGAAGCGAAGCAGAATCGTGAATATAAACTATTATTAGACGTGAAATGAATTATATGTAGAAATGAAAATCCAAATAAATTTCCACATATCTCGCTCAACATTTGTTCAATACACTACAAATGCGGTACGAGCATGCACACCAGCGTTCAGTTCTCTACCGCATTTGTCAACCATGACGTCGTCGTCTTCTGCCGAATATGGCAATTATTGAGGAAAAACCGAAAAAAACGTCGTTACTGGGTTCATCTCTATAATAATTGTTGCTCCACACTGGGTAATTTTGAAACAACGAAGCAGTTAGTTGATGATGAAGAAAAATTTCAATCGTACTATAGAATGCTACCGAATACATATAAATTACTATTGGAGTTGGTTGGTCCGAGTTAAAGAAAGAAGGACACGAAATTCAGAGACTCAGTTTCTCCTGAAGAACGTTTATTGATTATATTGTTGCGTCTTCGGGTTCAAAAATAAGTGTACACTGGTATAAACTCGCCTTTATTATTCAAGTTTCACTTGACAACACTGTAATTCAAGTCACTGTCAAATACTGATATCAAAATACTTGTATCCAAGGTAACTCAGAGTAACTTCCCAACTAACTTCCCTTTATCTAACAAATGCATCGCTCTTATATACAAATAAAGTTCTAGAAAACTTAAGAAATCAATAGAACACAAATAGAATGTTCGACGATTGATCCAGAACAAAAGTTAGTGCTTCTAGATTTTTCCATCTAATTCATCGAACGATCTCGAACAATTCGAGAAGTCTTTATCAAATTTCAGGTCTGTAACAATATTAAGGTAAGAAAAAATACAATTTAAAAAAATTAAATACATATAACTTTGATATTCCGAACGTGAATGGGAATATGATGACTGTGCAGGTGTAATATTTTGTAGGTGAGTGGTTTGCTGAGATTGTGTAGGCGAATAAGAAGAATATTGTGAAAAGACCACCATTTTATAGTGGATTTTTTTCATTTCCAAAGAAGTCAATTTTTTTCAATTTTCAATTGAGATTATGTCCCTTTTCAAAATAAAAAAATTACCAGATTCGTCGAATATTTTTCCAATTTTGGCCCAGGTTAGTTCCACCGTCCTCCTGTTACTGTATTCTGATGAAGTGAAATCATAAAGCTGAGGATATTTCTCTATTTCTTGAATAAATAAAATTATTTCATTATTATTATTATTATTATTATTATTATTATTATTATTAATATTATTATTAATATCGTCTTTCATTTTGATTCAACGCGACAAATATCGCTCGAGTTGGTTCGTATGGCGAGTAATGCAAATGCTTGTCATCAAATGCCTTCTGCTGTCAAATGCATGTCAAGTGTGCGGATCTTGTTGGAATAACCAGCGAGCGATAAATGTTGTACGACACATTTGTGGAGGAGCATTTGTGACGCAACGTACATACGTGTGCGGCCGCACTTATTTCTCACTTCTTATCTGTGAAGAGGTAACCATGTGTGGCCCATTTCGATATAATTTTGATTTACATATTTTTATTTTAAAACTGTGAGAGGTCACAAGACGATGTCAAGAAAACCACAAAACCAAACATTCAATCCTATTCCTATGGGTCTTGGTGGCGCACAGGTTGTGTTCTCGTTTGCTATGACCTCGTGCCTGGCATCAAACGTTGAAAGGTAAGGGCTTCATCTCCCCTTGCTTCCGAAGACTTTTGAGCAGGGTTGCTCATTTAGTTATGTGAGTAGACGAAGTAACTTAAGTTTTTAATTGACTCGGTTAGTAATTGATGGTCTATAGCAAGTCTATAGCACTTCTCAGACTGTTAAAGTTACTGAAACTTGATTAAACACGATAAGATTTCAACAAATTATATTACATCGTGACATGTTCCGCTCCACTGTAGGTTTTTCAAGCGGTATTACAGAAACCGCTTCAAAAAGCTACAGTGTAGCTGTACATGTCGCGATGTAATATTATTTGTGAAAATAACTTAATTTCTTCCATAAATTAGAAACGGCGCATGCGTAGTCTCTTTCAAAGAGGAAAGAGGTTATGTTATGTTCGTTATGTTCGCAATTTCAGCATAGGTTTGACGCCATATTTTCTATATCTCTTATTCCTCCTCACAACACCAGAGGCTCCCGCAGAAGCAATAATGTACTCAGTACTAAACCATACTCACTTCTCTTGGTGATAGTTTTCATGCTGTACTGTAAACACCAGACCAGAATAGATAAAACAAAGAACAACAAAACACGATAATCTTAGGTAAGGGTTCATTTTTTGTTTTCCGATCAAAGAATACCCTAAGACGTTTCAAAAATTGACAGTTGGAACGATATGCGCATGTCTAGTACTTTCGTTAATTTCGTTAAATTGATTCTGCCTGAACACCGTCATATTCTTAATTTAAAATTCAGCTGAATCTTAAATTATTTTTAGTTTTAGTGATGCTGCATGAATCTACCTTTAGTTGTTAAATTAATCTTAGTTGTTAAATTAAGTTTCACTTTCTCAACTTTCTTTAAGTATCTAACATTCTGAGAAGTGCCTAGTGCAGTGCTCCCTGACTTGGATTACTTTTTGAAAGTGCTTAGTAATCGCGAGCATTTCATAAATAAAAGTGCGTAGTGCTCGAGATTTCGGAGCACTTTTCAAGGAAGCTTAGTGCTTAGTGATCGAAGCACTTTTGGTCAGTGCTCGGCACAACTGTGTTATACACATATCATAACGTGAAACTATAGTAAATCATAAGAGATCAGTTATATGAACCAACGATCATCCATTATTTTTCTGTGTGTCTTTCTCTATAATTGAGAAGAGAAAAAGATACTTACCTCAATATTTTTCAACATAATAGTAATTTATGCAACAAGTGCAAAAAATAAGTGTTTATTGCACTCGACGAGGCCGTTAGGCCGAATTGGACAACACTTTTGCACGAGTTGCATACAACATTTTTTCTACGTTCATGCAAAAAGCAAAAAATGATTTATTTAGGTACGGCACTAGGTGTTGGAAAATGAAATGCACAACTTAAGTAATTGATTATCACTATCGAAATGCATTGAAACAGATCACTATTATCTATTTTCCATTAATAATACTCATTTTAAAACTTTCAATTCTGTAATTGTCATAAATAATTTTTGACTGACGTTAAAATAACCACAGTTGCATTATAAAAATCAAAATTATAGTAGCCGTGAGCGCGTATGTTATCACGAGGTGTGGTCATAGTACAGACACTTTGCTCTATGCAGGTAAAAGGGTTTAGAACAAAGAGGATCAGTTTTGATTATGGAGTTTTTCTCGGGAAGACATAATTTGTTTAGCTCCGGCTGCTACCATTAATAAAAAATAAATAAATAAATAAATAAATATAAAATATGTAACTGTTTGAAACGTATTGCCAATCTCACAGAATATCTGCCAAATATGTAGTGGGTTTAAACATTTATATTTGTCATGATGACAGCACGTTGAAATTGAATGACAGATGAGTGCAATAAAAACTTTATGGCACTAGTGCAATAAGGACCTTCTTTTTCCACTAAATATAGTTCAATAAAGTTTTGCTTTTTGCATGAATGTAAAAAAACATAAGTATATAACGCTTATCTAAAAAATTAATAAGTAATGAAGAAGACATACACAGTGTCAACGATAAAGTCCGCATCATGTGAGACATTTCTCCAATATTTTGTTTACGCGTATTATGAAATCACGAACATTTTGCGCATTGAAAATAATGAAAAATAACGGTAGCGATTTGTTTATCGTTCATATTTATTGGTCAAATTTAATATATTGAAAAAGTTACCAGAACTAGGTTCATTTTAAAATTTCGAAATGTTTAAGCCAATATAGTTCCATTTGAAAATATTTACTCACATACCAAATTTGAGCGGATGTTAAAAAAATCTTGATTCGTAACCTTCGTAACCTAGCCCATTAAAAATTGTGAAAATCCGAATAAACCTATTAAAATGTAAATACTTATCTGGTGAAGGATTTTTTTTTTCTGTTGAGAGCTGCCTTCAATTGGATTTTTTTTTCAAACTTTGAAACTGGCAAGTGAAATTTTGTCATGCTTGATACAAAGTTGCTCTAGTTTCAACTTTTCACAGCAAAATAATCATTTTTGAAAATAATTCAAAATTGACAGTTGATGATAAAATAAATAAAATGTCAAATTCAAAAACAAAGGAATTGAAACTAGGTATTTGATAGTTTTTATATATCAAGGGCGTACGTGATACATACAAAATTTTATGCACTAGCGGTTTATTAGAGTGAATCACAAATACTGACTTGAATTCCACGTTTCATACGTTATGTATACAATAATCAAGAGTAACATAGTATGAGAAATGTGAAACTATAGTAACTGAGAATTTTTATATTGAATAATCTATTTCAAATCACTGAAAAAAATTGACAATAGTTGTGCCGGAATGATACCCGGCAGAAATTTGAACCAGCCATCCACTTCTAAAATGACTGTAACGAAGCTTTTAATATGTTATAATTATGTTCAAAAACAATAATCCATCTTCAAAATCAATAACTAAACAAACTTCATTTTCAATGTTCAGACTTATGACTTAGTTACATGTTGAAAATACCTATGTCGATTATGAAGAAATTTTAGGAAGAGTCTTTCTGCATTGAACTGAAATAATTTTAATTCGTGTTAGTTCTTGCATAAAATGATGTATAAATATAGTCAATTTGAGAATTTTGTGTACTTTACGGCCCGCGGGCCATAATGCGCCCGCGGGCGGTAAAGTGCCACTTCACGTTCGCTGAACCGGGCGGTAAGGTGTACTTTACCGCCCGCTAGTGCATAAAATATATTATGAGTTTTAGAAATCATATTCAGTAGTCTAAGACCTGGATTTGTAAAAAAAATATTTTGTGTATTTCAAGCACAAAAAGTAATTGTCGCTCTACAAAAAATTTCTCTATTTTTCGAGCGGGTGTCTATCACTTTGCCCTCTGAATATACGAATAACTGTTTCATTATTTCCTCTGCTACATTCGAGAGCAGTTCCATTTTATTCAGATTCATTTTCTATTATGACGTGGATAATAAGAATCAAACGGACGACGAAACAAGCCAAGAATGGCTGAGAAAGATAAAATGTACGAACAACTTTAACCCCTTGATACTTCAGCCAATAACAAATGCAAGGAAGTGTTATGTTAGCACAGCTCCAAATCACCCCTGCTCAATATTTCAACGCTGCGCAAACCCACATTGGCAAAAGTGTGAATTTTTAATGAACGTACGAATATATTCGCCTCAGAGGTAAACTTTCAGGGAAACTGGCTATTCACTCATTATTTATCAGTGACGAGAAATCGAGGAAGAAATGAGAGGAACAGGTGAAAACAAATTAGTTTATTCTTTTGAGCTTTAATGAAGTAATATTTAAGATGATGTGGTTGTCGGTGGTCTGGCGGTCTAAGGCGCAGGCCAATCAGAACTTCAATATAGCGGTAGTCGGTTCGAGCCCGATGTATGACGAGGGATTTTTTCTAAAGTACTTAATATCGGAATCGATAGGCGAACACAGTCCTTGTTGAAAGCAAGTGTATTGTGTGTTGTCTAGATGCCAATCTCGTCTAGTGCTAGCTTGGAGTGCACGCCAGCCACCCGAGGTGGTGCTGTAGGTTTTCCGGGTTTTCCTGCAACTGAAAAGTGAATACACCATCAAAAATCAGTAAGTCGCCCCGGCAAATAATAATAATAGCCGTCCTCTACCCACACAGGCTGTCTTTGGGTACACTCTACGAGTGTTTATGAGGGAGTATTATTATTATTATTATTATATTATTAATTAGAATGAACTACGACTAATCACAGAAAACTATACGGTGTGTTCTTTCACAAAAAAACTGAAAAACTAGGTAAAATTTAAATAATTTGGACCGAAAACATCAACTTTCATGAGTGTACGAATGAGCCGTGTTTGGAAGTGAACCAGTGGACAGCCAGAATTCCTTTATTAAACTGACGCTGGCAATTTGAAATTGAGTTTTAGCATAACTCTCAATACGAATTTGTGGAAATGAATGGATTTTGCAGAACACAACACTGAACCTAAAACGAGGGGAAAACCGCTGGGAAATTTTGGTGTACATGCTTTGGGTATTAGTGGTATTAGTTTGGGATCAGTCGGGCACTTGTTGAAAATTATTGGGTATTAGTCGGGAAGTAGGGGAGTTTCTCCTGCATCTATTCGAAACATGAGTCTCGGGGTAAATTGCTCCTTACACTCTAAAAAATAAGAATATTTCTAAAAGCCATATTATTCCAAATAATGCGAGTTGAAGAATCTTGATCGCTTGGGAGATCTGCAATAATTTCCACTTTTGACCTTCAATACCTAAAAAACTGTCCAATTTTAGATCTCGGGCCAATGGAGACTTTTGAATAGAAAGGTAAAAACTACAACTTACATATCCAAGTTTCAGCCAATTCGACAGGGATCCATTTTCCATTTGATTTGTGCGGGGTCCTTTCTACATCGATTGTATTAATTCCATTCCACAAAATATACTTTCTAATATTTCTGTGGAAGTAGTTTGAATCAGATAACTCTCCTCTATGCATGATTTCCTCTCTCAACGTGACGGCTAAAGTGTCTGATGTATCCTCTCTTGATGCTGCTCGTTCGTGTACGTATTAGAGCCTGAATTGATTGAGTTTGACTATTGAAGACAACGTATTATCAATCCATAGCTGAATGAAATATAGCCACAGTCGTGCATTCAGGAAGAAAATATCATTAATACAGAACGATTGGGTTTTGAGACGAAGATCGATTTTAGCACCACCAAACTTGGTATGCTAGTAGTTGGAACAAAGAAAAACATATATAATTTTGTCCGTTTAATAATAAATAAATAGATTTTTGCTGTAATCTTGGAAACTATCTGATTTATCGGAAAAACAACTCAACAAGATAAAAGACAATTCAATTCTTCACAAAAATTATTCCTAGTTATTTCTCATGAAATGCGCTCGTTTTCCTAGAAAACGTGATTGAACGCCGACTTCAACTTTCAGGTTCACCCCTACCCGCCGCTGAAAATTCTGGCGGAGCTGAATGTTTGATTGGTCATAACTCTGCTAAAAATTATCAGAAAAGAAACAGGAAAAGATCATATCGTTTCTTAAGACACTTAGCTTCTCCTGCAAACATAATATGCGAGTATTTCTGTACCTAAAATGTGTTTTGTCGCACTTCACGGAAATTTCTGGAGATGATCTGAAAATCATGAATAACTTAGTGAATATAGATTTATTATAATGAAGCAGCATCCCATACTCTTTTTGGACTATATGCAACAATTTTAAAGTAGTGTGACAGGTCCTACTTATACATGCCAAAAAAAAACTTTGTTTTACTCCTGCCTCATTTTCAACTTATCCATAAAACCGGCATTCCCTTCAGTAAAAGAATCGTATATTCATATCCTGCACATACTTCATTTTTCATGAAGGATGTGTATAAGTGATAATTTTTAACATTTACTGGATAAAGTTCCGTGATTATGGGTGAGTTGAAAACCGAGGCAGGAGTAAAACCCTGTTTTGTCTTTGGCATATCTAAATGAGACGTGTCTCACTAGTCTAAATTCGTTGCATATGGTCCAAAACGCTAGGCTGGGGGCGCTGTCTCAGCTTCTGCCTCCACATGGAGAGTTTGCTGAATCATTTGTTGCAGACATTAGTTATTGTCCGCAGAGACCTACCCTATACTGATGAGGGCAAGAACCCAGAAATCGATCTATAGGTGGTCCAAATGTTTTAATGAACATTTCCATGCAACTAGCAATTGCGGAGACATGCTTGTAGGACTCTGCAAATTCATTAGATGTAATTCAACGTTCGTCGTGGTATTAGCCAGGAAAGTAGTTGTTTTCTGATGGATTTTCGATCCAATTATTCCTATTATATAGGATTATGGCAATAAGTGCGTCCTGGTAGTGCAGGACATCTTATTTCTCTTTAAATAAGAGATCATTAAAATCAGTCCTGCAGTTTCTGACTATAAATGGTGTATCTAACCCGACTTTATGTGCAGATAGATAGCTGCGGGTATTTTGGAACAATGGTTTCATGAACCATTTTTCGGAAACTGTAATAATCTGAAAACTAGGATTAGATGTAAATGCAAATACGGAAATGAACTGAGGATATTTTTGATTCTGCTGATGTACAGTCGAAAAAAAAACTGTCTGATGGGGTGAAATATTACGTTTCGTGGTGGAGGATTGTAATTTTTGTGAAAATCATTTGTTCTGATAATCTGGATATTCCTATTTTTGATTACCAATACTAGCGGTAATACCCAAAAGTCTGAGTTGAATTTAAGAAAATCACGGGAGGAGACATTGAAGGAATAAATATCAGCAATAAAGATGCAACTGAGTCACAAAACATTAGAGCCACCAAATCCATTTCAGGAATGTAAGTCTAGACTAAAATGTTAATTTCCCGCCACATTCAAATGTAGGAACTCATTTCACGGTGTAACGTTGAAAGATATGTTTCATGGAAACCACCTTAAGCCCATCTGAGTGATATTCAGAAGCAAAAAGCGAGGAATATTTATTTCAACACCCACCGTCGTTGTGCGAAAAAATTGTCTCAATTATTGAAGTCCTACGAAGTTGTGGAAGTTTTAATGTCCAAACAGCTTCAACAGCAGACGCCATAAACAAAAACTTTACCTTCATAATACGGAGTTTCGACAGACGAGAAATATTCTCCAATACATATTTATTTCTGATGCTATTCATTATCTGTATAATAGCAAAACTGATATAGGCTGGGACTGAAAAGTTTATCAAAACCAAATTTGTGAAACAAGTTCTGAAGTTATTTCAAAAGTTAATTAGCGGGCCAATAAAAAATAAGCATGAAGCGGAGTATACGATTTATTCAAACTTTGTAGAGGTAAATATTATCTGGCAGTTTTATTTATCCAGAAATAATCTAGAGACATAATTAAAGTGGATGAAAACATGAATACAGGGAATATGATGGCAGGTTATTGAGAAAACTATGCGGGTTACAATTTCAGTAACATGATTGCATTTCATTTCATTTAATCAACAAAACGGAATATATGTTGAAGACATGGTGAATTCCTCACAGAATTTTTCTTAAGTGTATTCCTTTGTTAACACAATAAAATACATGCCGAATCCGAGAGTCTAGAAGTACAAAAGATTCAGATAAAGACAAAAGTCTTATTTGGGACTGCCTAGCTCCCTAAAAGAGGCAGCCAGAACAGACTGACCCTAGCTTGGGTACCAGCACACACAGTGTACAGAGGCAGGAAGAAGAGGAAACATCGGCACACATACTATGCCACTGTGAGGGCTTGTCAAGGCTAAGGTTTCTGACACTGGGAGAAGGAAACCCAAAAGCTCCCGGATATATGGGAGTTCTGAAAACTGGCCCATGGAGTCTCGTGACGAAGACAGGGCTAGATAAAGAACTCTAAACGATTTCGAGGGCGAACACAATAGATCTGAAAAGGTTGCGGTGTTGATGCTTATGGCACGGAAGCCCCAAACTAATCTAATCCAATCTAACCTTATCCATATCCAAACTACTGACTCTCGGTGTCAAACTAAAGCCCATTCGAGTGATACTCGAAAGCGAAAATCGAGGAGAATTAATTTCAACACCCACCGTCGACGCACCAAGAAATTGTCTAAGAAAGTTCTACGAAGTTATGGAAGTTTTGAGGTCCGAACAGCTTCAAGAGCAGACGCCATGAACGAAAACTCCAGCTCATGATACGGAGTTTCGACAGACGAAAAATATTCTCCAATACATATTCATTTGCTATTCATCATATGTATAATAGCAAAACTGATATAGGCAAGGATTGGGAAGTTTATCGAAAGCAAATTTTTGGAACAAGTTCTGAAGTTAATTCTATAGATAATTAGCAGACCAATAAAAAATAAGCATGAAGTGGGGTATGCGGTTTATTCAAACTTTGTAGATCTTTACTTTATTGAGTACGTCCTGATAATATGGATGTCACCCTTATTATTTACCAATATAATAGCGGTAATATCCAGAGATTTGTATATATGACATGCTGCAGCAGTTTGAGTAAAATTCAGGAAAACTACGATAGAAGACATCAAAGGAATAAATGTCAACAACAAAGATGCAACTAACTCACAAAATATTGGGCACAGCGAACCCATTCCAGGAGTATTAGTCTAGACCAAAATGTTAATTTCCCTCCACATTCAAATGTAGGAACTCATTTTACGGTGTAATGTTGAGAGATATGTTTCAGAATACCAACTTAAGCCCATCCGAGTAATATTTAGAAGCGAAAAGCGAGGAGAATTTATTTTAACACCCACCGTCGTCGTGCCAAGAAATCATCTCAATTATTGAAGTTCTACGAAGTTGTGGAAGTTTTAAGGTCCAAACAGCTTCAACAACACACGCCATAAACAAAAACTTCAGCTTCATAATACTTTCGGCATACGAATAATATTCTCCAATACATATTTATTTCTGATGCTATTCATTATCTGTATAACAGCAAGACTGATATAGGCTGGGACTGGAAAGTTTATCAGAAGCAAATTTGTGGAACAAGTTCTGAAGTTAATTCAAAAGTTAATTAGCGGGCCAATAAAAAATAAGCATGAAGCGGAGTATACGATTTATTCAAACTTTGTAGAGGTAAATATTATCTGGCAATTTTATTTATCCAGAAATAATCTAGAGACATAATTAAAGTGGATGAAAACATGAATACAGGGAATATGATGGCAGGTTATTGAGAACACTATGCGGGTTACAATTTCACTAACATAATTGCATTTTATTTCATTTAATCAACAAAACGGAATATATGTTGAAGACATGGTGAATTCCTCACAGAATTTTTTTTAAGTGTATTCCTTTGTTAACACAATAAAGTACATGCCGAATCCGAGAGTCTAGAAGTACAAAAGATTCAGATAAAGACAAATGTCATCCAGTGGGTATATTTCAAAGGACTCAGGAATGATGTCAATGCTACAATTATCAGTAAGTACAAAATTTAAATGAAAATGTGCGGAAAGTGATAGAGTGTTAGATGTTAGATGTTACAAGGGAGCTGGCCCCTTAGCCTAATCCACTGCGACCTTTTCAGATCTATTGTGGAGGCTCCGATTGCTTATAGCACATCATCTAGCTTCGTCCATTTCATCAGACTGAGCAGATTTGATAATGGCCTTTCGAGATAGCTTTCCGCTCTTGGCTTTTCATCTTCAAGTTGTAGAAACCGCACCCTTACTAGTCCTTCGCACTGGCACAATACATGTATTGCGGTTTCCTCTTCTTCCTGGCAGAACCTGCAAATTGCTTCTTCCGCCAGACCTATAATATTCATATGTCTGTTAAGCCTACAATGGCCTGTCAGCAGACCTACTACTTATCTGACGATCCTCCTTTTATAGCTGAGTGAATTTTGGCGAGCGTCTTTTGATGAACTCCTTGGCCTGTCTCAATCCTGGTCGGGTTTCCCACCACTCTTGAGATTTGTTTTGTACCCACTGTTTGGTGTGTGATTTTGTGGTTCCGGCCCAATTAGCCCAGTGGGCACCCTCTATTGACTTTGGCTTCTATGGTTGCCTCACCCAGGGTGGACGTAATGGTCCTATTTTCTAGGCTGGCTTGGATCCATTGACTTATTGTGGGAGGAACTCCTCTCCTCGTCAGTGCATTTGTCAAGGATATAGTGGATACGTTATTGGAAGCTCCTTCTATATCCAGAAAGGTGGCTATTGCTAGTTCTTTGTCTTCAAGTGACTTTGAAAGTAGCCTGGTTGGTTCTTTGCCTTTGTTGGCTACTACTAAACCTTCACTAGAGATAAATTCTATTAAAGACTCACCTCTTTTGTTGATGTTGGTGCTCCCCCAGCTGGTATGGTGTGCGTTCGCATCACATCCTATGATTAGGTGTAGGTCCCTCTCCTCACAACTTCAATAGTTTTGTGCCAAGTCGGTTGATCTTCCTGGTTGGTATGCATATTGACGTTCACTCAGGGGTTGAGCCTTGAGAGTGTCGTCTCTGATGTACCTATCTATCAATCTCTCCAGCGTTTTGAGCAGGAAGGACGATAGACTAATTGGCCTGTACGACTTGGGAGTGAAGTCTGAAATCCTGCCTACTTTTGGCGAAAATAGGACCTTCACTCTCTGCCACGCAGTTGGTATATATCTCCAGGCCAAGCAGGCTCTCAGGATTTTGCATAGATGTGGTATTAGTACATCCTGCCCTTTTTGTAACAGAGCGGGGTGAATTCCATCCACTCCAGGTGATTTGAAGGGAGAGAATTTGTTTATAGCCCATCTGATTCTATCCGGTCTGGTTATTTCGGTAGCCAGCTTCCAGTCTGTTTGCGTGGGCCGATTAAGCCTCTTTCTGGAGCCTTCGGCTCCCGTCCAGTCTTTCAGAATCAATGAGCCCGGAAAGTGTGCTTCCGTGAGCATTTCTAGGCTTTCCTCTAATGTTTCTGTGTAGGTTTCATCATGTTTCTTAAGGAACCCAATGTTTGTTGATGATTCATCTTTGGCTAGTACCTTATGGATTCTGGAGCAGGTGGGTGTGTCACTCACCTCCTCACAGAATTTTCTCCATGAGTACCTTTTCGCCTTCCGAATCTCTTTGTTATATAGCGTTAGCTTTATTTTGTAAGAGTCCCAGTCCTGGTTGGTTTTGGCTTTATTAAATAGCCTTCGAACCTCCGCCCTGAGCTTGTCGAGGTTCTTGTTCCACCAGACTGACTTCCATTTTTGATGTCTTTCTTTTTCTGGACAGTGTTCCTGGTAGGCCGCCATTATGGCTTCGTTAACCTGTTCCACTGCCAGATCGAGACTTTCTGTGTCGCTTATGGAGGCTGTCCCGCCCTCGGGAGCCTCCCTTAGGGATTCCTGATATCCTTCCCTGTTGGTTCCTCTTGGGTTTCTAGACTTTGTAACCATAAGAGTTGGAGTAATAAGGTCAAACCGTATCTGCCTGTGATCGGAGCACGATGGCTCACTCGACACATGCCAGTTACTTATGATATCACTTGTCTGACCAGCGCATAGAGTCAAATCCAGAACTTCGCGGCGGACCGACGTGACGAAGGTTGGTTCTTTGCCTTTGTTGGCTACTACTAAACCTTCACTAGAGATAAATTCTATTAAAGACTCACCTCTTTTGTTGATGTTGGTGCTCCCCCAGCTGGTATGGTGTGCGTTCGCATCACATCCTATGATTAGGTGTAGGTCCCTCTCCTCACAACTTCAATAGTTTTGTTCCAATAATGAAGATTATTGCACACCTATTAATAATCTGTTTCAAAACCAAGATGCAAATTGAAGAACACAAAAAAAATCTTAATTATCACAAGTGTTGTCATACAAGTCATACATAACCCAGTGGCGAGCACTCAGAAGGAGAAATGGAAGATAATGAAGTGTCCATCAAAGATGTCTACTTACTTTTGAAAGGAGTGAACAAAAATATCAGTAAGAGAATCGATACACTTGAAAAAACCACCCTGAACTGGGGAACATCTGCATAAAAAGAACTGGAAACAGTAAGAGATAGAGTAGAAATACTCTAAAGAGAGAACATTCTACTGAAGAACCAAGTGTCTACGTTTGCAAAACTATTCAAACAAAAAACCTCGTGATATATGGTATACAGGAAGAACAAAACGAAAATGAATTGGAAAACGCTGGTGCAGAAGTTCACCGATTTGGCAGCAACAAAACTAAATATACAAATAACAAAAATAGAAATAAATAACAATAGGCCTATATTAATTTTACTTGGTTCTCAAATAAAAAGGCGGGAAATTTTAAGAAGTGGAAAAAAATTTAAACGGATCGGCATAGTTATAACAGAAGATCTCATAAAAGACGAACTGAAAGACAGGAAAATTCTACACTCAAAGAAGC
Organism: Chrysolina haemoptera; assembly: GCA_958298965.1. NCBI lineage: Eukaryota > Metazoa > Arthropoda > Insecta > Coleoptera > Chrysomelidae > Chrysolina > Chrysolina haemoptera. The sequence goes on along the minus strand of OY282590.1, from coordinate 6,374,572 downwards.
TTGAACAATAAACAAAACTGCATATATCGAAGGAAATAGACCTATGAATAAATACGGCAGATGACATAAAGATCGCACAAAAATTAGAAAAGGAAGACAATTACGAAAAATACAGAGCGAACCCCCTACACCATCTCCAAGACGAAGAAGAAGATATCTCAGAATCAAAAGAACACCAGAAAGACCTCATAGTGAGAGATATGAGGAACAGCAATTTGAATAAAAAAAAAAACTATAGAAAAAAAAGATCATACGTACCTTTGCTTTACTGTCTACTTACAATTCCGAAATGCATTTAATATATGGTTCTATTTTGATTATTTTTTGTATATAACGTCCACTTTCAATATCTTTCTGAATATTTTCAATGTTTCATTGTTTTTTTTTAATTTATACTTAATATTGTTAACGAATGTATTCCTAATTCCAATTTAATTATGTATATATGACGAAACAAGTACATCTGTGTACTTATTGTTATCAACTAACTTTTTCCTCTCTGTGTGAGTATTGTGTCTCAACTGATGTAAGTTACTACTGCTGCGAATGAAGTTCTATTCTATATGAATGGAAATGTGCGATGGTGCTTCCTTCACATAACCATGCAATTGCAACAACATTCTACGTATGTTTGAAAAACGAATGTAGAAATAATTTTTGAAAAACGAATTTCAGATTACGCTTCCATAAACAACATCATTCCAGTTACACAATGTTCAAAAAGCATTACAGCACCACTTCTGCTTTATCGAGCATCACTGATGACACTTCTATTAGCACTGACAGAAATATTCGGATTTGGTAACATATTTATAACATATTATACATATTTATACATATACCTACGATGTGGCAAGAGGTGAGAGTCATATACCTCCCAAAAGTAGGGAAAATAGGCGACAAGACACCCAAGGCATATCGTCCGATCAGTCTAATGTCGTTCCCACTCAAAACGTTGAAAAGGCTAATAGATAGACACATAAGAGATGAGGTATTACAAACAAGCCCTCTCAGCAAACGCCAATATGCGTATCAGCCAGGCGAGTCAACAGACTTAGAACTGGACGATCTCAACAGGCTACTAACAAGGTCCTTAGAGGAGAAAGAGATAGCTATGACAACATTCCTAGACATCGAGGGTGTATTTAACAATTCATCAACTGAGTCTATAGCAAGCGCCCTAGTAAAAAGAGGGGTACCTCCCCTATTGTGCCAGTGGATAAACGTCAACTTGAAAAACAGGGTTATCATATCATCAATTGGCGAAACGACACTGACAGCTAGAGCAACGTCATCCCTGCTATAGGCCATCCTTATGGACGAACTGATAAAAAGGTTAACATCCAGAGGCATTCATTGCCGACGACCTTGCGATTATTGCAAAAGGTAAATTTGCAAGGACAGTCTCGGAGCTTACACAAACAGCCATAGATATAATCGACAGGTGGTGTAAAGAGAAGGAACTGGCAGTAAACCCTCATAAAACCACAATAGTTACATTCACACGAAGGAAAGTACTGGTAGGAAGTCACCTGTTCTACAAAATACAAATTCCTTTTCCCAAAGAGGCAAAATACTTAGGAGTTATCTCCGACCATAAGTTAACATGGAATCAACATCTACAAAAAGTAATAGAAAAAAGTTCAGTAGCCTTCAATCTGTGCAGGAGAATGTGCGGGAAAAATTGGGGGCTACAACCAAAAATGACTACATGGCTTTATACCAGAGTCATCAGACCCATGATAACATATGGGTCAGTGGTATGGTGGCCAAAGACCAAGCAGAAAAGAGTGGTACGGCGACTGGGAGTACTGCAAAGACAAGCATGTCTGAGTGCTACCAGTGCCATGAGAACCACTCCAACAGCCGCACTAGAAGTCTTGCTCAACCTTCCTCAACTACGCATATGCATTCAAGGCATAACGGACAGAGATGCGTGGGAGGAGGGACCTCCCATCAACGCGGATATCGCTGTCTACACGGACGGCTCCAAAAACAAAGGTTCAGGAGCCGGCATATATGGAGCCAAGCCGAAGATGAGAATCCCACTGAACTTAGGTAAACACACGACGATATTCCAGGCGGAAATAGTTGCAATACATCATTGCGCGCACGAGTTAATGAGGCAGGAGTTCTCAGAAAAAACCATTGTCATTTACTCGGATAGCCAATCGGCGATAAAAGCAGACTGACACTAGCTTGGGTACCAGCACAGAGGCAGGAAGAAGAGGAAACATCGGCACGCATACTATGCCACTGTGAGGGCTTGTCAAGGCTAAGGTTTCTAACACTGGGAGAAGGAAACCCAAAAGCTCCCGGATATATGGGAGTTCTGAAAACTGGCCTATGGAGTCTCGTGACGAAGACAGGGCTAGATAAAGAACTCTAAACGATTTCTAGGGCTAACACAATAGATTTGAAAAGGTCGCGGTGTTGATGCTTATGGCACGGAAGCCCCAAACTAATCTAATCTAATCCATATCCAAACTACTGACTCTCGGCGTCAAACTAAAGCCCATTCAAGTAATACTCGAAAGCGAAAAGCGAGGAGAATTCATTTCAACACCCACCGTCGACGCACCAAGAAAGTGTCTAAGAAAGTTCTATGAAGTTATGGAAGTTTTGAGGTCCGAACAGCTTCAAGAGCAGACGCCATTCATCATATGTATAATAGCAAAACTGATATAGGCTAGGATTGGGAAGTTTATCAAAAGCAAATTTTTGGAACAAGTTCTGAAGTTAATTCTATAGATAATTAGCAGACCAATAAAAAATAAGCATGAAGCGGGATATGCGGGGTATGCGGGTTATTCAAACTTTGTAGATCTTTACTTTATTGAGTTCGTCCTGATAATATGGATGTCACCCTTATTATTTACCAATTTAATAGCGGTAATATCCAGAGATTTGTATATATGACATGCTGCAGCAGTTTGAGTAAAATTCAGGAAAACTACGATAGAAGACATCAAAGGAATAAATGTCAACAACAAAGATGCAACTAAATCACAAAATATTGGGCACAGCGAACCCATTTCAGGAGTATTAGTCTAGACCAAAATGTTAATTTCCCGCCACATTCAAATGTAGGAACTCATTTCACGGTGTAATGTTGAGAGATATATTTCAGAATACCAACTAAAGCCCATCCGAGTAATATTCAGAAGCGAAAAGCGAGGAGAATTTATTTCAACACCCACCGTCGTCGTGCCAAGAATCATCTCAATTATTGAAGTTCTACGAAGTTGTGGAAGTTTTAAGGTCCAAACAGCTTCAACAGCACACGCCATAAACAAAAACTTCAGCTTCATAATACTTTCGGAATACGAGTAATATTCCTCAATACATATTTATTTCTGATGCTATTCATTATCTGTATAATAGCAAAACTGATATAGGCTGGGACTGGAAAGTTCATCAAAAGCAAATTTGTGGAACAAGTTCTGAAGTTAGTTCGAAAGTTAATTAGCGGGCCAATAAAAAATAAGCATGGAACGGAGTATACGGTTTATTCAAACTTTGTAGAGGTAAATATTATCTGGCAGTTTTATTTATCCAGAAATAATCTAGAGACATAATTAAAGTGGATAAAAACATGAGGACGGGGAATATGATGGCAGGTTAATGAGATAAATATATAGAAGTATCTCCGGTTGCAATTTCACAACACGGAGAAAATTTATAGTGGATATTACGAGGAAAATTCAGTCTATCCAAAATGTCTGCGACAACAAAACGATATGATGATGATAGGCGTTGACTGCAGAATTGGTATTGTAATGAAAATTGGAACTTTCTATTGTAATGAGAACAATAAAGTGAATATTTCTTTCAAAAATAAAAGGCTTGGAGACGTGAGCATGATATATGCGAGATAATTATCTGGTTACTGTAACACAATACTTGACGGTTATAAGGAACAAATTTCATTACAATCTAAGGTATATCTACCATAAAAATCAAAATATTCTCATGATAAATATCAATATTTCCAATCGGCGATGGTGCTCTTCACCTCATCAGTTTTTCACCGAACTCTTTCTATTTTACTTAATTTTGTTTGTAATAAATCTTAGCAATATGGCTGCCGATGACAAATTATCTTTGATTATCCAGATGTATGAGTATAGGTTTGCGTGTGATAATGAAGGATGATTTATCATCAGAGGCCATATTGTTGAATTTCATTACAAACAAATCAACTGAAATAGAAACTGTTCGGTTCCCATATTTGAACCTTATCATAAGATCTTTGAATCCCCAGTCATTCAGAAGAATCATCATTTGAAAAATGCTGCAAAATTTTCACTCCACAGAGTGAGAAGACCATCTTTAACACTACTTGGAATAAGATCAAAGTGTTGTCTATTTCGTCTACTGCCTTAATAAAGAATTCATATTATAAAGGCCGATGCACTATACCGGGTGTCCACGGAAAGTGTCTCGCCCCTATAACTTTTTTGATTTTACAGATATTGAAATGAAATTTAGAGGATCTGTATAAGAGATAAAATTGCATTTTCTCACAAGTGACTCAGATTCGTGCCACTTTCGATCTAACCGGAAGTGATAAAAACTTTTGATTTTTAAATGAGACACCCGGTATATTTTTACCTTTTTTGTCTCAATATGACATTCTGAATACAATCCTGTATCACGTGATACTTTTTGTGACCATGTTTTTTTTTATTTCGATATTTAATTTTCACTATAGAGAGTTATGGATACGTTCAAATAATTAATTTTAGTCTAACAGTAGGTATTGGGAAATAAGCAACTTGATTTATTTTCGAGGATCGATTGTAGCACCACCAAACTCTGTATGCTAGTAGTTGGAACCATGATAACAAAAAAAATAAAATAAATAAATAAATAAATATATTTTTGGTGTTATATAGTATATGATTTATCGGAAAAACAACTCAAGAAGGTGAAAGACAATTTAATTCTCTGCAAAAATTATCCCCAGTAATTTCTTATGAAATGTGCTCGTTTTCCGAGAAAACGTGATTGAACGCCGACATCAACTTTCAAGTTCACGCTTACCCGCCGCTGAAAGTTCTGGCGGAGCCGAATATTTGATTGGTGATAACTCTGCTAAAAATGATCGGAGAGGGAAAAGGAAACATTCATATCGTTTCTGAATGCAAACATAATATGCGAGTATTTTTGTACCCAAAATGTATTTTGTCGCACTTCACGCAGTTGTTTGCAGATGATCCGAAAATCATGAATTATTTAGTAATTATTGAATGATCATACTGAAGCAGCAATCCATACCCTCTTTGGACTATATGCAACAAATTTGAAGTAGTGTGGCAGGTCCTACTTAAACATGCCAAAAAAAACTTTGATTCAGTCCTGCCTCATTTTCAACTTACCCATAAAACCGGCATTCATTTACTGAAGAAATTTCCGAGATAATTGGTGAGTTGAGAACTAAGGCAGGAGTAAAACCCAGTTTTTTCTTTGGCATGTACAAGTGTCTCACTAGTATGAAATTGTTGCGTATGGTCCAAAGGGGGTACTGATTCCTGCTTCAGTATAACTATTTCATATCAACTACAATATCCATGACTTTCGGATCCTCCGTAAATATCATAGAAGGATTATGTGGCCATTTTTTAAAATTTATTTCGATATTTAATTTTCAATCTAGAGAGCCATGGATACGATCAAATGATTGATTTTAGTCTAAAAGAATGTATTGGGAACTATACAATTTTACGGTTTTCTGTTAAAATTAATCTGCTGTGTAAAATTAAACTTTTAATTTATTCTTACTATTTTATTTTCAAATGCATAGTGGCTGGCCGGGTAAAAAAAAATTGGAGGATTTGTATACGACTCAAAACTGCATTTTTTTACAAGTAACTCATCTTCACTAAGTTCTAAAATTCTTGTGGAATATTGTTTTTAGTCGAATTATTCTTGCTATGTACATACAATTCAATTTTAGAATTTGTATTACTGATTTTTTTAAATAAATACTGCTTTACTATTATGGGTTCCAAACAAACTTCCGTAAAAAAAAAACTTGAAAAGATTACTCAAGATCTTTCATGAAATAAAACAATATTTCAGATTGAAATGAGATTCAAATAAGGTAATTAACGTGTATTAAAAAAAAAACATTACGTGTCGATATGTTATCTTACATCACTTCTCCAAATTTAAATCAGGAAACCATTGTGTACACTTTTGATTGAAGAACAGAATATGCAAGGAGATATTAGTCTTTGGATTGATAGTTTTGTTATATCATTTGTGTTGGTCACAGGTTACTTGATGAATTTTAATATTATTTTAATTTCAAAAAGAAAGACTTACTGTAATAGTTTTGAGTTTTTTGACGAAAGTTTCTTTGAGACCTAATTGTGTGCGGTATCAAATTAATTGTAAATAAATGCTCTTTTTTCTGACCCGACGAGCCACTCTTATTTCCCTTTGAAAAAAAAAGTAATAATAGTTTGAAAATTAAATTTTATCCTGCAGGTTCATTCCAACCGAAAACCGTAAAGTTGTATTTTTCCCAATACTTTAGCACTAAAATTAATAATTTGAACGTATTCGTAGATTCAAAAATAAATTTCAAAATCCTAAAAATTTGGTTACAAAAAGTAACAACTGATACGTAGTTGTATTCCGAATGTCATATGGAGGCCAAAAAAGAGAAAATAACTGAGTGTGTTGCATGAAACTGGAAAACTTGTCAAAAAATGCAGTTTTATCTACTATATAGAGCCTTCAAATTTCATTCCAATATCACAAATAAGGTTTAGGGGCGAGCCACCTTCCGTGGACACCCGGTATATCTCAGTCGCAGAGCGATTGATACAATTTGTTTTCTAGTACTACTTATATTATTTTCGTGTGATCCACAACTCGTCGGGGTAATTATCGATTCATTCATTCATTCATTCATTCATAGTCGAGAAGTTCGCAAGATTTTCTAATAAAGACTAGTGTGAAATATAGCGTACATTCACGGTTCATTTTCATTACGTGATCCGGAACGAAATGAAGAAAAATCTGTCTTTCAAAAAATAGTTGCTTTATAGTCATTTAGGCGGTCGTAAAAACACTTAAAACTGGTCTGTGTCAGATATAAATTTTCGTTTACTTCCTGCTTCCATACTCACCGTTTCGTAACATTAATTTGGTTCTAATGCCCTGTTGCAATGTAGTGTGTTCTCTGTATTTGACCTTGTCAGATATATTTCGTTCGCTCTCGCGAATTACGTGTAGTAAAAACAAATTCGATACAAAGCATTTATTGTATATGAATATAAAATAAATATTCATAATTCAACATCAGTTAAACCTATTGACATGCTCTTTTCACTTCGTCATTATGAAAAATGATGAATTGTGAGATTACTCGTGTGATAAGTTTTGAGGATTTCCGAAAGAAACAAAAAATACAAGATATTTCATGAACATAAGAAAGCGTCAGAATGTAATACCTCAAAATAAGAGCGTGGGTGCTTTCGAACTATATTCTCATAATACTAATTTTATGATACTGACCTTTGTAGAGCTCAAAAGAACTTATTTCAAGCACACCACGCCTCTTTCGCATTTGAGTACTTATATTGACAATTATTTTATACTTTTCAGTCCATGGTGAAAGTGTTTTTTGAACAATTATTCAATTTTTTATCAAATAATCAAAATCTCCGACCCCGAAACCCCCAGATGCCAATTTCGAATCGAATCTGACCATAATAACAAAACTCATCCGCCATCTTGGATTCATGAATTCTGACGAAGAACTTATAATTTTGGTCCACGAAAACCTCCACATACCAATTTTAGATTGAATCGAACCATAAAGAAAAATCTTGCTGCCATCTCAGAGCCGCCATCTTCCATTCAGGAAATTTTGACAAGAAATTCAAAATCATTGACTTAAAAAAAAACCCTCATACCAATATAAAATCAAATTTGGCCGTAATCACAAATATCGTCTGCCATATTGGAGCCACGATTTTCAGTTCATGAATTTTCACTTAAAACTATAACTGACTCCAAAAACCCTTACCTATACCAATTTGGATTCAAATCGGACCATTTTTTCAAAAATCTTGTTCGCCATCTTGGAACCGCCGTCTTTTTTTTTGTAACACAAGTGTCATATTTCATTATCACTGGAGTTATGAACACAAGACAAGAATCAATCGGACGTCTGGAAGTGGGTAAATGTCACGTTTATAGATTCCGATACAGCTTGGCAAACCTAGCAAGGCACGTCGATTGATGTATTAGATGCACGAATTAGAATGAGAAAGTTTTCGGACTTCGAAGAGGGTAGTATAAATTGTAAATTCAGCTAGAATGTATACTGAGCTCGGCTCGGAGAGATTGCGAGAGAAAAGTAATCAATGATTCTTGACATGATTTTTTTGTTTTATGACCTTCCACAACCTGGAAATGAAAAAAATTTAATCCAAAGAAATCTGTACAAGTAATTAATTAATTTGCCCGATAAGTTACTGTATTCACAAGACTGCTGTCTTGAAAGAAATTAATTTTTATCAGTAACGTACCCTACACTGAATTTGCCTATCTGAAAAAATGAGATCGAATTAACGAAGAATTCTTCTCTTTTTTTGAAAATTGTTGACGTTTCGGCGGCTGTATCTGCCTCCGTTATCAAAACTTCTTGGAAAGACTCTGAAAAAACTGAATTTGAATTGGGGTTTTGGAAATAATATCTTTCTTTGACTCTGCATAAACCCAAAAAATCATGTCAAGAATTGGATTTCCTCCACAAAATCAAACTTTCAATCAATATAATCAATGATGTTTTATCATTATTTTATTTTCATCTACTTGTACGTTTCAGGAGTTATAACGAAAATATCAATGCAAACATTTTCCATAACATTAGAAAAATTTTAAAACAAAATTTTCAATTTTTGTAAACTGAAAGAAATTTTTTTTCAGTATTAAAAAATCTACGATGAATTAAAATTATAAAATAAAAAATATAAAAACAAGCTTTCATGCAAATACACTGAAAATGAAAACATTATTCCTTTCATTGTTTGATCTAGGTTATTCTCTGGTTAACAAATTCAAAGGCTTCCGCGAATACCAAATAGATAATCTTGTACAGGAAGATATTTAATCTAATACCCACAGGAAAGTAGGACCCTGTGAATTATTTGAGAAATGAATAATTTTGTATCGTGGGTAATATTGAATTGTACTCGCCTAATTTGAACTGATTATTGTTGAAAATGTCGAAGTCTACTCAAAAAAATATTGAATAAAAATTATGTTTATCACCCTGTATCTCGGAAACGGAGCCGTTTAGGACATATGTTTATGTGAACTTTCCGTCCTGTAAACCTTCAAAGAATCACTCTTTGAAGTTTGTTAGAATATTTGCTTCTCAAATTTCTTCATTTTATGCAATACTGGAAAATGTTCGCATTAATATTTTCATTGTAGCTCCTGAACCGTACAAGTAAATGAAAAACTTTGAAAAACCAAAAAGATGTTGAATTAAACAACATTGATCATTCCTTTCTCATAATATGTGAGTAACGGCGGAAAAAAAATCTGAAGGGTTGAACAAGGCTTGACTCGAACTGAAAACAATATATATCCATCACCCTGTAAGCAAGCCATTATATGCACTTTTCGTACTGAAAACTTTTAAAGAATCGCCTCCCTGAGTTTGTCAACGTATTCAATTAACACCCTGTATGTATCCGGTTGTTCTGTGAAATTTTTTCAACGTAAAACAAAATATGTTAAATGTCTGAAAATTAACAGAGCTTCACTGTATATCACGTTCGTGGTACGTGTTTATCAATTCAGAAATTGCTTCAAATTAATTCAATCCGTTTCATTTTCCCCCACCATGAAAGGTATTTTCTCACAACTCCCATACCTTCGAAAACTTTATTTCATCTTTTCACACGCGAAGTTGTTGCCGAAGTTCCCATCCCCAAATTGATGTGTGCCGCACGGTCTACTCAGATAAGAGTATTAAACCTGTTAATTTCAAATTTCCCTGCCAAGATTTCGATAAAATTCACACAAAGATATTGCTCGAGCAATATGCGGCCACGGAATTTCAATATCGTGTAGATTGTGACGACGCAGACGAAGTTTTAAGCTTCCGAACTCTGCTGTAACTTCCGTCCTACTTTGAGGAAGGTTGTAGCTTTGACAGAGGACATAATATGAAAGTTTTTTCCGGGCAACAAGCTTAATTTCGGTCGCGTTATAGTATCTGTTGATGTAAGCATGGTGAGTTTTGGGTCAACCGCAGTATTTGGAAAGTTTGAAGTAATTATCTTCTTTTTTGGACCTGAGAAGTTTGTTCTGGGGGAGTGGATGGCAAGTTACCTAAATAATTCAACCAACTCGATTTTCAACAGAATGATATTCAGGTACGTTCTTTATTCAACCGATACATGTTCTGGATGTTTCGAATTTTTTGTTTCTGTTTTCTCACAAGCTTTTATTGCTTTGTTTGTATGCCTGTCTTTCTGTCATTTAATGTTTCTTTCTTATTTTTCTTTCTGTCTTCCTGCCTCTTTATTTTTATGCCTTTTGCCCTCACATCATTCTTTGTGTTTTTCTGTATTCCTGTCTTTCTGTCTTCTTGTCTTCCTGTCTATCTTTCTGTCTTTCTGTTTCTCTGTCTTTTCATTTTCTTGCCTTTATGTCTTTCTCTCTTTACATCTTTCTGTCTTTTCGTTTTTCTGACTTTCTGTTTTTCTTTCATTCTGCCTTTCTGTCCTTTTGTCTTTTTGTCATTCTATCTTTCTGTCTCAGTGTCTTTCTGTCTTCCTGCCTTTTCTGAAAATTTGCAATCTATTGCTGGCATCTGATTAAGCTTAGCATATTCTCGATAAATATGAGGACACAGAATTTCCGTCGAACTCTTCTGCATCTTTCGTCCTACTTTGAGGTCGCTTCCAGATTTGACAGAGGACACAATATGAAAAAAATGTCTAGGCGACAAGCTCAATTTTGGGGACCTAATAGTATATGTTGATGTAGGTAGAGCGAGCTTTGGGTCAACCGCAGTGGTCGCAGAAGTTACCTAAATAATTCAATCAAATCCATTTTCAACATTGTGTTATTTGAGTACGTTATATAATCATTATTTATAATTCATTTAGAGGGTTGGAATATTGGTTGAAATATTTTTGTTTTTCTTTTCACGATTTTTTTTAACTTACTGTGTTTGTATGTCTGCCTATTTGTCTCTTTGTTTCTATGACTTTTCTGCTTTTTGCTTTTTGTCTTTCTACCTTCCTGTCTTTCGGCTTTTCTGACTTTCTCGGCTGTCTATGATTACGTCTTCCTGATTTTCTGTGTTTCTTTCTTCCTGTAGGTACTTATGTCTTTCTGTCTTATCATCTTCCTGCCTTCCTGTTTTTCCGCCTTCCTGTATTTTTTCCTTCCTTTCTTTCTGTTCTTCCGTCTTCCTGTTTTTTTATCTTTCTGTCCCTCTGTTTGTCTGTCTGCTATTGTGGTTCAAAATTTGCAATTCATTTGATAAGTACTCGCAGGCATCTGATCATGCGGAAATTTTTCAAACTTATTAAAAACCGATGGCAATAAAACAATGAAAAATATTTAAAGATAGATATATATTGCTCAAGCCATATGCAGCTACAAAATTTCAATATCGCTGAGATTGTGTCGGGTGAGTTTTGGGTCAACCGCAGTACTTGAAGAAGTGATTAACTGCGATTTTTGAACTGAGAAGTTTATACTTGTGGAGCAGTTGGGAAGTCACCTCAACATTTCAATCAATTTAATTAGCAAGCTTTCATTCAATTTGCTCTGTTCCTATGCCTGTCTGTTTTTTGCAATCCTGTTTTTCCGTTTTTCTGCCCTTATGTGTTTTTGTTCTTCTGTCTTTTTGTATTTTAGTCCTCATGTGTTTTTGTCTTTCTGTATTCCTGTCTTCTATCTTCCTGTCTTTTTGTTTTTCTGTCTTGCTGTCTTTCTGTCTGTCCTTCATTCTGTATTTTTGTCTTCATGTCTTTCCATCTTTCTGCCTGTTTGCCTTTCTGTCTTCTTGTCTTTCTGTCTTTCTATCTTTCTGCCTTTATGTTTTTTGTCTCTTTGTCTTTCTGTCTTTCTGTCTGTCTTTCTGTATTCCTTTCTCTTTTGTCTTCCAGTATGTCTGTCTGTCTTTCTGTCTCTCTGTCGTTCTGTCTTCCTGTCTTCCTGTCTTCCTGTCTTCCTGTCTTCCTGTCTTCCTGTCTTCCTGTCTTCCTGTCTTCCTGTCTTCCTGTCTTCCTGTCTTCCTGTCTTCCTGTCTTCCTGTCTTCCTGTCTTCCTGTCTTCCTGTCTTCCTGTCTTCCTGTCTTCCTGTCTTCCTGTCTTCCTGTCTTCCTGTCTTCCTGTCTTCCTGTCTTCCTGTCTTCCTGTCTTCCTGTCTTCCTGTCTTCCTGTCTTCCTGTCTTCCTGTCTTCCTGTCTTCCTGTCTTCCTGTCTTCCTGTCTTCCTGTCTTCCTGTCTTCCTGTCTTCCTGTCTTCCTGTCTTCCTGTCTTCCTGTCTTCCTGTCTTCCTGTCTTCCTGTCTTCCTGTCTTCCTGTCTTCCTGTCTTCCTGTCTTCCTGTCTTCCTGTCTTCCTGTCTTCCTGTCTTCCTGTCTTCCTGTCTTCCTGTCTTCCTGTCTTCCTGTCTTCCTGCATACCTGTCTTCTTATCTTCCTGTTTTCCTGACTATCTAACGTTTTCGAGGAGTTTATAGCTATTGATGTGACGAGATTATTATGCGATTTATAATAATCGAGGATGTTGCCAGGCGACGAGCCGCTTTGCGCCAAGTCACCTGTGCAACTTCCGAGATTTATTTAAATTGCATAATAATAAAGTTTCATTCAAAGCTTTATCGTATTATTGACAACGATGATGTGAAAATAAAATCAACAACTTTGGTTATGTCAAGTTATTGTCATTTCAGCGTGCTATGTGGTATCTAGAGTATTGTAAATAACTAACGTATTATATATTGTTACCAATGTATTATGTGTTGTCTTGACGTCAATAGTTTGTATTAATATTGAATATATTGAGCTTCCTTCAGTTAAATCTCCAATGATATGATAAATAATATAAAAATACTACGAATCCTGTCTAAATGAGAACACAGCAATGAAAAGCTCATGAGTCATTGATGTAATAGTACTGGACTGTTTTTGAAATCCTGACTGACAAGTTTCAATCCGCATTATTGTCTCAATAATGATAGTAATAATATTAAAAATATATTTTATTTACCTTTATGAGAATATGCTCCATTTAAATATTCCGAATTGTATATCCCTTCGTTTTGAATTCGAAACAAAACAAGTACGAATACTCGTCACCAAAAGAGTGTTTCGAATTGGATCACGTTTGTCGGAAATAACTGGACCATAATTTGAACATATATCAAACTCGGCGGTATATTTGAGGTTATGTTATGAATCCGTGTAATGGGGTGACGCGGCGAAGATTTCGACAACGTTGTCCTGATGCACGTACTAACTACAGGAAGTGGCGAAACCCGTTCGCACAGAGAGTTTGCCGGTTTTGTGTTGGGCCAATATCTAACAGAAGAATTGAGAAATAGTTTAGGGTCAGAAAGGTGCAGTGCTTGGCTTGTAGTCCAATAAGTATTCTAGCAAGCTCTAATGAAAGCTGACATCACATAAGTGACGTAAATACAGTTTGGCAAACAGCTGAAAGTGTGCAAATGCGCACGCCAATGATGCGCATATTTCGTACAACAAACTATAGTCTGAAATATATCCAGTGATGAGGCACACAACATTAATGCTCGCGCAAGGATTTGGGAATTGCACTATTTCAGGTATGTTTGCCAAAATAAACAATAGGAGAAAAAACTTTTCTGATAATCGGGTTTGGAAAATTCAATCTCAGCGCACGTTAATAAGTGAACAAAAATGTTATTTTGATGTAGCCATTATAGCGGCGTTCAAAGCAATTTTGTTATTTTATTATTTTATAATAGAATCCGTTACCGCCAGATTACCAAATTCGACACACCATTTTTTGGTATAAGGATATCTCAAACAAAAAGTGTAATCGATAACACCCACATTTTTTTTTAGGTATCACCACTATCTTCGCTTCGAGATATGGTGATGTGTTCAGCTGGGGGCAAAAATCTCAGATTCTCAGATCGTGAATGACTTGCTCAAGATAAAAACCGCTTCAAAATCGTGAGAAATCACACTAATTTCGAAACAAAATCTCGCATACACTGTTTTATTTATTTCTTATATGTTTAATTTATCACTCTGTATTTTAATTTTCAATGTTAATGACATACCTAAGTTACCAGTGATGTAAAAAAAAATGATTATGATGTTGTCAAGAAAAATAAACAATTTTGAAAAGGTCTAATTTTTGGTTCTTCGAGCTTGTATATAAATATAAAGAATTACGGGTAAAGTAAAGTACAACATATGGTCCTTCGAGCCGGATATAAATATAAAGAATTACAGGTAAAGTAAAGTACAACATACACTCTAAACGACTAGGAAAAGGTCCAGTTCCAGTAGTAGTTCTCGTATATTGATTGAACCTCCTTCACGAGCATTGTAACTCCAACGCCGTCGAAAATGATTATGCCACAGACGAATTTCTGTTTCAAACAGTTTGTTAATTGGATATACACCAAAGGCCCCCGGAATAATAAATAATGCATGCAGGTAAATTCGAATGCAAGTGGAATGTATTGTTGTATCAGGAATTGAATGCTTTATATGCAGTCGTATTTCATTGTCGGGTGCATGTTGTGGCCCAACTCCCGCATACTTTTCATCGTTCACCGACACAATACTTGTCGGAGGTAGTAAATGGAAGTCGCTAGTATACTGGCATGGCGAACATACATTTTATACCAGCGGCGGAGCTGGAAGTTATCGAGCTCGTTCATTGAATTACCTTTGGACTCCTAGAAAATTGTTATAGTGAGATATTTTCCTAACATTAATAGGAATGCCAGCGCAGCCGTCAGGCTATCGAATATCGACGTGAAGTTGACGTAGTGACCGCCAAAAAGAGTGTACCATATGGGAAAAAATTTTATTATTAGAGTATTAGAAAAAAGATTCTTGGGAAAAGTTTGTGCATGTCCGATAACCAAAAAATCGATTTTGACACATGTCACGTGATCGCTGGTATGGCGGCAAATTGAAAAAAATTACTATGAAAGGGCAAAAAGTGGGGTAAAATAGCAAGATATCAAAAAAAGTTATTTGAAAAAGTTGCTTAGAATTAAATTTTATACACATAATCAAAGTTTGAAAAGACAATGAGAGAAAATTGAAAACAGCAATTTTTTTTAAATATATTTCTAGCTGTATCAAAATATCAAATTATTATACATTGGTTCGAATCTAACAGTTATATCAGAATTCCACGACCATTGTGATGACGTGACACTCCAGAAACATGATGTTTTTCAGATTATAATCAAGTTTCGATGATAATCGTGCCACAGAGTTTTACTTCGCATGCAATGTTGAAAACTCTAGCCTCTTTAATTTGACGCACTATTTTTAAGATTATGTGCGAAGTGAAACGTTCGTGCACGATCATCATCAAAAATTGATTATAATCGGAAGAATACTATATTTTTGGATTTCTCTATCATCGCAATAATAGTGGAATTGTGATAAAACTGTTAGATACGAACCAATGTAACAGCAAGGGTTCTGACAAAATTCAATTTTTTTAATTTATTGCTCTCTGATGTGAGAAAATGAGAAAGTTTCGTTATTATCATTGGAATACAAATATTTCAGTATGATCAAGCTATTCATAAGAAAATAACTTGATATTTTTCTACAGCTAGAAAAATATAAAAAATGCTATTTTCAATATTCTCACATTATTGTATATGTGTATAAAATTGAATTCTAAGCAACTTTTTCAAATAACTTTTTTCAATATCTTGCCATTTTAACCGACTTTTTGCCCCTTCATATTTTTTTTTAATTTGCCGTCATACCAGAGATCACGTGACATGTGTCAAAATTGATTTTTAGGTTAGCGGACATGCACAAACTTTTCGCAAGAATATTTTTTCTAATACTCTAATAATAAACTTTTTTCTCATATGGTACATACTTTTTGGCGGTCACTGTATACCAAAAGGACCAAAAGTTCGTCGCCCCACCCCGTAACTTCTTTATTTTGAATAATCCAAAAAAATGTTGAATACATAAATTGTAGGGTTTAATTCGATCCCTTCAATTGTTCAAGTTTTATTTATGTAGAGTATCTCAAAAAAAGCGCAGCGACTCAGTTTATTTTTTTTGATAGGACACTCTGTATCATTGTAGGATCAGTTAGGGATAATCATAAAAAATCCAACAATACCAAGTTTGATGCTGTTATCTTCGAAGACTACGATTATTTCATCCATAAGCCTAATGAGTGGGAGAGAGAAACTTTTTCTGGAGGGTCAAACATCTCTCTCACACTCATTGAGCTTGTGAATAAAATGATATCTCCGTAGTCTTTGAAAATAACTTCCTAGTAGCTTTGCTTTTTTGAGACACTCTGTATGGATGAAATGGATCGAATGAATCCCTACAACTTATATTTTCAATTTTTTTTTTTAAACTGAAAATAAAGACGTTACGGAAGGGGTGACAGACTTTTGGTCCCCACTGTATAAAAATCTTTTGTGCGGGTATTTGTCACTGAACTTCTCCTAAACGGTTAAACCGATTTTGATGAATTTTTTTTTGTGTGTTCAAGTTGTTTTGAGAATGTAGACTAAAAATTCGGTTCACTACAGAATATTCTTTAAATTAATTTTTTATTTATGAGTTGAATGTAGCAGCTGCTCCCCGCGACTTCGCCATAAAATGAGTTCAAAAATAACATTACTAAAAATGTATTGGAAGGGTTAGTCAAAACAAAAATATACACATCAATAGACAGGACAACATCTGCCGGGACCAACAATAATGTTTATAACTTCGAGAACCCATATGATTTTTCATCCTACCTTTCCCAGTTTTCGAGCAACTGAAAATTTTCGATTGGTCACGCGCGAAATAATTTGAATGACAAATTCGTCGTTCTATCATTATGGGAATGAAATATTATCGTAGCGACAGAAACAGAATCGTAACCGACAAAATTTTCTGGTGTTTACGATCGTCTGTCAGTAGCATATTGATGTATACGAAATTTGGAATATTGAAGTTCAGATGGAATCAAACTGGAGCTTACGATAATGATTTCGAGCATTTGCAACCCAGATGGGCGTAAATAATATGATGAATCTCATGTAGGTCATTGCAAGTAACAATTTGGTTGAAAAATACAAATTTTGGCAAATTTGTCGCTTATGATGTTTTGTTAAAAACCCATGGATATGTTACTACACATTATAGTTGTTTTCCAATTATTCCCATTGTATAGTATTATGGCAATATGCGTCGTCCTGGTAGTGCAGGACATCTTGTTTCTCTCTTGACAAGCTTATTGTGAACAATTCAATGCATATTTCTTTAATTTGTATTTGTGGTTGAATTAATCACGCAAGTTCTGGGTATTGCTTTGTTGAGAGGCTGGAGTTCAGGTGGCGCCCGTAGTTTAGTGAACGCTAGGCTGCGGGCGGTGTCTCAGCTTCTGCCTTTACATGGAGATTTTGCTGAATCATTTGTTGCAGACATTAGTTATTGTCTGCAGAGGCCTACCCCACACTAATGAGGGCAAGAACCCAGAAATCGATTTATAGGTGGTCCAAATATTTCAATGAACATTTCCATGCAACTAGCAATTGCGGAGATATCCTTGTAAGACTCTGCACGGAAATTCATTAGATGTAATTCAACGTTCGTCGTGGTATTAGTCAGGGTATTCTATTTTCGAAATGGGACAAAATTCACTATTTTACAGAGAGGAGTTGATTTTATGTTTCAAAATGTTCCTATGAATAAAGTAATTCTATATCCCGCTTCCTTATTGAGAATTTACCTGATCTAATATTCATTGACATGTCAAACACATAACTCTGAAGTTAAAGAGGAAATGACTAATTCCTTTTTGTCACATGATATTTTCGTTTCACCGGCGATTATTTCTCATATTTCTAATGAAAGAGTTGAGAAAAAAATAGTATACGGCTTAAACAGTGACATTCAAAAAATACACAAAAATTGAAACAAATATTCATTTATGATATTCAAAAAAAATCCATCAACTTAGACTCGTCTTGAAACCTACTTATTGGTCTCTATCAAATACTCTACATATTGAATTTGAGTTTCTTGAAGAAACGCATATTACCAAGTTACCAAATTCTCAAAAAATTGATTTTTCGGAAAATAAGTAATATTTAGATACAAATTTTCAAGGAGTGGAGAAAAAAATTGAATTTTATACTATTCAGTTATCCACAGAAACCACTCGATAACTGACTGACGTATGCCAAATTTTGAATGAAGCAAGTGACTACTGTAATTCCAATTTTTCCGTCCAGTTCACCGCAGCCGCCATGTATGAAGGACCATTCTCTGAATCCGATTAAAATAGGATTCTGAAAACCTTGCAGACCAAAATAGTGCCCTTCAATGAAACGTTTCTAAATTATCTCCGGAGTAAAGCTTAAACATAGCTCAAAGGGTTTGGAAAACATTACGAGTAGTCGTGAGAAAAAGCAGCTGAATCTACTCTCAGTCCTACTTTTTCTCGCCTTGTGAAAACAACCCCTTCATTAAAATTGAAATTATGAAGGGAAACTGAGAACGTTGCGTTCGGGAAAAGCTTTTGCGCCGTTTCTCCAGATAAGTAACTCATGTTTCCTGGGGATGGGTGCAGGGTAACGAATTTGTGAATGAGAATTTGAATTATGCGGATCATGATAACTCGTTAAACATACGTTGAACTTGAAAAAAAAATGTCAGGCTTTAGCTACGTTTAATTCGTACAAATTTTGCAGATTGAAATAAGAAACTTTTCAGTTGATAGTGCTCGAATGCTCCTGTAGCTGCCACTGATCTTCTGAATTTTCCAGGATTTCCTTATGAGACTTTTCTGTTTCAGGTTGTTTACAACGTTTCTTCCCATTTGTATGGAATTGATCATTTTTCAACCGGATACCCTAGAAAAAGATAATTTTCTGACGATATTTTCGACAAGTTCTTACCATATAAGTGAAAATTGTCAAGCTGTGTGCACGTTTCAATGTAATTGGATGAAGAAAAGGTTTGTATTTCGTGCAGAAATTTTAAAGTTAGACATTAGACTACGCTTCAGCAGACATGTGTTACTCTGTCTGTTGAAACTTTTATCTAGGTTAATCCTGGAATAAGGATTTTTTTAAATGTTATTCATATGATGTCCTGTTTTTAAATATTTACATGGTCCTCTGGACACATGATATTTTTATGGTCTGGCTCTTGTACACCTGACGAGTACGCACTGATGATGACTTTATAGTCGAAAGCGCTTTGCTATGATTTTATAAATAAATTTCTGCCCGAAATACAAACCTTTTCTTACCATATAATGCGGCGCAAATCAGAAACATGGTTGGTCCACCACTGATGGAAGATCAAATATGCTTCTAGTATTTCAATTATTTTCTTCAAAAAAATTTGATTCATTGAAAAAAAAGTGGAGTTGTTTGGACTTGAAATTTTATGAGCTGAAATAGGCAGATGTATAGTAATGTAAGCCTTGAAAATGTTGGAAAATATTCAAAAACACGGTTCTAACTAGTATACTGACAATATATGCAAATGTGAAGCTGTTACAATCTCAAACTTATTTATTTTGTATTTCTTTACGATGTTTTTGGTTCATGTTCTATGGAATGGAAGGATTCCACGATTCTCCAGGGAGAGTTTAGGTGACTGAGGTATTCCACAATATCATTGTGAGGAGCACGTTCTATATATTAATGTTGAAAATAAACTACGTTCGAGTTCTCTGCGTTCGGTTTGCCATTGAATTGCACCGAGACAAAAAATCACTCTCAAGCCGGTATTGTGTGAGAGAAACTAATATAAATATGACTGCGAATGAGGTTCTGTGAGATGAAATCATAGAATATATTTTTGAAATGTGGCATTCACGTTCTTCAATATCATAAGTAGGTGACCTCGCTTGCGGTAGCAAAGTTTGAGAATATAAGTTAGTCGACAATTTCTAATAATCCCAAGTAAGTTGTTATCAGCAAAGTCGACTTTATAACCACAAGTGAGAACTCGCTTGTCCCCTATGCTATTAGAGTTTCTTGCTGGGCTAATTCGATGTCTTACTGGTTTAAGTAAAATTTTTCGTCAGTGTACCAACTTTTTAATAGTGATTTTATTTTGCTCGTGGGGTTGCTCCACTCGCTAACGCTCGTTTCGCAATATTCCCCACTCACAAAATAAAATGCCACTTTTAACACTTGTATCATACAACATTTTTTGTTCAACAGTTACTGCTAGTAAGAAAAAAACAAAAAAAAAATAAGATCCATAAGGATTCGAACACACGATCTTTGGATTACAAGGCTGACTGACAGATACTTCAAATATAATAAACCCCAACGCACTTTATTTATGAATGTCATTATTTGTCAGTGATGAAGGACATTCTACAGTTGGACTAAATACTACTTCGTTTGTAACTTCAAAAGGAATTAGTATTATCAATTGCGCAAACGACCAAATACATGTGTGAACTTTTATAAACGATTCCTCTTGAGTAGGTGTTCTGATTATAATATCTGATTGAAGTGTTTCTATTAGAGAGATCTATATTACTGAGTATCCATCATCTCATCTGTCATTTTACTTTTAACACTAGTGTTAAAAGTACTTTTAACACTAGTGTTAAAAGTGATTTTGTGAAAACGTCAGTTTTTAGTTCATGTGTCAATGAATTAAAAACGTCATTTTTAATGTCAGTTGTACAAAAAGTATATTAGTAAAACTCCCAAATCCCTTGTCATAATAATCTGATGTAGTTGACAAAGATGGTTATCCAATTACCTTGATATTATACAAGAATATATTTCGATGCCACCTCACCTAATTGGGTACAGCAAAACATCAACTTTTTCCAACTGGAAGGTAGCGCACTTATTCCGTTACGTTCTTCAACAGATAATGTTATTCCTGATCGTAAACATACATATCATATTTTGGGTTATCACACAGTCACATCATTACCGTTATTTACTGAGGAGGCCGACATAATGCACACTTCAAGCTGCTTATATATTATTCAGATGGTTAATAAAACGAGAGAGTGCCATTGGGTTCTGCCTTAATAATCCCCATTTCACCAACGACTGATTCATGCATTATTCAAGGATGGAAAGTTCCACTTTGAACCAATTCAATATTTTAGCGTGAGGCTGACATGCCATTTTTTAAAAATTCAAAAAGATTATTGTGATTCAAATAATTGGTGCCATGGGTCTCATTAAGATAGATGGAGCACATGCCAAATAGTTGCTTGAAACTAGTTTACGTTGGTAATCCCGAAATATAATGAAGAATATTTCAATTGGTCTATCGAAAACAATAATGATAATGTTAGTCATTCATTCGATATATAAAAGGAAAGGAAAAAACTATTCATAATAGGGCAGAACGTGATGAATGATCATTAAAAAAAAATAGTTCACTGAAATTGATATTCAGCAACAAAAAACAATTGTCAATTAGCAAATGAGCTCTTTAGAGATTTTTTCTCTAAAATATCATTATTTTTATAGAGGATTGGATTCCTAAAGGAATATTTTAAAAATATTATTAACAACGCATTTTTGTTTACTACAGTTATCAAAACAAACAAAATCATGTATTATTTTTTGAAAATTCAGCTACCTAGCTAATTTTGACTCGATTACTATTTAAAAATATGCCGTTTAATCAACTTACCAATTCAATTTCAAAACTTCCATCAAAACTTTGACTACATCACTGGATTCAGGGAATCTTGAACTGTAATTTCATCAAAATCTGTTGATAAATAAAAAAAATTCCGTTAACACATCTTTCAAATTTTATTATCTTATGCTTTTCTTATTAATGAACAGATTTTGATAAAATTTGATATATCGAGACGTCTTGAATACAGTGGTGTATTCCAAAATTTGACACAAGTTCTGAAATTGAATTGGTGGGTTGATTAAACGACATATTTTTCAATTTTCATTCCTTTCTAACTTTTTTATTGAATAATGTATTTTCAAGTAATTTACACATGAACCATTTGAAAATATCGCGAATACAGTGGTGTAGTTGAGATTTTTCTTAAAAAAATCACTAGTCATTTTTTAGATTTTTTTACCTTGAAGATAGATTAGCTGGTCCTGGAAATTGAGATTTATTCATGAAATTTGGTGTCCTAGTGGACTTTTTGGAAATCTACTTGATGAAAATAAAAAAGGAAAAAAAATCATTCATTTCGGTTGGAAAATGTAGATTTAATAAGGGTGCTCCGGTATTAAGTAGGTCACACTGTATGATAGGACCATTTTTTTTTCTTTTCCAGGGAGATGAATACTAATG
Source organism: Chrysolina haemoptera (assembly GCA_958298965.1). Taxonomy (NCBI): domain Eukaryota; kingdom Metazoa; phylum Arthropoda; class Insecta; order Coleoptera; family Chrysomelidae; genus Chrysolina; species Chrysolina haemoptera. Next base: position 6,352,041 of record OY282590.1, on the reverse strand, counting down.
AATTTTGATCTGCTCATAGCGGTTGATGAAATACTTATTTACCTAACAAGTGCGGAAAGTAGTACTTTTCCGCACGCGACGGCAGTTGCACGAACGACGCAGAGGGGAGTTCGGGCAAGCCGTTAAGGGCGGAAAAGACATTTTCCGTAAGAGTTAGGTACAAAATTTTTCCTACGAGTGTTTTTGTCTACCTTATTTATGAAAAAACAAGGTTTTTAATAAACAAGTTTTATAATAATGCTACAACATGACTAATAAGACAGAATAGTTACATATATCATTTAGTTAGTCCTAATCATCATTTTTAAAAATACAAAAATCGTGCGAAAAAGTAAAAATCGTGCGGAAAAGTTACTTTTCCGCACGCTCGTAGGAAAAAGTATTTTACATTGGGAGTCATTGATTTATCTAATTATATATTGTTAACGCTTGGGTAAAAATCCCATAATCCAACTTATTCGGGAGATTATATTACTCAATAAATTTTCCATTATCAGGGGTGGTGTTATTTCAACTTACGTCTTCATTATTACCGTTTGCAATCATGAATGTATTTTTTTGAGTAATTGAAAGGCATACTAAATAAGGTATTCTTTATGTTTAGCAGCCAACCTCAATTACGTTGCTCCTCTCCTTCATCTTTCAGGCTTTTCCAATGTTCCATCAGATCCCTTGTGGAAACATAAACTCGACCCAAACATAAACACCGACACATACACATAATATTTCATTAAAATACCTGTACATACTATTCATCCATAATTCATGGATATTGCCAGGAAAATTTCGTTAACAGCCCAAAACCACGTCGGCTACGTGAAAAAGAGCCTTCCCAATCTCCATTTTTCATTTCTTTACGTTTATTCGAACATTCTCGTTCTGGGTAAAGGGATATCAGTGTTCTCATAAATTCACGCATTAGTGAGTGGTGGATGATTTTATTCGGAGGGATCGTACAAAAATATTATAAGAATTAGGAAATAGTCCAGTCTTTGAAAATGGAAAACAATAGTTAAAAAACTAAAGAATACGCTTTCAACATGAAAGAATAATTAACAAAGTAATTACTAATAGTTATTTACGTATCAAGGGCGTAAAGTAGGCGTTTATGGCCTGCGGCGTGGATAATGGCCAGATGGCGTTAGCCGAGGGCCATTACACGCCGAAGGCCATAAACGCATTTTACGCACGTGATACATACAAAATTTTATGCACTAGCGGTTTATACAGTGTCCACCAAAATCTTGGAACAGCATGAAAAACCAACTTTTATGAAGAGTGACATTTTCTGAGAAACTATTAATAAAAGTTTCCCATATGGTTCCAAGATTTTGGCGGACACTGTAATATGTATATCGCAATTATCGTGTCAATAAGTATCTCTGTATACTGAAATAGAATCATTTATTCGAACTGTACACAGAATACCCAGTATATACACACCTAATTCTGACGTTGTTAAGCAAGCTGGTGGCTGTTGTCTAGCAACAAATTCAATAAACAAGGTAAACGGTCATCTTCATGTTTATCCAAAAAAGTACGTGAGTTAACTCAACACGAATATGGAATCATCAGATGAAGAACATAATATATACATACCGATGGAAATTATGGAATCGGCTGAGAGTGCTAAACTCGAACTGCTACCAACAAAGTCGAAGAAACTTTACGAAAAGACGTATAATGAATTCATCAAATGTCGCAATGGAAATAATGTGCTGGTGATTACAGAAGATATATTGCTGGGATATTTTTTTGAGAAGTCCAAGAATCGAAAACCATCTTCTTTGTGGTCATACTATTCGATGTTGAAGTCTACTTTGAATTTGTATAATAATATAAACATAAGCAAATTCCCAAAATTGATAGCATTTTTGAAACGGAAGAATGAAGGATATAAGCCAAAGAAATCTAAAATATTGAATAGAGATGAAATAGGACTTTTTCTAAAAGAAGCTCCAGATAATGTATATCTGATGATTAAGGTATGTCATACCTATATTTTTCAAGTAGTTAAAAAACTTATTGATTCTTTTATAGGTTGCATTAATATTTGGGATACATGGTGCTTGTCGTAGAGAAGAATTATCAAATCTGAAGCTGGATGACATTCAAGACCTAACATATGCTTTATTGATTACAATTCGAGAGTCAAAAACTAAAATACAACGAACATTCACCATCTGCAGTAATGAAAACCAATCAGTTAATTATTTGGATATTTATAGAAGATATGCTAGTCTACGTCCCGCAAATACTGAACATGGGCGTTTTTTTATATTCTATAAGAACAACAAATGCACAAAACAAGTTGTTGGGAAGAATATCTTCGGTCAAATTCCAACAAAAATTGCAACATTTTTGAAGCTACCGGGCCCAGAAGAGTATACGGGTCATTGTTTCAGGCGTTCTTCAGCCACCTTATTGGCTGATGCTGGGGAAAGTATCACCAATATCAAAAGACACGCTGGTTGGAAATCAACTACAGTAGCTGAGAGCTACATTGAACAATCGATTTCACATAAATTGAATATTGCCAAAAAAATTACCGGGGATGGTGATGGACCGATACCAAATAATTATTTGGACCTACCATCCACATCTAAAACGAGTGATGAGGATGTTTCAATTGGGAATAATTATTTTCAAGAGAAAAGGCAATATCCCACCCTCAATATTCATGATTGTAACAATTGCATAGTTAATATAAAATTTTAATTTTCAGTGTTATAATGGTCCAAAATATGTAGATTATGAATAAATGTTGTTAAATGAGTATTTCTTTAATGAACTGAATTGATTCTCACATTTTTCATCTCAACTCAACAATACTGAGCGTTCAGGAGCTCAAAAAAACTTTGTCATTTGAAATTTTATTTTTTGACTGAAAACTCGAAATCTACGACTTCGAAATACCCCCACGTACCAATTTTGAACGGAATCTGAATATAGTCACAAAACTCGGATGTCTGGAAGTGGGTGAAAATTACGTCCAAAGATTCCATTACATACATTCATAGGCACAAGTTAAGCTAATATAAGCGTGTTAAAAAAATAAAAGAAAAACATAAATCTTTCATTTCTTCAGATGAGTAATTTATAACTTTGGTAAAAATAGAAAAATAAAAAATCTGTCTCTGGATTTCTTCGATTTTTTCTTATACTGACCTAGAGTCCAGTTTCGAAAAAGAGGGGAGGTACTGGGTCTTTAACCTTTGTATATAATATTTTAATAGTTATTTATGCAACAAGTACAAAAAGTAAGTGTTTATTGCACTCGACGAGAAATTGTCCTTCGAGGCAATTAGGCCGAGTTGGACAACACGTTGAGTGCAATAAGCAATGTTTGAACGAGTTGTATACATCATTTTTTCTACGTTCATGCAAAAAGCAAAAAATGATTTATTAAGGTCCGGCACTAGTTGTAGGCAAATGGAAAGCGCTACCTAAATAATTAATTATCACTATCGATTTGCATTGAAACAGATCACTATCATCTATTTTTCCATTAATAATACTCATTTTAAATTGTCAGAATAAATTTTTGAATGACGTTTCTATAATCGCAGTTGCATTATAAAAATCAAAATCATGGTAGCTGTGAGCGCGTATATTATCACGAGGTGTGGTCATAGTACAGACAGTTTGCTCTATGCAGGTAGACGGTTTAGAACAAAGTGGATCAGTCTTGATTGTGGACTTCTTGATTATGGATTCTCGGGAAAGCATTGTTTGTTCAAATCTGGCTGCTAACATTAATATAAAATTATATAAAATATGTAACTGTTTAGATAAAACGTATTGCCAATCTCACAGAATATCTGATAACTATGTAGTGGGTTTGAACGTTCATGTTTATCATGATGACAGCACCTAGAGGGAGTATTATGATTATTATTATTATTATTAGAAGTAGAATGACAGGTGAGTGCAATAACAACTTTATTGCACTAGTGCAATAAAGAACTTATTTTTCTACGAAATTTAGTTCAATAAAGTTTTGCTTTTTGCATGAATGTAGAAAAATTCATTTAAATTCTTCATTGTTCTTCTAGCTCCTGAATCACCTATTGATATTTTGTCTTCTATATTGACTCTCTCTCATACCAACCAACCAAGTTATCAAACCTGAATGACACTCCTGAGTAGAAAAACTCGGAATTTCATAAGGCTATTTCGGGTGTACTTATATTTTTTTCTGAATTAAATCAGTGAATATACGAATGAATGTACTATTATTGCAAAAAAACATAAAAAACGCTCTGAGAATTGAGAACATCCCGGGGGACAGTTTTAGTTTGGCCATAAAATCCCAGGTATGTGCGAGAAACAAAGTTTACCGGCAGGATATTCTCTCATGGAATGCATTCATGCCAACCCACTAGTTTTCATACATAAAAGTTGGAATATATCCGCGTATGAAGCGAGAGATGCTTCATAAAATTATATGATATGATTAAAAGAGAGTATTGGTAGGCGTCGAACACGTATCTTTTTTTTTACTCAGTATCACTGTATCCTCTTCAGTGTTCTCATTGATCTGGCTGAGCTGATCTAGCGTTTCATTCCCATCAACAAAATTCAGCATATGGAAATAATAATCATAAATTCCTTCATTTTTATCAAAATAATATTTTGTAGTTATTGATTCTGAACAAAGGACCGCACCAAATACATTGAAAAATTGTCTGAGGTGAAATCGTTTCAAAATTTGGAAATTAATAGATCAAATGTCTCTGAATCAGAGAAGTCCCTTGATCCAAAGATTGATAGCCGCTGGAAGAAGAAGTTTTCTGGCAGGTTAATAAATTCTCTCTCCCATACTCATTCGGCTTATGGAGAAAATAATAGGTGATATTTCCATAGTCTTTGAAGATAATAGCATCAAGCTCGGTGTTGTTGGATTCCTTATGATCGTCCCTAAGCGATCACGCAATGATATACCTGGTGTTCTATTTAAAAAAATTATTGAAGATGGCGCTCAGCAGCCATTTCGAAACTTTTAGCTGTGACTTTTTCATAAAAATGTAGGTTTTTATCTTCTATTTGAGACTTACAAATTTCGTTGCGATATACCAGGAGGTTTATAAATTAGTAGGGGGGGAACAGACATCAGACGGGCACAGTATATTTCAAAATGACTTCAATTGCGAATGATACATTTTTTTATCATAATCGGATCACCGAGAATCAATTTATCTACTTACTATTTCCCTCGTATGTGAAATGCCTTCGCTGATAAACCATTTTCGTTTCTTTTAGAATGAACTTACAGTCGTGAGCACAAAGCTCTAAATGTCCGAATGCATGAAACGAATATCTCTAACCAGAGATTTTTACCGGAGTACTTCTACCTCTACTCGAAAGATGGAGCTGCCTAGACCACCCTTCATAGCACGGGATCAGAATGGGCAAATAGCCAGCCATAATAGGGTGCGAGTTGTGAAAATAGGGACGGGGAACAGATGTCATTAAAACTGTCAGCACATATCTACTTTACCTCCCTTTCGTTTCTGTTAGAACTGAATGTATAATACATATTCTTCTATCAGTACCGCTGATAAAAAAGTATAAGATGTGTAAATATTGTAAATTGGCAGTTGAAGTTGAAAAAGTCATTTGTTCATATAATAATCCGTTGGATTTATTATCTTCATATGGAACGTGCCAGGAGCAATCTCGCAAAATATTTTTTTTTTAATAATCATGTTACTGCTATAAAATCTCATATGTTATTATTCATTTTCAAACTGGATAACCTCTTAGAAACATGTAGTAGTCCAACCAATATAACAAAAATAAAGCCTGTTTTGCAAATTAATTCTAATAGTAAGCGACTTGCGCCATGACTTCGGGGATACTTTATAAATAACTAAAATCCAAATTGCAACTCAAAATTTTTTTTGTGCAATTGTTTAAACAATGATTATTAAAAAAAAGGGTCCTTTTTTTGTTTTTTTGTAAATATCTCAAAAAACCGTTTGTAGAGAATGAAAAAACCTACAAAATAGTTTTTGGAAAATCCCGATACGACCATTTTTCGCCGAGAAAAGCCGGAAAAACTCTTGAAAAAAGGCCTTTTTTCAAAAATTCGTATCTCCCTCAATTTTCACTATTAAGAAATAATTTTTCGGGAAATGGTAGCTAATATCATGTACGTTGAGCTCCCGAAAGGTGGAAATTGTCGCTTCAATAGTTTTCCTACAATCGGGTTTTAAAAAAATTACAGCCATATTTTGCATGATGCGTCATATTACGGGAAATGGTCCGATTTGAATTTTTAAAGCGGCATTTTGAAGTTGAGGTTAAAAACTACAATTTGTCTATCTCACATTTTCCCATAAGTTTAGAGAACATTGTTAAAAATGCTTCTGAACACAGCGCTTCGAGTGAAAATTCGTCGCCGAGTCGTGCTAAGGTAGTAGCGAGAAGCGACGTCTTCGCTGTATAGAAAAAAGCGCCTTGTGCGCGCAACCGGTCTCTCACTTCTCTTCCGCTTCTCGGCGCCCCCTCCACTACTACCTTAGCACGACTCGGCAACGAATTTTCACTAGAAGCGCTGTGTTCAGAAGCATTTTTAACAATGCTCTCCAAACTTATGAGAAAATGTGAGATAGACAAATTGTAGTTTTTAACCTCAACTTCAAAATGCCGCTTTAAAAATTCAAATCGGACCATTTCCCGTAATATGACGCATCATGCAAAATATGGCTGTAATTTTTTTAAAACCCGATTGTAGGAAAACTATTGAAGCGACAATTTCCACCTTTCGGGAGCTCAACGTACATGATATTAGCTACCATTTCCCGAAAAATTATTTCTCAATATTGAAAATTGAGGGAGACACGAATTTTTGAAAAAAGGCCTTTTTTCAAGAGTTTTTCCGGCTTTTCTCGGCGAAAAATGGTCGTATCGGAATTTTACAAAAACCATTTTGTAGGTTTTTTCATTCTCTACAAACGGTCTTTTATGAGTAAAGCCATTCGTCCAGTACTTTTTGAAATATTTACAAAAAACCAAAAAAAGGACCCTTTTTTTTAATAATCATTGTTTAAACAATTGCACAAAAAAAAATTTGAGTTTCAATTTGGATTTTAGTTATTTATAAAGTATCCCCGAAGTCATGGCGCAAGTCACTTACTATTAGAATTAATTTCCACAAAAAATTTATATTGGTTGGTCTATTCCTCAGGAATCGCTGATAGAAACGGATAACAGTTATGTCTAAAAACACATTCAAATATCATAGATCTACGTTAGGAAATTCAATTGGAAATTAAAGGAATATGTATCTGTAATGTCTCTTAAATACTGATATATATTGAATATGGCTTGGCTCTATACGGATTTGCGGTTTCACTATTCAACTTGGATCTCATAAATTCTCTTATAATTTTTTTTAACAGTCTATGAGACATTTTTTGCATTTTTCTGATTGACAACAGAACTCCACCCCTTTTAGTTTTACCAGTAATAATGATGATAAAATAACGAATGAATGAATAAATAAATGAATAATGGAATAACGAAATTTAGCCTTATTTTTCTCGAAATCGCAAACGGACTACCAACAACCCTTACATTTGACGAAAAATAGGGAATTCAAGGTACACGGAAATCTACTGCTGCTTACAGCCCATTGAAATGCAGGTTCGAGATCCTAATTTGGCCAATGGATCCGTAAGCGAACATATATATAACGCGAAGAGTGCTCTGGCTGTTTTCTGAACGAGAACAAGCGACCCCGGTCCCGTATTACTATCCTATAAACTTCCCAGTAATGAGTTCTACGCTCACAGGTGTTCGTGTGTTGTGTATTTCAGTTTGCTTAGCATTAGGGTTCGGTGTTTTTGGTAATTGCACTGTAACCACGTAGGTCCGGTTATTGGTTGTTTAAAGGGAGGAATTAGTTGTCGTAGGTGAACGCGTGTATCCTGTGTGGAATTACATTCGCAACAAAAATAGCTGGGAATGATGTAACAAGAGCTAATAGTTGACGGTGGCTCTGAAAGAAAATAACGGACACACGGAGTGCCAAAAAAATTATGACATAAATCATTAATCCGTCAGACGGATTTCTTACGGAAAAGGCTGAAATCAATGTATAATATAAATGAAACATTGCTTTTGAGTTCCTAGAAGTTTGAAATATTTCTTGTGTCCTGTTTTTTGATATATGTGATAAGGAAATCGGCTACTTTCTAAGCACTACAAGTGAAGAAGAAAATGATCAAATTATCAAATAATTTTCCCTTGGTAACCTGTACACAAGCCGATTCCTTTTCTGAAATAAGAACCTAGTTACATTAGAGGAGAGCTAATATAGAAAAATGTGTTTCATAGCGAATGAATCAACTAAAATTTAATAACAAATTATGTAAAAACCAATTTTGTTCGTTTCCTATTCACCAAGATTTTTTTTATTTACGCAAACCGTGCTTTACCGAGCACACGCCCATTATTTTCAACATCAAAATGAATAATGAAACTATTTTACTCTAGGGAAAGGAATGTTTGCCGAGATTTGTTCTTTTTCCGTTGGAAACCACAGTGGGTGCATATAAAAATTTAAACTGTCTTTCGCTTTCCCGACTTGGCTCTAGCGAGCTGTTATTTTTTTTTCCAAAGTCTAGTCGGGAAAATATTCGATGTTGCCAATGAGAATCGTTTTCCATGGAATTTCTTATCTCTCACAAGTTAGGAGGAAATGATGTCGGTTTATATTATGTATATGAATGTATAATCAATTTTCTTGTTTCATAAAATGGTGTAATAGGCCAGGCGGCAGAGCGACAAAGTCATTCAAAACCGTATAAAAATGTTGGCCAAGCTTTTGTCGTTTCAAAAGGTTTATTAGGGTGTGATTATCAAGAATATAGGTTTTTCCCTCACCCCTGAGCCCAGCGTCGATCTCCGTGAGGCTACCAAGGTACACATTTTTGGTTTTTCGGTAATATCTCGTTATCTCTTTATCGTACTGTTCAAATGATCCTATATGAAATTCATGGTGACAACATTCTTTAAAAATTAATTTTTCATACTTTTTTCATGGGACTTCTAGCAGTAGCCGCTCGAAGTTTTGTGAGTTTTGACAAATGCGGTGAATATCGATTTTTTCTTATCAAACTCCACTCTTCTCTCGTTTTGGTAACTATTGACAATCAACATTTTTCATAACTATGTACAGACGGTGGTTACCTTCTCCATCGTGCGGTCTGGCACCAACAGGAGACGTTCTATAATATTCTTGAGAAGTATGTACTATACGTACAGAAGTACTGCAAGGCCAACAGCGTAGTTGTTTTTGGCGGCTATCCGAATGACGCAACAAAAGTACTAAATCTGTTCAAAGACTCCGTAGATCGCAGAAGCATGTCGCTGATGATGTAATGTTTGATGAAACAACAACGTAAACAATATCACAGGAGAAATTCCTTGTCAACGACAAGAAAAAGAGTCGACTCACGGCAAACTTCGAGCTGCAGTATTTCTCGTGAAGCAAGCTACTGAAGGCGCTGACACTCTGATAATTAACTCCGCGATTGAATTATCGCCAGACTATGTCTCCGTACTTGTAGAGGGTGAAGACGTCGACCTCCTCGTAATACTAATGGCCTCGCATCATCTTTGTCGAATGTTTATCTCATGAAGCCAGGGAAAGAGAAACATTTAGAAGAGAATTCACTCGAAAAAGTCGTTCAAGCATTTGGAAGAAGTTGCAGGGCACGTATAGGACTTCAGTGGTTGCGACACAATCTCAGCAGTTTTCAGGCATGGGGAAAAAAATTCGTCGAGCTGTTTCAAAAAAATTAGAATTTGCAATGATCCAAATACATCTCCAGAACTGATTGAGTCGGAAAATATGTCATTAAAGCACTCTATCAAGCGAACGGTGAGCGGTGGCACATTGTTGAATGATTACAGCTTCCAGTGCTTCACGAAATCCTTTTCTAAGAGTGCTTGCAATCTTGCATCTTTACCAACAACCGAAGCAGCAGCACGACAGCATTCCTCCAGGATCTACCAGTTCTATCAGATTCAAATGTGGTACGGAAACAAGAAGAGTCTGCAAGAGTGGGGCTGGAAAAGCACGAGGAATGGACTTACACCCCTACTTCAATAGACGCTGCCCCGGAGGAGCTCCTTAGCACGATATACTGCAAGTGCAAGCAAGGGTGTCAAGGAGCTTGTAGTTGCAGAAAGACTGGGCTGCGAGCAGTTTGATCATTCGGCTGCACAAGACATTTAAATGACTGATTTTGAGAGAGCTTCTCAGCACGATATCCTACGAGTACACGCAAGAGTATGAGGAATCTTGTAGCTGCAGGAAGGAAGACTGGGCTGCTTGAAGTTCGGGCTTTCAGCTACACAGGACATTCATATGACTGATTATGAGAGTCGGCCATCTTTGGTCGCAAGGAGAGTAGGAGAGTAGGATTGACAGGTGAAATACCAACTCAGGACGAACCTTCTTTCCAAGAACGTTGTTCTTTGTCAAACAAAAGCTGACTAAATTGATTTCTCTGACCCGCTGTTGATGTATTCAATGGAAGCCCCAATAAATCATACTATTTGCAATTTCAACAGAAATTCTACACCTTTCCATGAAATCGTATGCAATGTTTGCTTATTTATATTGTCAATAGTTACCAGAACGAAAGAAAAGTGTAATTTGGTAAGCAAGAATCGATATTAACTGCAAGCATTTGTAAAAACTCGCAAAACTTCGCGCGGCTACTCTGAAACTACATGACACATGAAAAACTATGGAATACTATTTTGTACAGAATTTCGTCACTTTTGATTTCATATAGCATTATTTTGGCCGTGAGATGAACACAAAACGACATATAACCGAAATAACAAAAAATTCTTGTCTTTGTAACCTCACGGAGATCCGCGCGGGATAGTTGGTTTGGGGAAAACCTAGATTCTTACCAATCATACCCTCATAAACCTCGGCTCACGCCATCGGGCCATCATCCACGCCGCAGGCAATAAGCGCCTATTTAACGCCCTTGATACATAAATAACTATTACGGTTCGTATTACTTGCCACCTGGTCTATACTCCTATTTATGAAAACCGTGGTATGGATGGTGAAGCCGTCTTCCTGAACTAGTCGTTTGACTATGATGCCCTGTCCTAATACTACATACATCACAACCAATCTTATCATTGGTAGTCAAATTTCCTCTCCATTGTTCTTCGTGGATCATTCTTGGAGACAATTCTTGACAAGAGTTCCTGTTCTGCATGAATCAGCATATGTTCTTTGCGCATTGTACAGTCTTGTATGTATAGAAGCAAACTCATTATCAATATTAGTATTGCCATCAATTATTTGGCATTATGAATTATCCGTTACATCGGTGCAATAATTAATGAGAACAGTAATATCACCATCTTCAGCTAGATCATGTGTGAGTGTCTGTGAAGTTATTTGTAGTCTGCATTACGTGTCCCTTAACAAATGACTGACTATGGTGTCTGTTTGTAATCACGTAGAGTGGGATGTGTTTTGTAATAGAGTGAATTATTCATTTCTCATTTTAATCCAGTACGATTGGGTTTTGAGACGAGGATCGAGTGTAGCACCACCAAGCTTGGTATGCTAGTTGCTGGAACCATAATAAACACGTAAAAAAATTGTTCGCGGAAATTACAGGGGTGGAACATATTTTATTTTTCGTTTAAAAATGAATAAATAAAACTTTGCTGTAATCTTGGAAAATATATGATTCATCGGAAAAACAACTCAACAAGGTGAAGAAAAATTCTCCACAAAAATGATTCGTAGTAATTTTTCAAGAAATGCGCTCGTTTTCAAGAAATGCGCTCGTTTTTTCAGAAAACGTGATTGAACGCTGACATCAAATTTCAGGTTCTTGCTTACCCGCCGCTGAAAGTTCTGGCAGAGCCAAATATTTGATTGGTCATAACTCTGCTGAAAATGATCGAAGAAAGGAAAGGAAAAGTTCATATCGTTTCTGAAGACTCCTACCTTCTCATGTAAATATAATATGCGAGTATTTGAGTACCTAAACTGTGTTTCGTCGCACTCCACGCAGATGTTTGCGGATGATCCAAAAATCATGAATAATTTAGTAAATATGGAATAATTATACTAAAGCAGCAGTATGACAGGTCCCACTTATACATGCCAGAAAAAAACTTTGTTTTACTCCTGCCTCATTTTCAACGTACCCGCAAAACGGCATTCTCTTCAGTAAATGTTGAAAATAATCGCTTTTTTTTATCTTGCATATATGTATAATAACACTATTCTGAAGTGCAAACCTCAAGTTAGAAATCACATACGTCAATTTTTATGTAGGATGTGTATGAGCGATCATTTTCAACATTTACTGATAAAATTGCCAGGATTATGGGTCAGTTGAAAACTGAGGCAGACGTAAAACCCAGTATTTTCTTTGACACGTATAAGTGAGACTTGTCTCGTCAGTCTAAAATTGTTGCATATGGTCCAAAGTGGGTACTGATTCCTGCTTCAGTATAATTATTTCATATAAACTAAAATATCCATGACTTTCGGATCCTCCGTAAATATCGTAGAAGGGTTATGTGAAGTGGGATAAAACACAGTTTGGGTACTCAGATAGTCACATGTTATATTCACATGAGGAAGTAGAAGTCTTCAGGAACGATAGACCCTTTTTCTTTTTCTTCTACTATAATTTTTAGAGAGGTTATGACAAATCTAATTTTCGGCCCTGCCGGAGATGGCAGTGGCGGTTGACGGGAGCCTGAAATTTGATATCAGAATTCAATCAGGATTTCTGAGTAAACGAGCGCATTTTGTGAGGAATTACTAAGTATATTTCTTATGGATAATTGAATTATCTTTCGCCTTGTTTAAATTGTTTCTCGATAAATCTTATACTTTTCGAAACAGGGTTGCACTCCTGATATTTTGGTAAATACGAAATTTTGAAAAATGTATTCAATTGTTTTGCCGAAAGATATTGAAACGATCCGTCGGTTCTTTTCTACTGACACATCCATCAACGTTGGAGGAATGGAAATATATTTTTTCTACAACTGTCAAAAAATTCCACTTTTTTATTTGTGAGGTTTGTGTGCGCAAACTATTACAATATTTCACTATCAACATCCGATTTCATTATTGAACGGAAAAGCGTAAAAATGTGCACTTTTTTTAACGGCTGTTGCTAGGCAATCGACAGTACATGCAACAACAGTGACACATCCGAATAATAACGAAATCCTGTCATAAAGCCAGTTCTCATTTTCTTTGGCAACTAATAACCTATAAATATCTGATATACAAATGTTTCACCAATACTATTCTCAGCATTCTTACTATTTAATTAGTATTATCAAAATTCCAAACTATCGCGGCGAATATATTCAAAATAATAGCATATACCTATAAGGAACTATTGGACCTGATCTACACTAGGTAATCCAAGGTAGCTATGGCTGTTTGGCCGTCAGAAACTAGTTGACAACAATAATGAATGAAATTTGTGAAATTGGGCATCTATCCAGATAACGAATTCTGGATAACTATAAATTTAATTTAAGTAGAAATGAAAAGTGATAAAGATTGAACGGAGAAAATCGTGGATAGTGCAAATATGAGATTTCCTTGACATAGTTCAAAGAAAGAAAAAGGTATTCGTTGCTTCACGAGGATTGTTTATTTATTTTTAATACAAATCTAAGAAAATGAAAAGTTACTTCGATGGACTAGTTATTCGAAAGTCAAGTCAACATTAATAATAATGATAATATTGACCTCGATAAATGTTATTTTAATATTCGCTTCAAATTTTCCATTTTGCGGGATAGTGTGAAGAGAAAGGGATTTCGACTCTGTCGAAATTATTCATTTCATTTGTTTGAAACTCAACTCTCCGGCATACTCTTCGAACTTTGGTCGAATAATGAATCGATAAAAATATGCCAAATTCATTTTATATTTGAAAAAAAAATATGAATTCGTTATTTTTTTTGACAGTTGTAGAAAAAATACTGTATGAAACTCGTGAGTAAGGTGTTTTTTACTCACTTGATACATAAATTACTATTATGTATCAAGTGAGTATATACATTACTTACGATTAGGAAATGTTCTACGAGTAAAAAACAACACTTTACTCACGAGTTCATCTTTCAATCTTCATCACTTTTCATTTCTACTTGAAATAAATAGTTATCAAGAACTCGTTATCTGGATAGATGCCCAATTTCACAAATTTCATTAATTGTTGTGAACTAGTTTCTGACGGACAATCATCCAAAGCTACCTTGGATTACCTAGTGTAGATTAGGTCCAATAGTTCCTTAGAAATATATGCTATTATTTTGAATATATTCGCCGCGATAGTTTGGAATTTTGATAATACTTATTTAATAGTAAGAATGCTAAGAATATTATTGGTGAAACATTTGTATATAAGATATTTATAGGTTTTCAGTTGCCAAAGAAAATGAGAACTGGTTTTATGACAGGATTTCGTTATTATTCGGATCTGTCACTGTTGTTGCATGAAACTGTCGGTTGCCTAGCAACAGCCATTAAAAAAAGTGCACTTTTTTTTCACGATTTTCGGTTTAATAATGAAATCGTGTGTTGATAGTGAAATATTGTGATACTTTACGCACACAAACCACACAAAAAAGTGGACTTTTTTTGACAGTTGTAGAAAAATTACTATTTGCTTCCTTATATTCCAATAATGAAACGAACTTAATTTTACTGAAATATTCAAAACTACTGCTTGTTTTGGCTATGGTTGTTGTACATCAAATAATTTTGCATTTCCATTCAAGTTGAGCTAATTAAAATCTTTACATAGATATCCTTTCCATGGACATCCTTTCCATTGCTTTTCTGGAAAAATAATAGTAAAAACCCTACCAAATGCGAAAAACAAGAAATAATTTTCATTTCCTTTGTTAACTTTATCCTTGTGATGATAGCGTCCGCAAAATATAAAGGGTCATTAAAAGCAAGTAATAGCTGCTTTTATTCGCCATCGTCTTAATTGAATATTCCTCATTATTTAATTAAAAAAGGGAATAAACCTCTGAAATACTGGTTTTTGAGGCGCTTGTTACTTTTTCCAAATTAGACATGGCTAATTAGTAACTATCAACGGGGTAATCATTTCGGTTTTAGGACTTGTACAGGGTCACCTCCAGATATAAATTATACTGCGGAAAAGCTTTCTCACATTAAAAAAGGGAACGGTTTCATGTAAAGGATTAAATCAAAATACTTGATTTTTGACGCTATATGATTCAGAATTCGGATGGAGATCCTCATTACATCAATAGAATAAGGGAGCTAAGGGGAACTGCGCTCACATTAGCGAAATATATTTTTTCGTCGACCTCTACAAAAAATGACATTTTATGTACTAATTTCCGGACGAAAAATCGACTATTTTTGAAGGCAAATACTTTTCGTCCGCTGTGGTCACTATATCGTATCATATTGACCACAGCGGACAAAAGGCGTTTGCGGACGACAAGTATTTACGGGCGAAAAGTGTCTGCGGACGAAAACTACTTACCTAAAAAACAGTCGATTCGAAAATCGGAAATTAGTAGGTAATTTGTAGAGGTCGACGAAAAAATGTAATATGCACCTCAGCGAAATACTGTCTATTATAGTCGAGCCTGCAAATTGATAGCTGAGGCGCAGCCGAGGCTAGCAAGCAGGCGAGACAATAGTTTTTCGTCCTTGGTACATAAATAACTATTTGTTGCTTACTTTACTCAGAGGTACCTGCAAATTTATTTGCACAGGAAACACCTTTCAATGTTTACATGTACGAACATAAGAAAATTTCAATAATTTTTTGGTTCTTGGTTTAAACACAAATACCCAATATAGAGGGTTATAACGATAAAAAAAATAACCTAATTGATAAGACGATACTTTACTGAACAAATATGATAAGTTGTTTGTCTATGTACTGTTATGATTTGAAAAGCTACAATAATAAAATTCACATAGTATTCCCAAAATCATGTGGAAATTTTGGATAACAGATGGAAATTCTGTAAGTCAAAGATAGGAGAATATTTTAAGTACTCCGTATAATATGAGCAAAACCACAATCAGCATTTGACATAACAACTGTCAAACAGGATTCGGGAAATTTCAATCAGTAAATGTGAAAAACTGGCAATAGTGATTCAAAGAAACAGATACGACGCTTCATAAAATTCGACATAAAAAGAAAAACACAAAATCGAACAATCGAATGAGAATCCTGAAATTTCAAGCATTCCAAATATGTCAAAATCATTTTCCTAGACACAATATTCAATTAATTATTATTTTAATTAGAGACGAACAAGTTGCAGGCAGTAGGTATACAGCAACACTCAGGTAAAAGGCCTTTTTACATAAAACGTTGCAATATATGCATATATTTTCTCTTTCTCTTTTGAGTTCATGAACGAAGTTAGGTTAGGTCAATAGGCAAAGTATGCCAAACCAAGGTTGTTAATTTAGGAAGGTTTGATCATAGTCATGCGCAGATGTTTATATGTGCATAATTCTGGATATAAGGTTTGCTCATTTGCATTTGAAATCGTATTATGAAGTAATTATGAAATAATGGAGTATCATTAACTTCAAAATTAATATTATTGTTTTCCGTATTTATTTGGTTAAAATTGCTGAATTCTTCATCACATTTAATTATCATATGTCATCTTGTATACAGAGAATTTCCCTGAGAGACAAATAAATGCTCCACTTAGACAAGGTAGAGTATAAACTTTGCAAAAGAGTCTATGAATAAAAATGGATAATAATAACAAATAAATTGAATTATAAAACCTCGTAACAGTACGTGACATAACCAAAGTTGTTGATTTCATTTTCACATCATCGTTGTCAATGTCAATGATACGATAAAGTTTTTGGCCGGCTAGTCCTAGAAGCTGAGGCCATTAATAGGAAAAGAAGAAGATAAAGCTTTGAATGTAACTAGATTATTATGCAATTCAAATAAATCACATAATAATCTCGTTATATTAATAGCTATAATAATTTGTAATGAAGATACAACTTGAAGGAAGCTTTATATTTGATGATACGATAAAATCAAATTATTAATATGAGAATATAAGTCGAAATCATCCACCCTTTTGTTACCTTTGAGTAATTGAATTTTTTTTTGTTTTTAGTCCATGCTGGAAGTAATGCGTGTTCTTTAGTTTTTTGAACTAGTATTTTGAATTGGGACATCCCAAGACAAGGAGCATCCGTATTGAATAAATACTTCTTGGAAATTACTAATAAATCCGGATTTCCATCATATCCGCTGGAGATTTATACTCTTCGAACCCTCCGAGGTGCCATAAAATAACGTGTTTACCTTTGCATCACAGTTATATTTGATAGTCACATTTGGTTTCATCGTAAATTCCAAATTTTAGTATCACAATATAAAACCACATCTATATCGTATATGCGACAGAAATGACATCATTTTTTTATAATTCTCCTTAGATACGACAAGACGTTTCATGGTTCATTAAATTCTGGGAATGATTGGATATGTTTGATATATGGATGAATTGGGAAAAGAAAAAAAAAACACTGATGTGGTTTTATTTCAAATCATACAATCCAATGGAATTGCTCCATTCAGACTCTATTTGTCCACGAAATAAAAATAGAATTGAAAGCACCAACGACATCTGCGAATGGACTACAAAGAATAATAATAAACATAGGAATGATTTACATAGTAAATAATGAAATGTTCAGCTGTCCAAGCTTGGATACATGAATAAATATAGTTATTTATTATACAAGGGATTTCAGCTCGAGGTTGTGTTGACAAAAACCGAGAGCAAAAATCTATTATTTTTCCCGTGTATAATACCCTTTTTTTTCTGTGACTGGAAAAACGATGATTTAATAGTAAAAAAATCAAATGTCTTCTCTAATGAACAACCAGTTCATTTACATATACAGACACGGTTCATAGCCGCATCGAAATTTTCGTGACGGAACATTGAAAAAAATGCAAAAAACCTAAAAAATCTCTTTCTTCTGCGGTTTATTGCTTATAAGTTGAAAACTACAAATTTTTCGTTGATATCTTTTCTCTTAGGAATGAAACAGCATAAAATTTTCTGTAAGTTTCACTATACAAATGTTTTTCTACTACGAACCATTCGGGCTCAAGGACTACTTGTAAATTTCAGCTGACTGGGGAAAATCTCACTTTTTAACGACAAAACTCTGATTTATTATTAAAGTTAATCAGTGGATTCTTCCCAGTTCTCTACGCATACCTTATTTAGATCAGACAATAAAGGTACAGGTCGCTTTTTAAAAAATTACATGCAGTTATTTAATGAGGTCCAAAATCGTCCAAATCTTGAAATTCAAACAAAAATCTTGAAAAAATATTTCAAATGATTATAATATTATTATATATCATATATTATACGATCTAGTCACCCCACCGCGTACTTCATTCAAATATAGAAACTGGAAAGGATACTCAGCGTCACTCAGTAAGTCTCTCGAGAGGCCCATGACTGAAATATGGGACAGGGAGAGATTTGAGAGGGCAGTAGACGAAGTGGACAAGGCAGTAGTCGAAGCCTACGAGGAAACCTGTCTTGAGAAAAAAGGCTCAAAATGACAAAACGGTATGGTGAAATGAACATCTAGAAACCCTCGGAGGTAGGGTGCAGAAGCTTTTCAACAGAGTAAAATTTAACCAATATTGGACCACATACAATGCTAAACTCACGCAGTACAGCAAATAAATTAGTAAGGCCAGGAGAATCCAAAAGGTTTCAGCCAAAGAAGGTACTGTAAACCAAGTGCCTATACTACAACATTCGAGGAAAGTATAAGGATGCTTACAGAAGCACATTTTCCATCCAAACAGGTGAACAACTTTGGATTAGAGGCTTGTTATGGAAATATCGAGACCAAATAGTATCAGGTGGGCTATCAGTAAAGAGATAACCATGACAACATTTATAGAAATCAATGGTGCCTTCAACAATGCATCCACCAAGTCTACAGTAAACGCACTGGTAGAAAAGGGGTTCCTCTCCTACTGTGCCAGTGGATAAAAGCTAACTTTGAAAACAGGGTCATGACATAAGCAATCGGCGGAATAACAGTAACACCTAGAGCAAACAGGGGATGTCCGCAGGAAGGGGTGCCATCGCACCTACTTTGGGATATCTTCTAGAGGCTTTCATTGCCTAGGATATGACGACGACCTCGCGATTATTGAAAAAGACATATTCGCAAGGACAGTCTCGGATATAATCAACAGGTGGTGTACAGCTGACAGTGAACCCTCAATGATGACCCATTATAATATAGTTCGGTGGTATGGTGGCAGGTAGTAATGGTTCGACGGCTCGGAGGACTGCAAAGACCAGCATGTCTGAGTGCCACCGGGGACATGAGAACAACCGCAACAGCCGTCTCAGAGGTCTTGCTCAACCTGCCTTCCCTACACATATACATACAAGGCGAAGCCAGGTCAGGGCAAGCACCCATAAGCAATATGCACGGATGAGACTACAACAACCTATACGTATAGTTGAAAAACGACCAGGTTACAGGAATGCCATCAGATGGCATACTTCCCAGATATAGCTCTAACAAAACTTTCAAGACAAGTATAATGGAACGAGATGCGTGGAAGGTTCAGGAGTCGGCATTTACGGAACCAAGCGGAAGATGAAAATCTCATTGAGCCTGGGCAAACAACGACAATATTCCAAACGGAAATCGTCGCAATACACTATTGTGCACAAGAGATGAGAAGGCATGAGTGTTCAGAAAAAAACATTGTCATATACTCAGACACCTCAATACTTGTTTGGAGCTGCATAGACACCCTAAAAGAGCTCGGCAGACAGAACAGACTGGCCCTAGACTGGGTACCAGTACACACAGGTGGAAGATGCAATGAAGAGGACGATACACTAGCCCGAGAAGGAGCAAGTAATGCAGCCACAGGTTTTTGTTTTGCAACCACTGATACAGCTGCATGAGATTTTTTCAATATCTGATCTGGTATCAATGGATCACCAGTATAAACTGGTATTAATGCACTTTTCGTAATTTTTCATCCACACTGAGTAATCCTTTTGTCGTTGCTCAACCATTTTTGCAAACGCAAATAAACTCTGGAGACATGTTGTTTGGCGGCTCCTCCAGTAGAAGGAAGATTTGCTAATTGAAAAGTTGCCTTTGGCGTTAATCGTTTAAAACACTCAAAACGATGTTCATTGAGAGTTCCTTCTTTCTTATTATTATTCAATAAAGAAATGATTTGGCACATATTACGAGTCACTTCTTCAGAAAGAGCAGTTTCTTCATAAAATACATCCAATAATTGAAGGTGGTCTGGATTCGAATGAAAAATTTTCAGTAATTTGTTCTTTTCCTGTAAGTAGATCGAAGATACTGTAGCACAGCCTGATACAGCGTGGAGAAAAGCTGCATATTTCGCTAGGTGTGAAAATTTAAAGCTGCTGTTGGAATACCAGCAATCTAATTCTCGTGCTTTTCCTTTTTTCAAAAAAAATATGTTCTGTGTACTGGGAACCAATTGCGTGAGAAATACAATCAAATCAACATCTTCTCCAACTATACTTATGTTGTTTTCTCTAGTCAGATTAAGTAAATCGGCATCTTCGTCTGCAATTATTATCATTGCGCCTTCCAGATTTTTTCTAAATAAAAAAATCATCTCGGCTCCTAGTGACCCCGCCAGAAATCTGTTTTCATCAAAGTCATTTCTATAAAAAAAAGTTAACATTAGGCCGCTTCCTCGTTTCTTGGACAAATTCATGTAAAATAACACAACTGGCATATTTTTGTTCAACATTTTACCTGTTCAACATCATCATTCAACATTCTTGATGACAATGTTTTTGTAGGTACCTTATTCAATTGAATAGCACTATCATCCTCGAACTTCTGAATATTCTTCAAAACAAATGAAATTTCGTCCCTTGACCTTATGGTATGTCATTTTAGGCCCTCTTGTCATATAAGATATAGTAAAATAGAAGAATTTTCCAAAGTATTTTTTTTATTATCAGTAGTAATAACCCAAGGACGTTGATAATTATAGCAGATTCCGAAAGCTTGTTGCCGAAGGCGGAGGTCTGTTTCCTATAAGCAACAAGCTTGAGAAAGTTGTTATATTTATCAATGTTCGAGGGTTATTCGAATAGAATTTTTTTTGCTGACCGATACTTTGTAACATTGCAATAGTCTGTAAATGATTTCCATACAAATATGTTGTTGTAAAAAGTATATTTTGATATATTTGATTAGAATATTTCATCAATCTTCTCGTCAGTATTACAACCAAATCATGACATCACTGATATTTTGACGTTATTGAATATTTGAAACTTCAAAATTGAAATAAATCAAAATATGTATATCCATAGCAACGTGCCTGAGAGTGAAAACAGACCGTAATGTCTGTTATCTGTATAATGTTTTTCTGATTGGTTGTATTCAATCACATGACTTCAGTGTAACTAATTTCATTGGATTTCCGCTTGAGCAAAAAATTTTCGGTATGATGTTGTTCTTATTGGTTTTATTTAATCACATGACCTCAATTTAACTAATTTTCATTTTTCAAAGTAACATATACGTCGAATTCTCCCGAACTATAACTGCAGTGCTCAGATGAGTTTCCTAATTGCCCCGAAAGGATTCGACAGCGCAGTATCCTGGTTTTCAATTAACAGACGTTGCATATTGCAGCATGATGATGAACGCTCTCCTCTATGATTTGACGGCCAATCAAATCGGACCACCATCTCTGATATTCACTGTCGAATTAACTCAGAATGATTACTTGTCCTGGATGAGATTCGGACATCCATATGGAATTAATGGAGATGGTGATAAGATTCAGTGAATACAATTTCAATTCCAAATATTCTGGAATTTGACAAACTTTCGAAGCTGTGAATATTGCTATGGTTTTAATTTTCCTATGACTTTCAACCAGTTCAGGGTGAACTATCTTTAATCCGTAAGCAAAATTAAAAAAAAATAAAGTTTTGATAGTTTGAGATTATACGCATCAAAAGGAGACTTTTTGAAATTGAATAGTCCTCCAGTCAGAAGTGTGAGCTTCACCTCCGAAAACCACTCTTAACAAGCATTGCGGTGGTTTTCCTCGTTTCTCTCAAGAACCATTAGTAGCACAGAAAATTTTAGTTAGTAGAAATTAGAATTTTATTTTGTAGAAATTAGAATTTTATTTAGTAGAAATAAAATTTTCTAGGAAAAAAGTCCTTATAATTATTTTTTTTTTCGTGAATTTCGAGCAACGAATGATCGAAGTAAAGGTTTGCTTTCAGCTGGTTTTTCCTTAATGATTTTAAATAATGTCAAAATAAGCTAAAAAAATGTTTGAACGACTTTAAAAAATACATGACATTTTTCAGTTAAATGGCTTTGAATTTTATAATTAAAATAAGAGGAACTTATTTGAAAAAGAAGTTGGTGAAGGTTCCTTGAAAAAGAAACATCGTAGTGAAAATCTATAGACGTTATCTTGTCAAGCTGAAAAGATAACAAAGAATTTGTATATTTTGTTTTTTGATATCTTCTGAAATAAAGTCAGAAATGAATAAAAACAAATACCTATCGAAACATTTACTCCATTTAAAATTTCTCGAAATCCGAAAAAGATATCCCACTGCTGCAAACTCCGTATAACTCTACTTTGAATTATACAACTTTTCTCTTATTTAACCAACATTTCTACCTCATGTGTGGTGTGGAAACTAACAGCAAAATTAAAATAGTTTTTCGTCATGACAACAAGACAGTTCCAAATTTTTAGGATACCTGCTGAGTACACTTCATGAGCAGAAGAATAATTCAGTTGATATTTTTGAATGCCCTGATGGTGAGGAATTACAACCTATCGCTTCTTCAGTACGAAAATTTTTTGGAGGAAGGATCTTAAGAGTTTCACGTTGTAGCAAATGCAGACTGAATAGCAGGATCTTCAATGACTTTTTTGAATTAGAGCTCGCGTTTCCCAATCTTTCAGAAATTCAGCCCATACAGAATCTACTCATTCATCACCTGAGACCACAATACCTAACAGGTGATAGTCAACTGTACTGTCAAATCTGATCATAACTCTGATGCTCTTCAGTTATGACTCAGCAACCCAAAGATGTATTAAACTATTTCAACGAATCAATCTAGAAGAGCACCCCAATCTAGCCGACTGCAATTACGAGCATCACGCAGTCATTATTCACTGTGGTTCTGGAGCTGATTTTGGCCACTATTACACCTTAGACAAAGATAGAACGGACTGGCATAAATTTGATGACAATTGCGTGAACTGGACCTTTTGGAGCCTTCGAAGACACCATACATCCTATTTTACCATAAAGCAGATTGTCACAATTCGTCGGACCTCTTTAGCAGTTCTCTACCAATGAATTCCAACTCTTCAGATGATGTTGTGTTGCAGGTTTTTCCGGGTTTCCCTGCAGCTCTGAAAGCGAATGCGCCACCAATATCATAATAAATATTAAAAAATAAAAACAGTAACATAATAATACACGAAATAGTAGTTTACCTAACAAGTGCGGAAAGTGATACTTTTCCGCAGGCGATTGCAGATGCAGAAATCGCGTGCGGAAAAGACACTTTACGCTCGTGTTAGGTACACTATTTTTTCTACTAGCGAAAAAACACCCAAAAGTTAACATAAAGAACATTTATTATTAAATATATATTAAACTATACAACCATACTTGGAAGCTTTCTATTTTAACTTTCTGCGACGCAATATTTAAATGTCAGTATAATCCGCAAAAACTAAACAAATCTAATTTTAGTTCGAAAATATGAATAGGAAATTCATAAAATCTATTGTGGAATCATCTGAAAATTGAAAATTGAAAAATGAAAAATGTGATTTATACATTTTTCATTTTTCAATTTTCATGGAGAATGTTCTCCTTTTTAAAAAAATCTACTTTTCCGCACTAAAATGTTTTTCCGCACTAGTGCGGAAAAGTGACTCTTTCAAAACTAAAATGAGTGCGGAAAAGTGGATTTTTCCACACTCTAGTAGAAAAAATATATTTTTGTCTATAGTTTACAGTGTCAAATCTGTCGCATTTATTCAGAACGATAAACCACTTTGAGGGGCTATAGCTAATTCCGAAGGCGACCTGTGTTAGTTTCCACCCCTCTTTTCACTCGGTTATTGCTCGAAATGCAAGATGAAGTGGAATAATTAGGGAAATCTTTTTGTAAAGAAATGTTCGAGGAATATTTTTAGTAAGTATAAAATTTTCTGTGCGACAAATGCTTTCAGAGAAAAACGAGATAAACCACCGCAATGCGTATTAGGGGTGGTTTCAAGGGCTGAAGCTCACTCTACTAACTTGAGAACTCTTCCGATTTTGAAAGCTCTTTCTTTGTTGTGTATAATCCCCAAATGGAAAAAATGTATAAATAAATTTTTCTATTCGGCTATTTTAGGACATTCAAATTCAGATTTAAATAATATTTCCATACAGTGATATCATTGCGAATAAACATGAACAGATCACTGAAGTGTGTGTAACAACTCTAGGTTGCTACACCACTTGTGTGTGACTTCTCATTCCATTGCGAATGTATGATCATAAGTATGAATAATTCCTATCTCTATACATGTTAGCTAATAAAGCGAAGGTACATATACTGAGTTGGTAAAAAAATAAATCTTCAAATATGTGGAGACAGGCACAGTAGTAAAAAAAGAGTGTTGAATAATAAAGCATCGGCATGACATCGGTAAAAAAAAGAAACTTAAAATAGGTAAGTAGTAACAATCTAAAATATATATAGTAAAATATTGAAATATGTAGTAATAATTTCACAATTGATTTTTAATAAAAATTTAAAAGTAATAAATATATATATATATACATAACACATTAAAATTATATCAATAACATAGGTTTATAAAATTTGATGGTGACATTCTAGGGAATTCAAGTTTTTATAAAAATAACTCGATCGCATGCAACAGTGAACATTGATGAATGTCCGGATTATACCTGATTTATGAAATCTCCAAAAAAAGATCTATTTTCTTTCAACATCCATAGTTTGGCTTTTTTCTTGAAACTATTTATATGTTTAGTGTCTTTTACGGGTATAGGTAGAATGTCATAAAGTCGAGGTCCAAGGTAATATGCGTTACGTTGACCTATAGATTTTTCGCAACGTGGATGAAATACATTTTTCTTTTTGTTTCGAGTATCATGGCAATGGTTCATGGGCTGTAAAATTATGAAACCTTTTTTAATATTTTTCAAAATATTCAAACAATAGAGTTGTCTCACGTCGAGTATATCAGACTCTTTATATAAGTCATCGCTAGGGTAAGTAGGTTTTTTTCGATAAATTATTTTAAGTATATATTTTAAGTATATATTTTTGTATTCAAATTTTCTAGATGAGTATCAGTCACCCCTCCCCATCCAATTATTCCGTACTGCAACTGTGACTCGACTAGTGCATGGTATAATGTTCTTAAATTCCTAATATCAAGAAAATCCCTCAGATATTTGAATTTGTGTTATAATCCCCTTGCTTTCCCTACAACATTTTTAATTTGCAGGTCCCACCTCAGATGGCGATCAATTACGATCCCAAGATATTTTATTGATGTGTCTTCTGGGATTTCGTAGCTCTCTCCTATTTTCAGCGGACCCATATTCGGTAAGCCGCTGGCATAAGAGGAGAACGGCAAGTACTTTGTTTTATTAAAATTCAACGTTAGCTTATTAAATCTGAACCATGCTTCTATTTCCAGGAAATCATTCTCCACCAGCAGTTTCAATTCTTGCCATGTATTGGATTCATAGAGAATAGCCGTGTCGTCGGCGAAACTTAATATACTACCTTTGGTTTTTTGGTTTTTTTGGTTTTTGAATGGATTACTTCATTACTCAAAAATAGACACATTATGGTAAAAAAATTAAAATTATTCCAATTTCCATAGTAATCAATTTCATAATGATGATTTTCGTCATGATGATTCCACAACAGATTTTATGAATATCCTATCAATATTTTCGAACCAAAATCAAAACACTAAATATTAAATGAAATGTATATTAAAAATATATATAAAACGTATATTCAAAACGTATTGAGTTATCGAATATTCCGCATAAACTCAACATGAGGCTCGGAAAGAAAACAACTTCTGCCACCTACGACCGTTGAATTATATTCATCATATTCTTGGCAAATGTTTCAACAAGAGCCACTTGCCAATGCTCTCTTATTATCAAAGCAATTATATTTCGATTCAAATAGGAAAACACCCACGTAACGCTTTCATTGTACTTGCCAATCATCAGCTCACCCAATTGATTCGAAAACTCCGTTGAGCTTTTGATTGGAAATCCTCATATAAACACTGAGGTATTTGTCCATTATCATTTACAGGTTTCAAAAGTACTTTTTGTACAACTGTCATCAAAAATGACATTTTCAATTCATTGACATATGAACTAAAAACTGACGTTTTCACAAAATCACTTTTAACACTAGTGTTAAAAGTACTTTTAACACCAGTGTTAAAAGTAAAATGACAAATGAGATGATGGATACTCAGTAATATAGATCTCTCTAATAGAAACACTTCAATCAGATATTATAATCAGAACACCTACTCAAGAGGAAACATTTATAAAAGTTCACACATATATTTGGCCGTTTGTGCAATTGGTAATATTGATATCTTTTGAAGTTACAAACGAAGTAGTATTCAGTCCAACTGTAGGAGGTCCTTCATCACTGACAAAATATAATGACATTTATAAATAAAGTGCGTTGGAGTTTATTATAGTTGGAGCATCTGCCTGTCTGTCTTGTTATCCAAAGATCGTGTGTTCGAATCCTTATGGATCTTATAATTTTTTTTTGTTTTTTTCTCATCAGCAGTAACTGTTGTACAAAAAAATGTGTATGATTCATTTGTTAAACGTGATTTTATTTTGCTCCTGGTGTTGCTCCAATCGCTAACGCTCGTTTCGCATTATTTCCCATTCACAACATAAAATGCCATTTTTAATACTTGTATCATAAATAACTATTGACTATTGTGTCGAATTCGATATAAGACAAATAGGTTTATTTCTGGATGGGTACGGTAAATTTTGTCACTAAGATAATAATAATAATAATGTTTATTTGCAGAATGATACATAATACATAACAATAATAAAAAATATATATATTTATTGGATCATGACGCAAAATAGAGATGACAGACAGTAAAACTGATGTGAGTGTCATCCCTAGTGACTAGGAAAAAAAAACAATTTAATTTGGCACATGAACAAAAAGTGACAATGTTTAACAATTACTAGCTTCGGAAAGTAGATCTTTGTAAACTTTCCTGAACTTCATGGTTGGCAATGTCTTTAGATTTGCTGGAACCTGGTTGTAAAGACTGTAAATATTGTAAGTGCCTGAAAACAGCAGTTCGATGAGGTGGAGGTGAGATTATTCCCCTGAACCGAGTGTTCAAATTGTGAACATCACTGCGAAATGTTATTTTGTGGTAAAGATAACGAGGGGTTTTGTTGAGAATAACTTTATCAAATAAGGTCAGTGAATGCAATTTCCTCCTAGCAGACATACTAAGCCATTTCGTGTCTTTCAGTTAATGTGAGATGGCTTCGGATTTTTTATGCCATGACTATACCTGAGACAGAATTTTGGTACCCGCTGAATCCGATTAATTTCTGTAGTATCCAAACAGGGGCCATAAATGGCGTCACAATAGTTAAAATGAGACAGTACTAAGAAATCGGTGAGCAAAATTTTTGTTGATTTTTCCAGAACGTGACGATGGGGATATAACATTTTCAAGTTGGCATAGGCTCGTCCCATGCATTTACTAACATGATACTTAAACCGCAAGTATGTATCTAACTCCAAACCCAAATTTCTGGCGACTCTGCCACAAGATATATTATTACCACCAATATCAATATCATTTTCAATTTGTGTTTTATTTTTACCGACTATCAAAATTTGTGTTTTAGCAGGATTAACCTGAAGCTGGTGTTGTTCTGAAAATGATACGATCTTAGATAATTCTTGATTAATTACGATATGTGTTGAATCAATATCAGCTTCTGATATGGTAAATTTGATTTGGGTATCATCAGCGTACATGAAAGGTTTACATCTATTCAAACAACTAGTAATATTACATGTGTAGATTGAAAACAGTATAGGGCCCAAAATGAAGCCTTGAGGCACCCCAAAAAAAATATTTTTCATATCAGATTTTCCTGAACTGGTTTCAACAAATTGTACTCGATAGCTTTTCAAAACATTTATCGAAGTTGGAGAAAAACCTATGTAGTGTATTATTGCAAAACGTAAACTATGATTTATAGTATCAAAAGCTTTCGAATAATCTAATAGAATCAAGGCTACAGAATTCCCTCTATCAATGTCCCTGAAAATGTCATCTGTAACATCCAATAGGGCCGTAGTGCAGCTATATCCATTCCTGAAACCGGACTGGTTCGTGGGTAAGATATTATATTTTTCAATGTATGAAATAATCTGAAATTTCATGATTTTCTCCAAAATATTTGATTTTTTCGGAATAAAAATTACTTTCGATACCTTCCATTGTTCTGGAAAAGTGCCTTGGGATAAGCATGTATTGAATAAGTGAGTTAAAATGGATCGTTAACAGTTTCCTATATTCCTTCATGCTTGTGCATCCTTTGGTGAATACGACGGTGATTTTTGAAATATTCCATAAAAAAGAGATTATCGGTATAAAATTTTCTGATGGTTTGTAAGCATTATATATTACAAGAGTATTCATTTATACGTTCCCATACCCAAGGTTTCGAATTGGAAATATGGAATATATAATTTCATTTATACCAACGTATAATCAAACAAGGTATCTTAATCATTCTCCCTAATGGAAGTTCTGTGAACTGATCAAATCAACCCTCTCTACAGATCCTCTGAACAAGCGAAGATCACTGTTGCAGTATTGTGGATTGATTGTTAATTGTTATAGGATGTACCTATACATACAAGCCTTCCCCGAACGTTCTGCAGGCTGGAAATTAGGGCCAGCCGTGATCCCACAATGCCAGTTATATTCCACGTGGGAAGATCAAAGGGCTGCACTGGGCCACGCGCATCATTCGTATAATGTGAATAAGGTGGTTGATATTATGTATTACCGCAATGTCTGGTTCTCCTCATTATGTAGCAGTCTCAATAGTATCAATTTTGTTGGAATAAGAATATTGATTAAATGTTTGGTTTCATGGTTTTCTAGGAATCGTTTTTTAAGAGTTCAACCTCCACAGTCTGAAAATAAAAATACGTTATATCTGGGATGTGCATGAGGACATAACCAAAACTTATTTTTGTTGGGGGGGTTGCCGCCGGGTATCATCTGCAGTGACTTCATGTTCCGACAAGATTCATTTACCTATATAGAAAGGCCTAGTGTTTAGTGATCTTGAAAAGTGCTACATAGCACTGGAGTACTCGCGAGCATTTTCGAGATTACTAAGCACTAAGCGTTTTCATCAAATTTGTCGAAGCACCAAGCACTGGCCACTGGTTTGAGAAAGTGCTTGAGAGCACAGTGCTCACGAGTGTGATAAAATCTTGAGATAAGTCACTGATCGCGTGACAGAATTCATTCTACTACATAAGTGACCAGACATGTGGCTCAAGAATGGTCGAACATCGGGAAAAAAAAAGGCCTGCGTTCTCAAGAAATTATCAAGTCTAGTTACAAGAATCAAACTCCAAATTTATTAGGGACGTGCCACAAACAATATAGGTTTCAGAAAATCATAAAAAATATGGACAGTTTCAAGTTGTAACGTTTGGAAATTGTAGGTTGAATAGAAAAAGGTCTATTGCGTACGATCATATAACCCTCGTTTGCAGGCCAGGGTATTTCTGAGAATCAACCAAATTCGATCTTTTAATTAGTTAATTTCGTCAAAAATAATACTTATATGGAAATAGGTTGTTCATTGTAAGATGCATGCAAATTTTGTTATTTTGAAAGTGAACAGGCAACTAAAGACATCGGACTAGCAAAATAATGTTTTGGCAGTTTTTGTGATCGTTTCTGCCAATAAAAATTAATTCACATTCGGTGCGAGTCCTATTTGTTCGGGGCGATCACCCACATGATGTCACTTAATAGAAAAAGTTGCAGGTAGTTAATTAGGAATGTAGAACACAAAAATAGGCTTCAGAATACGAAGATCGGTCAAGCAACGACATCTATTTTACAAGTTAAAATCATGAAGGGTGAGGCTATTCCCTCTCCTGGAGGGCGAAGGACAGACCTGGCATGCCTTGAACTCTGGGAACAAGAAATGTTATTTTTGAAGCAGTAAGTCATGATTGAGGTATATTTTCTCAGAGTTGAAGGATTCCTTAATTATTTTAACATTCATAGTCAGTGTCAAGTATTTAAATATGGTCTTGGTAAGCTAACACGCTAGGTATTTTATTGTCTATTAGATAGGTTTTTTTTGTTGAGTTAACGAAATATTGTTTGCAGTCTGTTTTAGTATAATCACTGTAATTTTCACTATTTTGAGTTTAATGATGAAAGTAAATTTGCTATTTCCTTCTTTTATTTTCTCTCAAATATTAACATTCTAGTCGCATATTTAAACAATTTATATTTATTTTTTTCTCCTTTGCCTTAATAAATGAAAAACAGACCATTTCTTGAGTTTCCTTTGTAAGTTAAGTGAATATTTGAATCAAACCAAATATTACTGAATTAGTAGAACCAATCAGCTCTGAATTGTGCGTATTCTATAAGGTAATGGGTACCTGCTCATCGCCCAGAGCAACAAACCTAGCGGACCATAGAGACGGGCGAATAAATATAGACTAGGTTATTAAGTTTTGTTTAACCTGAGGTACATATATGATATCACATAATGACAGGACTTCCTGAGTCGGCAACGATGTGATTGAACCCTTATTATTTGTTCCATGAATTAATTTATTCACTCAAGATAAGATCCACCTATTATTTTTTCAAACTAAAATCCACGTATGTTATAGCCAACCTGACATACAAGATATGCACTAGTCGAAGTAGAGGGTTTCTTAAGCGTTAAAAATGGAGCTGAACTTCTATTGAATATACGCCAGGCATGAGCCATAGTATTAGTTTAGTTCACTCGAGTAAGTCACAGATATGTTCTTTGTTCACCCCTTAAGGAACACTGTTTTACGAGCACAAAAAAATGCTTTGAGTGCTTTCACGAGCACTGAGCACTGTGTTTTGGGCTAGCTCGGTCCAACAGTATTGGTGCTTTCTGCTTCTGAAGGTCTACTTTTATTAATTTTATATTTGAAGTAACAGTTTCATCAACGAAAATAACTACTTCAGTTAAGAAAGAATAAGCATTGTTACTTTATCTCTCTATCACGATATAAATTCACTCCCAATCTCCACTATCCAATTAAATCTAAGTAGTAATTTTCCCAGGCCTTGATAATCATCACGACCCCCTTCCTTCAACCCTCGCCCCATAAACTAGCGACTGAATAACGAACAGAGCCGTAGTCCTCACTTCAAATTGAATATTAATTGCAATACGATGTTCATTCGCCAAGCAGTAGATGTCACCTCCGTCACTAACCTTCCATATGAATCCCTAATAAGCCTCCGGCGATTCGCGGCTCCAGCTCCGGGGATTTACATACAAATATGATGAGGCTGCCGCTCTCGCCCCTGAGCCAACCGTGCATTCCTTTCGGCACTTTATTCGGTATACACTGTTTCGGAGATTGTGTCTAATGAAATCAACATGAGATGAATGGAAGGAATGTATTCACACAATTCTGGATTTTGTACGGGGATTCATTCACGGGCTGGGAGATCTCGAAAAACAAAGAACGATGAGAATGACCAACTCCAAAAAATGCAGTGAAACCTCAGTTAGTTCTTCGGAAGTGAAAGCAGCCTCCATTATTACGGAGCCGAAAGTGAAAGGGGTATCCTTTGAAGAGCCGCTTATACTTCTCAATGCTTCTTTCAACTAAAATCCCAACTGACGATTCAGCAGAAAAAGTTGTTTCAGTTGTAGCAAATCTCGATTACCCTCGAACTAAAGAACCCTGCCAATGAAGAAAGGAGTTATCGTGGCAGACACAGAAAAAAAATTCATTCTCGAGATAGCTTCCACTGCTAGAGAAAGTGATGTATTCGAGATGGCAGAATCAATAAATGGATGATCAAAACTCGCCCAACACAGAATAGCTAGCAAACAAACCCTCATGATGATTACCATTTTCAAAACAGCAGGGTGGAAAAGCTCATGGAAAAAATTACTTAAGTAGGAATAATCGAATCAAAAACGAATCCTAGGTCTGCTCTGGTGGAACTGGTTTCCAGAAAAGATGGGTCTACAAGGTTTTGGGTAGGATATAAAAAACTGGATGATGTCACAGAGAAGGACAGCTATTCATTAGTCCGAATCAACGACACAATAAACGTTTTGGCAAGATCACCTTGGTGTTCAAGGCTTGACTCGAAATGTACTTACTGGTAAGTGAGCACTCATGAGGAATATTAGGAGAATATTGTCTTCACCACTAAAAGTTGTCTGTACCAGTTCACAGAAATGCCTTCCGGCCTTTGTAATGCCCCGTGACTTTGACTTGAAAGAAATATGGAGTTGATATTGCGTGGGCTTACTTTGAAAACTTGCCTCGTGTATATCGATTATGTTATTGTTATAGAAATCATTTTTGAGGAGCATCCAGCAAACCTGCGTGGAGAAAATCTAACCTCAAATTGAACTATAAAAATGTGATTTTACCCAGAAGGAAACAACTTTTGTAAGAGATTTTTGAGACTTTTGGGCTGTTGTTCCACTGAAATGAAGGAAGGAAGAAGGAGTTTGGGAAAAAAAGCCAATTTATTTTTTACCAGAGACTAGAAGAAATCATGGAGCAGATATTATGTTACTGACAAGGCCAAAAAGAGCCCAGAGGAAAAAATGTGACACTTACATAAAAGAACCACCGCAATGTTTCGAGTTTGAAAGATGAAGATCAAACCCGACATTTTACTCTGATTCACTTTGCCTTTCCACAATTACTGTATACGCCAGCCCAACTCCTATCTTCTCCCTTGAACTATTACGAGTGATAATAATTATCTTATATTTTTCATCATCAAGTTGAAACAAGATCCCTCCAAACTATTTTCTACCAAAGTACCTCAAAGATCTTACATCGAACTAATCTCACAAACCACCAACCAAAACTTCTGCTTTCCTCCAACAAACCTTTTATCTCTTCGAATCATTCAGCGAGAGGAATAGCTTTCGCGGTGGAATTAGATCAGAATTAGTTTATTCAAGCCGTTTATTTGCACAACAGCGACCTGACTTGTCAAGTTCTGTCGTTGAAATAATTGGATTTCAATTTATTCCCAAGCAAGCGTGGAAAGCCTCTCCTCGGAGAAAATGGAACAACAAATGAATAACAACCTCTCCGCTTCAGTCAATACAAATGACGAGGATTCGGGAGTTCTGGAAAGTTTTGAGATAATGATCCCCGCATTACGGTTATTCCCGTCAGGGTATGGAGATGCTTGATTTCTTGATTTGAAGGAATTTCAGGTCGATGAGACAGTTATGTCGTTGTTTTGTCTGGTAAATTTTCGTACTTATTGTGAACTACATTTAAAAAAATGGGGTCGATGTATTCGATCGTTTTCAAAAACGGGAAATATTTTCCCATTTGTACCTCAAATACTTTAATGTAACATCCTTTCATATTTCCATTACTATACAGGGTGCCGGTTCATCAAGTTATTATAAGAGATGCGAGGTCGGTTAGCTTTTATTTAACTTGCCCTGTTAGAATAAAACCTTGCGAGTAAATTTTTCCCTACTTCTAGTTGTCCGATTAACTTGAAATTTAGCAGATTTTCATAATTCCGGAGACAATGCATTTTGAATTTTTTTTTAAGATATGCACCAATCATTTGTAATGATAGATAATTGAATATTCTACTGAATTTTCACAATTAATTGGACATATTTTTCATTTCCAATGCGTACTTGACCAAAGCCTTTCCAAATTCGGCGTTCTTGAACTACTTCAGATTTTCATTTCGTTCTAATTGTGATTTTATGAAGATTATAATATACGTCATATGGTCGAATTCAAAATGGAATAAAAAATTTTAGTATTGAAGAAATTCCATTTGGAATTCAAAAATAGATGTCACTTTCGGTGAAAGCAAAGTCCCATATTCAGTTCTAATATGAACTGTAATTGAAAAATATATTTCAAACAACATATCCAAAATCAAATTACTATCAGTGGTATATTGGTTGATTCAACATATATTTGTATTACTAGGGAGGAAAGTGCCACTTTTTCTCCCGAAGGATATAGTTTACAGTAAACATTCACCATATTTTATAAATTTCGGATTGCTATTGAGTGATTTTCTCATAAGTAATATTATGTGCCTATTTCAATGAAGTGTCGATCTTTTTTTTTCTAAGAGCTGCGCTTGTAGAAAATCATGTGTGTATTTCGAGCAAAAAGTGTCATTTTCGTTCGTTTGATTTTTACCAGAATACAGGATATATAAGATATTCTAGAAATTACGGAAAAAATTTGATTATAATAAATTCACAAGTTTTATCGTTTACAACTCACTTGAAATGAGGGGGAGGAAAAGTATGAGTTTCCTCACACTCACATACTCGAAGCCCTACTGAAATCCTGCATTCAGTAGTTTCTGTCACACTTTCTTTGCTATCGAACATCCTTACCTTCAGGATTTGAATTTTTAACGGAATATTAACCCCCTACCACTTCAGATATTGCAATATTTCAACGCCCAAAAATACAGCCTATACGTAATGAAAAATCATTCGAACGAGTATAAATTGAAATGAACGATGAAGGAGTATCCCTTGTTCACACTTTCCATCCATCATTTCACGTCGAGTGCTTGTCGTAGGGGAGAAGAATCGAAACTGAATGATACGCAATACCAAACATCCAATTACTTTGTAGGAATTAATCTGTTTTCAGATAATGATCATTCGGAAAAATAATCAGCAGCATCCATCAACGGGAGGTGCAATCCCTTTCATAAATCATGAAACATTCCACAATGAATATTTTAATCAGAGAGTAAAAGTTGCTGCGATTATGCAGAAAAGAAATGGGGAGGAGAAGGGAAATATTATTTTCGAGTGGAGCAGAGATGTAAATTATCAATCGGAACAAACTGTAGCAGTATGACGATCATTAAGATGAAGTCCCCAAGATTCCTGAGGTTTTCATACTATACTTCCCCCATCGTACGAAAAATCAAATTCAATGATTTCTTCAGTACAGTGTTTTTCAACATAATAATAATAACTTTATTCTTCCCAAGAAATATTACATGTTTATGAATAGGGATACAGATAGATAAAATACACAAAGTAATTTACAATTTAATTAGTAGCCAAAGTTAGGGAAATATGAAAAGTTATAACGATATAGGGTGGGGGTGGAGTTGTTAGTAGAATACTGAGAACCTAATGAACACATTAAATTATTTCTAATCTATAAAAAAAATATATATATATATATTTTATATATTGATTTTATACATTCTTATTCAGTTGAGTAAAGGGTATATTTAAATTCGATTTTGAATTTTACTATTGATTTAACTGTTTTTAAGTAATTAGGAATCGAATTGTAAATTATTATTCCATTATGATATAAACATTTCTTTCCAATTTCAGATTTAACATTATTAATAGATAAAAAATTTGTTTGTCTAGTGACATAATTATGAATTTTGTCCATTTCAATAAAACTTATATTAGATGTTATTTTTATTTTATTTTTAACAGAATGGATGAAGCAACATATTTTGAGTTTATACAGGGAATTTAAATTCAAAAGCCTACTTGGTTTATATAAATTTATTGTTGGTTCCAGATAAGGTAATTTATTAATACATTTGATTGATTTATTTTGCAATGATTTCAATGGTTTCAAGATGAAACTATTTGCAGTTCCCCATACAGATATGAGATATTGAAAGTGTGAATAAATCAAGCTATTATAGATGTTTTTCAAAAATTCTAGTGGTATATAATTTCTTATTCTATAAAGAACACCTATGAGAGGTGATATTTTCTTCCGGATACTTTCAATGTGGTTATTCCAAGTTAATTTTTCATCGATATAAGGTCCTAAAAATTTTGTTGAGTCAGTATAATTTATAAAAATTTTTTCATAATGAATGGAAATGGTGGAAGTGTCAACTGTTCTTTTAGATATATTCATGTAGGAAGATTTATTCAAATTAATAGTCAATTTATGTCGCTGTAGCCATTTAAATATTTTTTTAAAATCATTATTTATGTAGTTTTGTATTTTTTTATAATCATCTGAGAAGTATATTATTGTAGTGTCATCAGCAAATAATTCAATTGCCCCTTCTAATGTCAAATTCGACAGATTGTTTATATATATAAAAAACAGAACAGGATCAAGAATTGCACCTTGCGGTAGGTACTCCACAGGTTATGTTTCTTAAAGAACTCTGATGATTTCCGATTTGAACAAATTCTTTTCAATTATACAAATAATTTTTGAACCAACTGAATAGGTTTCCTCTGGTCCCAACATCAAATAATTTTTTTAAAAGAATTTCATGATTAACAGTATCGAAAGCTTTACACAAGTCCAAAGATAACATGCTACATTTTTTATTGTTGTCAATTTGAATTTCTGTTATAACTTCCATTGTTGCTACTTCTGTGTCCCTTGATTTGCGAAAACCATATTGACCTTCGTAAAGTAAATTATTTTTTCAAGATATTCGGAAAGCCTTACATGTATCAGTCTTTCTAAAATTTTCGAAAAAATTGGAAGAACAGAAATTGGCCTATAATTATTCGGATAATTTTTTTTACCACTTTTGTAAATTGGTGACACCTTTGCAATTTCCATTTCATTTGGTACTATACCTTTTTCAAATGATTTTGAAATTGGTGATATTTTGTATTTGACTGCTTTAACAATGGAACCACTAGGTACTGGCATATTAAACAAAAATGTCGGTAAGGCTCCAGAACGAGTTTTAATATTCTGCAATTGATACTGGTATACAGAATCGAAAGGGTTCATCTTGGGTATGGTGGTTTTATGAGAGCGTGAAGAATAGCTTGCTATAATGTTGAAAAGAGCATTACAATTTCTCATCTACTCACTCGAGGAAGAGATATCAACTGAGCTGTTAATTCGTCGGGCGAGGCAACAGGAGAGGCTCGCAGTAGTTCGTCTCTCTTATTTATGTGGTATCATCATATCTTTGCGTTCCTTGTTGCTCGCGTAGATTTCTGTCTATACACCAGATGAAAAGTTTTCGATACTGTATAATATCGCACAAACACTGTCACAGATTAAAGCTTGCTACCCACTTGTCCGGTACAGCACGGCACGGCGTTGTCCGTCGCCTGACGTCGACAGTTTAGCACAGCACGTACCATTGTTTGCTGGAAAGGATCCGAGAGCTGTACTTTTCCGGCGACGGACGCTCTTTGCTGTGCCGGGCTAGTGGGCGGTTGTCCACTTATTTGCATTGTTCCAATCCTATCCATACTTTGACGGAACGGGCCGTGCCGGACAAGTGGGCGACAAGCTTTAAACGATGTATGTTTCCGTAAAAAATGGAATGGGCCTACTCGATTTGATTTCGGGATTCCCAATAAACTCAGAGCTACCTATGTGGTTCGAGAAATAAACCATGTATTTCAAGATTATTGTCCAGTCTTTTCAAAACCCCTGCAACAATTTCTCGTCCTCACCAGATACAGCGGTGCTGGCGGTTATTGCGGAAAGTTCATTATGACCTGAAAACATTCCACTCCAGCTATAAAATACACCCGAAACTGGGATGATACCACATGAAATGCCGTACAAAAAGGTTACTTTGCCGTCAAGCTGTCATTAAATAACTTTATGACATTGTGCTATTAGCAAATCAAATTAGAGTAGGTACGTCAAATAGTCGGTCCATTACTGAAATGTGGAACATCCCTCGGCATTAAAATAGAGGTAGGCGCTGTTACGGTGGGATGTTCCACACGTTTTGTTGTGTAATTTATTATTTATTCTACATCGGGCTGGTTTTAACTGATGAGTATTATACCTGGGATTAACTTCCGGATGTCATACGTATTACAAAGTTTTGTTTTTGTCCTTTTACACTGTAGTTTGAGTTGTGTCATATACTAGAACACAAATTTGATGAAACACGTTTTTGATTCGGGAATAGAAAAATAGGCAGTCATGGACTTCCAAGAGAAGTGGAAAGTTATAACTTTGAAATAACTATGTGTTTTTTTTAATTAAAAATTGTATAATTAACTCTATAATTTATAATTTGTTTCATACATCCATACCAAACACAAACTACTATTTGAACTCACCTTTACATCGATGCTTGAAAAGTTATAACTCCATCTCAAATACATTGGACATTGATATGTTTTCGACTCTTTAACTACTTTTGTTAATAAACTTAAGAAACACTTTGTTCCGTCTTCTAATTGATAATATGAACATTTTATATAAAAATAGAAATATTGACCAAGATACGCATTAAAGTTTCAAAAAAACCACTTCTGTCGATGTTGGGTTTAGTTTACTAATTAATCTCACTATGCTACACTGATTGAAAAAGAAAAAAAGATATTTCGAAAGTTCCCAATTAAAAGCAGACAAGAGTCTTCTTTATTGTACCCATAAGCCTCATATTCTGTCTAAAACAAACCATACTATCAAAAAGGCTGTTAAAATTCCTGCATTATATGTATGTATATATATATATATTTTTTTTTTATTTTCTACTGTATAGATTATAACCATAACATATTCAGCATATGTATAGGTAAATACTGTTTCTAGGTTCATCCTATTTGTGAAAATGAAAAAAAAAGAAATTAA
The DNA here is from genome assembly GCA_958298965.1 of Chrysolina haemoptera. Classification (NCBI taxonomy): domain Eukaryota; kingdom Metazoa; phylum Arthropoda; class Insecta; order Coleoptera; family Chrysomelidae; genus Chrysolina; species Chrysolina haemoptera. The sequence goes on along the minus strand of OY282590.1, from coordinate 6,312,938 downwards.
TAATAGTATGAATAATTAAAATTTAATAATTTGTAAAATGAAATTATTTTCAAGTCTAGCGTTCACATCTATTGGCAATAATTACATACATTTTCAAATATTTTATCTATCTGTCAACATATAAGTTCAACAATACCGAGATTATTCCAACGGAAATAAATTTCATTCCTCACCTAGTTGACACGATTCCATCATTCATATTGGTCAACGACCCTTCATCCACTTCTTCCCGCTCCCTTACACAATTTCTTGACCTACACCTCAGTATTTTTCGCAAACATCAGCATCCCTCAAGGAATTCATTCAAATTCAAGAAATGATGTGCCCTCCTGTGCGCTCTGCGACTGACAAGGTTACTATCAAACCGGGTCTAAGCCTAAAAGGACAAACAGACCTCAAAATACACAAAGACATTTTTTGGAGGTGAAGGAAATCTTCCATAGAGAGGAAGTGAGTCTCAAAACTCGAGACTGTGACAGTCCACTGATTCTCTGATGTCAGTGCTCACTGAAACCTCCACTTCTCTGTGGAGCTTTCTAACCCGTCAGGTTGTTGCCCCTGGTGACACGCGACTTATGCCTAATGGCCCACCTGCTTATGATTGAATCATGTACTGTCACAGCATCCAATTCAGGACTTTCGTGCCTTGTACGAGTTCTTTACTGGTTGGGACCTGTATAGTTCTGGATCGCTAGATAGCTTCTCAAAAATTGCCTGTCGTAGGGTTTTACGAGAACAAGAGACGTTTCTTGGTGTTGATACAAGACCAAGACTCAATAAATCTTTCCAAGAAAAATACTTGACATTCGAGACCAAGACTCTCTCCCAAGAGTCTTGGTCTCGGAAGAAAAACTAATGAACTTAAATCTACTCAATATTAAAAGAAATCTTATGGAAAATGTTATGGCATTTCATTTCAATTATTCATTTTTCATAAGGTAGGTTTGTCATTTTTGTTCTCTCAAAATTAAGACCAATGCCAAGACCAAGAATGATCAGTCTTGGTCTTGGTCTCGCGAAGCACTAGCCTATCGTCTTTGCAACCGCAAAGTATATGTTTTGCTCTTTCTAGATCCTCACTGCACAGTCTGCAGGTCAGGTTTCTATTTTAGAGTCCCATTTTGTTGAGGTGCTCCTTCATTGGTACATGACCTGTCGGGAGTCCCGTAATGGTTCTCAACTGAATCCTGATCTGTAACAAGCTGGTAGTTCTTTTGTTCGTTTATGGCTAGTCCTTTGATGTATTATTTCCTGTGTTTGTTTCATAAGAAGCTTTTCCAGTCGTTTTTGTGTCTGTCCCCAACCCAGTCTGTTGCAGACGCGCCCACTGTAAATTTCGGTACCCTTTGTGTCTGCTCTTCGTCTGAGAGTTTGTCTGCTTTCTCATTACTTGCAACTTCCTGGGGGTCTATTCTTGAACCATTCGGTTTCAAATAGTATACAAAAAAAAGAGAAAAACATACATGTTTCATGTGTATTGGTATGAAATAGTAAATCGAATTCGCATACGTAAAAACTCGAGAATAGCACCCCTGGTGTCCTGGACCACAGTCGACTAAATCTCCCGAGCCGTGGTGAGAAAATCAGCAACACCGCATGGAAATCAATTTGACGTCCTACTCTTTAATTCGTCGTTCTTTTCTCTAGAACTTCATTATTCTATGTTGTTTTCCTAGTTTTCCGAATGAGCCGAGAAATTCACATTAAAGAGTCAATGAGTAGGACGTCAAATTAGTTTCCATGCGGTGTTGCCGATTTTCCCACCACAGCTCTGGAGATTGAGTCGGCTGTGCCTGGACCCATATTAATTTTACGTCATTCCGGTCTGCCAGCACTTTCAGTACTCGCTTGCAGTTCCAAACCAGTTCGGACGTCACTTCCTTATTGCACAAGGCCTTAGTCCTATCAATATCACCTTCACTACCAAGGTGCAGTCATATTCTAAAAATCATTCATCTTATATAGTTAATGAGTCAAAGAATGTAACTTAGACAAAAGTATAAAACTAATTTGACTTAAATGAGTTCATAGCATCCGTCAAGTAATGAAAATATTATTGGAATCGAAAATGATTTGTGCCCTATTTCAGAAAATGATAGTTGTGTTTCAGACACTCTGCTCGGAATCATAAAACAAATAAGTTGAGTCAGAAACAACTACAATCTCTGAATATAACTGGTCCTGATTAAGTGGACGAAAATAAATTTCATTCCTTACCTACTTGACATGATTCCGCGATATTGTCAACGACCCTTCATTTACATCTATCCTCTCCTTAATCCCATTTCCCGATCCACACCCGTTCTTAATATTTTCCACAAACAACAACACTCAAAGGAATTTATTTAAATTCAAGAAATGCTCCGTCTTCCTGAGCGCTCTGCGAATGACAAGGTCGCCATCGATCCTGTTCTAAGCATGACAAAACAAACAGACATAGAAATACACAAAGACCTTACTCGAGGGTGTATATCTTGGAAGTCGAGTCAAAGCTAATAACTCCCTTCCATTCACCCATATAACCAAGTTTCCCGCTGCTTGGGGCCTTTCGCCAAATTTCTTACTCTGATGCGGCTCAAGCAGTGCGTAAAATATTCATTCTGATAGACCACTCAAACAAAACTAAGTTGGACTCTAGATAACGTTTCTTTGGAGTGATAACTTGGATGGGGAACCTCCACCATACGTACTGCTAGAAGTACAAAGGATTTCCAGAGTCTGGGTAGTGGTATATTGAACTAGTTGTCGGATAAATGAAAATAAAAACCACAAGATACGAGTTAAATTCTACGAACGGTGCAGGACACAAAATTTATTTTTTAAATTCCCACTCGTAATTCCGAAATCTTATCTAGGAACTTGTTACGGGTTAGTTTGAGTTACCAGAATTTAGAAAGGATACGGTGGTAATGTTCCAACAAAATATGAGAACTCATTCGATTACATACAAATAACCCCACTCTTGCCAATTCGTAATGAATTTTTCCAAATTTCCGCAAAATAGTTGGTCACATCACGTACGTTGAAATCGATTATTAGATTTTTCAATCTGCAGGAACGATCCCCTATAATAGATATGACGATCATTATGCTGCTAGCTGTGAAGATTATCAGACGAGGCATCAGCCGCGTCTGATAACACATCTAGTACCATATGGGTGGCCGGTAACTTGGCGGTCTAAGGCGCAGGCCGTTCGAAACTTCAGTATAGCGGTAGTCGGTTCGAGCCCGATGTATGTACGATGGATTTTTTTTCAAGTACTTAATATCGGAATCGATAGACGACCACAGTTCTTGTTGAAAGCAAGTGTATTGTGTGTTGTCTAGATGCCAATCTCGTCTAGTGCTAGTTTGGAGTGCACACCGGCCACCCGAGGTGTTTCTGTAGGTTTTCCGGGTTTTCCTCAACCAAACATAAATTGCTTTGCCGAAGTCAACACAACGTTGTCACAACACTGTTTTACACCAATTTGGTCAATCATTCAAGCGGCAATGACTGTTTATTTTCTATGGTGTTCAGAAAATAGTTGATTTATCAACTAAATAATTACTTATAGCCAAAATGGACACTGAGAAAAAACTTTCTGGCAACTACTACCGCAAGTTAATATCGAAATATTGTATGCTCAATATTACCGCTAAAAACACGCGGGCTTTCAATCTGTTGCGAAGATTTCAAATGTCAAGAGTAAAAAATATATATTTTTATAAACAATTTTTATTGTTTATATCAATTCAAGCGTGAACTAAACGGAATACCTACGAATTATTTCTAGAAAACTAAAATGAGGCTTCAAAATCTTTTGTAAATGTTTGTTTTACATTCCAAGTTTTAATGGCCGACCATGTTTCCTAAGAGAATTACACTTCCAATATGGCGTAGGAGTATACAAGTTGTAACGCGACTTTGGTTGTCAGATAACTAAAAATATACTACTTTTTAACGTTAGTCTGCCAGACAACTAACTTTATAACCGAAGCGCGACTGGAGTTGCTTATCGGACCAAAAACTGAACCAATTTTAACTAACGAATACATTCGGCTTCACAGTTGTTTCTTCTGGCTATAAACAGTTATTTCTCTGAAAAAGTAGTTGCTTTCATTAATATCTCCCTATTCAGGTTGACACTTGTTCCTGAAGAAATTAAACTTGAGATTTCCAAACTGTCTGTCTTCATGTTAGCTTGTACCCGTGAAGTTTCTTCACGACTTATTTTTTTTTTGTCTGTATGAGAAGGCAGTGTATTTGTAAGCACTTTTCATTTACGATCCGAAAGTTAGGTTAGGATCATTTTAGTCCTTTTTTCTTTACTATAAATAGATTTTCTGTCAAACAATTTAGCAAACAATGATCCTTGTCACTGAAATGAAAAAAATTTAATAAATTGGGTAAATCATCATTATCGAAATTTGGCCTACTCGTCCTCTGCAGTAAATATTTCAAGGAAGGCCAGTTGTGATGATGACTCCACGAAAACGTTTTCAACTCAACTGAAAAATTAGCCACTGCTTAGTTGAATCTCACAAGGTCGCTTTACCGTCGGGAAAACGTTTAAAATAACTGAAGTTGTCACTTAACGTTTTCAGAACATTATTCCCATTCCCAGAATATTTACTACTTGTAGTCGGTTGAGTAAACGTTATGACAAAGTCGTAGCTTGACTGATGTCATGTTCAACGTTCAACGGTGGTTTAGAGAGCGTCGTTTCATAAATGATTAATTTCTACACAAATTACAACGTTAATTTTGGTGTATTATGTGGTTGTCGCCGCCAAAATGCTACTTGGGCTGCAGCTGAAAAGTGAATACGCCACCAAAAATCAGTAAGTCGCCCTGGAGCGCCACGGCAAATAATAATAATAGCCGTCCTCTACCTTTGGGTACACTCTACGAGTGTTTATGAGGGAGTATTATTATTATTATATCAGCCGAGTCTGATAACACAGCTAGTACCATATCAGACTCGGCTAATGCCTCGTCTAATAATATTCACAGCAAGTACCATAATGATTGTTTATGATCCGAATTTCATAAAAAAAATTATATTTCGACGATTTTTTTAAAAACAGATTTCTTGTTGCATTACAGTAAGTAATGTGAACGTAGCTCAGTTTCAGTAATTTGAGTAGAAACGTAAGGTAACAATGGAATTGTTTGTTTGTATTCTCAAATCATTGCCGAAGTTACATTTATATTTTTTTCATTATAGTAAATCGGCTGATGCCTCGTCTGATAATCTTCACAGCTAGTACCATAATGATCGTTATTATGATCCTTGTATCATAAATATCTATTTTGTAACTTTTTTTCCCATATACTGCAAACGTTATGACCCACACTGTATGTTTTTGATTGCGTGTGGATCAGTCATTCTATTCTGCCTCAGTATATCGAAGACCATGTCATTCTGCACCAAATATCCATGATCACGGCAGTGGAAAAGCCCATTGTCAGGCATGGAGAACATGCCCAGCTCTCTCGCTCTCGATATCGAACACTGCTAGAGATTGTAATTATAATTACTAGTCCTAACTTACACATAACCACCGCATTCTAACGAAGTTACCCCTGTCCCCGCAACTCCGCCAACTTGGATATCGTAAAATGAGGAATTGTAGTTCAACTATGTTTCCATTATGTGTATAACTTGGGATCCTGACCCTTTGTGAGATTGCCATGATTATTTGAGCTATTCGGCTTTCAGCATAGCTTTTACTTGGTGATTTATCATCAACTTCTTCGCAATGAAAACGAAATACGTTTTGAAGGTAAGCGATTGAAGGATTTAGTGTTCTTTCGTCGATTTTTTCTAGTTCACTTTCGAGATGTATGTCACATGTATTTCAGATACATAACTACACTTTTTGATATTTTCCAATGGCTCTCGACCAAATCTTGCCATTTTAGTAGGACGTTGTTGGAAATTCAAGAATTATCTGACAGTGACCGATGTCAAGATAAAATTTGCAACACTGCCATTCACTTCATTAATGAAATGATCACATGATTAACGTGTGTATTTATCATGGGCCGTCAGCTCACTGCCAAAATGACTAATGATTTTATAACTGTCTACAGTTTTGGAAGATATGAATACAATAATCAATGAACAATCAAAATAAGCGCTATCCTGTAGAACAAACACATTTGAGGGCATATGGTTACTCTTGGGACCCACGCGACACGTATGCCGGTCGGATTATAATTCGATGAAATATAGTTTGTTATGCTCAGCATTCGCTAACTATCGGGGATAATACTACGAGTGCTCGCAAAACTATCGATAATTCAATATCGATAATTTCACCCACGATATGAAAGTCGCGTCTCCTGCGATATGAGGACCATTCAGAATGGGACTTCGCGATAGTACACGCTTTCTTCCTTTGGAGGCGATAAAATCATGGCGTCAAGTGGCAACCACGAATATAAACAGCAATGATAGAATATCTGGTAATCTAATACGACATAAACTTCAGGTTGACAGTCTTCATGTTTATTATTCATTCCATTTGTAGATTGTAGGGGGGTCGTACAGGCTGTGCAGCCTCACAAGCACTTCAAACTATGAGTTCTGGTAGCTAAGTTCCTGATGTCGAAGGGCGTTGAGAAGGCCCCTTTTAGGAACTTAAGCCTCTTGCAGAAAAGCGCTGGGCATCCACAAAGTTCTCGCAGTAGCGTCAACTATCACTCCCAGATTCACCCATCTTTTTGAGGAGGTACCCCGGAGGGCAGTGTCCAGTGAGGAGTCCCGTTACCATCTTCAAGTCTTTCTTGTCCAACTTTCTGGTCCAGTGAGATTTCATCTCATCGGTTTCCCAGCATCAGAACTCTTCCATTGAGTGGGCTTTGGAGAGTCCACAGAAGGGTTCTGGACCGGAAAATTGTGTGTTTGCCCCTACTGTGGCAAGGCAATCTGTTTTTTTGTTGCCTCTAATTCCTCTCTGACCTGGCACCCACATAAGGGTGACCTGATTGTTTGCTGCTAGTTGTCTGAGGGATTGTTTACAGTACCCAGTCGGCTTAGACTCACAGGTGTATGACCTAAGAGCTTCTAGTGCTGCTTGGCTATCTGACAGTATATGGATTTCTGCCCTTCGAGTGTCTCTTCCAAGGCATTCCTAGGCACACAATTCTATATCATGTACCTCTGCTTGGAAAATGGTTGTGGTATCACCAAGGGGTTTTGAGAGCCTGAAATTTGATCCTGTAATGCCCACTCCAACCCTTTCGTCCATCTTAGATCCATCTGTGTCCCACACTGATGTATCCCTTCCCAGTTGAGGTCCGTTCTCTGTGCAAGTTTGGTGACTGTTTATGACCACTTCAAAATGCATTTCGGAGTCGTACCTAACTGGCATAAAATCCGTTTAGACATGGCTTCTACGTAAATGTGTTCCAAAATCTTTAAGTGTCCGATCAGATTTCCTTTATTATTCATTAGATGCAACTATTGAAGAATTCGCGGCAATAAAACTTTCTTCACTTTGTTCGTGAAATTATCTCAATAAATACGACTCGTGCACACTATGAATTTTTTTTTTCAGAAATCCTAAACTCAATCAATTTGCTTTGATTGCAAGTCGCTGCTCATTCGTTTGTGAGGAAATATCAATTATACAGTGGATTATAATTCATTGGGCTGGGGCATGACGACTTTAGAGTTCTTCGACCTACCCTGTCACTAACGAGAGGCAAGAGCCTCGAAACAGTCGAAACGTGTCTGCGGTGATCTTCACCAGCCAAATGAATTATAATCTACTGTTCAATGACAATGAGCATAATGCAATTGTGTCTTCTTGGAAGAACGTTGCGATATTTGTGCAGATGTAGTTCAGTGTCCGTCATGGTATTAGACAGGCTAGTACTTGTTTTCTGTCAGATGTTTGCCTCATATTTCCCGAATGGTGAAAATATTTGGGGAGAAGGGTACTTCGACATTTTCGATTTCACTATTTTATTTATTTGATACTTTATTTTTAACTCGAAATTGAGAAAAAAATATCACATGTCCGCTCTACGCCTTCGTAGAGTTTTTTTCCAATGGAAACATTGGGATTACCCCGTTTTCACACCCTCTTCTCGAAAAAATCAACTTGATCCTTCGGAAATATGTTTTCCAAATGAGATCAATTTTCCTCACAGTTCATTTCAATTTTTTGAATAATTTCAACCAATTTCACTGAACTACATATGAAAAGTCAGGCTCGGGGCTGTGTTGAAATACCAAACAGCCAGCGCGTCGATTAGGAAAAGTAATTAATGCCGTGGAAATCATTATACACTAGTACGTCTGGGTTGAATTTGACTCCAGTATCCAATTAATAGATCAGGTCCCCTTTGCTTTGATGCTGGCTTTGAAGGAATTTAATTTGTCTTTTAATTTTCTACTCATGGAAATGAAAGGTAATCACTGTCGTGAAAAAGGTGAAATGGAGAGATGGTATGAAATATCATATTCGGGTGGAATTTGGACCATCCTGGGGTGGGACTCCGTGTACTGTGGAATTTTATTGTCGACTGTTATGTCTCTGTCTCTTCCATGAATTGAACCACTATGTCCTCTCACTTATCCTGTCGTAAATAGAATTCCATAGTACACAGAGTCACACTGCAGTTTCCAGAATCTACGTTATATTGACGTGGACATAATATGAAGTAGAATGGGATAAATAGAATGGGGTGAAAAAATATTTTCCACAGTGAAACTATAATGATTCGATGGTTTCATCAAAAACTTTTAGTACACAACAATTATATATGTATAATAAATCTCACACCAAGAGCTAAGACGGAAGAAAAAGAAAAGTCGCGGATTCAATAAATTAGCCATGAGAACTTCAAAAAGAAGTACGTTCGACAAAACAGGAGAGTAATGAAAGGACGGTTCAAAGAGCATTTCGCGTCAGATTTCCAATGTCACAAAATTTGAATGCGGCACACGACTACCGATTTGATCGCACAATTTTGGGATTGATTAAACTTCTTGATGCATTCCAGTATCTGAAAATACGAAATGACAAATTTTTGTCATTAAATCCAAACAAGTATTTAATATACAAAAATTAATTTTAACGTTAAGGTAGGGAGGGTTCAAATTGAAAGTACACAATTTGAAGAGGGCAGTACGTTCAAATGTGATAATTAGTGCGTTCAACCACTCAGATAGGTATACAGCGTGTTTCAAAAATTATGCAACAAATGAAGTTTTTTTTATTTACCAGTCAGTCTATTCAATAGAAAAGGATAACAAGAACTAATTTAATATAAATTTGAGTATCTATCTCGAGATTTATCAGGTAATAAGGTTTGAATTTTTTAATATGTGGCGGATTCTATATCTGAATCTATTCTCTAATGGTCTGAACTAATGTCGATGAAATTTTACTAAATTAAAATGAACGTGTCAAAGTTGACAGTTCGCAAAATAAATCAACAATGGGTGCAACGCTTGCTTGTTGCATGATTCTAATATCATCAATTTAAGGAATATTGACTAATTTTGAGTAAATAATTAACATTATTGGGAGTAGGTAAATTATTGTACAATATTTGTATCGTAAATTTATATTACGATAATCGATGGGTTACCAAATGTTCCATCTCATATCGTAATATGAATCTTCACGACACTTATATCATGAATATCTGTTACCTACGGCCACTGCAGAAAATAGGGAAAAACACACGACTCACAGCCTCAGTAAATAGCTCCTTACGCACGGTAAACAAATCGCACAGTTTTGGTAAACAAAACGCACAGTTTGATATATCTCGAAAACGGCTCAATCGATTAGGGATGAATTTTGTATGTAGATAGGGTTTTGCTTTTGAAGTTTATCTATACAGGCGTCTTTCTTGGAAAAACTCGATTTTACTGGTAATAAAAATAATAATGATAATTTTTGTATCTCGAAAACGGCATCAACGATTTGGATCAAATTTTGTATATAGATAAGGTATTGCTACTTAAGTTCATCTATATAGGCGCTTTTCATGAAAAAAATGTAATTTTACTCATGATATTAATAATAATAATAAGAATTTTTAGATCTCTGAAACGGCTCTAATGATTTGGATCAAATTTTGTATTTAGATGAAGTTTTGCTTTTTGAGTTCATCTATACTTACAGGCACTTTTTAGAAAAAGGTGATTTTACAAATAATAATAATATGAATTTTTGGATCTCGAAAACGGCTTCAACTTTTTGGATCAAATTCATTGTGCAGGTGGGGTCTTGCTGCTTAAGTTCATCTATATGGGCGTGTTTTCTGAAAAAAGGCATTTGACTAATAATAATAATAATATGAATTTTTGGATTTTGGAAACGGCACATTGTATATGGCCGTAGGTAAAGTATAGTACGTAATACGTGTTTTAAAGCAATTACGCACTCATGGAATTACGCACTCGCCGCTTTTTTCATTCGTGCGTAATATGCCTTTTACAAAACTTATTACGTAATATACATACTATATTCCTACCTGAAAAGTTCAGGCGTTAAAGTATTGGCTAGTTGTTGTAATCGTGGTCCTATTGTTGCAGACTGTTTTTCGATATCACGTGGTTGTGTTTGGATTTAAGTTATTTAAGGTTGTTTATGGCACACATGCCACCGCCCCTCCCTTCCTTTGTGACCGCCACTGTATTTTTCCCAGTGACGTCCTTTCCAAAATTTAATTCCGGGTATTTACATAGATTTAAAAATCAAGTCAATTATATATTATATTTTCCACCAATATTAAGCATGTCTGTTAAAATTTTACCCCCCTTGTATCTTCGTTGTTATTCCGTATAGATGTTTCAAATTTGGTGAATCTATTTCATGTAATGAATGTACAGTTCAGCAAGTATCAGACCAATATGACACTTCCGGTTTGACCGGAAACGAATCAATTTTTTTGTCCCTTCCATTGATTAAAACTGTAGAGTATTAGTATCCCGGCAATTTAAGAAGAGCCCAACTAGCAATATCGCAGGCGTAAATGAGCTGGAAAATTCCTTCTTTAATTGCCCTATTAATTTTTTTCCTAATAATTACGTCACTGAACTCCTTGAGAAATTTCATAATAAAAAGCCATTCATCCAACTCTCTTCTTTGTGCACAATCAAAGGCAGGGCAAAACAATTGCCGTAAATTCAACAAACGCCGTGAATTTAACAAAGAAACAAGGACGATATCCTTCAGCTGTAAATATTAATATAAAAACTGCTTGAAAGTAGAACATAATGTATTTAACTGAAAAGTTTTGAGCACCGTAAAAAGGAAGAAGTGAATAAATAACGCTCCAGCGACGCCTTGACGTTTATGCATTGTGGAGCTACTGAGCGCCACGACGCGATGCGACGCTACGTTGTGAGATGTTCGAGCAATTTCATATATTTAATAATATTGTATTCAGTTTTATACTGGAAAATCGTAGGAAATTTACTAGGGCTTCAAGTTTGTAAGGGAACAAAATCATATTTTTGACAGAATAAAGGAAATTAAAGAACGTAAAAGATCCAAAAGTTTTCACAAATTTTTTATGTCAATGGATGGGTGTCAAGTTCATGAAAGCACCATAGTTCTTTTCCAAATATGTGATGTACTTTAACCAAAAACGCTTTTTACTTTTTTTTTATACAATGAATGTACCTTTCCACATCCTAAGAGGAAACACTGAAATTTGAACTGTCAGTTTCTCTATGGTGAACAAAAAATTGGTTTTGAGACGTCATGTTCATCAAAATTGGACTTGGCAACATTGTATAAGTTGTACAATATGGAATCTCAAATCCAACCGACCTCATAAAAGGTCGTTGTCATATTATCAATGAGTTATCCAAGACACGTGTTTGGTTTTGATTTTTTAGCCGAAGGAGTATTGTGGCTGTTTCAAATGAAAGTGATTATTTATCATCAAGAGATGAGTCTTGGTCTTGTATTTGTCTTGATACAAGACTCAGACCAAGACCAAGACTCAATGAATCTTCTCAAGACCAAGACTTAACTTTCGAGACCAAGACCAAGACTATTAGGAGAGACCAAGACCAAGAATCTCCCCCAACAGTATTGGTCTTGTTCTCTAAAGAAGAATAATAAACTTAAATCTAGCCATTAAAACAAAAAACTGATGGAAAATATTATGGCATTCTATTTCAATAATTTTTTCTACTAGCGTGCGGAAAAATTCACTTTTCCGCACTTATTTTAATTTTGAAAGAGTCACTTTTCCGCACTCTTTTTAGTGTGGAAAAATAGATTTATTTAGTTTTTGCGGATTATACTGACATTTAAATATTGCGTCGCAGAAGGTTAAAATAGAAAACTAACCAAGTATAATGGTTTTATAGTTTAATATATATTTAATAATAAATGTTCTTTATGTTAACTTTCGGGTGTTTTTTCCGCTAGTAGAAAAAATAGTGTACCTAACACGAGCGTAAAGTATCTTTTCCGCACGCGATTTCTGGCCGAACTCCGCTAGCAATCGCGTGCGGAAAAGCATTACTTTCCGCACTTGTTAGGTAAACTACTATATTTTTCATATGGCAGGTTTTTAGTTTTTGTTTACTCAAAATCAAAAATACATTTTTTCAAATTCAGTATTGCAGTTTTACAGTTTACAATAAATAATTGTATGGTGTAACATCGCAGTGGTTCATATCTCCTATTATTGAATATACAAAAAAATTCAATACATACGTTATTTGGTTTGAATTTCAAATTTGTAGAAATATTTTTGATACTGCTTTGTTGTCTTTTCCAGCTGAACTTGCCAACGATTTTTTATTTTAAATAAATCATCCTCTATATTGATGCATATCAATTTGATCGTATAATCAATCTTCTTTACATCTTCGCTCGTTTTCCTTTGATAATATTACAAACTAAACTTCTTGAATTCTCGGAATTTGGGTTTCAAAAGTCCGATATGATCATTTCTGGTTCTGTAAAAATTTGTTTTTGATGAAATAAGTTACTTGTTATCCAAATACGATGTGAATATAGAAACGAAATACTCTCTATTTGATTTTGCAAACTTTCAGTCTCCAAAGAAGTATTTCTCAAAAATGTTCATTTTGTATCCTGGGATACTTTCATTCCGAATGAATTTTTTCATGTTTGGTTACAGCTTATGCACATTCTTACATTTTTCCATCAATACGGTTTTTCCTCAGTATTCAGATTTATGATCAGATACTTTTTGTTCTTTTGTTTTTTCTTACTTTATTCATGATGGATTTTTATCCAATATCTGCCAAGCCAATTACATTAATGGTTTCAGACCCCTGCCAAACGCGGAACTTTCCTTGAACAACGATCTGTTGAAATACATTTTCACATTATAGTATTCCTGTTTGATAACATCCTAAAAAATTCATCATCGCTACCACCCCAACAACAATAAACTTTGCACAGTTTTTACGAACAGCCGAGCTTTCATAATATTTTTTATTCTTTTTGTGAACTTTCCACCAAATGTATACATGTATATACGCAAAGAGTATTCTCTGTTTATTACCGTTGTTATCTTCAAAGCGAAGTTTAATATTTTTAACTGCTTAATGACCAACACAAAGTATAATTAGTATTTTCCATAAATAACGAGTAATCTGAAGTTTTTTACCAAAATTTTCGCTGCCGGAAAATGTAGGTAGTAACACGTGAAAATATTACTGTCGTACTTTGCATCGCACACAATTCTCCATTAGGAGAAATTGCTAACTGAGCTACATGAGCATGGAAGGTCGTTGCGAATGGAAAATTCTGAAATCAGTGGTTGAGTTTAATTTGTTAGAATTTTAAGTGCTGTTTTCGTTATATGACTGAACTATGAATAATGACAAATAAAAATTCCTGTTTTCATACCACTTCATATTTTTGTAACCCTTGCAGTTTCGAGTGAAATTGTCAAGCTGTGTGCACGCTTCAATATACTTGAAGGAAGAAACTTTGTATTTCGTGCAAAATATTTTTATTTTAAAAATTGTAGCAAAGCGCTTTCGACTGTTAAGTCATCATCAGTGCGTACCTGCAAGTAAGTAATGATTGAAAATGAATTTGATAAAATTGAAAATTTTTGAAATTTGAAAGTTATGAAAAGTGAGGTTACTTACTCGTCAGGTGTACAAGAAGCCATATAAAAACATCATGTCCATGGACCAAATTAAAATGTTACAAAATATAAGACATATTTAAAATTGAATAATTTTCATCCTGTTTAAGGATTATTAAAGATAAAGACATGGGATACTACATTATATCTGTCTGAATGTTGAAGCGGAAGTGGAAAAGAAATTTAAATTGACAATGTATGCCAATGACACTATTGACAAGTGACAGTGACCATTGACATATGTGACAGAGTCAAAGAACTCAAATAGAAATTGAACTAATCCAGACATGAGTTTAAAAAGGAAACGTAAATCTGAAAGTGATTAGTCTAATGGGAACGTTTCGTTTTCCAAAAATACGCTACTGAAGAAAACTCTATCAAGATTACGAATAAATTATCAAATTTAGTAATGGGTGAAAAATAATGAGTAATAATCATAAAGAAAATAGGGAGGTGGGTTATCTATGGATCTGTCCTATATGGACATTATCAAACTATATTTCAAACTGATAACTGAATATACCAACACACTTATACACTCTTATACCAGACCATTCTCATTCACAAATAATGACACTTTCATCCATAATGAAAATAACAATATCTACCACAGGGGTCAATATTTGGGCCCATCCTTTACATTATATATACGACTCAACTGACCGTAGGATTGAAAACGATAAAGTTTCACATGTATGCCGATGTTATTCAATTGTATCATTCATTTAAATACGATGAGATGCATCATAGTGTTAATATAATAAATAACGAACTGAACCACTTGGTGGAAGTATCGAAAAAACATTCCCTACATATAAATATTGTCAAGTGCTCTGTAATCAAATTTGGAAGGCAGGGTACCAGGTCAAAAGTTGGTGATTTGGGTATAAAAATAGGTGACGTTCATCTCCCTGTGAAGAATCAAGTGAAAAATTTGGGAATTACAATCGATGACGACTTGAGATTCAAAAAGCATATATCACTGTTGATCCAAAAGGCTTATGGAAAAATGAAACTATTATAACCACACAGACATTCCTTAAACCTGAAAACTAAATTGCTACTGTGTGATTCTCTGATTCTGTCCACTTTCAACCATTGTGATGTAGTATATCACTACCTTTTGAATACCAATGAACAACAGAGAATTCAGAAGGTTCAAAACTCATGTTTGAGATTTTCATTTGCAATCAGAAAGAGAGATCCACATACCCTTGGAAAAGCAAAATGGTTGAAGATGCTTGATAGACGTACACTTCATTCTGCTGTTTTATTTCTTGAAATAGTTGTCACTCATACACCACCACACTTATATAATAAAATACAGTTTAGAACTGATGTGCATCATGTGAACATAAGACGTAAAATGATCCATATTGTTAGACATTTCACCAAGCAATTCAAACGATCTTTTACCTATACCATCGCCAAGTTATATAATAACCTCTCACCGTTCCTCGAATCTAAATCAGTTCTGTTTCAAAAACTGTTACAAACAAAATTTTCTATCAAATAATTACCGTTAGTAAATGCATTATGTTCTCCACTTTCATTATCACCAAATATTTTTGTACTTATATCGTATTTTTATTCTGTATTCTTCAATGTTTTCTTTTTTTCTCTCTATTATTGTCGTTCTATATTATTCACACTATTATCATACCGCTGTTGTCTTATAGCCATTTAGTGTTTGTATATTTTCATGTGTTTGTTGTTGATTTCATGATTTCAATTCCTAATGTTTTTTAATGATGTCTCATGATATAGATATATGCTGAACTTCATCTAGAAAACAATAGTATTATAAGAAATTTCACGTTTATATGCTTTCTCTCTATTATGTATTTTTTTTTTGTTTTTGTGCGGTACAAGAGTAAGAATGGTTTATACCAATCTTGTAACCTATTGACAGGTTTTTAATTTTTCTTCTTCCTCCCCAAATGTATTTAGGTACTATATTATCTGTCAATAAATATATTATTATTATTATCATTATTATATGCTATTGCAAAAGCTGATCTCGCACGCAACCGATGTGCAGCTCGGGGCTTTAACCCAACCTCCTACCTTCATCACTCAACCTGCACACTACTAACCTAACCGGCCTTTATTCCCAAGTTCGAAAAAAGCTGATAAAATGAGAAAAGGGTGCTTAACTGTCGCCTTGAACCACGTACCTATGGCGTAGTAAGCCGCAATCCTATCGATGAGAAAAGGGTGCTTAACTGTCGCCTTGAACCACGTACCTATGGCGTAGTAAGCCGCAATCCTATCGATGCGGCTATGAACCGTGTTTGTATATTATGTTGATGAAATGGTTGTTCATAAAAAAATGTGAAAGATCTCGCGAACAGAAAGGTCTTGAGCCGTAGACATTCGTTTATTTTTCACTATTAAATAGTAATTTTTTCCGTCACTGAAAAAAATAGTGTAATTATACACGGGAAAACTAATAGATTTCAGCTTTCGGTTTTTTGACTTCCTCCGCTTCACGTCGGGAGACAACACAACCTCGAGCTAAAATCTAATAAGTAGGTACTTTTTTCCCTTATATAATAAATAACTAATTTTCATTCATTAAAAAAATGCTATTTTTGATTTTGCGTTATCGTCACCATGGCAGTAAATGGGTTAATGCCGAAGAAATCATGATTCAATATACTTCAAACTGAGTCACATACAGAAACATAGAAACCTAATGAGGATGGAATAAATTATGATGGGAAATGAGGAATTTTTTATAGCTCACTGATAAAAAGGATTTTTTGCATCAATGCATAATTGCATTGATTCAAGTCGATTGTATTCTTGAATAGGTCCAACCAAATATCAGTTTGATTTTTTGACGGAATCCTCTTGACCACTTGAAAGGAAACTGTTTTGAAACATATGAACACTTTCTTCACTGGATAATGGGAGTTGTTTGGTGCAAGAATATTTCAACTTTGATAATGAACACTATTGTGAATACTTTCTTTCTTCGATGGTGTGAGTTGGTTGAGGCAAGAATATTTCAACTTCAATAACGAACAATATTCTTCTTCATAATGCAATACATTTTTGATTAAAGATTATCTGCATTTGGAGGTTCAGTACAAATGTGCACTTGGTTATAAAAATATGCCATGGAAGCCATGTTCATGTGGTACAGTTCAACAAACAGAAAACAACCGCGAACAATTATTGAGGTATAATGGTTATATATGAGAATAGTTTTGTAATATTTCAGAAACTATATAATCAACGTAGGTACCTATTCGGTGACGCATAGAAATGAAAACGAAAATATCTTCAACTGGTCTATAAATGACCTGAATGAGGTAGAATAATGAAACTCTCAGCACAAATGAAAACCACCTCATTTGGGCTGGCCTTAGTGATATACACTGCCCACCACTCGCGATGGAACAACCCATTTTTATGGTAAAACATACTAGACGGCAAAATAGGCTCGAAACTCTTTCAGATTCGTGATCAGGACCACCAACTCACTACAGATACACTTTTTTCCTGAAAAAAATTGCTATCCTGAAAAATACTAATTTGTCTCACTTCTCATGGAAACACCCCCGTATCTTCCGTAACGATTGAGGTAGAATGATAAAACTTCCAGGGCAGATGAAGATAGTCGAAATGCACCCACCACCTCAATTGGGTTGGCTTAAGTGATATACACTGCCCACTATTCGCGATGGATCAACCCATTTGTACGGTAAAACACACTACAGGGGAAAATAGGCTCGAAATTCTTTCAAATTTGTGATCAGGGCTACCAACTTACTACAGGTACCTTTTTTTCCTGAAAAAAATTCAGTCCTGAAAAATCCGAATTTGTCTCACTTCTCATGGAAACACCCTCGTATTTTCCGTAATTATTGAAGTAGACCTCTGTAAATTCCAGGAGCGTTAGATATACCAGCAATGAGGCAGAATCTTTCATGAAGTTGATCTTAGTGACATACATTGCTCGCCAGGGGCGATGAACCTAGCCAGTTTTGTGAAAAATTGTATTAGCGGACAATATAGGCTTAACGGATTCGGAATCAGGACACCAGTTTTACCAACAATACATATTTTCGAGGGTTAACACCACAAGAGGTTTTTATTTCATCGGACAAACTTTGTAAACAGTGTATGTCACTCAGATCAACTTCATGTAAGATTTAGACTCATCACTGGTATATCTAAAGCTCCTGGAATTTACATAGTTCTATTTCAATAATTACGGAAATTACGAGGGTGTTTCCATGAGAAGTGAGACAAAATCGGATTTTTCAGGACTGGAATTTTTTGAGGAAAAAAGTGTAGTAAGTTGGTGGTCCTGATCACAAATCTTAAAGAATTTAGAGCCTATTTTGTCCCCTAGTATATTTATAATCGGGGTGGTAGGTGCATTTTGATCATTTTCATCTGTTCTAAGAGTTTCATCATTCTACCTCAACTATTACGGAAGATACGGGGGTGTTTCCATGAGAAGTGAGACACACTGTATAATTGGACCTCCACATTGCTCTTCTGTAGCAGCACATTTGCACATAACCACTGTGACAAAAACAAAATCAACAACTCACATTATGATTCAAACACAACTCCCAAACCAAACGCGTGGAACAGCAAACAGGATAGAAGTCCCAGTCGGCAGTCGCAGTGCGCGCTTTCGCGTGGGTTCATGCAGTTCCGGTAGCGGGGTTTCGCGTACACCCGCTAGAGTGAAGCTCATTAGTTGACTGTGCCACGTGCTGCTTCCTCCTGACCTTCGCCAAGAAATTATGTTCTTGAGTCAAAAGGAGCATTTTTCACAAGTAGGTGTTTTCTAGGGTAAAGAGTTGGGATGCATTAATGCAAGCAAATTCATTTCAAGAGAATTCATGTAAAGAAGCAAACAGTTCAATAAGTTTGAAATAAGAGGATATTCATTAATTAGAAATAATTATTCTTTTCGGAAGATTATTCTGTTCGAAAGGATATATATATTTGATTGAAGACATCCTTTTTATAAGTGCTCCTGAGTAAAAACTGAAAAATATGCTTGAAGGTAAAAAAGAAAACAACGACAAACTTTCATTCAAATGCACCAAACTAAATATGTTACGTAGGTTATTGTGTGAAAAGCACATTCAGAACCATGTCGTGCAAGAATAGATTTTTTTTGTATAAAAATTGATTACTTGACACGCAAGGTTTTAAATCCTCCTAAATCAATAATTTTTTCCCTTTGAACGCGTTTCAGTAGAAGCTTATCTTTATATATTTTTTTATAAACATATTACTTTTCGAAAAGGGGAACATTCTCCATGAAAATTGAAAAATGAAAAAAGTGATTCATTTGTAATATCTAACAGAAAACAACTACTTCCCCGGCACAAGCCACGCTGGACATTGAACTACATCTGATAGATATTGTGAAAAGACTCTAACTGAAAAGGAAAGAAAAAATCTGAAAGTGAAAATTTGCATTTTCATTCAGATAGCTGACTTTTTACATTCTTTCTAGTTTTTCTTGAAAAAATCATTAAATAAATTAGATAGGAGAATGTTATTAAAAAATATCACTCACAGAAATCGTTCATTTCATTGAAGCAAGGTCCGCTTCTCTCGCATTTAATCCCCAATACATTTTGGTCGACAAAAATCTATTTCGCTTTGCCAAGCTCTTCAGGAGGATTGATATAGGATTGGAATAAAACAGGCTTTTCAGAAGCATACACATCAGGGATGGATATGAGAGAAACATTTCTTCTGCGGTGACACTTTAAAAATTATTTTTTGACATAGACCTGTCATGAGCATTTTGATTTTAGTTCGAAAATATGAATAGGAAATTCATAAAATCTATTGTGGAATCAAAAGGAAAAAATTATTATTATTGATTTAGGAGGATTTAAAACCTTGCGTGTCAAGTAATCAATTTTTATACAAAAAAAATCTATTCTTGCACGACATGGTTCTGAATGTGTTTTTCACAGAATAACCTACGTAACACATTTAGTTTGGTGCATTTGAATGAAAGTTTGTCGTTGAGTTTTCTTTTTCAACTTCAAGCATATTTTTCAGTTTTTACTCAGGAGCACTTATAAAAAGGATGTCTTCAATCAAATATATATATCGCAGATGATTCCACAATAGATTTTATGAATTTCCTATTCATATTTTCGAACTAAAATATTACTTTTCCTTAATGAAATTTTGGTGGCAGAGCCTAGGTAGGTAGTAAATTAGACACGCCTATTCGTTACACAAATTGCATGTTGTTCGTTTGATACATAGAGATAAACATGATTTAGTGCTAGGTTCGTGCATTACAACTTTTCGATTCTCACACTCACTGCAATTCAGAATAGACACTTTGGAAACTTTCATATGGTTCACTATTCTAACAAATGAACGGCTCATTATTCATTCATCCGTCGTATAATCACTGAACAAACACAGTGTATTCTCTCATGTAATTAGTTTGAGACGAGTTTGCTCATTATAGTAAGTAATTCATATTCATAATTGGGGTAATAATAACAGAGGGAAACTTTTGGAGAAAGAAGTCTTAATTTGTAAACATGCGATTTCTTCATCAGTAACTGTTAGAAATCTTAAACTTGGATCGACACAATAAAAACTCTTTTTCTTCAAATTACATTAAAAGCGGCCTTTTAATGACACTTGGCAGGCTTAGAAGTTGTACTTTTATTGCCTAGGCAGAAAAAGTCCACTTTTACTGACTAGGCAGAAAAAGTTCGTTGTTAGGCAACCTTCCAAGTAATAATTTAAATCAAACTGGTTATTAAAATTGACAATGACATTAAGAAAACTCAAAATGATGCTGATGATAATGAACTGATTTATTGCATTAAAACTACAAACTACAACACGAAATTTTTATTTATTAGATATATTTATGGTGAATTGTGAACAATTATTTAATACAATTGAACTCTGTCCACTTCCCTCATTTCCAGTAAAATTAACAACTTAACTATCAACACTTGATACTCCGGAAACGCCAGAAAATATTTTATTGCCGATGTTCGACTTATTGGCTAGCGAGTCCTCAATATAGCCCTCCGCGACAGCGGAAGACTTCCATCCTCCATGTTGCTTCAACATTGTTATGTCCCCACCAGAATGCACCAGCAACGTGGCCGAAGTTCTGCGAAAGCAGTGCCCGGTATACTCTTTCGCATGGGATAGTCCCAGAAAAGTAGCAATTTCTTTTGGTATTTTACCGAATTTGTGAATGCCAATGAATTGATGATGTGCTTTACCGTTCGCATACTTATAGAAACACGCCGATTATTTAAATTCGAGGGTCTGGAGGATGCATATTTTCTGTAAACGCTTAAATATTCCGTTACTACAAAAGATCTTGATCTTTATCTTATATCATCTGTTTTCATTTGCAAAAGCTCATCACATCTACAAGCCCCAGCGACTGCAACAATAAGTACAACCTAAAATATAAATCGAAAATTAGTTCTTTAATCCATAATAGATCATTTTCAATATATTCCTACCTTCGTACACAAATACAGTTCATCTGGGGCATCTGATAAAAATTTCTCGATTTCTTCTCTTTGAAAAACTCGGGATTTTTTTGCATGGAAAACGTCTGACTGGCGTTTCAAAAAAGCCCATAACTTCAGGTATTTTGCCAAATCAATGTTATTTTTCATGTTCAGGGTAGCTTTCAACATCCAATAGGTAGACCATAACGTTGAAGGCTTCAGTTTCTTTGAAAGATCGTAAAAATAGACAATCAGCACATTTTCAGAGAAAGATCCTATAATTTTCTTATGTTTATATTCCATAAATCTGCTGTATGTGAGTTCATATACAGTTCTTGATTTTTCCGGTAAAAGGTTAAATTCCACATCTCGCGCCTGGTCTCTTATCTCAGGTGATGTTAATTGCATCAATTCATCCTCACTTTGCAGTAAATCCATTTCTAACATGACAACTTTTTAAAATTGACAATGACAAAGTAAACAGTAAACAAACAAATTCAACAACCGTCATCAGCGGTAAACATAGTAACGCAGGGCCCAGTTACCTTTGATGAAATAATTTAGTTATTTGGATATTGATAATGAAACGCAATTTAAATATGAAAAAGTCGATTTTGCGTGGAATTGGAACAAATTTGAAGAAAAAATTATATGTTTCACACGGCAGAAAAGCAGATTTGATGCCGCGGCCAATTACTTGGATACTGAGATTGAATCCTGGATGTAACGAATCATCTATATCATTCCATGAGTGACTGCTATCAAATATTGATCAACTCAAATCGAATAATGATTTTTCTTCTCGTTGATAATGTTAAAATTGTTAATTTTGATTGATTTCAGTATTAAATTTTCAGTTATATTCAGAAAACTTACGTTCTTTTTGCTTTTTCAAAATTTTATTTTTTTTCTGTTTTTATTTTTTTCTATAGCAAGCACTTTCAGATAACTTATTCTATAAACATAATTCAAATTAACGAACCGTTGCAGGTATTTCGTCTGACAGAAATTCGGAGTCAAACAGTTGAAATTCCATAGTATTCACTCCGAACACTTTCTTTTAAATTCTTTTTAAATATTATATTAGGGTGTTGACCTATTGTCCCATTGTTTTTTTTTTGTGGATTCCACTAAAAGCAAAATCCTGTATTGTTCAAGGAACATCGTGAAAGCCGTAGAAAAGTAGGTAGAAATTGGTGTTCTTCTTAAATTTCTGAAGGCTGTATGCCTCAGGGAACAGTTCCCGATGCAGCGAGTTTCAAAGCTTTGCCATTCGGTGGAAGAAAAAGATATGATCGGCATGTCTCCAAAGTGATGGCAGATGGATGTGAGGAGTGAGCTCAACGGGTTAGTCTCAATGGGACTCAAAAAAATTATTGAATTTCCATGATATAAGAATCGATAAGCCTCAATTGTTCATGTAAACTTTTTTTATAGTAAATCCGTAATGTCTGATGGTCGAGCCCGCATACGGGAGGTACTACGTTCGAGTCTGCAAAAAGAACATTTTTTACGTGAATAATTTAACAGTATTTGGAGTAGACTTAAGAACTTAATATCAGTGTTATGCTTGGCATGTTATCAATAGCTTTGTATTACTTGGGAGGAAAGTGCCACGTTTCCTCCCGCAGGATGTAGTTTACTGCCCTCCGCTTCGCGTGTAATACATCTGATTTTTCCTTTTACCCACGTAATGAACCTTTTTTTAAAACGCATCCCAACTGCTTTTATCTGAAGCGGACTTATACTTGCATGATGGAAAGTATAGACAATACAGCCATGTCCATCTGAGAATCTGCGGTGGTGCAATGACTAGCGTCTTTGGCTTTTAATCCGAAGATCCCGGGTTCAGCACCTGACAATTGCAACTTTTTTTTTAAACGTCATTTTACTTTTTTCTTGTTAGTGATTTGAATTATTGGACATTTAGATAGCTCATACATTTCGGATTGCTATTGAGGGATTTTCTCATAAGTAATGTTTTGTGAAACAATTTGATTTTAATAGATTCACAAGTTTCATCGTTTACAACTCACTTGAAATGAGGGGGGAAGTACTTTCTTTCCTTGGGAGGAAAAATATGAGTTTACTCCCTGGTTTTAGGGAGAAAAGTGTGTACTTTCTATAGGAGTGGGAGGAAATATATAGTTTTTTCACGAGTAAAGCGACCAAATTCACTAGGAGTACTCATTCCAGGTGAAAATCCTAGACATACAAGATGCACATAGTATGGAAGGAAATATTATTATCTATAAGATAGTTCAAAATGAAGTGTCGAACTGAATATATTCATGTTTTGTTTATTCAAATGACTGCAGCTCATATTATGTAGGTAAGATTGCAATACATTTATATATGATTCGTATCTTGATACAATCTTCCAAAAAAAAAGCACCACCAGACATCCAAACTGATTTATGTTCAAGTAGAATTTTCCCTAACGACAATTTGAAGTAATAGTCCTAGAACTTTTTTCCCAGTGTATTTTCGAAATATACTCAATAGTTCATGATCCGGAAGCATCCTAGGACGGTCCTTCCGGTCACGTTGACCATCCACTTCCGCCTTTCAATTATTTTGATCAGCGTAGCGACCTTTCTTCCCTTTCGAGTAGTAAAACTTTTTTATTGTTTGTCGTCGCAAAAAAAACTTTTTCGTCCTGAAATCAATTAACCTTTGAGAGCCATACGTACACATCCGAGTTGTAATTTCATTTCGTTTTCAAAGACAATCTAATTTGACAGCAGGAACTTTTCGAGCCTATTTCCTTACTCGCAATCCTTTGATCTAACGAGACAATGACGATCGTAATTCGGATCACGATTTGGAGTCGGTAATTGTCGCGAGCAAGCATACGTGGGTCTCTGATTTTATTCGACGAGGTGCTGTTGGATTTGGGCAAAACAAAAATATCGCACAAGATTTATGAGGTTATGTTTATGTTATGAGGTTACTAAGAAGGGTGGGCAAATGAACATAATTTCCACGTGTGTGACCACACACGATATATCCCAACTAGCAAAACATATTTTATAAAGGCTGTAAGAACTGCTATACAGCATATCTTATAGAAACGTGAAAATCTTATAATGTGGCTATAAACCACTATACAATGTCTTTACAACCAAAAATGGCCCCAGTTTATACAATAGTTCAGTTCTTTTAGGACATCCTTCAATAAACACACAGCCGTTTTAGGATAATTATTATGATGCATTTACAAAACTATTTGGAAACTGCTATAAAACTATTGTATAGCGGTTTAAGAGTATTTAACGAACATTTATTGAACTCCTAAGGAAGTATTTTATAAGTATTTTATAATGCAGACAGAATCGCTAATACAATAATTTTGTTTTCTATAGTTGAAATTTGGAATAGAATTGTCACAAGAATATTTTATTAGGTATGTAAACGTTTGCGTTGTGTTACAACAGAGGTGTAAGATCCAATATCAGGCATTATTCTGGCGGTGGGTGATGGAGTTATTATTGTATCTGTTGGTCATATTGAAAATATTAAAAAAATATTGCTAATATGTATATATATATATATATATATATATATATATATTGATAAAAAATTAAAGCGCCTCAGTTCAGCATACATTTTATTGAAATTATTGAAAAGTGAAAAATAATGTTTTATTTGTTGAATTTTCAACTCAAAACAAAACATGTATTGTGGCTGTTTTAAATGCGGAAAAAATATTCATATTTCTTGAAAATTCCAGTTTTATTTCACCTTTTTACGTTTCTATATGATTTTTTCACAATGGCGGCCGTTTCTAAACAGCCGAACGTTTAACAAATATGGCGTATATGATAGAACACAAATTAGAAACCTCAATCAATGATTCTGTTTTCTTCTGAGCTGTATACGATATTAAAGTTTTATTAAGTTGTTTAATGCTACGCCATAAAATTGTTTTTGACAATCTAAGGAGTCAGGTGCGGTTTGATTCTTGTCCATTTTTGAATGTTGCCAGATTTAATTATACATATAAAATATTTTCCCATGTAATTTTGTTTTTTACAGAAAAAATAGGTAGATATTTATATAAAGGGTGACGTTTGGACCACGAGTAGAGTGAGTGGTTCAACATATTGTGTGCAAAAAATACACGTCGCTCTTTTGCATATAAAGTAAAGGTACACAAGATTTTTTGCAATAATTATTCAGTTATATATTAATTATTCAGTATGTGAAAAAAAGTTGTTTTCTTATTAAAATAATAAAAGGGCCTGTCGCATTATTGTGTTTGTTTATATGACGAAACTCCCTTTAGAACAAGTTTACTGTTAAAAGTCACAATGAACCCTTATGAAAATCGGTGTTAAATAGACGACTTTTCATAATTGAATGTAAAACATACATTGTAGGTGCATTTAAAACATCTTGAACTACAAGATGTATCATAATACAATAAATAGTCTACCTATTTATTGCTACTAATTTTATGTATGTTGGTATAACTAATAACTGCCCAAGCTAGCAACACTGTACGTTAGATTTCCGTGTTATCCTATAACGCGTTGTATTTCGAATAACTTCTGTATACACATTTTTTCCAAGCATGAACTAACCTCAAATTATTGGATTTGTTTATACCGGTATTCATATTCTGTAAAATATGTTCAAGATAGTAGAAACCGTGGAAAATAATAGAAAAGAGATGACGATTGTGCCTACAAACTAGGAAACGAATCGTACGTTATCCTTTCCCAGAAGATTTGCCTCCAAGTTGCAACGGTTACATGCCACTTCAACTAGAGGTTGATCACGCGATCTGCAAGTCTGAAGTATTCTATGGTATTTCTTTTCAACTGATCTTTTAAAATTACCACTTTTTTTGATTTTTTTCCACTCAGATATTGCCGAATTCATTTTGTAAACGAAACCTGCTATAAAACCTACGTAATTTTTCTATTACTATTGGGTTATGTTTATATGTTCGTAGGTATATGTAGATGATATCAATAGATTTTATAACGCAGAACTTGAGATAAATTTATTCCTGAGAACGACATTTTTTATTCTATAAGCTCTTCATAAGAGAGAATACTGTTGTAGTTTAAAGATGATTATAAAATACTTTTATATTTATTCTGTAAAGTTTTACTTCTGCGTAAAGCAACAATCTTATTACTTTTCTTAAGGAACTCTAATGCAACTATTTATACAGCTTCCTTTACAACCAACTTTTAACGTCGCTTTTATAACTAATACAATAGCTATGCAACCGTATTATAATCTGTATAACACTAGTTTAAAATTATTTTATAGCAATTTTATAGTACGTAATGCAACTGTTATAAAATTTGTATACTAACACTATTTCTTTGTCGTATGATAATGAGTTGTAAGAACATCTATACAACAGCATTACAGAAATCCCTCTATTTTATGATAAAATTGTTGTATTGAGACTCATTAAATAATAATTTTATTCTTTCAAGCGGCGCTATAGGATAATTATAAAATAATTTCGTTCTTTTAGAGGTCTATTTTGCTAGTTGGGATATCTCATCAGTCTACAGTTCACCCATATTATTAGTATATACCCATATATTAGTGTTTCGTAATTTAATGCTGATCCTAAAAAAAATGTTTCTCAGGAACATATCTCTGAAACTACTTTGGCATATTTTGAATTTTGGCAAGGTACGCATAAAAAGACATTCTTTCCATGATAACGATTTTCTCAATTTTCATCAGTGGCGTCATATATTTGACCTAACAGTTCACTGTATAGTTTGTTGAAATAATTATTGTTCGTTACCACAAAATGTTATCAGCATATTATCCATTCAACCCAACATATAACTAATCAGCAGATAAGGCGATATTGTAAAATCAATTCAAGATAATTAAGGCGCATCTAGTAGAAGTATCTAATGGATATAAATAAGGACAACTCTGAAGGTAGATTAAGTTTAATCTTTTCTCTTGAAGATGATCACTTGGAGATTGAAACACCTGATAGGTTCAAAGATAATGGTTTGATGTTCGGATAAAACGCCAGTATACAGGGTGTTCCTTAAAGACATGCTAATATTTGAGGGGGTGATTCTTTGACTTATTTTAAGGAAAAAACTTTCCATAAACGTATGTCCTAAAAGTCCTAACTTTTGAGATACAGGGTGATAAAGTTTTGAAAAAAAATCAGTTTTTTAATAATAACTGAGATAATATTGTAGACGTTTTTATAAAATTTGGTACATGTCTTCTATGCATCAAGGTGCACTTTATAATGCACAAACATTTTCATTTTCTCAACCAGTGGCGTCCGTACGGGTTTTGCATTGAATATTTTTGGAGAAAAAAATACTACGCCACTGCTTTCTCCTAAAAAAAAAATACTTTTGAGATCCTCATCTATTTTTGAGCAAAATTGATCTCTTGAGTTTTCTTTGTCCGCTGCATGGTTTTCGCTTAAAAAAATAAAAATCGTTTCATTTCAGGATCAATTCTTCAAAAATCTGATGCGGTGTGGAAATCAGATTTGTTCCAAAATGAATGAGAATCCAAAAAAATGTGTAATTCTTGTCAGATGCTCGGTTCTTGATTAAAATAATTACATTGAAATTGCTTCATATCGCAGTAGGTACCTAACATTTCGTTGACAATAAATTTACGACATTAATTCAGCTACCTATCTGTAATTAATAGCATTTTGTTCTTCAAATCACTATAAATATTGTGTTTTCACTAGTTATGAATACCATTTTGTGTTTGAAAAAGCTATAGGAATAGCGAAGCGCACAATTATTTAGTTGATTTTTAAATATGGTGAATTACACGAATGCAGAAATGGCGGCAATGCATTACGTATATGGCCTCGCTGATGGTAATGCAACAGAAGCCAGACGCATTTATCAGGAAAGATATCCTAATCGTGCCTTACCAGATAGCCGTACCTTTTCAAATATTCATCGCCGACTTAAGGAAACTGGTAGTTTCAAGAAAAGTACTTCGGAAGGTAGACCTCTAAGCGGCAGAACTCTTGAAATTGAGGAAGCCGTTCTGCAAGAAATCGAAGTACATCCTGAGACGAGTACGAGGAAGATCGCTAGAACTCTGAATATTTGTCATCAAATTGTTTGGTGTATTTTGGTTGATTTTTTGTTATACCCATACCATATTTTACGAGTACAGGCATTACTCCCTAGAGATTTTCCACAGCGTGTGAACTTCTGTCAGTAGTATCTTCAGAGTATTGCACTAAATCCGCAGTTTGAGTCACAAATTTTGTTCACAGACGAAGCAAATTTTTCTCGGAATGCTATTCAAAATTTCCATAACAATCATATGTGGGCAGAAGAAAACCCCCATACCATAACCGAAACCCATTTTCAATACCAATTTTTGGTTAATGTATAGGCAGGAATTATTGGTGATTATCTAATAGGCCCATTTTTTCTACCAGGACGCCTTGATGGTCGGTCTTATTTACACTTTCTCGAAGAAGAACTAAATGGGTTGCTTGAAGATGTACCAATTGCGTTAAGGAATCGAATATGGTACATGCACGATGGAGCCCCTGCTCATTTCAGTGTAATTGTCCGAAACCATTTAAATACAGTTTATCATAATCGTTGGATAGGTCGCGGAGGACCTCAGCAATGGCCAGCAAGATCCCCTGATCTCAACAGTTTAGATTTCTTTTTATGGGGGCACCTTAAAACTCTAGTGTATAAAACTCCCGTTAATACTTTAAGAGAGCGAATAGTTGCCTCGTGTGAAACTATTCGAAATACGCCGGGAATATTTCAACGTGTGCGTAATTCCATGCGTAGACGGGCGGAAGCATGCCTATTAAGTGAAGGTGGCCATTTCCAACAATTTTTATAATCAGTGTTAGTATTGTCAATAATTAATGAATTTGATCCGTTCATTTAAACTTACTTTTATAAAATAAAATAAAATTCATTTTTGTACAAGCTGAAATCCATATTTTTTTGATTCTCATTCACTTTGGAACAAATCTGATCCCTTTATTTGCTTTAAGTCGATGCACAATCATTTCCACACCACATCAGATTTTTGAGGAATTGATCCTGAAGTAAAACGATTTTTATTTTTTTAAGCGAAAACCATGTGGCGGACAAAGAAAACTCAAGAGATCAAATTTGCTCAAAAACAAATGAAGATTTCAAAAATATTTTTTTTTTTTGGAGAAAACAGTGGCGTAGTATTTTTTTCTCCAAAAATATTCAATGCAAAACCCGTACGGACGCCACTGGTTGAGAAAATGAAAATGTTTGTGCATTAAAAAATGCACCTTGATGCATAGAAGACATGTACCAAATTTTATAAAAACGTCTACAATATTATCTCAGTTATTGTTAAAAAACTGATTTTTTTTCAAAACTTTATCACCCTGTATCTCAAAAGTTAGGACTTTTAGGACATACGTTTATAGAAAGTTTTTTCCTTAAAATAAGTCAAAGAATCACCCCCTCAAATATTAGCATGTCTTTAAAGAACACCCTCTGTATTTGATACATTGATGATAAATGATAATCCTCAATATTATTCCGAAGCAATTTGCCAGTTGAATATATTAAAACAGCGGAGTATAGGTTATAGACTTTACCTTAAATCAAACACAGATTTCCTGACGTTATCTCAAAACTAAATGGATTTTTACAGTGCGAAATGAACCTGTAACACGCTACTGAAGTTTTTTCGTTCAACAATGCTGACAGTACCTGACAAGTTCTTAAGAACTGGACAGTGGATATCGCGAAAAAAACCTATTTAGAATTAATGCGCTTTAGCGATAATTCTAACGGTCGTAACTTCTCTTGGGGTATTTCTGAAAATAACCAGACCTGGAGTAATGGAAGTCGGTCAATACATTCTCGTGTGAAGAAAACTAGTAGTTCATGAGCACATGAATTGCAAGCCCGAGAACTCGTTAACAAAAGAATGGCGCAGTATCGTAGGAGAAATACAATTACTGACGAAAATTGGTGAACATAGTTTCAATTAAAACCGCCATACAATTGCAGTATTACTGCCGGTTAGGTGCTTTGGGAGTTGTTTCGGACCATTATTTACAGTGGCGGACTGCAGTCTCAAACGTAACGTATTGCGTATACTTTACCAATAACTCGGAAAATTTTGATTAAAGAAAGGATCCAACTATTTGGTTTAATCCAGTACGATTGGGTTTTGAGACGAGGATCAATTGTAGCATCACCAAACTTGGTACACTAGTAGTTGGAACCCTGATGAAGACGAAAAAAAATTGTTTACCAAAATTCCAGGGGTGGAACATTATTTTTTTTTTTTTTTCGTTTAAAAATAAATGAATAGATTTTTTTTGTGAACTTAGAAAGTATATGTTTTATCGGAAAAACAATTTAACAAGGTGAAAAAAAATTCAATTTTCCACAAAAATTATTCTCAGTAATTTCTAATGAAATGTGCCCGTTTACGCAGAAAACGTGTTTGAACTCTTATCCACCGCTGAAAATATTTGGTTGATAATAGCTCTGCTGAAAATGAAAAGTTCATATCGGTTCTAAAGACTCCCACTTTCTCATGCAAATATAATATGCGAGTATTTGAGTACCTAAAATGTGTTTTGTCGCACTTCACGGAGATGTTTGCGGATGATCGGAAAATCATGAATAATTTGGTAAATATGGATTCATTATATCCCATACCCTCTTTGGACTATATGCAACAATTTTAAAGTATTGTGACAGGTCCAACTTATACATGCCAACTTTGTTTTACTCCTGTCTCATATTCAACTTACACATAAAATCGGCATTCTCTCCAGTAATGCTGAAAATAATCGCTTATTCATATCCTGCGTATATGTTTAATAACACTGTTGTGAAGTGCAAACCTCAAGCTTGAAATCACATACTTTATTTTTTATGTAGGGTGTATGAGCGATTATTTTCAACATTTACTGAAGGAACTGTCGGGATTATGGGTGAGTTGAAAACTGAGGCAGGAGTAACACCCAGTGTTTTCTTTGGAATGTATAAGTGAGACTTGTCTCACTAGTCTAAAATCGTTGCATATGTTCCAAAGAGGGTACTGATTTCTGCTTCAGTATAATTATTTCATATCAAGTGAAATATCTATGATTTTCGGATCCTCCGTAAATATCGTAGAAGGATTATGTGAAGTGGGACAAAACACATTTTAGGTACTCAGATACTCACTGTTACATTTGCATGAGGAAGTATAGAAGTCTTCAGAAACGATATACATTTTTTCATCTCCTTCTACTATAATTTTTAGCAAAGTTATGACAAACCTAATTTTCGGCCCTGCCTGAACTTGCAGTGGCGAGTTAGCGCGAGCCTGAACTACGTTTTCTGAGAAAACGTGCGTATTCCATAAGGTATTACTAAAAATTATTCTTGTGCTGAATTGAATTATCTCTCAACCTATCGAGATCGTTTTTTCATGGTGTGGGGTCTTTCAATTTCGAATTTGAATCTAAAATATAGTCTTGATGTTTCTGGAAGTGATTTTTGATTTATTTCATTCTTGAATAAGTTTATCATATTCGATGATGAATTTGTGATGTTGGGAATTGAAAAGTAAGTGATCATTTATGCCTTCATTATCAAGTCTTCTGTCAGAATTTGTTCTGAAAATAATTCTTTTCAAAAGTTTTTCCATTAAAATATTTCTAAGGATTTTAAAATTTTTGTTTTTCAGAGAAGAATGAACTAATCTTTCGGTTCCTGTTGTCATACAAAGAATTGAATGTATTTTTCTTTGGATGGAAGTAGTGGTAATTGATATATCTCTCAGAGTTGCTTGTTTGATATTTCATAAAAAAAATGGAAATAAATTTAATTCTTTGCATGAAAACAAGAATCAAAAGATTAGTTCATCCTTCTCTGAAAAAAATGATGATTTTTTTTTCTGAAGCCCGACTGACAACCTTAGAAAAATCCGTTTTATCAAAGTATTATTGAGTTGCTGATACTGCTTATTCTAAAACTTTTTCAATCGTTGTTCTGGTTGGCTCTTGATACATCTAAGCTTTCCATTTCTTTCGTGACACTGTTTCAAAGGTTAATATCAATTACTACGAGATTATGGCTGATGAAAAAAATACGAAACTCAGATAATTAGATACCGACAGAGAACGTACTGTTGAAACTACCCAGGGATAAATAGTGAAATTACTTCGATTTCTTATTGAGGTACCTAATTGAAATTTGCCAACAACGACAACAAAAATCTTCTGAATTTCACTCAAAATTCTAATGAACGGAAAAGTCACATTGAGTGCCTCCCTGATCTCTCTTGCTACATATAGTAAAGCTGGCTTGATTCGCAAAATAATTGGGTGCTTGACTCACTCGTGAAAACGTAAATACATTTGACATTTCAATTTATTTCATTTCCAACTTTATACAAAAATTATTTTCAGGGGTAATATAATAAGTGGTATGATTATTACCGATAATTTTTTGGAATATGAATGAATTGCAATCCCAAAGCTGAAAATACAACGAGTCCGCAGGACGAGTTGTATTTTCTTGCATTGGGATTGCCAATGAATTGATATTCCAAAAAATTATAGGTTTTTAATCATACCACGAATTATATTTAGGACGACAATATATCGATTTGAAATAAAGAAAAATCGTGTCACCTGGTAATTGATGCTTTACTTCTAGCCGAATTCAACGGAATACTCTTTTCCACGGCCTCATCTATGATACCAATGGACATTTGTCCCCAACGATCGCTCATATTGATAAATAAAGATAACTAGTCAAAACACATAAATTTGACGTTTATAATTTAAATCATTATTTTCACTTGACAGATAATAAAACAAAAACTAAGCAGGTTTATCACCGTGAAAATACAGCGACAAGCTATATTTTCACTGTAGTTCCGATTCTATTGGCTGAATTTCAAAATTTGAAATCCACTGATTGGTTGTTTAGCAAGGAAATATATTGTCAGATAATTATTTACGGATCATCTACCTCATCTAAATGCTTCGATTCCGATTTCGGTAGCTCGGATATTTATTTTTTCCAGGAGACTTCAAAATACCTGGAAAACGATTCTCTTGAGAATATTAAAATATTCACCGTGCATCTTGTGGCACTAAGTATACTACTAGTTCACCGGAAGAGTTACTATTGTAATAAAAGCAAGCTGGATAACAATAAATTCATTTTTATTTTCCAAAGGGGAATCAATTCTGGCCACAATTAGTTTTCACTTAATTGTATAAGTAATCTCAGTGCTTTGGGTATGCAAAAATTTAATCGTGAGAATATATTGGATGGCCAAAAAGCATAGGCGCCGACGCGATAAAACCTGAAAGGGTCATAGTCTAAACTACTTTTCAAAAATGAATTACTGTCTGTGAGTCAATGAGGCTGTAATTCTGTAAATCTGTCTGCATGTAACGTACACATTCCCAAGCATACAGTATCGGAAAGTTTTCTTGGGTATGGTGGTTTCATGAGAGCGTAAAGAATAGCTTGCTATATGTTGAGAGAGAATTACAATATTTCCTCTACTCGCTCAAGGAAGGATTATCGACGTGAGCTGTGTTCCGTGTGTCGCATTGCCCCGTGGTCCGTTAATGCGTGGGGTAACAGGAGAGGCGCACAGTGGTCTCGACGCCAAACTTGTCTTGTACCAAACTCTGCAGAAGGGTCTTGCTAATCCGACAGCCATATATTTTTCAATAGTTATCGATATTCTAATGACAATAATCCATGATTTGCGTTAACAACTGTAATCAGGTAGGTTTGGTTATTTCTTGTTGTGCTGTGTTTAGGAAATTACCTCCGCCTTGAAATATTCTTGTTTCGTACAACCCTCGGTACCACCAATTAAAAAAATTGTGTTCAATTTCCATGCTCTGAAATGTCTACGTAAGGTTCGTTCGACCTGGTTCGAAACTACTAATTAATTAGACCTCGCAAAATGTATTTATTCAATGTCCACGTACTCGAATGTCTACTTAAGGTTAGTTTGTTCTGGTTCGATCATACTAAATAATCTCTCCTTGGAAAATGTTTGTATTCCATTTCCTCTCACTTAAATGTTTAGTAAGGTTAGTTCGTTCTGGTTCGATTATACTGAATAATTACTTTTCGCAATAGATATGTATTCACCCAAGTGATAATTTAAAGTAATTTGGCTTCATCCTAGTTTTATGAAGGTTAGGAATATCGAATTTAATTTATGATGGTCATACATTCTTCTTAATACGCTCCCAGAGCAAATAGATTCATGAGTCGGTTTCAAACCACTTCTGGAGGCTATAAGATTAAACCATTTAGCATTTAAGTATATTTGATTTTATGAAGGTTTTACAATGGCTGTATACACATACACGATGGGGTTTTATTGAGGTTTTGCGATGTACTCTCGAGAACCGCTATAAGATCAAAGCATAAAACTATCTGGTGACAAAACTTTCATGCGACCATTAAAATATTCAGATCATCTTTTGCATGGCCATCATAAAACCGTACCAAATTGATGAAATGTCAAAAGTCAGAATTATCTCGTTGTTATTCACCATATATACAGGGTGTCCCAGAATAAAGGGGACGAACTCCGAGGGTAGAATCCTCACTTCATTTTAAGGCTGAAAGTTCCAATAAACATATACCCTAAAATGAGTAGTAACCGAGTTACAGGGTGTTGAAAGTGAAACAAAAAAATAGGTTTCTCCATAACGGCTTAACTTTCCTTAATGAAATTTGGTAATTCACTTAACAGCAATAAGTTTCATATTTCAAGGCAAATCATATGTTTGTAACTCTAAACAGGTGCGTACGGCAGGTGGGTACCCCTACTCGCCCCTCCCCAACTTTCACGCCACTGGATTAATATCGATTTCGTATTATTTTTCTTAATCCCCAATATTTCCTATACTAAACAGAATTACGTTTCGTTTCACAAATATCAACGGTTTTCGAGATATTTGAAGTTGAATAAGTGCGTGCGTATCAAAATCTTTACTATTTTTGAAAGGAATGTGAAGGTAACTATTTATAACATTATAACCAACATATTTCATACCTTGCAATGAGTATACTTTAAAATATTTCGAAAATTGTTGGCATGTACGAGGGATTTTGTTCACAAAAATTTCCCGATATTTAAAACTTACATAGTACATAGTAGATAGAGTATCCGTATCACATACGCACCCACTTATTCAACTTCCAATATCTCGAAAACCGTTGATATTTGCGAAACGAAACATATTCATTTTTTGTATAGAAAATATTGGGGATTAAGAAAAAGAATACGAAATCGATATTAATCCAGTGGCGTGAAAGTTGGGGACGGGCGAGTGATGATTTGCCTTGAAATATAAAACTGAATGCTGTCAAGTGAAATACCAAATTTCATTAAGAAAAGTTAAGCCGTTATGGAGTTATTCCGGAAAATATATTTTTTTGGGTCACTTTCAACACCCTGTAGCTCGGTTAATACTCATTTTAGGGTATATGTTTATTGGAACTTTCAGCCTTAAAATGAAGTGAAGATTTTACTTTTGGAGTTTTTTCCCTTTATTCTGGGTCACCCTGTATATGTACCAGAATTTCATTACTAATTCAACAAATTGACATAAAAAATTACTAAAGTCAAAACAATGTCCAAAATCATAGTAACTTGAACGAACATTTTATCACTTGGGCACAGGTAGGTATATAATTTTGTCTCAAATACTGAGGAGTCGCTTTAAATCTGAGTGACATACACTGCTCGCAAGGAGGTGTTACCATGTGAAGTGAGACAGATCCAAGTTTTCAGAACTAAAAATTTTTCAGTGAAAATCTGCATTGGTATTAAAATTAGTGTCTTGGTTCCGAATTCGTTGAAATTTTAATCCTTTATTGTCCCCTAATATCATTTTTGACAAAACTGGTTGATTCCCTCGCCTTTGGCGAGCAGTTTATATCACTCAGATCCACCCCTGACAAGATTTAGACTTATCACTGGTACATCTATCGATACTTAAATTCACAGAGTTCCACTCCAATAATTACAGGAGATACGGGGGTGTTTTCATGAAAAGTGAGAAAAACTGTATACCTACTTCAAAACTACGGGACTTTACAAAAAATGTGTGTATAAAAAATTTGTTTGTTTTTAGAAAATGAGTGAAAGGAGCTTTGAAAAATATAAACCATTTTGGCGGCCATTTTCAAATATGGCGACCAAACTACCATGATTCGGACCATATGACCAATTTTTTCTATACTCCTATTTATAGGTGTTCTACAAAGCTCAGCAACAAAACTGAGGGCACATATAACTGAACACGCGACATGGGGTAGCACCTAGACTATTTTTTTGAGTCGATGAGCACTTTTGCTTATTTTGTTTATTTTCACATGTTTCTTTTCATTCTTTCAGGTAGCCCTTTGTTGTGAATAATGATTGTAATGGTATACATGAATTATATTTCTTTATTCAACACATGACAGTTATGACTGTCATTATTAATATCATTTTAGAGAGGTAAACTATCAAATAACACACTAGTGAGTTATAATCCATAAGTCACTAGTGAGTTATGGATTATAACACTCGGCCTGACGGCCTCGTGGTATAAATCTTTCTCGCGTGACTTATTTTCAACATAACACACTAGTACCATAAATAACTATTATTTCAATTGATGCCCCTTTTTACCTATTTAAAGCACGCCACAGCGTGTGCAAATCAAACTTTCAAAAACGCGCGTTTTTTTAAATTACCATATACATCAACAACTCGAGAACAGTGAAGTCTGAATGACAATGTTATGATTATTGATCTGACAGGAGTACCTTGTAACGTCGAATGAAATATTACAAACAATTGCAAAAATTGTATTCAAACATTGACGAAAGGTATACTGATGTCACATCACGAATTCAATTATTTTACATTATAAGTTCTTATTTCCATCACTTGTGATAATGAAACCAGTATTTATGACTTAAAAGTGTACCAATTTGAAAAAAATAACGTAAAGTATTCGTGGATAACTGATCTTTCAAACACTTGCCGTATTACGAGTACTCCGGCTGTGCCGTTGTGCTCGAAATTTCGCGCGTGTTTTAAAGACCTTTTTATCCACTTATACTTTAATATTATTGATATTGTATGGATTAGCATAAGTTTTACATGGTTTAGTGGAAGAACAAAATCTGTTCATGAACAGACTTTTGAACTCTGCCTTCTACATCTCCTTCAACTATATCAATATGCATGGTTATTGTCAATGAATTTGATACTATTATTATTAGTCGATGTTGATATTAATAATAGATTTTTATTATACATCGTATTGTTACATATTAAACAGCAAAAATTATTCAATTTTTTGCTTCCATTCTCTGAAAACTAGGAGAGAGACAGTTTCTTTTTTGAAGCTGTCTCGAAAAATATTTTTAACACTAGTTTTTCTTCACCACCGACCATGGAGAAAAGAAATCCCGAAAGCATGGAGACTCAAGGACAATATGCGGATCCTTTGTATATCGAGCATACCGTTCCAGAGCTGCACTCCCAAGAATATGATAATAACAAATGTGTACTTCCATTAGGGTACCAGTTAACGTATCATCAAGCAACGTATAAATCTAGATTAAAATTTTACAGCTTTCAGACCATAAAGGGGGAATTGTCATTAAGCAAAGATTTATGAATCATATACTTCAAGACCAGAATAACTACCAATTACGTTTTCTGGAATAAAAACTTCGTTTTAGGTTGCTTTCTTGTCAGATAATTTCAATGAAACATAATGCACCAACGAGAATTCAGCTCGGTTTTCAGGAAATCGGGAGAAATTCGCAGAAAGTAGGTACGTGCTCTCTTGCTTCATGAAAAGGAATTGCGATCAAGAGTTGATTGCATCGGAAATGATGTTGAAGCCTTTCAAATATTGAAAGGACCGAGTCAATTGGGATAGAGTAGTGCAAACATATTGTGGCTTGGGAATTACAGGAATGCGAGTTGTAGCTGCGATTTGTTGGAAAATCCATCAAATATTGAGAAAAAAGGAAACTGTGGTCCAATATAGGGAATACAACAACAACATAGAGTTAAATTCAAAATTTGTTATTACGAATCTCCCAGGTTTTCGGAGAAAACCCCTAAGAAGCAGATAGTTTACATCTTTCTCCATAGATGCAAAAAAAACATATTCAAGAATATATCGTTTTATTCCTAACAACGATTTATTAAACATAATTTTACAATATTATTTGTTACAAAATAGAACGAATTCATTGAATAATGTCCACCAGTAAATATTCTTGGTCGAAACAATATTAACAATTTATATCAAATCTTTGTAATTTTGCTGCAAACATATCAATTTTTTTTATGATAATTGATATACCTTATATATATTCACAACAAATAGGTACATTCTGGAAGTGTTGTGTTCACGGTACACAAGTAAACAGCAGGTTCTCGGAAGAAATACTCTATTTATACAGTGCTAGTCTAAAGTCCGTTCCTCCCTACTAATTTTTGAACCACCTGGTAATCGCAACGAAATTTGAAAGGCTCACATAGGAGATAAAAACCTACTTTTTTTATGAGAAAATTCCAGCTAAAAGTTTCAAATCAAAATGGCAGCTGAGCGCCATCTTCAATAATTTTTTTTAAATAGAACACCCGGTATATCATTGCATGATCGGTTAGGGACGATCATAAGAGATCCAACAACACCAAGTTTGATGCTATTATCTCCAACGACTATTTAGATATCGGCTATTATTTTCTACTTAAAACGCATGAGTGTGAGAGAGAATTTATTGACCCGCCAGAAAAAGTTTTGAAACTTTCAGCTGAAATTTTCTCATGAAAAAGTAGGTTGTTATCTCTTATTTGAGCCTTTCAAATTTTGTTGCGATATACCAGGTGGTTTAAAAATTAGTAGGTGGGAACGGACTTTAGACTAGTACTGTACATACGTACAACACAAGTATCAAATTACTCTGATTAAAATAGAATTTTCTATTTGACAACTGTCAAGTACTGCTTGTAATTGTTCCTACCAAATGTTATACATTTTATCCTGTTCAGGATGTAACACTTCTTTCCCCACTTCCGTAAAACTGTCCATGACTGTGGATGAAATGTAGATCATCTGAATCAGCCTGCTGCGAATTTGTATCGAATCTGTATGTCTGTGTTTTCAGGCGATACGATACCGGACCCAGTGATGAGTCCACAATGGCTGGATACCATTTATCTCCGAGGCCATAATTCCTAGCGAATACAGGGCTGACTTCTTGATATACTTCAGTTACAGAGTTAGCATCCATCTCTACCTCTTGCTTAATTGACATTTCTTGTAGGAAATCTGGATGTACCATATCTAACATAGTAGGCAGTTGTCTTGACATCAATATTTCTGCTGGACTTTGACATGTCGTTGAGTTTGGAGTGATATGTTGTTGCAATAAAAATCTTACAAGCTTTGTTTTCATGTCGCCAATCGATAACTTTTTCAGTGATTCCTTTGTAGTCTGTACCATGCGTTCTACCTGGCCGTTGGAAGCATGATGATAGGGTGCTACTCTTGCATGTCTGATCAGGTTCTTTTGTAAGAATTCCTGGAACTCTTGTGAAATAAATGATGTTGCATTGTCAGATAAAATCACTTGCGGTATCCCATGGGTTGAGAATAGTTCTCTTAGTACTCCAATTGCTGCATATGATGCACTATGCGAACTTCTAACCATTTGGAGAAAGCGTCAATGACCAAAAAAAAGATGTGACCTAGAAATGAACCCGCGTGATCTACATGGAGTCTCACCCATGGTGCTCTTGCATATTCTCAGGAATGGAGAGGGGCTTTAGGAGGCATTGATCTGTTTTGTTGGCACGTTTGACTTCCCAACCATAATTTCGATCTCGGTGTCTATACCTGGCCACCAAACTTGTGACCTTTCCAATGCTTTCATCTTGAATATCCCAGGATGTGCAGTATGAAGAAAATGGACTTTCTTCATTAGTTTTCTACCTCCTGACGGAATAACCACTTGGTTTCCCCATAATAAACAGTTTCTGTACGCTGAGAGTTGCATTTTTTTTGCCAAAAACATTTCTCTTCGGTTGTCAAGTGTCTTGTTTCTCCTGGCCAACCTCTGATAATCCACTGCATAATTTTGGAGAGAACTGGATCTTTCGACGTTTCTGCAGCTACTTGTTCGGCCGTGAAGTGTTTTTCAGGCACTGTTTCCAATATACAAACTTCTAGAACAGGACGAGCTTCAGTTTCATTACATTCAAGCGGTAGTCGACTCAGCGCGTCAGCATGTGGAATGGCACTTCCAGGAACATAAACAAGCTTACAATTATAACTATTCCTTATGAGTTTCCAGCGAAGCATTCTTGGAGAAATAACTTATGGAACTGGTTCATTTTCTCTCAGTATACCCAAAAGTGGTTTGTGATCGGTGCGTATTTCTGCAAATCTGCCGTAAATATAGTCATGAAATTTCTTCAAAGCAGTGATGATAGCAAGAGATTCTCTGTCCAGTTGAGCGAAGTTTCTCTCAGTTTTCGACATTGTACGACTGTGAAATGCTATTGGTTTCTCTTCACCATTCAGTTCTATGTGACTCATCACAACACCAACACCATAAGGACTGGCGTCACAGCTGAGAATGAGCGGTTTCTCCTCGTGATAGTGCGCCAGTGCCATATCAGATAAAAAAAGTTGTATCAGTTGTGAGATAGAGTTTTATTGCTCCTTCGCCCATTCCCATGGTATATTTTGATGAAGCAATCGGTGGAGAGGCTCCGCCAATGTTGCTTTGCCTTTCAAAAACAGATGGTGAAAATACTTGTAATTCTTGTTTGCAGGTCGGCGCAGGAGCTTCATTTATGGCTCGTACATTGTCCTTTGTTGGCTGAATTCCTTCAGACGTAATCCAAAATCCAAAAAAATTTATTTCTCTGACAAAGAGAGACCATCATGGCGGAAGCGTTCTAAAACTTCATGCAGTCGCTAGTCGCTGCTTCAACTCCTTCGACGATTTTCCGACCACTAGTACATATCGAAATATGGTAAAACTCCAGGGATTCCTTATAGGCGCGGGTATCCATGAAACGCTGGAACATCTGGGGTGCCACAGATACTTCAAATTGTAGGCGATTCACCTCGTATGCCCCCTTGTGCTTTATTATGGTCTGAGCATCAGCACTGGCTCTATCAATTGACAGTTGTTGATATGCCTGTTTCAGATCTAAACGTGCAAAAAATGTTCCACCACCAAGTGTGGCTAATATTTGTTGAAAAGCTGGAATTGGATATACATCTTTGAGCAGTGCTTTATGGATAGTAATCTGGTAGTCACCGCATACACGTAAACTCTTATCAGGTTTCACCACCGAAACGATTGGAGTGGTCCATCCTGGATAAATCACAGGTTCAAGAATATAACAGGAAGGTAACACATATTTCAATATAACATAAACCAAATATTTCAGAATGAGCCAGTATAATTCACTGAGCCTCATGTTCATTATCATCCTGAAAATTCCACAGTTAATGATAGATATTCATTATACAAGGGAAAAAAGTATTAGATTTTTGCTTGAGGTTGTGTTGTCTCCCGACGAGTGAAAAAGTAAGGGTTGTATCTTCCCTAGCTTGAGAACTTCTGAGAGTTATTCATAAGGGGTCAGTCGGTTGATGGAAATAACAATATTAACAACAACAACAAAAAAAACAGTGTATTTTGTCTTCTTTGGGTTTTGTTCATTCAGTGCTTCTAATTGCTTTGGTTATTAAGGAACTTCTTAATGTATCTTCCTCTCCTTTGTTTCTGATTTTGTTTACTTTTCGTAGTATTCTTTCAGTTGTTCAGTTACTCATTATTATTCCTAAATAGTTTTTTCACTTATTGTACTATCCCTTTAATTGTCCTGTTGATTTTTTTCTTCTTCAATAATTTTTTCTTCCTCAATGTCTCGTAATGTTTCTCTTCTCTGAAGCTCCTAGTCTGATAAAAAGTTTTTGAATCGCCTCAAACGTTTTTTTCAATCTTCACACCAAACTCTCGCTATGGCCATGAAAAACAAGTTTAAACATGTGGCACGCAAAATTTCAATGAATAGTTTTCCATCCCTTGATTAACGCCCTGCTTCAATTCGACAGCTATGAGCTATAAACGGCCTATCATGCCAGTGGCACAAAAAATTCTTACGTGATACCAGCATTTTTCCCAATTTCTTTGACAAATTCCACCACATTCGCCAAATTCCATCACACTCTCCGATCATATCCGTTTTTACCAAAGCATCATCAATTCTCCTGGTGTGAGCATATAATATACAAAGGCTTTCAACGGCAGACCTGAGCACTAAAAACTTCAATTATGAATTCTCATTACATTCTCGAAGGGCTTATATGATTCTAGAATGCGTTGCCGGGAAAATCCGGGGATTTGTTGAATGTTTTAA
The DNA here is from genome assembly GCA_958298965.1 of Chrysolina haemoptera. NCBI lineage: Eukaryota > Metazoa > Arthropoda > Insecta > Coleoptera > Chrysomelidae > Chrysolina > Chrysolina haemoptera. The sequence continues at coordinate 6,269,876 of OY282590.1, read as the reverse complement.
TATTACGTGTAATTTGAACATCGCAGTCGCTCCTGAAAGGTTGTTTGAGAGGCTGCGAAACGACCCATTGAAGTGGTTATGATAACAAGTCGGGGTGTTCAAGTCTATAGTGTTTTCAGAGAGGGAAAGAAGAGCATTACAGAGTGGGGTAAGAAAAATTCGGCATATGGTATATGTGTGATGATAGTTTTGATTTTTGTTAGACAATATGAATGGGACATTCATAAAATCTGTGGTGGAATCATCTGCAGCTGAAAGAAAAATTTTAGTCGCTATTTAAAAATGTGATTTTTTTGTTTTATCTCATTTATATATATTATAGAAAACAACGTATTTCCAGGGTAAAGCCACGCTGGACATTGAACTACATCTGATAGATACTGGGAAAAGACTCTAACTGAAAAGAAATAATCTGAAAGTGAAAATTTGCATATTTATTCAGATAGTTGATTTATTTAATTATCTCTGGTATTCATTGAATATTGTTAAAATTGTGTTAAAATTGTTAAAATTGTGTTAAAATTGTGTTTTTCGTTAACCAGCTGTCATCCCCTTACGAACGGCAGCCCTCAAAAGTCCAAACTTGTGCGAGCCAAGGATTAACGAGGTCTTACCTTTTAATGTTCGATTCCTAGCACTTCCTCGGGCCATCAGATAAAAATCTGACGTCGCTAAGGATTCGAACCTAGCCGACCAGCAGTCAATGGTTTTGAACGCTTCAGTCTCAACCACTGAGCTACTTGACGACTTGAAAGATTCCTTCTGAAAAAAAAAATATAAAAGTGGATATTTGCATTTTCATTAGGATGGTTGATTTTTTTTTTATCTCTGTATTAGTTTTCATTGAAAATAAATTAAATAATTCAGATAGAGAGAATGTTATTGAAAAAATATTACTCACAGAAATCGTTAATTTCATTGATACCACAACATATTTTATTAATATTCTATTCATATTTACAAACAAAAATCAAAATACAATGCCATGACGGGTTTATGTCAAAGAATAACTTTCTGAGTGTTACCGCAGAAGAAATATTTCCATCATTTCCATCCTTGATGTGAATAATTGCTTCTGAAGAGTCTGCTTTCCAGTTCTGTCAATTTCCCTGATGAGTTTGGCAAAGCGAAATAAATTTTCGTCGACCAAAATATTTGGGGATTGAATGCGAGGGAAGCGAGCCTTGCTTCAATGAAATGAATGATTTCTGTGAGTAATATTTTCTAATAACATTCTCCTTATCTAATTTATTTAATGATTTTCTCAATGAAAACTAGAGAGAATTAAAAAAATCAGTTATCTGAATGAAAATGCGAATTTTCACTTTCAGATTTTTTCTTTTCAGTTAGATACTTTTCCCAATATATATCAGATGTAGTTCAATGTCCAGCGTGGCTTTAGCCGGGAAAGTAGTTGTTTTCTGTTAGATATTACAAAAAAAACCACATTTTTCAATGTTCATGGAGAATGTTCCCCTTTTCATTTGTGATGATAGTCTTTCTATCCGGATGAAACTTAAAATTGACAAATATGCCACGAATAACCTCAAAAGTGAAGAACGCGGGAAATACAAATTCTACGTCTTTCTGGTGTCACAAAGACTTATAATTATCTAGGGGTGGAACATCATTGCCCTCAAGAAATTACTACAGTTTAAGTTTCTCCGCGCAATAATTTTTTTGTTGTTGAAATTGTTATATCTGTTAACCGGCTGCACCCTCATCAACAACCCCCCAGAAGTCTTTGAGATAATACAATAAACGTATTAATCGAAGTGTTTTAATATACAATAAAAATACGCTAGGAAGATATAAAACTCTATATTGTAATGACTCTGAAATACCGTACACATCAGGTTTCAAATAAATTTTTATCACAAACTCGGCCACTGATAGTGACTGCCAATTGTTCTATTCGTATATGATATGCAGCACCTAAATTGTCACGACTTATGAAATGACAATGAAATGAAATGGCAATAGCAATAATGCAAGTAGGTACTTATCACAAAAATTTATTTACGAGATAGCGCTATATGACATCATCAAAATAGCGTTTTTCAGGAAAGACGCCTATAATAAAGAAAACACAAAATTTGATCAAAATCATTAAAGCCGTTTCCGATAAGAATTGCATGTTTAAAGATTGGGTCATGAGAATCAAAAAGAATGTTTTTCGATAATTCAACAGTCTGAGTAACTATAACATTTCATCAAATCGTGATATGACCTTTTCCATCCCAGACAGTTGAATCAACTCAAGCTGCCCCAACGACTAGATCGGGCTGATAGTAACAGTCTTGTTTTATGTCATGTTTTTCGGACCGTCACCTACACTGGGGGTTTTATTGTGATTGTGTCGTCATTTCGTGACGACAATTTATCCCTTCGAATGGACTCCGGCCCCAGAGGGCAAAGGTCTAATAACTGATTTTATAGGGTCAGCATCATCCTACCCAAATTGAATCCGGGAAATTGATCCGGCCGTTATGTCCGGCTTCGTACCTGGACAATTAGTTTTGTAAACCTTCATCGAGTTGGGGTGATTGCAATAGTCTGTTACTGAGACTTTGCTGAATTGTCTTGGAGGATACCGATAGAGAAAACGGAGATTATTGGAAGTCTCAACAAGTTTTCCTCAAAATATTCCGTTCATTTGTTCGACGAGCTAGACAGTTAGGCGATTACAGAAAGTAACATCTCAGCTCGTCGGAGAGATTTGGAAATGTGAAGTAAACTTGTTTATTACTATTGTAATATAGCGTATCTTTGTGATCATTAATTAAATCTCTGAGAATGGAAATAATTACTAAATTCCATTATTATCTTCAGAATCATCATCAAATGCATTTTCATCAGGCCTGAAATTCAATATTTTATTCAAATGTACATTATCGCTATAACTGAGTGAATAAAATTCATAATACAGTGATGATTAGCAATACCTTAACTAAATAAAAAATTTGATCCAAATCGTTGAAGCCCTCTTTGTGATGGCCCTGGAGTGCCACGGCAAATAATAATAGCCATCCTCTACCCGCACAGGCTATGCCTTTGGGTACACTCTACGAGTGTTTATGAGGGAGTATTATTATTATTATTGGGTCCAAATGTTTCAATGAACATTTCCATGCAACTAGCAATTGCGGAGACATCCTTGTAGGAACTCTGCACGAAAATTAATCAGATGTAATTCAACGTTCGTCGTGGTATTAGCCAGGAGAGTCGTTGTTTTCTGATGGATTTTCGACCCGATTTCTCCTATTGTATAGGATAATGGCAATCAACGTCGTCCTGGTAGGGCAAGACATCTTGTTTCTCTCTTTATTATTTTTATCAGTAAAATCGTGTTTGATATTGAAGCTTTTAAATTTTACTTCTTGAACTGCTCGACAAGAGCTCTATGTAACGAAAAGACTGTATTATTTTAAAGTTGCCCCAGCCAACACGGATACCAGTAGCAACGACTCGTACTAAAGGAATTTTGAGTTTTTTCCTTAATTTTTTCATATACGTTTGAATTTGTTCTCAAATATTATGAATTCCATTAGTACAATGTTTGAATACATTTTTCCTATTTTCGTATATTTTAATCACAAGAGGAATCTCCTTTATGGAAAGAATCAATTCATCTTACTGATAGGGAGAGATCATCCTTTTGAATTTTTGTGAAAAATTTATTTATTTTTTAATGATTTCACTGTCGATATAGTTCAGTCAGTAAACTATTCCAGGTTGTATTCCGCCACATTGCATTCAAAAATAAGCAGGTCTGTGCAAATCATACCAGATAATTCGAAAGTGGAATCAAGTATCATGACCCTCCCCTATGGTAACGTTTGCCCAAAGACGTATCTGCCAGAGATGTTCCTGTAAAACCGTATCAAACTTTGCAGGTTGTAAATTTTTAAGTGTCAAGTTTGCGGGTAGGTTCTCATGATGAGCATAACTATTTTTGTTTTTGGTATAAGCAAGAAAGTTGATCTGGTAACTTTTGCCAAACTTTATTAAGGAAAAGGCATTATATTCAGACCCAGTTCTCAGCAATATTTCCATCATGTCAACAGATGTACAAGCAATATTGTAACAAAACTTTCCCCGAATCGTAGAATTCTAGGAGAGATTTCGCATTGGAAAAGTTTCTATTAATATCTTTTATCACAAAAATATGAAAAGTATGTTCATTATCAAACATTCCACAAGGAAAGTGATCATCGAGATATGCAAATACAAGTTCCCAGTCGAGAAAATTTCCATGACATACTCGAAAAATTCAGTATAACTCCTAAAGACATATCTACCAGAAATGGTCGTGTAAAATCTTTTCAAACTTTGCTGGTTGTAAATTTTCAACATTTCATTCTAAAACTACGTCTTTTTTCACGCATATGTTTCGAAAGATTCCACCCTTTCCAGAAGAGCATGATTATTTTTGTTTTTGGTATAAGCAAGAAAGCTGATCTGGCAACTTCTGCCGAACTTTATTGAGGAAAAGGCATTATAATCAGACCCAGTTCTCATCAATATTTCCATCGTGTCAACAGATGTACAAGCAATATTGTAACCAAACTTTTCCCGAATCGTAGCATTGTACGAAAGATTTCGCATTGGAAAAGTTTTTATTAATATCTTCTATCACAAAAACATGAAAAGTATGTCCATTATCAAACATCCCACAAGGAAAGTGATCATAGAGATATGCAAATACAAGTTCCAAGTCGAGAAAACTTCCAGAACATACTCGAAAAATTCAATATCACTCCTAAAGACGTATCTGCCAGAAACGTTCCTGTAAAACCTTATTAAACTTTGCCGGTTGTAAATTTTAAATGTTTCATTACTTTCTTACAAAAAGTACGAAACTTCCAGAGGCAATATTTCACGAAACATTCTAAAAATATTTCTTTCTTTCATGCAGGTGTGTCAAAAGATTCCACCCTTTCAAGAAGTTTCCTTCAAGAATATACATTCCAACAGATGGCGGAGTTTATGAGGGAAATAGAATGAGAAGTTTGGTGAAACGAACTGAAAACTGAAGTCAATCGTATTCGTAGTCAAAGAATGTATCTAGAGCCCTGAGACTTTTGCAATTCGAGATGTACTATGAGTCGATAAATTGTATGCCGCCCGAAGTTATTTCATGATAGTTTGGGATACTTGTGCTCCGAATCAATAATTATCAATAATGAATAATAAATAAGCTTCATTCACGTTAACTAATGGAATACAGACTGAGTCAGGATAAGAACGACAAACTCCGACTACAGATTCCTCATCTCATTTCGGAATGAAAAGTTCCCATTATGGTATGTCCTAAACTTCATCCACTTTGAGATACAGGGTGTCAAAAGTACGAAAAAAAATTAGAATTGAATCGAATCTGACCACAATCACAAATCTCATCCAGCATCTTGCCATTTTGAATTTATGAATATTGAAAAAAACATCATAATCTCTGACCCCAAAAATCCTTTCATCATACCAATTTTGAATTGAATCGGACCATAATCACAAATCTCGTCAGCCATCATAGAGCCGCCATTTTCTTTTTTTCTATTACAAAAATGTCATATTGCATTGTCACCGGAATTAATTACATAGACGCATACATACATACAAGTGAAGCTAATATAAGCGTGTTAATAACAAGAGTTTTATCATCAACTTGAGGTATTAGTTTGACCATACAAGATGGAACATACTGTATAATTGACCATGTGTAATGTCACCAATGAACAATACTTTTAATATTATCTTATATTGTGAAAATTATTCAGGGTAACGTTTTTTGTTGTTTAAAAACAGAGATAACATGAGAATTTTCAACGCCCTCTACCGTCAAAACTAGCCTATAGAAAAAGTTTTGCCAATTGGACTTTTTGTTTGGAATGACTTGGACTACAACATATCAAAAATTCAGCCTATTCGACAGGGGGCCAATTTCCCTATAAAAGTGTGCGGTGTCCTTTTCATTAATATTCTGGTGTTACGATCTTTCATTCTCAACAAGTAAAAGCTAAAGATCTGTATGACATATTAACTGTTTCTTTTTCTTTTTTCTTCTTTCTCGTATGCAAGCCTTGTTCGTTTGAACATAACTTTTTGAACGCTAACGTTATAACTGCTACATTCCCTCGAACTGAATTTTCTTAGTGGATTGATATTTATTTAAGTTTTTCAACACGATCTTGTTTTTTTTTTTCTTCATATACTATTTTATAAGATTGGCATTTGTTATCCCAAATTTCTTGCTATAAGAATGTATTTTTCTTTGAAAGTAATAAAGATTATTATTATTATTATACTCGACCTGAAAGTCATGATATTCCACGTGCCTGAAAAAGGAGGTTTCTGAGATAATTGAGAAGAACTGAAGATATGTCCTGAGTAGGAAAGTAATTTCATTTGTGCAATAATCGCATAATGCTAATTTCTTACAAAATTTCAGAATATTTGTCAACCACCAAACATTTTTCTTTACTTCACCGAGCGAAAATGGAACATAGAATCTAGTCGAGCACTGGGGAAGAATATCATAACATGGTACACGGACAGGTCCAAAATTCCCAAGGGAACTGTAGCAAGAGTCTTTGGGCCTCGCACCAAATACTCCGAACCCATGGGCCAGTTCCCCAGCTTTTCAAGCGAAAACTCCATAGAAAGATGCATTCAGTTCAACCTCAACAGGAAATACCGGGACAAGGAAATTGTGATCCTCTCTGATAGCCAAGCAGCCATAAAAGCGTTGAGCTCTTCTAACATCAACTCGAAGATGGTTTGGGAATGCCTAGACAAACTTAATGATCTAGGCAGGAAAAACAAGGTGACCCTCCTCTGGATGCCGTGGCAGGTCGGAGTGGAGAGCAATGAACAAGCAGACACCCTGACACGGAAAGGCGCAGCAACGCCACTGATCGGGCCAGAACCATTCTACGGACTCGGAAAATCTTACTTCCGATAATGAGAGCAACATGCTGGCAAGACTTCCAGGGCTGAGGCAAGCCAAAGATCTCCTCGGCAATTTCAACCGAGCAAGATCGATGACACTGATTAACCTCAGCAAAACTAGTCTAGAGACAATCATGGGATTCTTAAAGGGGAATTGACGACTCAAAAAACACCTGAGGAAGCTAGGCTCAGAGGAGGACAGCACCTGCAGATTCTGTGGGGAACATCCAGAAACACCCCACCATATATTGATGGAGTGTTACGCTGTACATCGTAAAAGACTAAATATACTGCGATCACACCAGCTGACTGTGGGAGAACTTCCAAAAGTACACCCCCTCAAAATCCTAAAATTCCTGAAGGAATTGAGACTTGAAGGGCCACTGTAAACAAGAACACCTTGTGATAGTAGAAGAAGATGGGGTACAATAGATTGCAGCGCATCAGTCACCATCCATACTTACCAATACCAATACCAAACATTTCTTGATGTTGGAAAATTCGGAAACATAGTACGAGTCAGAATGAGTCCATAAACTCCATTTTTTCACTCATCATAATTTGATCAAATCGATGTCGTGGAATCAGTGAGTTAGGTCTTCTTCTGACTCACCCGTACTATGTTTCCGATTCTTCCAACATTGAAAAATGTTCAGGAGGTTGACAAATATTCAGATATGTTGTAAGAAATTGGTGTTATGGGATTATTGTACAGAGAAAATTCTGTTGGGACTCGAGACATATCTTCAGTTTTTCTCAATTATCGCAGAAACTTCTAGCTTTAGGAACATGGAATGTGATGACTTTAAGGTTGAGAAATTCTGTTGGGACTCAAGACATATCTTCAGTCTTTCTCAATTATCGCAGAAACCCTCCAGTTTTAGGAACATGGAATGTAATGACTTTAAGGTTTAGAATTGATGAGCCTAACTGATGTCCATTCACTTGTCCAAAGAAAATATAACACATAGCAACGTAACCACGGCACTGGTTCACGAAAATTGAAAACGTCCCACCTGCGACCAGAGCTGTCCCAAAGCACAGTGCTTAGTGCTCGTGAAAGCACTTAACGCACTTTTGTGCTCCTAAGCATTGTGCTCCCGAGCACTATCCTAATTCAGTGCTTAGTGCTTAGTACTCCAAAGCATTTAACGAAAAGGCTTAGTGCTTAGTAATCCCGAAAAGTGCTCGCGAGCACTCCAGTGCTCCGGAGCAGTTTTCCTTATCTCGCTTTATTTTTGAGAAAATACACACGACAGATTCTGCAGCTGCACGGCACCATTCTGGGAGTACCTCCGTCGTTCATGGGCTCAGCATAGACTATAATTTTCATCGAACCCCTTAAAAAAATCTATAGGTGTTAAGTCAGGACAGCGCGCGTACAATAATTTGGCATAATCTAAACGAGATTACCCTCTGGGGCACACTTATAATCTTATTCTATGTACCATAAGCCTTTCAGCGTCGCCAAGTTTTAACAAAATCAGCCAAAATATTTTTGAGTGAAAAATAAATGTATTTCTTGTTGTTTGTGACCTCACTGGGTAATGTATCTTGGTTTTGGTTGGGAAAAGGTCAAAATAACTAAAACCACTATGATTCTTTCTAAACTTTGATGAAACGAAAGAACACTCTTGTCTTATTTCCACTAGATTTTTATTGTTACGACCGGTTTCGGGTTTTATCCCATTATCAAGTATACAAACTAACTAATACAATTGAACTCTAAGCCTAGTTATATAGGGAGTTTGCAGGTAGGCTGGATGGAGAGGTAATTAAGAGAACAAGGCTGAAACAATATAAACTTAAACCCTGGAGGTGATGGAAATTACCTGGGTTGTCAAATTTATAAATTCAACATATTTATTCTACATATTTGCTCCTCTCAATTTGATATAAATGAAGGTTTATTTCTTCAGACAAATACTCGTAGGTGTTGGATTCTCAAATTATTAGGATAAGATCGGGAATAAATAACAGACTTTTTCCAATAACTTTCACAACTTGTATCTCAAAACCGAAGCAAGTTGGGATACATCATATGTCCTATGCATGTGTCACATAGTACAACAATGAATCTTAATATTCCTGAGAAAAGCCTAACTTGTGTTCCAAAATTCTCAATGGTATTAAAATTTATACATAATTCTTTTTATAATAAACTCAAGACAAACAACGAGAACTATGTGATTTTCTGCAAGGAAGTTTCACGGAATCCGCATATCCCGAAGAGAATCTCAGATGACTTGGGAAAGTTCTGAAGTTAGTTCCAGAACTAATTATTCGAGCATGCTATCCCATGTTATAAAATCAACGTTTTCGTCTTAGTATGGATCTTCGTCGTGTTTGGTGAAAATACATACTGAGGCGTAATCTAATAGAATTTTTGAATATGTTATACTTGTCTTTCTTGGACTTATGAGATGCTTTGGTCACTTCTTTGTCCCATATACTACCTGGCGCTTTCCTCTTTTCATTTCATTACACATATTGGGATTTTAACATTGATATCCTTTCCAGGTTGCCTACCTAGAGACTTCTTGAAAATTTCTCAAATATCTTCGGTCATTTCCGAATTTGATGCTGCTCATCCCAATTCTATGACTGTTTTATATACAGTGTGGCTCATTTAAAAAAACACCCTTATAAAACACACATTTTTATTAGGTAGACATTCGAAAAGTCTACTAGTAAACTAAATTTCATTATTAGGACCAACTATTCTTATTTTTCAAGATCAAAAATCTAAAAAATTAGCGATTTTTCAGCGAAGTTCAGAAATGTTGGCAAAATTCTGACTACATCATTCAGGATTCAGGATGTCTCGAAAGATATTTGGTCAGAATTTCATCAAAATTTATCTATTAACAAAATAATTATAATATAATAAATTAAAATTTAGAGGTTAAAAGAATCTGTTATAGTTCCCAATGAACTCAAGTAAGAAATAGGAGTAAGTGGGTAGAAAATTAATCAGAAAACAACCACTTTCCTAGCTAATACCAAGAGGAACATTGAATTACAACCAAAGAATTTCCGTGCATGACGTGTTGGATCACTCTAATTATGAGAATTTATAAGGATCTACGTGAAAAGTCTGTAACCTACAAGTACGTAACCCTGGCACATACACTTTTCGGAAGGTTCTATGAGGATTCATAAGTAGATGTAATTTATAAGCATACCCAAATAAATGTCACGAATTTGTATCAGGCAGTGGTTGTTATAAGATTCGACGAGGTATTCCACTTTCGATCACAACGTATTCAATTTTATTGGGTATCTTGTGGGAACAGTGGGTTCAGGATGTGATGGTTTGGATCAGGAATTCCTTATCTGAATTTATTCGATTCCTATAAGTTTTCGTACAATTTGAAATCACTGAGAATTCACAAGTATCGATAAGAAAAGAATGATACAAAGTATAACAGTTTGTTTTAGGCAGTGGTGGTGTAAAGAGCCTATACACGATTCGATGAGGTATTCCAATTTCAATCACAATAATGATTTGACTGAGGATAGAACATACAATTTATAATCTTATTCGGTATCGTATAAAAAATTGAGTTCAGGATTTGATGATCCGATCTGTATTTGGAACTCCGCATCCAATCTTATGGGAATCCTATGAGGTTTCAACAGATCCAACATCAAGAACACTACGAAACCAATTGGAATATTCTAAACTTAATATTCCTAGAAATATTACCAAAATATTGTAAAAAATAACTTTTTTTTTCTTTGGTATTAAGCCAGAATATATCAAAAATGTATTCGCTGATAAACCGTTTTCGTTTCTTTTAAAATGTGCTGCATTATTCTTTTACAGTCGTGAGCACAGTCGTGAGCAAAAAGCTCTAAATGTATGAATTGAATGTATCTCCACCGAAGTACTCGTACCTCTACTCAGAAAATGGAGCTGCCTATATAGACCACATTTTATAGCGCGGGATCAGAATGGGCAAATAGCCAGCCATAGTAGGATGCGAGTTGTGAAAATACGATCTGCACAGATCTACTGTACCTCCTTTTCGTTTCTGTGGGAAATGAGTGTGTAATTTACATATTTTTCTATTCGCCTTGCTGATAAAAAATACAAAATATGTAAATTTACACATAAGTTGAAAAAGAATTTATTATTTTCGTATGTGCATTTGTGCATATGATTGGATTTATTATCTTCATATGAAACGTGCCAGGAACAATCGCAATATATCATTTTTTTTTATGACTGCTATAAAATCTCATATGTTTTCATTCATTTTCAAACTGGATGACCTCATAGAAACATGTTAGATTCATCCCAGGAATGTCTGAAAACACATTCAAATATCATAGATTTACGTTAGGAAATGCCATTAAAAATTTAAGGAATATGAATAACTATTCTTGACATGATTTTTTGGATTTATAACCTTCCACAATCTGAAAATGAAAAAATTTTAATCCAAAAAAATCTTATTTGCGCTTCCACTATCCAACTTGGATCTCATAAATTCTCCTATTTTTTTTTATCAGTCTCTATGAGACATTATTGGCAGGGAACGTTCGTGTTCAAAATACGCTCATTTTGTATCTTGTTATATAAATAGCTATTTGCGTCTGAATTTGTTTTAACAACACACTTTTTTTGGCAATCCTATGACGTTTTTACGAACCCTATAGCTGCTTCTATCTCAAAAACGACTAATAATTAGAAAATCATCTAAACTCACACCTTTTTTCAACGACCTATTCCACTGTAACATAATAATATATCACCCAAATAACCAAGAGCCAATTTTCCATGTGTTGTCTCAGAGAAAAAGATTTTCTTTCTTAATATACCGTTGCCGTAATTTACCAAATCGAGCAAAACTCAGAGGCAATTAGACAACAAATTCAGCTTTCTTTATCCAATAATTAAACATACCGTTGCTTTATTCGAATTCTCTGCAATGTTTTCTACACACCGTGGGATGTTCCACCTACCAAATCCACCCTAATATTTCCTAAACGAACGTTTATCACCCTCTTCCCAATTGGTCATCCCGAATACTGCCGGATTGTGAAGCAATCAAGAGCAGACAACTGAATCCCGTCGTAAAAACCACGGAAGGATGTCTGTTATTTATTACAGCCCTCATTTTTATATCTAATGTTATTAATCCACACGTCGATGAAACCTTGTGAGATATTAATTTTTCCTCTTCAAGCTTCGGACCGAGGTTTTATTAATGAAAACGGCTAAAAATAAATGTCTATTACGACTCTCTAGTTATCTTGGCAACATATTTCTGTTATCGATTCATTCCATGTGACTGGTTCTGATGTATTTCAAGGGGGAAAAGGAATTGGTGCATGGTGTAGAAGAAAGTGACAAGAATTGAAATCGTGAGTGAACGTGTTCAATGCCGTTATTAGTACAATCATGAACGAACTGACACTTATAGTGAAAAAATATTCTTATTCCTTATAATTCTGTAACAAAACGGATTTTTAGAATCTATTGAAAACATTTATAGACAAATAAGGCATGTAGTTAACATCTGGAAGCCGTAAAATCTAATCTGTTTCTGGGAACGACCACCCTCAAATATTCAAAATTGAGAAATAATCTCACATGCAGTCCTCGAGTGCCCATAAAAATTATACGAGGGGATTTAATAATTTGAATGGAATATTTTGTATTGAAACTCAATTTCTTCATGCATTCGAGGACATATTTCCATTAATGAAATTGATCTAAGACATGCATAACTGAGAGTTACTGAAAGATCCATTACATATAATAAGTAGATTGTAGAAAATAAGAATAATTTTGTTAGATTTAGTGAGTTTTTTTTTTTCATAACGTGGTGTATTCATGTTATGTTTTTTTTCTCGTAAGCGTTGGAATATCTGAGTTGTAAAATAGTAATGCATAAACGTAATTGAATACTTATTTTAAAGAAATTTCATAAGGATGTAACTATTGCACAACCCTCCTACGAGACCACCCAGCTGGTCTGGAAGAATTTGTAGACCCGAGATTATGCGCTATTGTTTTTTTGAAGGTTCGCTCGGCCTTATAAAACCCGATTAATTTTATTGGGTTCTTATATATTTTCAAGTTTGTTGTGATGAAACTCTATTTCGTTAAATTAGCGTTTTATTATAATTCATCGAAATTGACGTATTTGAATGAACTAAATCTATTCAGTTATTCCCATCAAATTCTCTGAAACTTTTGATAATGTTTATCATGAATCATTATTAATGAATAAGGTACAAAAATCGCCCGTGCGAATACGGCCTAAGTTTTGTATTCCGATATCTGGAAGGATCTCTTAACCCGTTGGTTCAGAGTACTTTTTGCTCTGCTTGTATAGCTGAATTCGAAAGCACTGCAACCAAGAATGCTTTTTGCACTGAATTCAAAGTATTTGTCTACATTGTTGAATATACAGTGTGACCCATTTAAGATGGAAGCACCCTTATAAAACATAAATTTTTCAACCGATTGAAATGATTCCTTTTTTTTTTCGTTAGGTAGGCATTCAAAAAGTCTACTAGGTACCAACTTTAATGAATGAATCCCAATTTCCAGCGCCAACTAATCTCATTTTTCGAGGTCGAAAATCTAAAAAAATTATTAGCGAATTTTTCAGAAAAAATATGTCTACACCACTGGATTTGTGAAGATTTCAAATAGCCTATATGTAAGTTACGTTAAAATGCGCCAATCAATGAAAAAGTTATATCAAACCAACCAATTAAATTTCAGAAATTTTATTAAAATTTGGAATACACCACTGTATTCAGGAGGTTTCGATATGTCACTGGTCGAAATGTCATCAAAATCTGTTCATATATGTACATATAAAAAAATCATAAGATAATTAAATTTGAAAATTATGTTAATGGAAATTCAGGAAGACGTAATTTTATCCCATAATTTTAAATTTTTTTAATTATCAATAGATTTCGGCGAATTTATGGTCAGTGATATTTCGTGACTCCCTGAATCCAGTGGTGTAGTCAAGGTTTTGATAAAAGTTGAAGTGGTGGGTTGATTAAACGGCATATTTCTCAAATTTCATTCCCTAATAACTTTTTTATTAATTGACGTATTGACGTGTAGTCAGAATGTTTCCTAAAAAATCGCTAGTAATTTTTTTAGATTTTTTACCTTGAAAAATAAGATTATTTGACCCTGGAATTTGGTGTCCCAGTGGACTTTTTGAATGTCTACCTAACGGAAAAATATCATTCCAATCGGTTGAAAAATGTGAGTTTTATAAGGGTGCTTCCATCTCAAATGGGTCACACTGTATTCCGAAGTCAATGAAAATTAAAACACAGACCAGAATATTTTACACCGGAAACACACTTCTGTTCTCATACATACGTTGATGCAAAGCAATGCAAATGAGGTAGAGGAGCATCGAAAATTAAAGCAACCCTGAGAAAAAAGTTAAACTTCTCGCGTATAAGTACATATTTTCCTGCTATGAATTTTCATGGACTTTTTACCAGTTTTAACTACATATTCCTCACGTTTAATTATTCTGTGTAAGTGCCTGCGGAGTGATTGTTATAAAATGATTTGAGTTCAGTCATAAAGCTTATTTTCAGATTTATGAAGTTTTTCAGATTTATAAAGTTTTTCATATCCCACGATTTGATGGTGAGTTGGATGAAAGTTGAAATTATCTTTTTATTACGTCTACATTCCATTCCATTTTTTTAACCAAATGAAATAGGTTTTTTTCAGAGAAATTTGATCAAATGTTCGAAATAAGTGCGGCTCAAACTAATTACGATCTCGGGCGATCCTGAATTTGATGAGATGGCTAGTTAGAAATAGCCCCAGGTTTCAGTTGTTCTTTCAGGTGCCCAAAAATCAATCAGGTACCCCATTATCAAACAACCGGTACACCAATATTGCTCTGCCAACTCAAAGAAGCTACTAGAGAAGGCATGTACTATTGAATCGTTCATTACAATAATCGATTCTTGTAGATACTGAGCTTGCAATGAAACTACAATGATTTCCCACTAGGAAGAAATATGGAGATTTACTCTTCGAACTCCGCAGGCTCTTCCCAGATCATTTTGTAAAAATGGTTGTTCTGATAATAGGTGTCCTTGGCGGTGTGATGCCTTCACTACTTTCTAACCTAAAAATAATACCGGCATGTCGCAAGACAGCAGAAATCTTGCGTCTGCTCAGAGCACATGTTTCTCGAACCTGATAGCTGCTTATCCCATAGTTTGGGGAGTGGTTTTCAGGGTGATGATCAACCCAGATCTCTTTTTAAGGCAACAGTCCGTGCAGCCGATGAATATGGTCTCGTTTTCGACTTTGAACGGGTTAACACAAACTCTGTCACAGAGATGGAAGCCGTTCAGCAAAAAGCTCACATGAAAGCTGCGGAGACTGAGGTACTTCTGCAGCTGCAAAAAGATAAGCCAATACATAGGGTCAGGGCACATGATTCTCGGACCCAGTTGTCACTCACCCCACGGACGTAAATGACACCAGTGCGCCCTTCGGATGTAACGGGACTCCGGAGACAGGGCCTGATTGGAAACAATACTGAAGGATAAAAATACAAATTCTAAGAATCTTAAGTGTAGGTTTATAGAGACACTTCACAAAATTTGTCATATCTCTTCTTGAAACCGTTAATGCTGGGAGCACTCACAACTTCTTCAGGTAGAGAGTTCCAACCGTAAAATACTCTGATGGGTAGGAAGTGTTGGCGTCCACTTGTGTAGAAGTTTTCACGTTTAAGTTTGAGACTGTGTCCGCGGAGACAGGTGTCGTTGTTGATATAGAATAGGTTCGCCATGTTCACGATGGAGGAGTGATGGGGTATGCGATAGGTTTATATGAGATCTCCTCTTCGACGTCGTTGGGCGGTCCTCCTTGTCTTCGAACATTGTGGTTGTGGATCTCTCCCGATCAATGCAATGTATTTTTGTAGAAAGGGGTTCCAGTTTGAGACACTGTATTCTAGCAGCGGGCGATTGGGCAGCATTTCCTTATCAGATAGAGTTGTTGGTTGGCCTTATTAGTAATTGACGTGATGTGTTCGGACCAGTTCAGCTTACTGTTGATAACGATACCAAGATCCACTTGCTTGATTGCTGATGCCACCGGAACTTTTGACGTGGAATAGATGTGTTTCGGGTTCTTATTACCAAGATGATGGACAGCACATTTACCTTCATTTAACGGGATTGACCAATCCTGACTCCATTTTTCTTATTGCCTCTAGGTCACTTTAAAAAATGGCATGATCCGTTCTGGCGTTGTTAAATGTATTGCTGTCGTTCGCGTATATGGCATGGGGGGATTTCATCACTATTGGTAGATCGGCTGTATAGGCTATGAATGAAAAAAAGCCAAGTACGGAACTTTGCGGGTCGCCGGATAGGACGTCATGCCAGTTGGAGAAAGAGGAGCCAACTTCGACCTTGTACTTCCTTCCTGATAAGAATGCTTCAATCCATTTCAGTAAAGTTCCACGGATCCCAATGGGTTCGAGTTTGTATAGTAGTTTGTTTTTGGATACTTTATCGAATGCCCTCGATGAGTCTAAGTAGACTGGATTCTGATTGTTCAGTAGTTGGGTCCAGTTGTTCCAGATGTTCAGTGCCTTTAGCATGTTCGTTGTTGTTCGTTGTTGTTCCAGTTGTTCCAGATGTTCAGTTACTGTAGCATGTTCGTTGTGGTTGATCTCCCAGGTAGAAATCCATGCTGAGAGGAGGGATAATGTTGTGGAAAGGATGCGGAGGAGGAGTTTGACAATAATTTTCTCCAGGATTTCCACACACATATCACCAGACTAATGGGCCTGTAGTTTCCAAGTTCTGTTTCATCCCCCTTTTTGAAGATTGGCCCTTAACCATTTAGGTGGGAGCTGTGACTGGAGAAAGGATGTTTGCATTATTATGGTGAGCAGAAAGTCCGTCCAAACCAGGAGAAGAGATTTTACAACTGTTCGAGAACATCCTCTTCCGTTATGTCTATCAAAGAAATGGATTGCATATTGTAGATTGAGTGGCAGACTTCAGGGGGTGTCATAGTGGTAATTGGTGTAAAGGATTTTTGAAAGTTACCAGATAAGATTTCCGCTGCTTCAGCTTCGCTTTCACAGAGAGCTCCTTGGGTGGTGTTTTATTTACACTGTTTTCATAAATTCAGGAGATATATATATTTTTTTTTTTTCAAAAAAGTGTCAAATCATTTGTTGAGAACTCACATTCATCCATCCATATTTGAATTTTAATAGATGTAATTCCCATGTATTTGATATAAATAAAATTAAATTGATTTTATAGTTTCCGAGAGCCCGATGAGTAGCCCTCATCTCTAAAATAAATCAATCTCTAAATAAATCAATTATACAGCCGGGCTCCCAATTACATTAATATACTGTTCTGTTAATGACGTGTTCCTAGAGAGATAATATCAAACATAGAGATCACGACCAGTGGATTTGCCCAACAAAAACGTGTAACACGGTGTACAGCGCCATGTAAATTACATTCTGAATAGGAAAATTTGTAATAGAATCAGGCAAATATGTGGTATAATTATTTTGATTCATGTTGGCGCGTTGAAATCCTTGATGAGAAAATATGTTTTCGTAATGCGTGTTATCCAAATAATTGGTAATTCTACATCGTTGTAATGATTTCAATGTTGGATTAATGTATGGGTCTTTTAATGAATTGTTGAATTTTGAATAGAGGGCAACTTATCCGCACGAAGTTTCACGTGTGGAAAATTATCGTGAATACGCCAGAGCTGAATATCTTGATTTAAAATGAATGCAGTTACGTTTTCAACCCAAATGAACCCACATCTATTATAATTTTCTTGAATTTCCATAGTGACAATCAATTACTCAGTTAATCAAAAAAAGTCAGAAGTTGAAAATTGAATAGTCGAAAAATATTGATTATAGTTTACTTCTCAAGTTAAAGAACGTGTTTAGCCAATGCTGGCTGTGCTGTACCCAAGTTCCCTAATTATTTGATTCAGACGAAGATAATTTGATTGAAACGGTTCAAAGCAGTAAATATTTAAAAAGTTAGACCATATAGTTGTTCAACTCACACTTTAAACATTTTTTGAATAAACGAAATCATACCTTTTCTTTTTAGTTTTTGTTGCACTACCTCACTATATCCACAGGGAAAAAAGGGAAAATGGCACAATATGGCGGGAATTGAACTGACACCGCCATCTGTTAGCCTAACCCTGATATTTTAGTCTAAACAGAAGTCCACGACAATAACGTAGCGTAGTCAGCCAATATGTTCGTTTGAAAATAACAAACACCGGGGAAAAACGAGGAATGTCCACATCGAGAATGCGAAGAAATTCTATGTTTATCCCCAAAACAATAGGTAAAAAAGAAAGCAGCGAAGTTACATCTATATTACATCACTTTATTGAAAATTATCTCGACCAAAATTTGAAATGTTTGGAGGTATTTTGTGATTCATGCGGAGATCAAAATAAAAATTATAATTTGATCAAGTACAAGCACTATATTGTTCATCTCAGAAAAAGGCTAGAGTCATTCAAAATGACTTTTCCAATCAAGGGAAATTCCTACATGGAATGTGACAGAAATATGTCTCTTTTGAATTAAAAACACTTTACCGACCTCCCAAAAAAAAACACTTGGTCGAAGAAATTGCGAACTCCAGAAGTAAGCCAACTCCATTTTAGGAAATGCAATCTCGCGAGATTGGTGCTCAGGCGAGATATCGCGAGTTTATGAATAAAAATACCGTGAGATCTCGCCAATTTAGAGATCTTGCGAGATTGGCAGTTTTGTGTGTTTATTCTTGCAAATAATTACAATATTTGAATAAATTATGAAAAAAATAATAAGAATTATAGGTATTATGAAATAACCATTCATTTTTACGAAATTTTTCAATAAACTTTTATGTATTTAACATTGTTTGACCTATTTATCTATCATTTTTTTAATAAACTTTTACGTAGCAACCTTTGACGTATCTAATCGAATGAAATGGAGAAATCAAGATATGAATTGAACAAAAAGTCTTCTCTTCTGAATTCTAATATTAAACAAAATTCTTCGAATAAGACGTTTTCACGTACGAGTGCAATCTCGATAAACTCGCGAGATCTCTCCCAACTCCCATCTCGCGAGAACGAGATTGCATTTCCTACTCCTTTTCACAAAGAAGATCTCGAACAGTGCCAAGAACTTATGAGAAACTGGGAGACACTTTTCGAAAAAAATGGCATAAAAAATGCCTTTTTCCATCACGTCTTCTGAGAGAGATAGGGACTAGTATAATTCATCCTCGAGTCATTTCACATGAATTCTCATTCAATGGGACGTGGGAGCAGAGTCCAATACTCCCCCCAAAACAGAAAAGGGTCGAGCCTGTACTACGCACAAATGTGAACATTTATTTTCTGACTGGAAATACGAAGGTAAGAGACAACACGTTGACAATGTTTTTTATCATTATTTCAGATCTCATTCCAATATTCAACGAGAAATTCAAAGATTTGCAAGATCTGAAGAAGTTCCATTCAGATGAAGCCCAGATTCACTATAACAGCTTACAGTACATGCGTGCAAAATTGGCTGAGGTAGGCAAGGATGAATAAATGTACCAGAGCAGATAATTGCGAGTGGACAATCCTCGTTTTTGACAAGGAAGTCTGATTCATTTTTGGACATTCCTCATTGAGTTTATTTTTGGTTATTGATGATTTTTTTTTTTCATTTGAATACAATTTTTATTTGTAGTTATTCAGCTATGTTACTCATTATATCTCATTGAATGAATCCAGGTAGTTTGATTTCGGTTTTGTTCAATGTCCAAAGAATAAGGAGGTTTCAAACTTTAAAATGACTAATTTCCTGTGACATTCCCCCTTTTTCTCCTATGGCCTTGAATGTAGTACTTTTCAAAACTCTGAGCTATATCTAGCATAAGAATTCGATAGATTTGCTCTAGCAACTTTTGGAACCGATACATCCACCAATTTTTTGAATAGATTTTATATTCGATAATTTAGTAGATGAACTGGTATAAAAAAATGATATACCTGATAAAATGACTTTTAAAGATAACAGTAACATAGGGTTTTGAAAAGTAACTAGATCCAGTGTATTTTCATGATATTATTTGTGTAGCTGTTCTACTAACTCGCAACCTTTTTGCCCCGCTACCATGTGATTAGCCATAGTATTGACAGGTCTCAAAGAATGAAACTTACAAAGCTGCTAGTGGAAAATAGTATATCCATTATATGCCATGGGACTGAAGTGTCCTTTTCAATCTCCCAAAATGAAGTCGCTCAAGGGGTTAGGTCACTTTAGTCCCACGGTATAAACACTGTGTTTTACACTTCCATGAGAATTATCACTGGCATTATACATTTTAATTTAAAAACATGCTGTACTTATTGAAATTCAATTCAAGTACTTCGGTCTTGTCAGATCGGTGGTACCTTCAACTTTAAGCTTTTGAAAAATTTTACACAAATATTGAGCTTTCAGTAAGTTCAAGGTTTTGTGAAAACTTAGCCTCTGCAAAAACAGTCAAAATCGAACACTTCTGCAAGACTCGAATTTTGAATATTAAATTACAAATCAAACAGCGCATCTTGAAATATATATCATTACAAAATGAGAATTTCAATTCTAATAGGCATCAACTTCACGTGTAGGTATATATATATATCTATCTACAGTATCGGAAACTTTTCATCTGGGGTATAGATAGAAATCAATTAATCAAGATGGCGGCCCAAGATTGTGGACGAGTTCTATGATTATGGTCAGATTCTATTCATAATTGGTATGTGAGGGTTTTTTGGGTCCAAGATCTGTGAAACTGGGCTAGTTCCAAATGCACGGACAAGTTTTGTGGTTATGGCCACATGTCATTCTCGTCGAAAATCATGATTTTTTTCAACTTGATTTTGCACATTTGCAAGAATCATGAATAATCATCGAAAAGCATTTCGTTCACCGATTACCTCGAAATAATGTACACGTAAGACTCAAAGTAATTAACATTAACCGAAAATATACATCTACAAGATACACATATGTAAAAACTGTTAAAGTTATCCCTCATATTTTCAACTTATACGTTGTTTATTATAGATTGATTGAATGATTGTTATCATTATAATCCATTGAAATGTGAAATGTTGATAATGATGACCATAATTTCCTGTCCTATGAAACATGCTATATACATTCAATATTCGCTATTGCAGTGAAATGGGTTATTATTGAGAACACATTAACATATTCCATACTTCTGCATGAATTATTCCACAACCGTCATTTGCAAATATTATTAATGCATAGATACAGAATTTGTGTTCAGAATAATCGGCTTCCATCGTGAGAAAAAGCTTTCAGCTTTTACTGCATTGCCTACAGAATTTCGACAACTGGCAAATGTCCAGAACTTGACTGCAAAATTGATCGTTTTAATTATAGTAAGTAAAAATAATGTTATCGGCTGATTAAAAAATTGGTTGGTCACATTGTACTCTTTCATTTGTAGCATATTCATTATTGCTTCCATTTTAATATAATGTAACAAGTTATATATAGAAGGTTAACTTTTAAAATAACGTTGAATTACGTCTATTAATAAACTTATAGGAGAATACAGTTCCATCAAATTCCATCAAAGGACGAAATTTTCAAATTATATTCCCTTATGATTTTTTATTGAAAAACATATTTCGACAAATTCCTGAACAGTGATATTTTGAGACTTTCTGAATACAGTGGCATAGTCAGAATTTTGTTGAAAGTTCTTTGATTCAAATGGTGGGTTGATTTCAACAATTAATCTTTCATAATTTTTTTATCGATGAACGCATTTGAACGTTATTTTGAAATGATTCATTTAAAAATGTCATCCACTGGTGTATTAAATTTGTTTTTAACGTTCATCATTTTTTCATAATTTTTTAGCTGGATAAATAAAAATAGTTGACTATGAAAAGAAAGACCAAAGTTTGGTGTCCATTTGTACATTTCATATGTCTAACTGATAAAGAAAAACATTTCAATTGATTGAAAAATTTATGTTTTATAAGGGTTACACTGTATATTTTGCCAGTTTCAAATATGAAGAACTATTTAATATGCAAGTATGAAATTTTTTAAATTATCAGAGGTGAAACAGAATAAAAATACTTCTTCACTGAAAAGTTTTTGAAATTTCTCCTGATGTCCTGATGCCCAACGTTTCATTATCTAGCAAAGCAATTATTTTTTTCAAATACGGCCTCGTTTTGTAAAAACAGATTTCCAAATCACGTTTCATCCTTGATTCAACGATGTATCACGTATGGCAGATTCTTTATGTGTCAGATTATCGAAATTTTCCAATGGTCTTTCGTGTTTTCAGAGGCCTGAAGTGGTAAATATTTCATGATTGTTATATCTTTGGGGTTTCTGGTGTTCAACCCTCCAAAAGAACATCCCACCGCTGTCACCACTGTAATAAACTTACCTTCTTAAAATGCGAGAAATAATTACATTTTTGTCGCAATTGTTGTTGCAATAAACAATGGAAACGACATTAACTTTTCACTTCACTTCCTAACAGTTCACAAAACAGTTCACTTGTAGGTTGTGTGCTGCCGCTGTCTCTATTTTACTCGGACGCATCGAACGATGAAGTGGAAGGGAGATAGATGTGTCACAAGCCGAACGCTTGGGCCGATCGTGCCTCTTTATCGCTTGTTCCGCGCTTTCGCTTTCATATAAACAAATCTGAACAAACAAACAATGCCTAAGTCGTCATTTTTCTAGCGAAAGTAGCAACACTATCGGTCGATTTTCTATACTATATATATATATATATATATATTGTTCAATTTCTTGTTGTTTTCTTCGATCTATAATGATTTCGTGTAGCGAAGTGAAGCTTCAATCAAAAACCCTGTTAGTCTCTAAATTATTCACCTAACTTCATTGAATGAACCAGTTTCTTTTCATATTTCTTGTAGCAACATGAAGTTTCGAGGAACGCTCATGTAGAGTTAAAATATTCAAATATTCAATTACCTTCCATCATAACACCGTGTTATTTAGAACCGCATGCTTGATTGCCCCTCTTCATGATAATCCGATATAAGGACTTTACACGCAATGGCTTCGCATACTCTCGGATATTTTTTCATTCGTTTCGAGCGGGATTTTTGATATGGATATAACACGTATCCACCGCAATATTGACATCGCGTGCGAAATAGGATTCTAGAATATCTTGGAAGGGGACATAGATGATACATTTCATCAAATGTATATTTTTTTCAATAGGATTTGGATCAACGCATGCATAACAGATGGATTTTCAGTCTAGGTTGAATGGACACCAATGAGTTTACTTACATGAATTGGTAAGTTGTATCGATATATTCTGATTGAAATCGTATATAAGAAATATGATAATTGAATGTCGAAGTACTTTTTTGCAAAAAAAAATTGACATGGTCAAAAAATAATTTCAAATACATCAACAATCCGAATCAAGAATCAATAATAAAACAACAAACAATGACTAAAGTATTTTGAAACTAAATTTTCCCTTTGTCAAATATCTTCCTGAAGACAAAATTTTAATTTTTTTCATGACAAACCTAATATTTGCCTTTTGGAAATCCATAGTCTTAGTAATTGAAAGATTTCTACCCCTTTTAATTAAAGTATAGAAACAACACGAAAGGACCAAGACGATCAAAGAACGACAACAAAACCCCGTTCTTGTCCTTCCATATGTCAGGGGTATCTATGATAAGATCAGAAGATGGATCAAGAACGAGTACTCTATCAATAGATGCTTTCAATCCGGTAATACCTTACTAAGCTTCCTCACCAAGACGAAACAAGAAAATATAACAGAGTCCAGCAAAACTTGTATTCACGAGGTTCCATGTGGATGTAGAGAGTCTTACATTAGAGAGACCAATAGGTCAACCGTGAGAATAACCGAAAGCAAAAAGTGGACTCGACGAGGAGAAATATCTGAAACGGGCATTGCTGACAACGCCTGAACAGAGCACCATCGAATCCTTTAGTACGAGACTAGAGTTCTTCATAAAGAGGAATATTGGTTCAAATGCCTATTCATAGACACGACCTATATTGAAGCCAACGGTGCCTTCAGTCAGCCGAGCGTAGAAACTGAAAAGAGATGGAGACCACTCATGTACCCTTCTGAAGAGACGAAACAGTGCGAAACCACGCCCACCACAAGACCACGCATACTTACAACGTAATTACATCGTAATTAAAGACCTACGAAAACATCGGGTAGCATCTGACTTTGTCACCGTTCACCTGGAAACGGTTGCGGATTCAAACGATTGAAACTTTGTGAATAATTGAAAGAGGTAGAAATTCGGCAACCATTAAGTCCGAAATGTAACTAATCAAGAACATGATATACTACTCCGTTCATTGGTGATTCTGATATAATTGATTTTGAGCCGTGTAGGGTCTGCTATCGGTAATTCCAATGTTACTAAATATTGCCTACAACAAAACACTGTGAGCGTGGTCAAAATTCTAATGCTTTCTAACCCTGCACTGTAACTGATTATATCTTGAATATGAGAAGATCTGAGTTGAAATGACTCTAGCGCAACATGGACATTATTTCCAGATACAGTGAATGGAGTCACCATTGAAAAATGATACAGATGAGTCCTCTTAGGTATTTTCAGTGGATGCTTTGACTAAAGCTCTAGAAGTGGTTTCATCCATATCCACCAATTTTCGTTTGATGTTGAAATTTCAATTGCTCCTGACACATCTCCATCCAAAACATTGTTTATTATTTTTCAAACAAGAAATTGGTTCTGGTTGTTTGTATTTCAGAAGGTGTAGGCGTAAAAACTATCTAACCAGAATTATTCTGGTTAAAGTAGCTAAAGATTGCTGTTGATGCAATTTTGAATAAGGTTGAAAGAAGAAAACTTTTGCAGATTTTCCCTAGAATCAGCTGTTCAATGCTTCACATGAGCGCAGAAAGCAATCTGGCAGCTATTGGTATGCTCTAGATGACTTTGGTTTTTCTTCTTTTTTCAAGTCTGATATAGATATCTGTAGTTCTTTCTTATATTATCCCAAAATGAATCAGAACTTTAACCTGAATCGGCACAAAAGCTTCGAGAAACGACTTTTTATGAAATATGTCGAAATAAATATTAAAATTTTCCGAAATTTTTGCTGCAACATAAAAATATTTCGACAGTGACATCGACCAAAATCCCCATAAAGAAAAAAATGCCTACACAATCAAATATGGTAGGTGTTTCTGATTCTTGATATGATTTGAATAACATATTATTAAGAAGTCAGCAGGTGAGTAATTCTAAAAGACAAAATTTGAACTAATGAAACATCTGAAATCATAATACTCCACCAATTCAAGGACATACTGTTACATGTAATGGAACATAGTGATTCAATGACAAAGTGATCTAAAAGCTATTATTTTGATCAACAGATTGAATAACTTTCATCCTTCCAATAGTACAAATTACTCTCACTCAAGTGATTCATTAAATACAAATTTCTAGCACTTGAGTATATCGAATTGTCTACGAGATAACATGCGATATATCAGCTCTCGATCAAATACAAATTATTGTGTTATCTCTGTTTCGCATTGTATTTTAGCCCACCTTCGACCATCACTGCACCCAAAGGACTACCTAAATATTGCCACCTCATGTGCTATTATCTTACCCTTTAGATGTCCATTTCAGATAGCAATTCTACTTGCATCAACACCGAGTGCTATCTAGGGATTGGATTGTCGGAAAATGCAAATGAAGTATTATTTCCTAGGATTAAATAAGTATGGCATACATGGGGTGTCTGATGAATGAAAATATGTTCGATATGATTTTCATAAAATCTGTTGTGGAATCAAAATTCAATGCTCATGACAGGCCTATGTCAAAAAATAATTTTCAAAGTATCACCGCAGAAGAAATATTTCCCTTATATCCATCCCTGATGTGTATGCTTCTGAAGAGCCTGTTTCAATCCTATATCAATCTTCCTGAAGAGCTTGGCAAAGCAAAATAGATTTTCGTCGACCAAAATGTATTGGGGATTGAATGCGAGAGAAGCGAACCTTGCTTCAATGAAATGAACGATTTCTGTGAGTGATATTTTTTAATAACATTCTCCTTATCTAATTTATTTAATGATTTTTTCAATGAAAACTAGCGAGAATTGAGAGAAAAATCAGCTATCTGAAAGAAAATGTGAATTTTCACTTCCAGATTGTTTCTTTCCTTTTCAGTTGGAGTCCTTTCACAACATCTATCAGATGTAGTTCAATGTCCAGCGTGGCTTGTGCCGGGGAAGTAGTTGTTTTCTGTTAGATATTACAAATAAATCACATTTTTCATTTTTCAATTTTCATGGAGAATGTTCCCCTTTTCAACATGTTCGATATGTTCACCTACTACAAGTTGACTGAGTTCCTCTGATGATACTGTTTTAGGCAATGAGATCATTATTTTCAGTAAAGCCCAGCAAAAACGTTGAGTTGGAATCAAATAAAATTGAACTTTCGTGTACAGATTTGACTTTTACGCAAAAGTAGGCAAATACACATATTTCATATCATTGATGATTATCTTCGGTGATTTTGATTTTTGGCCTAACGGGTAGATATTACAGTTCGACCTTATGGTGTGAATCTATGCTGCTAACATGAAATATTGCGTATTTTTCATTCACAAGTTTGGTTTTTTGTTCTCCGTTCAGACCGGTGTCCCCTTTTTGGTCAATCATGTAGTCAGAAAAGAATGTCTACGACTAATAATTAATTTATTTTGAAAAGGGGAACATTCTCCATGAAAATTGAAAAATGAAAAATGTGACTTATTTGTCACATGTGACTTATTTGTCACATTTTTCATTTTTCAATTTTCATGGAGAATGTTCCCCTTTTCAACATGAATACCTCCCAAGAGGTTATCTTGAACGATGGAAAATAGCGACTAAAGTTTGTCTTTCAGTCGCAGATGATTCCACAAGAGATTTTATGAATTTCCTATTCATATTTTCGAACTAAAATTAATTTATTGTTTTATCTTAAACAGTGGATTGTTCTTCATTTGGCTGGGGAAGACCACCTGCAGACTAAACACACTGCCATAGACAGTCCCTCACGGACTAATTGGCCCTGTTAGGTTTATTTATGCCAGATTTTCTCAACTATTTGTTATTATTTTTATTGAAATTATACTTCTTGTGTAAATAAACGATGATGATGATGATGATGATGAGATGCGTTTCGAGGTTCTTTCCTCTCATCAGTAACGTAAGTCGGGCAACATTAGAGTCGTCTTGCCCCAGCCCAATGAATTATAATTCACTGTGAAACTAATATTTTCTCATAAATGAAGCAGCGACTTACAGTAAAGTCAGTCGCAGTGCCACCCGCGGGGAAAATCCAAAAAGCACTCCTCGATAGCAAAGAGTCCAGAGAGTGAACAGAGTTCAAGAGTTTTTGCCGGAGAGTATCAAATAAATAAAATAGTAAAATCGACAATGTCGAAGTTCCCTTCTTTTCAAATATTTCCACCATGTGAAAAATAGGAGGCAAACATCTGACAGAAAAAAACTCCTCTGGCTAATACCACGACGGAAGTTGAACTACATAGGACAGATATTTGAGCAACGTTTTTCCAAGAAGACCCAATTGCAAATGCTTATTCCTTTCAAACAGTAAAACTAATATTTTCTGATAAATGAAGCAGCGATTCACAGTGAAGTCAGTCACCGCGCCACCCGCGGAAAAAAATAAAAACTCACTTCTCTGTAGCAAAGACTCCAGGAAGAGAGTGGAGTTCAAGAATTTTTGCCGGAGACTAAATATCAAATAAAAGAAATAGATATTTGCCATAATAAGCCCACGTCGTAGGTGTATATGGGAGTAAAAAGGGAGAACCATCGGTCCGAAACGATTATTGTTCAATTGTATTGTTAATATTCAGTAAACAAAAATAGCTTTCGTCACACTGAAGAAGATTAACAGTGTGTGACTTGCATGGAGCAAAAGAAGTGAAATATCTAGTCAAAACTCCAAAATTCCGTGTTTGAAGTCGGAAAAATAAAAAAAAAACTATGTGGCCCTTAGACGCTTTCGTAAAATAGTGTCGAAAGCACCAGTGCGTTTGAAACTTTTTTCTCGGTGTCAATTTATTTTCAATACCCGTCAGTTAATGTCTACCAATTTTCACCCTCCGCCCTTGTTCGTTCGAAATACGTGAAGCACCGTTTCATGTTTGACAGTGTTCGTGCCAATTCGCCATAAACGTTTGATTTTATTACCGAAAACTGAAAACCGAGTAGCCGGAGGAGCAACTAGCACGTCCATTCCGGCCGATACGTCCAGTAATTGCGGTATGAGAGCCGGTTATATTTCACTGGTGAGTTGACCGATGTATACGACCCGGTTTGTGTCATCACTACAGTGGTATTTATCACTGCGATAATAGGCTGTGTTCAGGTGTTATTACTGATAGGTGAACGAGTTCGAATGAACACATGAGGGATAGACCACCCAACTAAAGCCCGTATGACACGATCCAGTTTTTCATCTAGTCTCTGTCTTCAATAGCCTCTACTTCATCGCATTAGTCAAAATAATTGGTAATGATTCCTTGGTATGTGAAGAACTTTTTCCACTCATATTTCGTGAAAATCACTCGATCTCCCTTATTTCCGGCAATTTCAATACATGGAGTGAAATTCAAATCATATGAAAGATCCACAACAACAAATTTACTTCTAGATTTGTTTAATGGGAATTTTCTTTCACTCAACACTACTTTTGATTTTTCTTTACAGAAATAGTCACTTGATGACAAGTTGAATTTGAACTCGGTAATACTCATTATGATGATGGTGTGATATCGTTCTCGGTTTATATACAGTGACCGCCAAAAAGTATGTACCATATGGGAAAAAGTTTATTATTAGAGTATTAGAAAAAAGATTCTTGGGAAAAGTTTGTGCATGTCCGATAACTTAAAAATCGATTTTGACACATGTCACGTGATCGCTGGTATGGCGGCAAATTGAAAAAAATCACTATGAGAACGGAAAAAGTGGGATAAAATGGCAAGATATCAAAAAAACTGATTTGAAAAAGTTGCTTAGAATTGAATTTTGTATACATATACGAAGTTTGAAAAGATAATGAGAGAAAATTGAAAATAGAATTTTTTTTTAATATTTTCCTAGCTGTATAAAAATATCAAATTATTATCATATGAATAGCTTGACCTTACTGAAACATTTGTATTTCAATGATAATGACAAAACTTTCTAATTTTCTTTACACCAGTAAGCACTAAATTGAAAAAATTGGAATTTGTTAAAACCCTGGCTGTTACATTGGTTCGTATCTAACAGTTATATCAGAATTCCACGACCATTGTGATGACATGACACTCCAGAAACATGATGTTTTCCAGATTATAATCAAGTTTCGATGATAATTGTGCCAGAGCGTTTCACTTCGAATGCAATGTTGAAAACTCAAGCCTCTTTAATTTGACGCACTATTTTAAAGATTATGTGCGAAGTGAAACGTTCGAGCACGATTATCATCAAAAATTGATTAAAATCTGGAAAACACGATATTTTTGGATCTCCCTATCATCGCAATAATAGTGGAATTGTGATATATCTATTAGATACGAACCAATGTAACAGCAAGGGTTCTGACAAAATTCAATTTTTTCAATTTAGTGCTCTCTGGTGTGGAGGAAATGAGAAAGTTTTGTTATTATCATCGGAATACAAATATTTTACTATGGTCAAGCAATTCATAAGAAAATAATTTGATATATTTCTACAGCTAGAAAACTATTTAAAAAAAATTGCTGTTTGCAATATTCCCACATAATTTTCTCAAACTTTGTATGTGTGTATAGAATTGAGTTCTAAGCAACTTTTTCAAATAACTTTTTTCGATATCTGGCCATTTTATCCGACTTTTTGACTATTCATGGTAATTTTTTTCAATTTGCCGCCATACCAGCGATCACGTGACATGTGTCAAAATCGATTTTTTAGATTATCGGACATGCACAAACTTTTCCCAAGAATCTTTTATTCAATACTCTAATAATAAACTTTTTTCCCATATGGTACATACTTTTTGGCGGTCACTGTATATTATCAGTAATAGTGGGGGAATATTTCAGTTTAACTTCATATTGAAATAATATTATGGATAACTGACAACCATGTATTGACCTTGAAAACGGTGATTGAACCCTTTTAAAATTTTTCCAACTTGTTGAGACTTGTTTGTAATCGATAGTCAGCAAATTCCAGGTAATTTGATACCTGACACGTGCACTTATTGACCTTGAAAGAGGTCACTGAACCCATATCGAATTTCGCTGTGTAGGCATGTAACCGGATGTCAGCAAATTCCAGGAAATCTCACACGTGCACTTCTTGACCTGTGACCTTGATTCCTTTTGCTCTCTAATAGGGTTTGACCTTGATTACTTTTGCCCTCTCATAGGTTTTGACCTTGATTTCTTTTGCTTTCTCATTTCCTCGCTACTGAAACTGTACTGATCTATTGGACATGCCTCCGTTCAGAATATTTTGTGTTATTAGTGTCACGCAACATTGTATTTTCACACAGAAAATGATCATTATCAATGCTTAATTAACTTGAAAAGTGATTCATTTTACGACTTACGAGTGGAAAACTGAACTGTTTCATACGGGCTTAACGTGTAAGATTCATACAAGTATTTCAGTTTTAAATATTTTTATGATTTTTTCTTACCTTCACGTTCAGATGATATTTGAATCGGTATGTTTTGTGAAGAGTGTAAAAGGGAAGCTACGGAATATATTATACTTTTCATTACCGTGGTTCCTTTACTGTTTTCATAACTTGGCTATATAACCGGCTTCCCAACGAACTGAAGAACTTGTCTACTTTTATTTTTAAAAAATGATTGAAAAGTTACCTGTTATTGGATAAAATTCCAAATATTTCTGGATTTAAATGTTAAACTTACCTACCTATCTAATTTTTTTTATTGATCATTCATCTACCTGCATCTTTTCCATTATTGTTATTGTTATTATTCTATACCCAACTCCATAAATGATATATTCTACCATAATGATTTAATGTATTAATTTGATAATTATCCATAAACTTAATTTGTATTATGTATATATGTATTCCTGTAACCATATAGATATACACTTTTCATGGTTGGATGGAAGAGCAAGGTATGATCATGGTACTCTAACATGGTCATACATTGAATCCTGCCATTTGATAGGATATTCTATTTTCTATTCTGCTGCCTGTATTCCTATCAATAAAATCTATTATTATTATTATAAATTTTGTTATTCAGGATCACGATTAGTAATCCAGTAACGACAGACAAACTCCAACAAAAAGTGAAGAATGAGTTGTAGCACTTTGAAACTCGGCACATCTTGACAACATGTATTATTAGAAAAAATTATTTACCAAAAAATCAGAGATGGAACCTAAAAAATTTTCAATTAAAAAAAATATAAATTTTTTTGTTGTTATTTCAGAAAATATAAGATTTATCAAAAAACGATTTCGGTAGGTTGAGAGATAATTCAATTCTCCGCAAGAAAGATGTTTAGTAATACCTCGTGAAATACGCTCGTTTTCTCAGAAAACGTGGTTTAACGCCAACGTCACATTTCATGCTCGCGCTAACCCGCCACTGTAAGTTCAGCCATGGCCGAAAATTAGATTTGTCAACTTTGCTAAAAATTAAAGTAGAAGGAAAAGAAAGAGTGCATATCGTTCCTGAAGACTTCTACTTCCTCATGTGAATATAACATGTGAGTATCTGAGTACCTAAAATGTGTTTTGTTCCACTTCACTTCCGGATCCGGAAGTCATGGATATTTTAGTTGATATGAAATAATTATACTGGAGCAGGAATCAGTACCCTCTTTGGACCATAGGCAACCATTTAAGGCTACTGAGTCAAGTGTCACTTATACATGCCAAAGAAAAAACTGGGTTCTACTCTTGCCTCAGTTTTCAACTCACACATAATCCCGGCAATTTCTTCAGTAAATGTTGAAAATAATCGCTCATACACATCCTACATAAAAAATAAAGTATGTGATTTCAAGCTTGAGGTTTGCACTTCACAATAGTGTTATTAATAGTTATTTATGTATCAAGGGCGTAAAGTAGGCCCGATGGCCATAAACGCATTTTACGCACGTGGCACATACAAAATTTAATTCACTAGAGGTTTATTAGCGCTAATCACAAATACTGACTTGAATTCCAATGGTCTACACGTTTCATACGTTATGTATACAATAATCAAGAGTAACATAGTATGGGGAATGTGAAACTATAGTAGCTGAGAACTTTTATATTGAATAATCTATTTGAATTTGAATTGATCATTACTGAAAAAATTGACGATTGTTCCGAAATGATACCAGACAATTATTTGAACCAACCATCCACTTCTAAAATGAATATACCTGTTCTTGTACCGATGCAGATAAGTACTGTAACGAATCTTTCGATATGTAATAATAATGTTCAAGATAATATCCCATCTTCAGCACCAATAACTAAAACAACTTCATTTTCAATAATTCTGATTCGTGTTAGGTCTTGCATAAAATGATGTGTAAATATAGACAATTTGAGAATGTTGTCTTCTTTACGGCCCGTGGGCTATAATGAACCTGCGGGTGGTAAAGTGCCACTTTACGCTCGCTTAACCGGGCGGTAAGGTGTACTTTACCGCCCGCTAGTGCCTAAATATACATATGCAGAATAAGCGATTATTTTCAACATTTAATGAAGAGAATGCCGATTTTCTGTGTAAGTTGAAAATTAGGCAGGAGTAAAACAAAGTTTTTTTTGGCATGTATAAATGGGACCTGTCACACTACTTCAAAATTGTTGCATATAGTCCAAAAAAGGTATGAGTTGCTGCTTCAGTATAATAATTCCATGTTAACTAAATTATTCATGATTTTCAGATCATCCGCAAACATCTCCGTGAAGTGCGACAAAACACATATTAGGTACTCAAATACTCGCATTTTATATTGGCATGAGAAGGTCTTCGAAAACGATATGAACCTTTCCTTTTCTTTCTCCTATCATTTTTCATGATTCATGATCAATCAAATATTCGGCTCCACCAGAAGTTTCAGTGGCGGGGAAGGGTTAACCTGAAATATGATGTCGGCGTTCAATCACGTTTTCTGAAAAAACGAGCGCATTTCATACGAAATTGCTAGGAATAATTTTTGTGGAAAATTGAATTGTATTTAACCCTGTTGAGTTGTTTTTCCGATAAATCATAAACTTTCCAAGATTACACCAAAAATCTATTTACATATTTTTAAACGAAAAAAGAATATATATTCCACTCCTGCAATTTTGGTATAAATTTTTTTTTTTTGGGTTAATCGTGGTTCCAACTACTAGCATACCAAGTTTGGTGGTGCTACAATCGATTCTTGTCTCCAAACCCAATCGTACTGGATTATAGAGTTTCCGTTCAAATAATTATTCCCTTGGCAGCCAAACACATCACAAGTACTTCAAGCTCAGCAGTTATCTCTAAGCAACCTATTAATGAGATTTTTTTGGTTAGTTCTCTGCTTCGCATTGAAAGAAGAATCCTGTAATATTTGAAGGATTCAGTTAATAAAAATTATAGTTTACTATTAAGTTTACAATATTATTGAAATAAATGTCATTCGGTTTGTCTGCTTCCATATATATTTTTGTAAAAGTACTTTCTAGAGTTTGGAGATGTTGTGGAATGATTTGCGAAAGAAAAAAAACTTTAGTCGCTATTTTCCATCGTTCAACCTCTTGGGAGGTATTCATTTTGAAAAGGACAACAGTCTACATCGAAATGGAGAAATGTGATTTTTCAGAACTATTTAACAGAAAAAAACTACTTTTCTGGCTAAAGCCAATCCGGACATTGAACAACATCTGATTTTGAACATTCCTCCTGAACACGATTTGCTTTGTTCCCCGATTTCAATTAGTTTCCACAATTGAAAACGAAAAGATTGTAATCACTTCGTTATCTTCACTTCATTTTCACGCTCGAAAAGTTTCTTGTGGAATTTATAGAGTGAAGGGGTTCCATAAAGCCTTTCGACAGAAATTACGCTCCCTTGTGAGTTCACGTGCATGCAATCCTCGAACTCCCATTGTTACCTCCACACTCCAGACCGAACCCTCATCAATGACTCCTGAGTCGTCACAAAAGACACATTTTCCGGTTGAATTCCTGCGAATCTTAAAGGGACACGTTGACCGATCTGCGTGTCGCTCAAACTAAATTCGTCTTACCCCAGAAATTATAGCACGGGATCCTACTGCAAGATTACTATTTTCTTCACGTATGCAATGAAAATCTAATTTCATTATATTCTTTTATCTAAACGAGAAATTCTTGTATTTAATTTCGATCTCGGAAACGGCTTTAACAATTTGGATCAAATTCTGTATGTAGCTTATGTTTTGCTCATCAAGTTCATCTATACAGTATCGGAAACTTTTCATCTGGGGTATAGATATAAATCTACACGAGCAACAAGGAACGCAATGATATGATAATACCACATCTTCTGAATTGTCGAAAAATCATGCTTATTCGACACCAGAAAACGCATTATTTTACAAAGATTCAAAAATCGTTTTTCGCCATTTTGGCAATT
Source organism: Chrysolina haemoptera (assembly GCA_958298965.1). Classification (NCBI taxonomy): domain Eukaryota; kingdom Metazoa; phylum Arthropoda; class Insecta; order Coleoptera; family Chrysomelidae; genus Chrysolina; species Chrysolina haemoptera. Next base: position 6,235,128 of record OY282590.1, on the reverse strand, counting down.
AATTTGAGGTTATATCGAAAAGTCTTGATGACAAATTTTTCAGATATTTTCATTATCTATAACTTGTGTATTGAACATTTTTCGCTGGTAGGCCACGTTTAGCAGCAATTCGTAAAAATCCATTTTCAACCCATAACTGCATCCCCATTTCAACATTTTGCGTGTTTTCGTGATTATTTTCTCTTTAAAATTAGAACCTCAACATTTTCCACTTGTTCCTTGCCTGCTGCTAATTTTTTTATTTTTTGCGTTTCACATTCTATTTGGCACTAGTCTATACCGGGTGACCACGAGGTGCGGTACGCTCCCCAATTTCTCTAAAGTTTTGAAGATACAGATTTCAATTTTGGTACGTCGCTATAGTAGATACGTGAATACGCATACTTTTACCCCTCTACTGAAAATGCAGTACTTCTGGTTTAACCGGAAGTGACCCCAAACCTTTGTTTTTAACTGACATCCTGTACATATTTCTTTTATAATCCGAAAGAGCACGCAATTTGTGATAACATTGTTGTTGAAAATTGAAAATCGGTTGAAGAATGGCGGAGATAGAGTTGATTGTTCTGTCAAACAAAGTTGGCCATGAAATTTAAACTTTAATCATCACAACTGACAAACGACATCAGAAGTTATCAGAGGAAGTTTCTAAGTGCGATACAGTTGAAAACTGAGTTTCTCGTGTAATTGCAGCTAACACATGATCCAACAATTATCAAAAATTTCCTAAAAACAGAATAGTACCCATGAATGCTCACAACTTCTATTTCTCAAATCTCAACTTCGTCATGATGAAAAATGATTGTCAGATTACCTACTCGTGTGAAAATTTTTGAAAAATTCCGAAAAACATCGCAAATACAAGATGTTTTATCATGGGTGTTCTCAAAATTAGATATTCTTCAACGAAGGCGGCCATGAATATAAAAAAGTAAAACAAAAAAGCAGCATTGATCAAATAAGTAGAACAAACTTTGACTTCGTTGAAATAATATGAGCTTTTGTGTATTGCTGTCTTAATTATGTCCTAAGCCCAGGGCCGGAGAGAGCCAGCATTGGGCCTGGGGCAGAGTATACTGCTGGGACCCTACCTCATTTCCTTCACGATTTATTTATACGGAGTTTGATGCAACTGGTCAAAAATTTTTATTTTTTTTATTTTGCAGATATCAAGAATATAAATTGAATATAATTTTCAGCAATACAATATTTTTTTTAAACAAATTTGCCTTCCTGACTTAGGTTGTGGCTGCCTGGCGCCTCACTTTGGGTTTTAGGCGTTGGCATTGAATTATAATAATTTTGTTTCAAGTGATCTGGAATTATCAAAACTTTCAATTTCTCTATAAATCTAACCATACATATCTTACCTGGTATTATCAAAACACCAGGTACAAGGAACTAGACTTATTTGTAATAACAAATATTGGGATCCTTCTGAAGCCAACGGCTATTTGTCAAATTCGAAATAATATATTGACAAATAAACAAATTCAAACGACCGTCTCCAGCATGGTGTTTGCGGTAGAATAATACTTACTGCCTAGATCAGAAGTTTGGTGTACAGGGCGGAAATGGCTTCAATATGGTAAATGGGATGAATACCATATTTTCAATTGATATATACATTTGGAAGTTACAAATCGATTTATTGAAATAAGATAATGATTATATTGAAATCATTATTTGATATTTTCAAAAAAGTCCTCACAATTTCAAAACATTTTCACATACCTGTTTGTACAGATATTAATCTCTGATGTTTCTGCTTTTCGCTACGGCCACAAATAATACACATACTTCCAATATCAAAAATGACTTTGGCATTCCGAGTTGATGGTCCCGCTTCGGTATTTTTCTCGCAATTACTAAAATTCAACAATCTTTAATTATTATGAATGCCCTCCCCTCTCTCCGGGCCTGTCTAAGCCGCCTACGTTGAAGAACATTATAATAATTTTAGGAACACTCATCATGAAACCTGATTGTATCTTCGTTTCCTTTGGGAATTCTCCAAAACTTTTCACACGAATAAACTGATAATTTATAATTTTTTATCACGACAAATCGAAAAGTACATGTTGCCATTTAAGAAATGGCAGTTGCGAGCATTTCTTTATACATACCATTTCGTTTATGGCAGTTGCGAGCATTTCTTCATAGATACCATTCCGTTTTTAAGTGATTTTTAATAATTGTTGGAATATATGGGAGCTGCAACTACATGAGAACCTCGAATCTTCCTCTGGTAACTTGTGATGTTGTTTGTCAGTTGAGATGATTTAAGTTTGAATTTCATGGCCAACTTTGTTTGACTGTATGTTCTCCATTTTTCAATTTTGAAGATCAGTGTTATCTCAAATTGCGTGCTCTTTCATCCATCATGATGTTACAAGAAAAAGCCGGGTGAAGCTTGTTCGCCGGGTACTATTCTCCTATTCATAAATATATTTTGGAATCAGATTTTCATTAAATACTTGATGAACGTAGTAAACTTGCAGTCGGATCTTAGACTATCAGAACTATGCAATGAAAAAATCAACCATTATTCATTCGAAAGGAGATTTTGACGAGGAGGATCTTAGACTATCAGAACTATGCAATGAAAAAATCAACCATTATTCATTCGAAAGGAGATTTTGACGAGGGTTGACATCATCTTAATTTATAGAAGACGACCTTGGCGACAGGTGAAACTTCCATGAGTTTGGGTGTTGAAAGTTCTGGAAATGAAAGTGGACGGTTTATGGTGGAAGGAAACCAATTTCTTATCTTTGAGGAAGGATATGCCAGACATCAAACGTACCTATCTGCAAATGGATCAGAAAATGAAAGTTTATAGGTGCAGGTTTTGTTGTATCCATCGTTCTCTTGGGATGCATGGGATTCTTACAGAGTTTGAGTGCAATAAACTCTCATGGAAACACGTAAGCACATGATGCGCATTAGTCGTACAACGGAGTATAGTCCGTAATATATCCAGTGATAAGGCACTCAACATAACCATTCGCGCAATAGATGAGAATTTCACATGTTCATCTATGTGGGTAGAGCTGTAGATTAGTGTTGAAAAGGAGAAACATTCTCCATTATAAATGGAAAATGTAATTTTTTTATAATATATAACAGAAAACAACTACTTCCCCGGCTAAAGCCACGCTGGACATTGACCTACATCTGATAGATATTGTAAAAAGACTCTGATACTGAAAAGAAACAATCTAAACACTTTTCAGATAGTTGATTTTTTTAAATTAACTCTAGTTTTCATTGGAAATTGAAATGAATGATAATGTTATTCAATAATATCACTCACAGAAATTTTTGTCGATGAAAACCTATTTCGCTTTCCCAAGCTCATCAGGGAGATCGGAAGAATTGGAAAGCAGGCTCTTCAGAAGCAATTTCACACAGCAAGAATGGAAATGATGGTAATGATGAAAATATTTTCTCTGCGGTATCACTTCGAAATAATAAATAACACTTCGAATGCTTCCCATAAGGTTATCTTGAACGATGCAAAATAGCGACTAAAGTTTGTCTTTCAGCCGCAGATGATTCCCCAACTGATTATATGAACATCCTATATTCATATTTCCAAACAAAAATCAAATCATAGATAGATATTTTCCAGACAGATCTCATACCTTTTTTTTGGTTTCAAACTGGCACCTAGGAATTTGTTTCCTTAATCATTTTTAACGGTTTGAACACTTTAGTCGTTTTACTTCTGAAAATGATGGCATTTATTTATGTTCTGGTTCAGAGAACATTGTGAGAGCAGAGAAAAGTAAGATGGAATTTGGTATCCTCCTTGAATTTCTGCAGCTCTATGCCACAGGGAACACCTATCGAGACAGTGAGTTCCAAAGCTTTGCCTTTCGTTAAAACAACGATCCCCAGAAGAAAGATGTTCAAAATGTTTCAAAAGTGAGATCGATGAGTCAGTCTCGATGGGACCGCTAACTGTGAAATGCATAATTATAATTCAGGAGAGCATTGATCATGAAAACATCTATTAAACGGATACAGATCGCCAAGTTTTCTACGAGTGAACGAACTTTTGAGCGGAGTATCATCAACGAGACGGATGGCTTTTTCTATCTTTCTATGTTTAGGGTTTGCACTCCATATATCGAACAGTCAGTATTCCAGGACATGTCGTGCCTGTGCCTTGTAAATCATAATCACATCGCAGATTGAAAAAGTTGTTGGAACGCAACAGAAAGCTAATTTCTTCAGAGGAACTTCTGGCAATAGACCACACATGTTATTTTCCAAGATATTGTACTGCTGTTGTTAATATCAATCATTGAAATGGAAGTTTGTTAGTATGGGTGTTCATGACATAATTAAGCTGGAGGAAATAAACAATTTCGAACAAAAAAAACCAAACCGACTATTTATAAAGTGAAAAATTAATACATTATTTATTCACTTCAATTCACTCAATATATCGTTCGTTTCTACTCAATCGTTTATTCCAACAAACGATGCGTCTGCCACATACCCGAACTTCACTTATGCGACGACACTTATGACACACATATGCAGAACATTCTTGGACGAAACATCAGTCAATCCAATGAAAGAATGCCAACGTCTTGGATACAGAGAAACACTGTTTCAAACGAAAAATAGTCCCTATACATCCATGCTAACAACGCTTTCAGTAAATATACTGTTTACAATAACAAATTTGTATAGAAACCAATTATAGACTATTGCAATGTCAAAAAGAATCGGTTAGCAAAAAAAATGTTATTCGAATAACCCTCGAACATTGATAAATATGACAACTTCCTCAAGCTTGTTGCCGACGTTGAAGACGCTGAAGGCGGAGGTCTGTTTCCAAGCAACAAGTTTTCCAAATCTGCTGTAATTATCAATGTCCTTGGGTTATTACTACTGAATATTAATGGTGAGAGCTCCTACTCATTACTACACTTAGGTTATAGGTATGGCTAATGAAGGAAACAGGGAGTCCTCCCAATTACCCCATGACTCTAGTGTTTTTTTTTTCAATCACTCAAGCGGTCACTACATACTTGACAATGATCGGAGATATTGAACAGATAGTAACAATCTAGAAAATGGAATTCCGCAATAAAAGCAATCAATGCACCTCTGATGGTTCTCGCAAAGATTACATTATAGTGAGACTGTGACTACGTTTATCTCGACGGTCTATCCGCTTCAAATTCGATAGCATTGAGTCGAGTTAAACCACCCTTCAGTTTATGTCGCAATATATAAGTGGATCGTCCAATCCTATGCTTCAATCCGATTGAAAAAACCTACTTTCACAGCAGTATGTCGAATTTCGTAACGTCAAATTTCTTGTGTCCTGTGAATTAAATTACAAATCGTTACTGAAAATTCGAAACACTAATCCTTTTCTCCTCCATGTATCCCAAAAAACGTTTTTCCTCAATCCGTTGAATGAAAAAACCTGCTCTCTTCTTTGGACTATACGTTCTTTTTCTTTATTTTTATTCTGTTCTCCATTACAGACAATTGAGACAATCAACAACCGATCAGAATTTGGCTACTTTGACCTGACATCTGTCAATTTCCAACTCGTTTATCTCGTAATTTGACTCCTCTTCAAGGCGACCGGTTGGGTCCAAGCCTATATTTTATTGAATTGATTTGAGTGAATCAATCCAATCCGAAAACTGTATACTTATATCGATTAGGTGGATCGGATCCAGTCAAGTCAAACCCATTTTGAGCGGATCCAAAGTTGTGAGATAAACGTAGTCTGTAATTTGCTACATATGAGTTCTGAGACAAACATAAACATGATAGGATACTTGATACATTCTGCTCATATTTGATTTCACAAATACTTCTGACTGTCAATAAAATAAGTGATCATTCAACAAAAATTGTTACATTGACCACCTTCTGGAATAAATTTCATTTGTCGCAAGCTCCGAAACTTTCAACGACTTCAACCTAAACCGAAGCCATTTCCACAGCCACTAACCTACCTCTTTATTCCCGAACATCAGCATCCCTCTACATCGAATTCTATAAGCGAGTGTTAGTGAGACAGCATCTGCCTCACACCCATCAGCAGTGACAGATGGAGTGTCGGTCTGAATAATAGCCCTCCACTCTCGGTGAACTACAGCTTGGTTTGAAACTTAGTTACTGCGGCAAAGGGCAATGCATCAGTCGCCCACTTCAAAACCGATGCGCCTGGTCCCAAAACACCCAGAAGTCGTCAAGGAGAAGCGCTTCGCGTGCCCTAATTACTGGGTGATTACAGTCGGAATGTACGAATCTTAGCCGTTATCGAACGTCGAGGAAACGTTGGAAAAAGCTTGGGTTGATGGAGAGGACTTGTGATGGCTATTCGATGAGTTTTGTTGACAAGCTTTGTTCGGTGCATTTAAGAAACTTCTCTGGTAAGGAAAGATATCGGGTTCTCGAATTTTCCAGTTAATCTATCTTGAAAAAGATCCGGAATAAAGTGTGGTTTGTGTTGACAGGTTTTATTGGAATTTATTCAAAAAATATTTGAATTCAGCTTCACATTAGACGCACCCAAGAATATTTGTTTCTTAAAGAAAGAATCTTTACTCAAGTGAACGGCAAAGCTTCGGATTTCGCTGCCTCGGGAGGTGTTCCCTGAGGCATACAACTTTCAGAAATTCAAGATGGAGACCAATTCTCCTTCTTTCCTTCGCCTCTTACGATGTTCTATAAAAAAGACAGGAATTTTAATTTTCGTGGGAACCAGAAAAAATTCTGAAAGCAGATGAAGGAAATGTAGTTTTCAATTTGTAGTCAGGAATTCAATCGAAGGATAAAATTGAAACTTATTGAAAATTGATGGAATGTGGAATTTCTCTGGGTTTTTGTTCATTTGAACTGGAAAACGGCCTTTGAAAATTTTGAATATTATCTGGATTACCAGTCAAAGATCAATAATTCTATCAAGATCAAGAGATAACCGACGATTCAAATATTGGGAATACAATTTCCGTAGTCTTCAATTTCCCAACAAACAAAAACTGAACTGAATGAGAACTGAATGAATATTCCTTTCAGCGAGGGAAGAATAGTGTAGCAAACAATCAAAAACTCATTTTCACGATACATATACTAGGAGAATTATTCAATAATTAATGGTTTTGAATACTCTGGTGGTGAAGAACCACAACCTTGCACTTCTTCATCACAAAAATATTATGAAGAATCCTTACAGTTTTATGACGTGCAGAATGAATAACAGAAACTTCAATGACTTTTTGAAATTAGAGCTGGCGTTTCTCACTATTTCGGAAATCCAATCCATTCATCACCTAAAATCGAATACCTACCAGACGAGTTTCAACTGTAGGTACTGTTCAATCTGCGGCAAAACAACTGATAGCTATAAACTAACCACTAAATCTAAAGCACGTTGATTCTGGTCACTACTCCACCTTATAAGCCAAACGCACGCATTTGATGATAATTGCATAAATAAAATATCATCTTTCGAACTGAACCGAACCTTTTGGAGCCTCTGGAGACACCAAATATGCTATTTTACCGTAGACCAGATATTTACACTACGACAGACACCTCTTTAGAAATTTTCATCTAATAGATTCCAACTGTTCAGATGATGTGATTCTGCAGGTTTTTCTGTAGCTGTGGAAGCAAATGCTATACGGAATTGAATGAAACCACCCCGTTTTTTTTTCATGAAACAGTCGTTTTCGCTCGTGAGATAGGCTACCTTCAAAACTGAACCATCTCCCAGAAGTGGTGGGTGCATAACGCCCGATTGAGAGGCCTACATGCTTATGTCTCCGCCCACATACCTTATTCTAACTATCTAGCTGATACTCATTATACGCTAGTAGAAGACTTTACTTTATGTACGACTATACGAAAATTTATGAATGAGCTCAGTTTGTGGTACTTATAGATATCTATCAAAATTATTGCCTTTATTTCCGAAAATTATTATAAATTACAAAGCGATATAGGGTAGAATAACAAATATGAATAACCACATGCTTGAGGGGAAAAATAATTGAAAAAAAAACTCCCAGCAGGAGAATTTGATAGTGTAGAACTTTCAGGTAAATATTGTTCGACATACTTTTGTTGCAATATAGATTTCATCGGGAGTTAAAGTTAAAATAAGAAAGAAAACAGTAAATCTGTCATTCGCGGATGCAAAGCCTCGACAAGGCCAATGAAGCAAAGCCCTCTTTATTTGCTGTTTTGTCATTGGTCTAAACAATTTTATAATGCTCTAGATTTTCTCTTGCACACATTTCAATATCATATACATCTGGCTGGAATAATGGTGAAGGATATTTCATTTATTATTATCAAACCTGAGGATGTTCCCTATGAATCATCGAAGTGAATCAGAGATTTGTTTGATGCAATCCATTTCACCAGCATTTTGATCCAAAATGACCATTGCCACCGCTAAGGTCTCTCTATATTTTTCGTTGGATGAATAATCAAAATGGCGTGTATTGTGCACCGGTGATTCTTTCCGTATAATACCATTCTCTATGGCTGCATGTTGACGATGCCATTGTTCAACATTCAATAATTCAACGTATCTAACGGGCTGGTATTTTATTGGAAAATCTGACAAGTATTGTCGATATTTATGCACCGTCCCGTGATTGCACTCGTTAAAACGGCTAATGTGATTCATATTAGATTGTAATTATCATATCGCGCCCTCTCATATTAAGCCCTGCGAATGTTGCATAAATCCATAGCCGGCCATTTACTATCGTGATTTCATGGTACGGAAAATGCATTTCAATTGTTGGAATAATGACACCGCCAATATCTGTATTTTGCATAGAAACTAGTTTTTGATCATTCAGCTGGGCCGTGATGATATGACAGAATTTCGTTTCATTTGAATGACTAGATAGTGTGTGTTCTGGTGGTTGGTTATTTGGGAATAATATCGGATCGGTCATATCCGCTGTACTAAAATAGTTATTTATGTACCAAGGACGAAAAACTGTCTATTATAGTCGAGCCTGCAAATTGATAGCTGAGGCGCAGCCGAGGCTAGCAAGCAGGCGATACAATAGACAGTATTTCGCCGAGGTGCATATTACATTTTTTCGTCGACCTCTACAAATTACCTACTGATTTCCGATTTTCGTATCGACAATCGACTGTTTTTTTAGGCAAGTATTTTTCGTCCGCAGACACTTTTCGTCTGCGAACACTTTTCGTCCGCAAACGCTTTTCGTCCGCTGTGGTATGATACGGCATAGTGACCATAGCGGACGAAAAGCGTTTGCGGGCGAAAAGTGTTTGTGGACGAAAAGTATTTGTCTTCAAAAATAGACGATTTTTCGTCCGGAAATTAGTACATAAAATGTCATTTTTTGTAGAGGTCGACGAAAAAATCATTTAAATGACTTTTAATGGAATTTCAGTATCCTGAAATACAGACCTATCCCATTAATCACTATCTGCTATCTCGAAGATCATGGAGAAAGCCTGCCAAACATACCACATGGAATCTCATGAAAAAATATAGACGAATTATGAAAATTTCTAAGGATCTACGTGGATAGTATTACCTATACGTACATATTCCTGGCACATACACTTTTTGGGAGATTGTATGCGGATTTTTAAGTAGATGCAATTCCTAAGCATATCCGAATACATAGGAGTTTGTAACAGGTGGTGGTTGTTCAAGAAGACTATAAGATTCGATGAAATATCCCACTTTCAATCACGACGATGTTAGCATATCAACGTATGAGGAATATGAGAAAATTCACAATTTTTAATTTTATTACTAGAAAGTGAAATAAGGTTTGGTCTGTATCAGAAATTCCGTATCCAATTTTATTTATTGGGTATCTTGTGGAAACAGTTGGATGAGTATGTGATGGTTTGAATCAGGAATAACTTATCAGAAATTAAGCGATTCCTATAGGTTTTTATACAACCCAGAATCACTGAGAATTCACAAGTGTCGATAAGAAAACTAGGATACGGAGAATAAGAGTTTGTTTTTGTCAGTGGTGGTTTATAAAAGAGAATATACAATTAGATGATGTTTTCCAATTTCAATCACAATAATGTTTTATATCCTCATTCAAAAGCTTGAGAACCTATATGTGGAAATTCACAATCTATAATATTATGCGGTATCGTATAAAAAAGTGGGTTCAGGATTCAATGGTCCAATCTGTATTTGGAATTCCATATCAAATTTTATGCGAATCATATGAGATTTCATAAGATCCAACCGAAGGAACATTATGAAACCAAATGGAATATTCGAAACAAAATGTTTCTAAGAATATTGCCAAAATATTCGATAGATTATAATTATCATATTACGTCAGAATATTTCAAAGATATTTTAGAAATATTACACAAGTTCAACGAAATGGAATAATCTAGGAAAACTTACTCGGAGTGCTTATTCCTCTACTCGGAAGATGGCGCGGCCTAGACAACGTTTTGTAGCGCGGGTCAGAGAACACGAATAGCCAGCCATGATATGGTGCGATTGGTGATAATACGGACCAGGAACAGATCGTGACAAATCTGTTTAAACAGATCTACCAGCTTTTTGATTCTATTAGAAATAAATGTGTAACTAACATATTTTTTTCTAACAGCAGTTGATGTTGATTATTTAATATGTGCATATAATAATCCATTGGATTATTTATTCAATCTTCATATAGATGGAACGTGCCAGGAACAATCTGTCAGAATACCAATAATTTTTTTTTTTTAATAATGACTGCTGTAAAATCTCAGACGTTATCATCCATTTTCAACCTGTATGACCTCATAGAAACATGTAGTCATCCTTGGAATCGCTGATAGACACAGATAACAGTTATGTCTAAAAACACATTCAAATATCATAGATTCACGTTAGGTAGTGCCATTATGAATTAAAGGAATATGTATCTGTAATGTCTTTTAAATACTGATGAATATTGAAAATGGCACTCCAGGGATTTACGGTTTCACTATCCAACTTGGATCTCATAAATTCTCGTATATATTTTTTGTATCAGTCTCTATGAGACATTTTTGGCAGAGCATTAATTGAATTGGATATTCCTCAATGATTGAATCGATAACTCCTATAAGATTTTCACCCCGTTCACCCAGTTCAGTCTTGATTACTTGATTTCTTAAACTTTTCTGTTCGTTTTGTTTTTGTTGTTCAGAGAGAGAATATATTATAAAACTTGCAAGATTGACATAAATAAAAAAAAAGTTTCTGTAAGATTTTAATACAAGATAATTTCAATAAGTGCATTTATTACTACAGGGTCTAAAAAATTATTATAATTCAAAACCCCATTCAATACATGATATATACAGTCCACATAATAATAATCCAGTACGATTGGGTTTTGAGACGAGGATTGATTGCAACACCTCCAAACTTGGTATATGCCAGTAGTTAAAACCATGATAAACACGAAAAAAATTTGTTTATCGAAATTCCAGGGGTGGAACATATAGTTTTTTTTGTTTGAAAATAAATAAATAGATTTTTGCTGTAATCTTGGAAAGTGTATGATTTATCGAAAAAACAACTCCACAAGGTGAACTATAATTTTTTGATTCTCCACAAAAATTATTCCTAGTAATTTCTTATGAAATGGGCTCGTTTTCTCAGAAAACATGATTGAACGTCAACATCAAATTTCAGGTTCATGCTATCCGCCGCTGATAGTTCTGGCGGAGCCGAATATTTGATTGGTCATAACTCTTCTAGAAATGATCGGAGTAAGAAGAGGAAAAGTTCATATCGTTTCTGAAGACTTCTACCTTCTCATGCAAGTATTTGAATACCTAAAATGTGTTTTGTTGCACTTCACGGAGATGTTTGCGGATGATCCGATAATAATGATTAATTTAGTGAATATGAAATTATTATACTAAAGCACTATATGCAATAATTTCAGAGTAGTGTGACAGGTCCCACTTTTACACGCAAAAAACAACTTTGTTTTACACCTGCCTCATTTTCAACTTACCCATAAAACCGGCATTATCTTCAGTAAATGTTGAAAATAATCGCTTATTCATATCCTGCATGAATGTTTAATAATACTATTGTGAGGTGCGAAGCTCAAGCTTAAAATCACATAATTAATTTTTCATGTAGGATGTGTATGAGCGATTATTTTCAACGTTTATTGAAGAAATTGCCGAGATTATGGATGAGTTGAAAACTGAGGCAAGAGTAAAACCCAGTTTTTTTCTTTGGTACTGATTTCTGCTTCAGTATAATTATTTCATATCAACTAAAATATCCATGACTTACAGATCCTCCGTAAATATCGTAGAAGGGTTATGTGAAGTCGGATGAAACACATTTTGGGTACCTAGATACATGATATATTTACATGATGAAGTGGAAGTCTTCAAGAATGATATACACTTTTTCTTTTCCTTCTACTGTAATTTTTAGCAAAGTTATGAGAAATCTAATTTTCGGCCCTGCCGGAAATTGCAATGGCTGGTTGACGCGAGCCTGAAATTTGATATTAAAATTCAATCAGGTTTTATTAGAAAACGAGTGCATTTTGTGAGAAACTACAGAGTATATTATTTGTGAAGAACTGAATTATCTTTCGCCTTGTTGAAATTGTATCTTGATAAATCATATACTTTCCGAAACAACAGCAAAAAAATATATAATTTTTTAATTTTTTTTAGGTTTCCACCCCTAATATTATGGTAAACAAATTTTTTTCTAACAATAAATGATGTCAAGAAGTCATGTGCCGAGTTTCAAAGTGTTGCAATTCATTCTTCACTTGTGGCTTACATTTGCCTGTCGTTACTGTACTATAAGGAGAACCAGGAAATTAATTCACACATACTTAACCTTCATAAAACGAGGATAAATCCAAATGAGTTCAAATCGTTACTTGATAACTGACTCATTCCTTTCGTTTCAGTTTCGACGTCCGAGGCAAGCCGCTGTCCCAAGCACGCCACTGGTCAGCGCCGGAAGTGTTCGGATCCAGGGCCTACTTCCGGACGGTGTCCGAGCCGGCTCAGCTCGTCATCGACGACATCCGGCGCCATGATGAGGGAGTCTATCGCTGCCGAGTGGACTTTCGAAATGCACAGACCCGCAGCTTCCGATATAATCTCACAGTTATTGGTGAGTATCTATGCAGCGATGAAAATGACCCGACTTGCATCTCAGAGCAAATATAAACATAGAGATGCCTTTCTATCCTTGTTTTTTAAGCCAACATCACCTTGTTTATATTTACATCTGTCCTCCAACTAACGCATCTAGTTGCATTGTCCTCTGAACTGAATGTTTACATCCCCTCAGTCCCCTTGACCACATTTCATTGTTGAGAGAGATGGACATCGTGGTTGTCTACAAATCTGTTATGTTTGAGTAGAGAGGGCATCTCTATGTTTATTATTGCTCTGAGACTTGCATTCGGAGTTCACTCAATGGACTGAGTATGTATTTCTTTTTTGAATTTATGATTCATTTCGTCAAACACATCAAACACGAAGGTTGAGCGTGAAATTGTAACAGATGATTCCAGGTTATTTGAATTCTATTAATTCTCTCACCGATGTGACCCATATAAAATTCGTCCCAAGCCCTCTTCCTATAATTGGCAGCGTATTTCACCATCTCGAAGTATAGATGTTAATGCCAAAATGGCCCTGGCCTCGAGAATGCCAGTAAATTGTTACCTTGTAGGGAAACCGGATGTTCCATCCTATTTTGAAAGGCCAATGGGTTCGTTGATAATACAATCAGTACCATCTCGATGTATAGATGTTAATGCCAAAATGGCCCTGGCCTCGAGAATGCCAGTAAATTGTTACCTTGTGGGAAACCGGATGTTCCCTCCTATTTTGGGGGACTCTTTCCCGAAAAGGCCAATGGGTTCGTTGATAATACAATCAGTACCATCTCGATGTATAGATGTTAATGCCAAAATGGCCCTGGCCTCGAGAATGCCAGTAAATTGTTACCTTGTAGGGAAACCAGATGTTCCCTCCTATTTTGGGGGACTCTTTCCCGAAAAGGCCAATGGGTTCGTTGATAATACAATCAGTACCATCTCGATGTATAGATGTTAATGCCAAAATGGCCCTGGCCTCGAGAATGCCAGTAAATTGTTACCTTGTAGGGAAACCAGATGTTCCCTCCTATTTTGGGGGACTCTTTCCCGAAAAGGCCAATGGGTTCGTTGATAATACAATCAGTACCATCTCGAAGTATAGATGTTAATGCCAAAATGGCCCTGGCCTCGAGAATGCCAGTAAATTGTTACCTTGTAGGGAAACCGGATGTTCCCTCCTATTTTGGGGGACTCTTTCCCGAAAAGGCCAATGGGTTCGTTGATAATACAATCAGTACCATCTCGAAGTATAGATGTTAATGCCAAAATGGCCCTGGCCTCGAGAATGCCAGTAAATTGTTACCTTGTAGGGAAACCGGATGTTCCCTCCTATTTTGGGGGACTCTTTCCCGAAAAGGCCAATGGGTTCGTTGATAATACAATTTAACTTCAAAAATATGCTCTGTCACAGTACAATGATGTTATTATACTCATAATATTGGTAAAAACAAACTTTGATATTATAATTGTGTTCAGGTAGGTGTGTAGGTATCTCTATATCGAAAGTTGAAAACTAAAACAATCGTTAGTTAGAAATTGGTGAAAAAGTAAAAACAATTGAAGTTCCAGCGTGAAAGAAAGTAAATATTCTATTATTCTTTTAACGTAGCGCTAGTTTACTAACCTTTAGTTTGGCCGTTTGACGCCCCTTTGGTGTGGCCCGACACGCATTGCACTCGTGGTTGGGGGGCCCTGATCAGCTGACAGTAGGGAAAATAGGGTAATAGGAATAGCTCCATACTTTTCCGCCCATTTACAACCCGTCACTAAATCACGAAACCATCTGGCCGAACATAGAGTTAATCTCCTTATGATAGACATATTTGTCAAACGATGCGGATTATAGAAATCTTGATTAATCTGAAGAGTGAATAACCCCAATCACTACAACAGACGCCAGATACGAATTGCGATCGCGGCCGGAAATTTATTAATGAACGTTAGAAGCAAAGAAGGGAATAATCTGGATGATTTGTCGGGACTCATTTGTCTCGGGATAGTTTTTTGTGGTAGTCATCGGTTCTTAACGACACGTCCATTTTGTACGGAGGAAAGATTAAAATGAAATATCGTAGAATATCCTTCGGTGGTATACAGGATATACAAAAAACTAAAATACGATTTTTCGGAAACTGAACTCACAGTTGTTCTAGAACGTAAAATACTTTTATGTTCCAGAACGTAAAATACTTTTATGTTCCAGAACGTGAAAGACTTTTTCCTACGAGCGGAAAAGTTACTTTTCCGCACGATTTTTCGTTTTGAAAATTGTACTTTTCCGTATGATTCAAAATCGTGCGGGAAAGTAACTTTTACTTTTCCGTACGATTTTTACTTTTCCGCACGATTTTTGTATTGTTGAAAATGAGGATATTTACGACTAACTAAATGATCTATGTAACTATTCTGTCTTATTAGTCATTTTGGAGCATTATTATAAAAACTTGTTTATTAAAAACCTTGTTTTTTCATAAATAAGATTGA
This sequence comes from Chrysolina haemoptera, assembly GCA_958298965.1. Classification (NCBI taxonomy): domain Eukaryota; kingdom Metazoa; phylum Arthropoda; class Insecta; order Coleoptera; family Chrysomelidae; genus Chrysolina; species Chrysolina haemoptera. The sequence goes on along the minus strand of OY282590.1, from coordinate 6,219,487 downwards.
CAAAAACACTCGTAGGAAAAATATTGTACTTAACTCTTACGGAAAATGTCTTTTCCGCCCTTAACGGCTTGCCCTAACTCCGCTCCGCGTAGTTCGTGCAACTGTACTACTTTCCGCACTTGTTAGGTAAATAACTATTTTCGAAGTACATACTTCCTGGACAATTTTTCTTTGAGAAAGTGCACTTTTTTTAACGGCTATTGCCAGGCAACCGACAGTTTCATGCAACAACAGTGACAGATCCGAATAATAACGAAATCCTGTCATAAAGCCAGTTCTCATTTTCTTTGGCAACTAATAACCTATAAAAATCTGATATACAAATGTTTCACTAAGCATTCTTACTATTAAATAAGTATTATCAAAATTCCAAACAATCGCGGCGAATATATTCAAAATATTGGACCTAATCTACACTAGGTAATCCAAGGTAGCTATGGCTAATTGGCCGTCAGAAACTAGTTGACAACAATAATTAATGAAATTTGTGAAATTGGGCATCTATCCAGATAACGAATTCTGGATAACTATAAATTTAATTTAAGTAGAAATGAAAAGTGGTGAAGATTAAACGCAGAAAATCGTGGATAGTGCAAATATGAGATTTCCTTGACATAGTTCAAAGAAAGAAAAAGGTATTCGTTTCTTCACGAGGATTGTTTATTCATTTTGAATACAAATCTAAGAAAATGAAAAGTTACTTCGATGGACTAGTTATTCGAAAGTCAAGTCAACATTAATAATAATAACATTGACATCGATGAATATGTTATTTTAATATTCGCTTAAAATTTTCCATCTTGCGGGATAGTGTGAAGAAAAAGGAATTTCGACTCTGTTGAAATTATTCGTTTCATTTGTTTGAAACTCAACTCTCCGGCATACTCTTCGAACTTTGTTCGAATAATGAATCAATAAAAATATGCCAAATTCATTTCATATTTGCAAAAAAATATGAATTGGTTATTTTTTTGACAGTTGAGCAGAAAAAATACTGTATGAAACTCGTGAGTAAAGTGTTTTTTTTACTCGTAGAAATGCCGCACTCCGCCTACTGTGTCGTGCGGCGTCAACATTTCCTACTCGTAAAAAAAGGTATCACTTTAATCACTTGATACATAAATTACTATTTTGTATTTATCACGTGAATCGTTTTTGTTTGCTATTAGTTTTCAAGTATTGAGTTTATGGTCTGAAGAAATATTGGTCAGTAAAAATGGGAGAATGAACATATATCCCAAATTCAATTAATCGAAAACGACAAGACATAGCCATAGAGATGTATTTAATAAATATTAAGTTTTCTTAGTGGAACACGCATCAGAATAAGAAATTGCCTGAATCACAATCTTATATTAGGCTGTCGACATACCAAGAATTTAAAAATGTTTTAACGCAAAACGTTTTTGACTATTTAAGTTAGAAGTTGTTTTTCCTCCACGGATTATATGAAGTGACACACACTGGTACGGCAAAACAGGAAAACACTTTCATACTCTTTAAAACTGCTCGAAACAAACTGTTTTTCAATTATTCTGTTTTGTGTAATTCGTGAATTTTCTTGCTACAAAATGTTTTGAATGAAAGCGTTTGGGAAACCTGTTGAAGACAACAACTTGAAGCGCCGACACTATTTGCTCTATTTTGCTGTACAGCAAAACGTTTTGCTGTCAGGCGTTTTTGATTTATTGGTGTGTGGTCAGTCTTCATTTCTCAAAAACGTTTTGCTTTAAGGCGTTTTTGAGCAGTGAACCAACGCAGGGTTAGTCTTAGGACGATTCAGTTCTTCATATCATTAGATAGTTCAATAAAATTACCAGAGTATGGGGTATCACAGATCTGACACCCTGTAGAAGTTAACCGGAGTCATAGAGGTAATGCAACATATCCAAAACGCAGCAGAATTCTCTGGTAAAATTTTCCAGAAGCCTCGTGTGTGCTTCATTTAATTTCCCTGTTGTATTGTGCATTGTCTGCATTTGAGTTTATCGAGCATAACTTTTCCAGAATTAACTCAATTTCTAGTTATCAGTGTAATATTCCACTATGTTTTGAAATAACGAGGAACTTTTATTGCATCAAAGTTTTGGAATTATTTCGTGCAAAATATTAATCTTTTATGCAACAACAACTCCAGTCAGATATGCAGTAGCTAAAATGAAGTGGTTGGAATTGAACATTGTTATTTTGCAACACAAAAGTTCTGCTCTATATGATGAAAGAAATTAGCATGCTCTGCTTGTCGGCGGGTGAAAAAGTGGGTAATTTGTTCGGGTGAGAGGAAATAAAAAGTTTTCAATAACAAATACAATCATCCTAATGAAGGAGTTGACATTTTTCGGGGAACAAAACATATCAGCGATTGAGGACTTGTTTGTTAGGTAGGTAGTTGTTGAAACTCATAGTGAGCGGTGAATCTTCAGTACATAGGCCACTCAGATCCAATAGCCACAACCCACAAATGAAAGGTTTTTCTTCTTGAAACGTATAGAAAGAGATCATAATATGTATTAGGTTTTAGTCACGTTTCTAAGACAAATGAAACGTATTGAAATCTTAATCTTCCAAAACCAAACGTGCACGATTGCTAGGTTTATCAAATATCAATGCCCGGAACGATTACCATTACTGCATTCGGCGATGGTAACATGAGATAACACTGCAGGAGAGGATGAGTGCTGAACTCAGAGCATATTTTATTGGACTGAAGTACAAAAAAAAGTGTTTGTTTCCAACTTTTATAATTCAATGGTACATTCTGTGGAGGTTCTAGTACAAATTGTTCGAATCATCCACCTAACCTAACCTAACCTAACCCAACCTAACGAAAAAAAAATCATTCTAATCGGTTGAAAAATGTAAGTTTTAGAAGGGTGCTTCCATCTCAAATGGGTCACACTGTATTAATATTTTTAATATTAATTTAATAATCTTCTATTATTTTAGTTTTAGTATAGTTAGGTAGAGCTGTACAGTGAGTCTCCTCCTTTTCGATATGTTGTATATCTTTATATCGAATAAAGGCCTATTATTATTATCCTCATTATCATTTTATTACCTGCAGAGAATCTCTGAAAAACAAAAAGCATCACTCACATAGACGATTTATTTCATGAGAGTACTTTAACTGACTATGGAAAGTGTGTTTGTTTCAAATCACAAAATCCGTGGACTATTTCTTACTTGTTTGATTGATGATCTATTTATTTTGTGGAAATTCATGATGAAATAAGAAAAGGAAGAAAAAATATAACTTTTGTCCAGTTTCCACTAACACTTTACTACTCTATTTTTTCTTCCTTTTCTTATTTTGACTATATCTTACTTGAATAGATGCATACTATACATAAAAAACCAATCTACGTAACGCAATCAAAGCAAATTACAGAAACAAAACAATATTCCCCACAATGGAACTTCCATGCAAATGAAATGTATGGCAGCAAAAGTCAAATCCGGAGAATATTACGTCTCTGTAATTCCAAATCGTGAATTCCCATCGGTTATACGTAATGCCGGTTGCAAAGTCAATTGAAACATCGGCCGCTGCAAATATCAATTTTCAGACCTGGGTAGTCTTTTCTCCGATAGGTAGGAAGGCACTTCTCATAAATTTCGTGTTCGGATGTCGCTCTCCGAACGTGATATTCCGCTACAGAAAGAATTATTCTGTTAGGAGCTCCGTATTCCGTCTGCCTTCGCTTGTTTAGCGACACTTGTTTCTGTGTTGAATAAAATAAATCTTTCATCTGCCGTTCGCTATTATCTCGAGGAATATTACGGAGTGGCTTTTGACTGGGCTTTTTTATTGAAATTCACGTCTCTGTTCTATTTTACTTTGACAGAGAAATACAGAATGTGAATAAGGTGAATGCCGTTCAGTTTTCATCGGGAGAAGGCACCAACAATGGATTATGGGGGGTCTGGAAATTCAGAATTACAGACTCTCAAGTAACCATCAAGAATTATGTGATGTAACAATGTTGCCCCAATACGAAGTTCAGTATTTACGGGTGACGGAAATTTGATCGAAAAAACAAAATGATCGAAAAAAAATTGATAGAAGTATTTTGATCGAAAAACAAAAGATAGAATGAACTCTTTACAGAAAATACATTTGATCGATTTCTTTATGATAGAGAATACATTTAATAGAAAATATATTTGATAGAAACGTAAATGATAGAAACCATATTTGATAGAAAATACATTTGATAGAAAACAATTTTTCATTATTGGTTGAAAGTTTAGTTTTGTGGTGAACTTTTTACATTTGATCGATTTTTTTATGAATTGAAAATACATTTGATAGAAACATAAATTATACGGAGTGACTCCTTTAAAAGCGGGGCAATTCTCTGAAATAATTTTATCCGATTCAAAAGTTCTTTTTTTAATGGATACAGCTCAATTGTCTCAGTTCAGTGCCATAAATTCGAAATGGATTTCAAAATGTTAAGGCCTACATTTCAAGGTCTACTTCGAATTTATTGTATCACCAAAAATCCAAAACAAGTATTTGCAATTTTTCTAAAAAAATCTGACGACGATACTGGGTTTGCTATAATTTCAAATGGGTGTTACCAAAATTTTATAAAAATATCAATTCCCAACAAAAATATTCCATAATTTAAATTTAAAATTACGTTTTCGAAATATTTAGGCTAATTGTGTGAAATATTGTAATTTACATTAATTACTTTTCCTGGATAAGTTTCTGCGTTTACTCTTGAATGAAATTATTCAATTTTGTCAGTATCGTATTGTATTCTCAAATTTGCATAACAGAAATACATAAGTTCAAATTAAATAAAGAATACCTTCCTTTTTCAAAAAAACGTTGACGCTTCGCAAACTATAGCTTTCTCCATTATTAAAACTTGTTGAAAACTCAGTTTTTATTAGATCGGAAGAAAACAAGATTTGTTTTTGGGAAAGTCAAATGAAATCTGCACTTTCAATTTTTTGGTGGTTGCTAAGGTATGAAACGTCAACCTTGATTATTGATTGATTTGTCATTGAATTTTCTTGTCAGATGGAAATCAAAGATTACGAATTTATTGATACCACAAAAGGAAAGAGAAAGCTCTATCATTATGGATATTTTTATATTATGGAGAAATCCGATCCCGATAAGTCATATTGGCGGTGTGAGGAATGGCGAAAATTAAAATGTTCTTGTCGCATTGTCGCAGAGGAAAAAAGATTTTGTATCAGAAAAGAACACAATCACGCAGGTTCCGCAGTGAAACTTGAGGTGAGCAAGTGCATCAATATGATGAAAAAAGAAGCAAAAACAAGCAGAGATGCTCCTAGAGCTATTATTTCGAGACATAGTGCTGGATTAAGCGAAGCAGCGTCATTTGAAATGCCATCCGTTTCAAGCCTGGGACGCAGTATTAGGTCTACCAGAGAAAAAGAAAATATTGGTCCAACTGTTCCACTAACAATTGAAGATTTTGCCTTGCCAGAACAGTGCCAAAAAACTGAGAAAGGTGAGAACTCTGTTATTTTCCAATCAGATTCTACCGTAGATAAGTTCATTATATTTGGGACAAAACGAAATCTTGAACTTCTTGGAAAATGCACTGCCTGGAATATGGACGGTACATTTTCGATTGTACCTGAACTATTTTACCAGTTATATACAGTACATGGATATGTCAGTGGAACAACATATCCATTAGCATATGCATTACTTAACTCCAAGACGGAAAACATCTACACCAAGGTTTTCGAGCAATTACGAATGAAAATGGAAACAGTTGCAGTAACAACAATTACAACAGATTTTGAGTTTGCAGCAATTAAGGCTTGTCAATTACTTTTTCCAATGGCTGAAAATCAAGGATGTTTTTTCCATTTTGAACAGTGTTTATATCGACAAATTCAAAGACATGGGCTGAAACAGCAGTATGATTCTGATGCAGAATTTCAGCTGGAAATCAAAATTTTATCAGCAACAGCCTTTGTACCGTTAGAATTCGTTGTCCAAGCATTTGAAGCGATTTCCAAGAGAAACGTCATTCGTGAAGAAGCTAAGGGTTTTGTTAACTACTTTGAGGATACGTGGATAGGAAAATTTGAGAGAAGAGACAGAAGGCGGCCTACTTTTGATCATAAACTTTGGAATTTTTACCAAAAAACCCTTGAAAATCGTCACAAAACTAACAACATCGTTGAAGGGTGGCATAGAAGTTTGAAAGGACAATTTCATGCGAAAAAACCATCTATTTGGAAATTTATAGAAGGGCTACTTCGAGAGCAGAGCATGATGGAACTGAAGCTGCAACAACAAATTTGTGGGGGTGCTGGAGTACCAGAAAGAACGAGCAAGTTCTATAAGGATAAAAATAAAAAACTGGCTGTAGTGGTCAGACGATTCCATGATGAATTTGAAGACAACGACGATTATTTTTTACAATATTTAAAAGCAGTTGCTTCTAACATTTAGTTTCCGATATTAATTTTGTTGCTTTGTGGGTTTATTAAAGATTACTTGTTATTTCGATAAATTGACGTGTCTATCAAATGTATTTTCTGCCAAAAAAAATCAATCAAAGGAATTTCTATTAAATGGTGTTTCTATCAATTGTATTTTCTGTCAAATGGGTTTCTATCATTTGTGTTTTCTATCATTTATGTTTCTATCAAATGTATTTTCTGTCATAAACAAATCGATAAATTGTATTTCTGTCAAACTTACTTTCGATCAAAAGACTTCTATCAAATTTTTTTCGATCATTTTGTTTTCCATTAAATTTCCGCCACCCAGTATTTGATGTTAAATCCACAATCACACATCACAAATAGGAAAAAAATTTGTTGTGGCAGTGACATTCATCAGACCACACCTATTCGACGTCAACAAATTTACCAAGTAGTGAAATCACATTTAGACATGTATGGGACAAATATTATAGGATACACACAACCGTGGTGTGCGAACACGTCGCTAAGTTAGCAGTCTTTCTTTATTTCTCGACAAGAGGATGTTGTGCGTTGTTTCATAAGCGAACATAACCTATAAATCGGCGTTCGAATCTTGCGTTTATTGAACGATGATAATCTTTCGATTAGACTTTCGGCATTTAAATTTAGAGAAGAAATGATAGTGTGTAGTTTAAAAGATTTTGATGAGTTTTGTATTGTTTCCTCATGGAATTGGTAATGGAATTCAGTTTGATGCTCGTATACATAATCAAACACACGTGACTTTTTCAGATTTCAATTTGTTAACTGTTATTCGTTTTCCAGGCATTGGGGTACACCATATTTAACAGTTTTCTCCTCACTGATACAGTCATTTACTATTACTTGCTGTTTTCGGTCACTGAAGTAGCTTTCTATTAACTTTTTTACCACTCCTCGACAACCTAAATTCTCTAATACATCTAAGAGCTGCTTGTGACTTACCGTATCAAACGCTTTGGCGAAATCTAGAAAAACTTTTATCGTTTTTTTTCCGTTGTCTATTAACTCAAAAAAGATTATCGATATAGGTCTATAGTTTTTGATTAAGTGTTTTGGTCCTGATTTATGTATCGGTTTGATAAGAGCTCTTCTGCATTGAGAAAATAATAGGATTATCTTTTTACTAATTTAATGGTAATGAGTTTCATTGAACAAATTACATGCTAGTGGTATAACTTTTATGAGTGCTCAATATCACGAAAAATCTATCGCATATCATATCCAAATGATGATGATTTCAATTATTATTGACTACTTCATCAATTGTCAAGTGTTCAATAACAGGTTATTATAAAATATCTTTCCTGTAGTGGTATTAGGTTCAGGGTGAATATAACTTATCCAATATTTTTATTCGCAACTACAAATGATAGCATGTATGAGATTTAAGACTTGCTGTGATGTCAAGATCTACCACTACGAAGAGTATTAATCGAATTCCGAAAAAAGCCGAAAGATTCCGAACGAGCACGCAATGCGCCAGCTCCCGATAATCGATATGATCCGTCGCCATTTCCTGTTCTATTTGCCGTATTGCCGTTGGTGAGTCGTGTCTTTTATTTATACCCATTCTCATTGTTTTAATTTTACACCACTGTTAAAAGTTGAATTTCAAGGACTACGAATAGATACCTAGAATAGAAAGGTTACTGATTCAATGGAGTTTGGATATTTTAATACCAGTATTAAAAGTTAATAATAACCGAGAAAGTATTTGCTACTTTAAGCTTCAGTATCTATTATTGTTCGAATCATACTATTTTGTATTTGACCACAACGCTTGGTATAATATAGTCATCTTTCGGTATTAACAACGGATTATTTTTCTCGGTGTGAACTGTTTTGGCCAAATACCAGATATAAAAATATTATTAATTATGTTTGATATATGTTCGGGTACATCATGTATCTCTTTAGTTCATGTATCTCTTTAGCATCAGTTGGTGTCAAGAAAATAATGTTTGTTTTCAATTTAAACGCACGTAAGGTTAGTCAGTTCTGGTTAGATCAGAACAATAATTAATACTCAAACAAGTGTTTTATTTCAATGTCCACTTGTTAATTTTCATAACACTTCAGAAAAATGGATAGACGGTCTAAATCCGGTAATTCCACACTAGCTGAAAAAATTAAATGTTGGCGATACGAATCATACCGTTACGAAGAGCTGTGGTTACGAGCTGTCGATGTTCCAAAGTGTCGCCGTTACGAATTTTATTTATTTATTTTGTCTATTGCCATTTGTGGGGTTACGAACTTTCGCGTTACGATATGTCATGGAACCGAATATAATGTATATTTTACTTTGGCGACTAGTTTTGAAGGGTTTTGAGATGATGGCCTATTTTTACCGTGAATCACTGGACTAGCTGAATTGTCAGTTTTCGATTCCCTAACGACGTTTTCAATAACATTGCCGTAAGTTAAGAATTTAATCCATGGAAATATTTCTATGAGGCATGCAGTTTATGTATTTTTGTATTCTGTCAGTCACTTTCCTTCCTATTTCAGTGTAGACGCTGTCCAGCTATACCAAAAGCAGTTCGCCAGTTAACCACGAGAAAATGGTAACGTGAGCGATCAATACCCAATTGCAACAAAACCCTCAACCGTAACTCGAAAATCGAAACATTCCCGTTAGAGGACCCCAACCGACCGCATGGAAATCTCGAGCTTCTCACCCGACCCCAACGACTAGATTGGCGATTCCGAGCAAACATGAACCTCTGTTGTAATAATCGAACCATTAATACCATGCTAATCGCAACAAAAAGTCCTCTTTCCACAGCGCCGTCGTCATTTCAAGTTTGCTATCATTAAGGCAGTAATTATGGCGAACAGTTCGGTTCTCGGAACTCAGAAAACACGAGGTGGGAAATCATTAAAACCGGCTCGTGTGTACTGTTCATCCGCATCGGGGAAATTCACAAATTGTTCCGGCATTTTAGTGGAGAACGTCATTTTTTTCGAACGTGTACATCATCATTTATGAGTCGCTTTGTTGTGATGATCAACAGTAATAAGCTTCGGTTTCTGAAGTTGAAAAATTCGCCCTTCGATTTGACTTGAACCCGTATATGAATTGCCTATAGCTGAAATGCTACATATTAAAAATTCAAAAATGAAACAGTTAATTTTTGGTCCGATACCCAGAATTCAAATAACTAAATTTATTCAACACATATAAATATGAACCGAGAGTTTTTTAAAATATATTCATAATGAAACAATTTCTGGTGGAATTTAGACTTTCTAACGACCAAATTAACATATCAAATTAAAAATCTTTATCAGTATCAGATGTTGTTTCACGAATCTTCACAAAGAGGTCGGGAGGCACATATTATTATGAATTTCATCAATTGATACTGGAACTGGAAAATGGATCTGATTCTGATGCCAGTATAATGACGTGATCACACTGAATGCCCTGAAAAATTAGTTTTGTAAAATCACGACCCATGTGTTGCACGGATAACCTTATTGAAATACAAAAAAGTTTATTGTTAGAGTATTGAAAGAAAACTTCTAGGGAAAAGTTTGTGCATGTCCGATAACCTAAAAAATCGATTTTGACAAATGGCGGGAAATTGAAAATAAAAATACTATGAAAAGGCAAAAAGTGGGATAAAATGGCACGTTATCGAAAAAAGTTAGTCGAAAAAGTTGCTTAGAATTTAATTTTATACACATATACAAATTTTTAAAAGGTAATGAGAGAAAATTGAAAATTATTTTTTTTAGTGTATGAAAATATCAAATAATTTTCGTATGAGTAGCTTGACCATACTGAAACATTTGTATTGAAATGATAATGATAAAACTGTACGTTCTCCTCACCAGAGAGCACTAAATTAAAAAAAACCGTATTTTGTTACATTGGTTAGTATCCAGCAGTTATATTGGAATTCCACGATCATTGCGATGATGGGGAAATCAAAAAATATCATGTTTTTTCGATATTAACCAATTTCTGATGATGATCATCTACGAAATTTCACTTTGCACATATTGTTAAAAATAATGAGTAAAATTAAAGGGGCTTACAGTTTTCATGTGAAACGCTTTGTCACGATTATTATCGAAACTTGATCATAATTTGGAAAACTACAACTTAGTAGGTGTGTTTAAAATTAAATTCCAAGCAACTTTTTCAATTTTTTTCTGATATTTTGCCATTTCACCCCACTTTTTGCCTTTTTATATAATTTTTTTTCAATTTGCCCCATACTAGCGATCACGTGACATGTGTCAAAATCTATTTTTAGGTTATCGGACATGCACAAACTTTTCCCCAGAATTTTTTTTTTAATAATAAACTTTTTTCCATATGGTACATACTTTTTGGCGGTCACTGTATATGACCCTAGTTGAGGTTTGTACATCTTTCAATTTTTATTATGTTTCTTGTTATCTTTCGTCTTTATATACTGGGTGTTTGGATGTGTTTACCAGTGTGTTAATTTTTCCACCTATACATCATGTAATTTTAACAAAACTTTGTATCGTGTTTTCACATACATTTTAAGTGTATTTTTTTTATATATATATATAAATAGGAAGTTAATTATTTGTCCTTATAACCTACAATACTGAAGGACACAATTCCAAGTTCAAATATGGACATTGGTTTTTTTGTTTTTTCAATTAAGAAAGTTACAAAGCTGCGAATAACGGGCTGAATTATCCGGTATACCCAAGTGTTCCATAATGAATGCACTCATACTGCTCAATGAATAAAGGTTAACCACCTTTTGTTCTAATGGAAAGGACATTTTGTTCAACCTGATATTGTATGTCTCAAAAAACGCCGAAATGCGTTCTATTTTTATGGGGACCGTTCGTAACTAGTCATTTGCTGAAAAATTGTAACCCTCGCCTACTTGATTATAAGAAGTACTAGTTTTAATAAAGATTCCAAACAACATTATTCTTATTATTTTGTTGTGGTTTTAATTTTATATTCTCAAAAATACTGAGGAGTATATCCAAGTATGTACACGGTAAGGTGTTTAAAATGAGTTACCTATATAGCCCCTTTCCTATTTGAGGTGCTAGGGGTTGTGTCTTTCTCCATTCTCAATGAAAATATATAAATGAAAAATGTGATTTTTGCAAATGTTTAAATGTTCTATAGGCATTGAAATATTCGTTTTCAAATTGATACACTGTATAATGTTGTAGTTTAAGTCAATCAGAATCGATTGTTCTGCCACAATTTCAACAATCCAGACAGAAATATCCTCAACATTTTACTCAATTGAATCAGATCCAAACCAACTGGGAAAACCCTAATTTCACCGAAGTAGTACAATATATCCTGAAAGTACTCGAAAATGCCCGAAACCTAGTAATTCTTTTCCTTCCCTAATAAACTCTCTATATTATGGTTGCTGTTCAAATCTACTTTCATTATAGTCTTCCGTTCCGATAAATTTCCCTGAACTTTATTTAAAACTTACTTAAATTCTTTCGGAGGGGCATAAACTTGAAATTCCACTGATTCGGTTACAGCATTCGAGTTGCGAAGAACGTAATAAAAAATACATTACCGAAATGAGAGGTGGATGGACTCCAATCCATTTTCTTTTCCAATCAATCCGTATAGATTTGTGTTTCCTAGAAGTTGTGCAAAATGTTCATTTCATCTGCTTCAAACCCCTCTCCCATAGATCGAATCATAAATTCAAAATCGCAGTGGAACAATCAAGTGAATTGTTTATTGGCGGTTGAGTTGAATATGAGTAGGTATTAAAATTCCTGCATTTTTTCGAATTTCAGTTTCCAATTATTAGCTTTTATTCCCATGAACGTAATAACATCAACAACAATTTTGATTTTTGTTCGAAAATATGACCAGAATGTTGATAAAATCAGTTTTGGAATCATCTGCGGCTGAAAGACAAACTTTAGTCGCTATTTTTCATCGTTCAGTATAATCTCTTGGGTGGTATTCATGTTGGAAAGGGGAATATTCTACATAGAAATTGAAAAATGGAAAATGTGGTTTATTTGTGATGTCTAAGAGAAAATAACTACTTTCTTGGCTAGTTCAATCTCCAACGTGGCTTTAGTCATATCAGCTATTATACAATATCAAAAAGTAATCCAGTTGATGATGAAAGAAACAAACCCCATCGTATTACAAAATGAATTATCAAATTCACAAGGTTCTTTTATAATCCAGTACGATATTATCAAATTCACAAGGTTCTTTTATAATCCAGTACGATTGGGTTTTGAAATTGTAGCACCATCAAACTTGGTATGCTAGAAGTTGGAACCATGATAAACACGAAAAAAAAGTTTGTACCAAAATTCCAGAGGTGGAACTTTTTTTTTTTTCGTGTAAAAATAATTAAATAGATTTTTGCTGTAATCCTGGAAAGTATATGATTCATCGGAAAAAAAACTCAACAAGATGATGAAAACGTTATTGAACGCCGACATCAAATTTCAGGTTCAGCCAAATATTTGATTAGTCATAACTCTACCAAAAATTATCGGGGAAGAAGAAGAAAAAGTTCATATGGTTTTTTAAGGCTTCTACCTTCTCATGCAAATATAATATGCGAGTGTTTGAGTACCTTAAATGTGGTTTGTCGCACTTCACGCAGATGCTTGCGGATGATCCAAAAATCATGAATAATTTGGTAAATATGGAATTATTATACTGAAGCAGCAACCCATACCCTCTTTGGACTATATGCAACAATTTCAAAGTAGTCTGAGAGTTCCCATTTATACATGCCAAAAAAAAACTTTGTTTTACTCATGCCTCATATTCAACTTACCCATAAAACCGGCACTCTCTTCAATAAATGTTGAAAATAATCGCTTATTCATATCCTGCGAATATGTTCGATAACACTATTGTGCAGTGCACCTCAAGCTTGAAATCGCATACTTCAATTTTTTATGTAGGATGTGTATGAGCGATTATTTTCAACATTTCCTGAAGAAACTTCCAGGATTATGGGTGAGTTAAAAACTGAGGCAGGAGTAAAACCCAGTTATTTCTTTGGCATGTATAAGTGAGAATTGTCTCACTTAGTCTAAAATCGTTGCAAATGGTCCAAAGAGAGTACTGATTCCTGCTTCAGTATAATTATTTCAGATCAGCTAAAAATCCATGACTTTCGGTTCTTCCGTAAATATCGTAGAAGGGTTATGTGAAGTGGGACAATAGTTATTTACCTAACAAGTGCGGAAAGTAGTACTTTTCCGCACGCGACGGCAGTTGCACGAACGACGCGGAGCGGAGTTCGGGCAAGCCGTTAAGGGCGGAAAATACATTTTCCGTAAGAGTCAGGTACAATATTAAGTAATTTCACAAGAAAATTATATTTTCGTAATACAATTTGGTCCAACTCTCACAAACAACGTGACTGCTCTATAAGGATTGAATCAAATGATTATTGTTATCATTATGTCTGTGAGTTCTTTCCGGTAGTGAAGAGATCAATAATGAGTAACATTTCAGAATAGGAACTGCAAACTCAACAGAAACCCTTCAGTTGACTCGGCAATATTCTCTTTTCCTTTCACTGAAAAATAAATCGTAATTTTCATCTTCATCAAAGATACGGCTGTCTCGACGAGAATTTCACTTTTATATAAATGAAAATCGATCGAAAGCCCCTGCAAATGAAACACATTTCATGGGATTGGCATTGACGCAACTATAATAATGAAAATATCCATCTGGCGTAGAGATTACAGGGAAATCAATAAGGACTTCATTATATGATCCCCGGCTTGGGATTTAACAGATTCGAGGTCTTGCTTCTGAGCCGATTCGTCTCTCATTCGAGAAATCCCGGTGCCGAATCCAATTTTCTGAGAGAAGAGAGAGATTCAACCCATTCAGCCCATTCATAACCCATCCGATATTTACGATTGAATAATGTCGTTCTGTACTGATGGATTCGGTTCGTTTTTATTTTCTTGTCGGCAATTTTACAGGGACATGGCCGGGCATAGACTGATTCGGAATATAATTTACTACTCGAGAATATTTCAACATAAATTATTGCCACTCTTCTTGAGAACATCTTCAGCTGTTACAGAATCGATATGTGGATATAAGTATGTCTTCGGAGACCAAAATGTCAGAAGGTTTTCTTAACGGGCAAACCATGTTTTCAAAACCAAAAACCCAATGGCGGTTCTAAAGTGGCGAACAGTGATTTTGCTCCGCTTCTAGCCAAAATTTGATTTTAGAGTCGGAGATTATTTACATTTTGCATCAACCTCACTATTCATCTGATTCCTGCCCACCTAGTAATATCCAAACATCTCGCTGTGCTTCTTTCAAAACAGAAGCAAATGAAAAATAAGGTGAGAAATGACGAATTGCTATTCTATTATTTTCTATTGAAGTTCAGCTGAGCGGAAAATACAAGTTGAAACTTTCCGTGGGATATCTCATAACTGGCGAAATAATTGAGAAGATATATTTATATTCATTTTTGACGTTCTTTTTTTGGACCCCCATCATTCGCTCATAAAAATATTCATATCCTCCAGTATCCATTGTTGTTTTATTTACTTTTCACCCGCTGGTTCTGCTGAAAAATATCGAAGTTGGAAAGTTCACCCTAAATTGGAAATATATATATATATATATATATATATATATATATACATACAGTGAGGGGCAATATTATGGAATAAATTCATTTTTACGAGAATAGGCAACTTTTGAGACAAATCCCGAAACACGTCGATTTTTATTTCCAAATTATGATTTTGTGGCAGATATGTCATACTAGTGACGTCATCCATCGTTGCGTGATGACGTAATCGATGATTTTTTTAAATGAGAATAGGGGTCGTGTGATAGCTCATTTGAAAGGTTATTCAATTCTCTATGCAGTGATATGAACATTAACATAATTATTTATACAGGGTGGCCAAAAAAATATTTAATTTGTAAATGAAATTAATTGTCACAAAAAGAAGTATTATCATTTATTTAATACAAAATTACATTGTACTACTGTCGGAAAACAGAAAAACAAATTAGTTGACAAATAAAAATTGCTTTTCGCTGAAATTAAATGTTCAAATTGCCACCCACCTGCCTCTTGGCAGTAATTGAACGGACGAATACATTCTTCTTGAACATTGTGGATCATTTCTGGAGTTGAATTACGAATTTCCAATGTAATGCTATTTGTCAAATCTTGGAAATGTGTGGTCTATCGGCGATCTGGATCATCCTCATTGATTTTGTCTACTATTGAAACACTTGAAACAGTTTATAAATAAATGTTTAGAACTGCTGTGCTTTCTACTACTATGAAGAAACAAAAATAAATTCCGATATTAGGCAAATAAATAATGAGAACTAAAAAGATAGCAAAAAGTATAGTTTTTACAAATCGAGTTGGCTTGGGTCAAATGTAAGTCAGTTCTTGACATTTTCTCATAAGGACTAGTTTATTTCATGAAATAAATAAATAATGGCCCCATTAACTGAAACACAAAGAATCGAAGTATTAATTATGGTTGGATATGGAGATAGAACCAGAACACAACAAGAAGTATGTAATTTATTTACCATAAAATATCCTAATACGCCTATCACACAATCCACTCTTAGTAAAATTGAGAAGAAATTTAGAGAAACTGGACACGTGAAACATGTTGCAAATGCTGGTCGTCCACCAATGAATGAGGATGTGAAACTGTCTGTATTATTAAGTGTGGCAGAGAATCCTCAAATTAATTCTAGGCAAATTGCAGCTGATACAAACATTTCTAAAAGGTCTGTTTTACGTGTGCTGAAAAAAGAGAAATATCATCCGTATAAAATTCATAATGTCCACGAAATCAATGAGGATGATCCAGATCGCCGAATGCAGTTTTGTGAAGTAATGCAAGATTTATGTAATCAAAATCCACGCTTCATTCGTGAAATCCTTTTTTCTGATGAAGCAACCTTCTGTTTAAATGGAACAGTGAATCGGCAAAACTGCAGATATTGGAGTCAAGATAATCCCCATTGGATGACTGCGGTACACACTCAGCACCCTCAAAAACTAAACGTGTGGGCAGGGATAGTCGAGGATAGAATTATAGGTCCTTTTTTCTTCGATGTGTCTCTTACGGGGCAAAGATATCTTGATTTTTTACAAAATGAACTTATACCCGCCCTTACAGACATGTTTCCAAATGAAAATGATCGTAATTCGCCAAATGAAAACATATGGTTTCAGCAAGACGGTGCACCTCCGCACTTTGCACGTCCTGTTCGTGATTTTTTAAACAGATGTTTCCCTAGGAGATGGATTGGTCGACGAGGAACAATAGAGTGGCCCGCAAGATCTCCAGATCTTACACCACTTGATTTTTTCCTATGGGGTTACTTAAAATCAAAAGTTTACATCGATAGACCACAGAATTTACAAGATTTAAGAAATAGAATTAGATTGGAAATTCGTAATATACCTCCAGAAATGATCCACAATGTTCAAGAAGAATGTATTCGTCGGTTCCATTACTGCCAAGAGGCCGGTGGGTGGCAATTTGAACATTTAATTTAAGCGAAAAGCAATTTTTATTTGTCAAATAATTTTTTTTTCTGTTTTCCGACAGTAGTACAATGTAATTTTGTATTTAATAAATTATAATACTTCTTTTTGTGAAAATTAATTTCATTTACAAATTAAATATTTTTTTGGCCACCCTGTATAAATAATTATGTTGATGTTCATATCACTGAATAGAGAATTGAATAACCTTTTAAATGAGCTATCACACGACCCCTATTCTCATTTAAAAAAATCATCGATTACGTCATCACGCAAAGATGGATGACGTCACTAGTATGACATATCTGCCACAAAATCATAATTTGGAAATAAAAATCGACGTGTTTCGGGATTTGTCTCAAAAGTTGCCTATTCTCGTAAAACTGAATTTATTCCATAATATTGCCCCTCACTGTATATATAAACACGCATACTGAAAAGCATAATAATGTTCGGGATGCTACGAATGAAAACAAAATCGAAATGAAAATCGTATAAATATATGGATTTCAATGAGAGTGGCGTTAGAGGGTTTATCTTTTGGAGAATTTGGGAGAGAGAGAAATGGTAGATTCCTCGATATCCGTGTTAAAGCAGAGGATCAGTGTATTTGATGGAAAAGAGAAGGAAAAACCGTTTGACTGAGTCTGCTGATTGATTGAAAAGGGGTACGGGTGGGGTATCACAGGCACTCGGGGGTCACAAGGAATCGTTCTATCGACTATTCTCAATATTGCAACAGGAATACTATACAGACTGAACCATCTTCGAAATCGTTCTAGATTCGATATAATGGCTAAGTTTTGTGTGAAATATGCTATCATAATTCTCTATAGTTTGATATCTTTGTTAAAATTGTTAAAATTGTTAAAATTGTTAAAATTGTTAAAATTGATAAAATTGTTAAAATTGTTAAAATTGTTAAAATTGTTAAAATTGTTGAAATTGTTAAAATTGTTAAACTTGTTAAAATTGTTAAAATTGTTAAAATTGTTAAAATTGTTAAAATTGTTAAAATTGTTAAAATTGTTGAAATTGTTGAAATTGTTGAAATTGTTGAAATTGTTGAAATTGTTGAAATTGTTGAAATTGTTAAAATTGTTAAAATTGTTGAAATTGTTAAAATTATTAAAATTGTTAAAATTGTTAAAATTGTTAAAATCATTAAAATTGTTGAAATTGTAAAATTGTTAAAATTCTCAAAATTGTTGAAAATTTAAATGTTTAAAATTGTTAGAATTGTTAAAATGGTTAAAAAAAATTAAATTTTTAAAATTGTTAAGATGTTCTACCGTTATCACGAAAATGGATTTTTTCAAAACGATTTTTCAAAACAAAAATCAATGGGATTTCTTTGATGTTATCAATATAAAATTGATCATTTGTTTGTTTGGTTGAGTTTCATTTGTTCCTCTACTAGTCATCAGAGTATGATAAAACTTCAATGAGTTATTGAGCGCGCTTGAGAAGGCTTCTGATAAAATAATAAAAAATGGTGAATGATTTTTTTGACTTTTGGATCGATTCTATTCCAAATTGGTATATAGGCTTTTTTCGAAGTCGGAGATTCAATTTAAGGATTCAAGATGGCGAATGATTATTATTATCCAACCCCTCTAAAAGTTGGTATAAAAGGATTTTGTGTTCAAGGATCACATTTTCACAGGTGATCAAAATTCTCATCAATATCTGAAAATTAAATATGGAAGCATGATTTTTGTGATTATGATTGGATTTCGTTAAAAATTGATATGTGGAGGTTTTTGGGTTTGGAAATCATGACATATTTCCCAAAGTTCAATGACAATCAACGAAGCAGATCGTTTATTAGGTTGGGGTTATGGAGGCTGGAGGGAAGCTGTTGTCTCAAACAATCAAAAATCGTATAAGTATCCCCTTCACCACACTAACTAATTTCTCTTATTTAGTTATCGATTTTGACATATTTGGTGATGGATGAATCCAGTTTGTAACATAAATTCCACCATAACTTTCAAATATATTTGAAAATCAGTTTCCCGAAGGAATTCAATCCAGTGGAAATATAAATTTTTTTTCATTAAAAAAAAATATAACTCTCAAAATTCACCCATTTATGAGACACCCTGTATGATCATAGCTTCAGTGCTTTTAAAAACTTTTATTCAAAGCATTTTTTGATCCCAAAAAGATAAGCGACCATCGTCTCCCAAGCATTATTGTTAGCCAGGAATCACACTGAACGACTAGGACCGACCGTCCGCGACCGTCCATCTACGACTAAACGTATATTCTTATAGCACAACTCACACTGTATAATCGTCATTGACCGTCCTCGACCGTTTTTCAAAGACCATGTTCGGAATTGTAGTCTGCTGGAAATTTTGGTCGGTGTCACACTATCCAGACGTAATGTCATTTTGACACACATTTATGATGAACTTTTGACTTCAACAAAACTCATGTAAATAGGTATATTTCCTACCGGAAAAATAAAATGTTCTTCTTCAGTATCACTACTGCTCATTATTTAAAGCAAAACTATTGATATTATGAATTTAACTTATTTTCAATAAATGAACAAACAATTCACATAACCTTTCGAATGTCAAATTAATGTCAGATTTAAAAAATTATTCTAGTGGTCGGTCGTGGATGGACGATCAGTGTGACTTTGAAAGTTTTCATTGATCTAATTCTACTTTTGGTCGTAGGTGGACGGTCGCGGACGGTCGGTCCTGGTCGATCAGTGTGATTCCTCACTTATTGTTGTCAGACTTTTCTCTCACGATGTAACAATTGCTAAGTTGCCAGCTTTCTTGGATGGCTGAGATAACTGATTCTGTGTGTACACCTGAGTACACTCTTCGTAGAAACGACTGACTCTACAGATGTAGCCATTACTATGGAAATCCATGCTGACAATTCCGAAACTTTTGACGCCGAAGGTTAGGAAAGTACTACCTTAAGATTGATCCGCGGGTTATTTTTGTGCCTTAGTGGTTGATAGCGATTTTAACCGAGCGTATAAAACCGTCAGACACATCTGTTGAGGTAAAACCTGGCGGATCAACCTTTAAGCGTGTGGCCGGCTATGGAAATAAAATTTGTAGGTCCAATTTACTCACAGTCGCAGCTCAACCACCAGGCACTTTACAGGCAAGTCACAATGCCATTTGGTTACGGCCACATTACATATGGAGTGGCAATCGTGGCGTTCTACTTCTATATGTGAGAGGGTTGGACGTGGTGCGGGAACAAAACTGGCTGATCAATGAAAACGGGAAATGTAGAGGGTTAATGCATGTTATACCGAGCTACGACTGATCTTCCGACAAATTGCCCGATCAATTTTCCATTCCGGCTGCATTTTTATTCAATGGAGAATAAGGAGTTTGAATGATACGACAATTCGGAGGATCAAGTCGGTATTTGCGCGATGGATAATGTGTGTTATCGGATGTGGGGGCGAGATTGGAATTTTTTATCCGATTTGACAGAGTTGTGTTGAAATAATTTTCCTTGTTCGATTGATAATTCATTTATTTTGTGGGAATTCATTTTGAGTTATTGAATGGAGAAAATTACGATTTTGTATAAAATTTACTGATTCTTTGTTTCTTTGTGTAAAATTCGCTTTTCGCAAACGTACTTCATTTCATAAAGTTCCCTAGATCCATCATCAAATAACATATCTATTACGATCACAGAGGATATTATTGACTCGACTCCTATTTATTCCTTATCTTCATTATTTTTATCAATCAAGTGAACTTATGATTGATTTATAATAATCCAGTACGATTGTTTTGGGACAAGAATTGATTGTAGCACCACCAAACTTGGTATGATAGTTGTTGGAACCATGATGAACACGAAAAAAAATTATTTACCGAAATTCCAGGGGTTAAACATATTTTCTTTTTTTTTTTTTTTTCGTTTGAAAATAAATAAATAGATTTTTGCTGTAATCTTGGGAAGTATATTTTTATCAAAAAAACAACTCAACAAAGTGAAAGACAATGCAATTCTCCACAAAAATGATTTTAAGTAATTTTTTATGAAATGCGCTCGTTTTCTCAGAAAACGTGATTGAACGCCGACATCAAATTTCAGGTTCACGCTTATCCGCCGCTGGAAGTTCTGGCGGAGCCGAATATTTGATTGGTCATAACTCTGCTAAAAACGATCGGAGAAGGAAAAGGAAAAGTTCATATCGTTTCTGAAGACTCCTACCTTCTCATGCAAATATAATATGCGAGTATCTGAGTACCTAAAATGTGTTTTGCTGCACTTCACGGAGATGTTTGTGAATGACTCGAAAATCATGAGTAATTTAGTAAATATGCAATTAATGTACTAAAGCAGCAACCCATACCCTCTTTGGACTATATTGATATATTTCGGTTTTCTGTATCAATTCGGGTCTCAAAAATTATATTCAGTGAGAATTATTACTTGAATCTTATATTTTTTTCCAATTTTCAAGGTTTGAAATTGCCCTTCGATTTAAACACAATTTTACCTTGACGTCGAATAACTACCCCAAACACTAGCGCTCCTTGTGGTTGTTTCCGGAATATGGAGTAATTTTAACAGTTCCAGGCAAATATTGTACAATAAGAGCCATCTTACGCTGAAAGTTTGAACTGTGTGCATACATCCGTCAGAGACGCTAGGACGTTTGAAAATGAAAAAAAGAAGCATTTTCAATAATAAATTAGGAAAAAAAAAACAAAAATTTAGAATTCCGAATGTCTCTCAGCTTTTCGGATATTAATGTTTATGTACGAATAAAATTTTTTTAGAACGGGATAGATATTGTTTTTAGTTGAAGTTTTCATTGAATATGCATTCAAAAAATGACAAAGGGACAACGTTATTCAAAATAATCACTAGCAGAAATTTTTCAGTACCTTTCAAGAGATTATCGTG
This sequence comes from Chrysolina haemoptera, assembly GCA_958298965.1. Taxonomy (NCBI): domain Eukaryota; kingdom Metazoa; phylum Arthropoda; class Insecta; order Coleoptera; family Chrysomelidae; genus Chrysolina; species Chrysolina haemoptera. Next base: position 6,197,561 of record OY282590.1, on the reverse strand, counting down.
AACGATGGAAAATAGCGACTAAAGTTTATTTTTCAGCCGCAGATGATTTCACAACTGACTTAAAGAACATCCTTTTTTTGGGGGGGGGGGGGATTTCACAATTTATCGGTATGGCGCTAATTTTCCTTGAATATATTTATATCATAGACGCTCAATCCATGCGTCGTTATCGTTATTTTACACAAATATGTCTCAGGTATAGTAGGACTTTAAGATAAAATCCGATTTTTTGAAAACTGTCTATCTGAAGGGTATACATTCGATGTATGTTAGCAGTGAAGATATACTGAATGAGTTAATTCAAAGAGATGTTATCAGGTTTTTCCAAATAAAGTTCCAAATAATTTCATTGCGTTAATTTTAGCTCCGTTATATAATGAGTCTCATGATACGAAACAGACTTCTCTTCTGGAGAAATCATCAATTTGAATACCGTCGAAGTTTACGAAAAAAACTCCGTTTTAATGATGATTAATACCACAAGCTTGCGGTGAACAATTTATCAACTTTATTCGAAAGTCTATTCAGTGTTATTCCCGAACAGATAAATATAAAGCTGGTTTCAGAGCAAACCGTTTCTGGTAATTAAATATTAATTCAAGAATCATCAATTACGAAGATAAATGACCCTTTAAAATATTAATTAAGTGAAGGGTGGAAATCTTAAACGATGCCCGCTTTTCACTGTTATTCTAAAATATCCCTTAACAACTTAATTTCCAGATAGAATCAGTGCATCTGATGGAATTCTTCATGTCCAATAAGTAATTTAAATGCAATTTTTTTTTTGATAAAAACTTTTTATGCAATGATTGATCATTTAAGAGATTTGTCGTTATTTTATTGGAGAATTTTGTGAAAAAGGTAGAGTGGGACTGTAATGAAGAAAAACTAATCAACCATTTAACATACCATTCTGTGAACATTGCATTGTACATTCGAGCTCAATCCAGGAAATGCCTCTCTTCATCAATTAAATTCAGGCAAGCAGTCAAGGGCGGGAACGACACTTTACGGATGAATTGTGAACATTATTTTTTCTCCGACCACATAAGATTCAAAACGCACATTGAAAATTAATATTTTATTTCAACATACAAAAATTTCAATGAAAATCCACAAATTGCTATTAATATTAATGTTAAAGACACAATTTGTTGCTAAAAAGGGGAACGTTCTCCATGAAAATTGAAAACTGAGATTTATTTGTAATATCTAATAGAAAACTACTACTTTCCCTGGACATTGAACTACATCTGATAGATATTGTGAAAAGATTCCAACTGAAAAGAAAAAATCTGAAAAAGAAAATTCGCATTTTCATTCAGATCAGATATAGTTCAATGTCCAGCGTGGCTTTATCCAGGAAAGTTGTTGTTTTCTATTAGATATTATAAATAAATCACATTTTTCATTTTCATGGAGAATGTTCCCGTTTTCAACATGAATACCTTCCAAGAGGTTATCTTGAACGATGAAAAATAGCGATTAAAGTTTATCTTTCAGCCGCAGATGATTCCACAACAGATTTTATGAATATCTCATTCATATTTTCGAACAAAAATCACAATTTGTTGCACTTTGCAAATAAATCAGAATAGCCAGTCCTGTTCCTTGTCATAGCAAATCTTTGGTTACCACACCAAATCACTTGACTCAGCTCAGTTTGATTGTAATGTGGATTGATTTTGAAAAATGTATAGAGTTGATATACAGGGTGTCCCAGAATAAAGAAGACTTCATTTTAAGGCTGAAAGTTGAAATAAACATATATCCTAGAACGAGTATTAATCGAGTTACAGGGTGTTGAAAGTGACAAAAAAAATGTTTTCCAGAATAACTCCATAACCATACAACTTTTCCCAATGAAATTTGGTATGTCATTTGACATTTGACAGCATTCATTTTCATATTTCAATGCAAATCGTGTGTTTGTAACTCTAAATAGGGGCGTGGGTACCCCCTATTCGCCAACTTTCATGCCAGTGGATTAATATCGATTTCGTCTTCTTTTTCTTGATCACTTATATTTTCTATACATTATTTTGTTAGTTGCTACGTACATTTTGAATATCGGGAAATTTTTGTGAACAGAATGTCTCGTAAATGACAAAAATTTCCAAAATATTTGAAATTAGACTCATTGCAAAGTATGAAATATGTTGGTTATGATGTTATACAGTGACCGCCAAAAAGTATGTACCATATGGGAAAAAACTTTATTATTAGAGTATTAGAAAAAAGATTCTTGGGAAAAGTTTGTGCATGTCCGATAACCTAAAAATCGATTTTGACACATGTCACGTGATCGCTGGTATGGCGGCAAATTGAAAAAAATTACTATGATAAGGAAAAAGTGGATTAAAATGACAAGGTATCAAAAAAAGTTATTTGAAAAAGTTGCTTAGAACTAAATTTTATTCACATACACAAAGTTTGAAAATATAATGAGAGATAATTGAAAATAGTAATTTTTTTTAAATATTTTTTTAGCTTTATAAAAATATTAAATTATTTTCTCAAGAATAGCTTGACCATACTGAAATATTTGTATTTCAATGATAATACTTTCTCATTCTCTCCACACCATAGAGCACTAAATTAAAAAAATTGAATTTTGTCAGAACCCTTGCTGTTACATTGGTTCGTATCTAACAGTTATATCAGAATTCCACGATTATTGCGATGATGGAGAAATTCAAAAATATCGTGTTTTTCCGATTATAATCAATTTTTGATGATAATCGTACACGAACGTTTCACTTCGCACATAATCTTAAAAATAGTGCGTCAAATTAAAGAGGCTAGAGTTTTCAATATTGCATGCGAAGTGAAACGCTCTGGCACGATTATCATCGAAACTTGATTATAATCTGGAAAACACCATGTTTCCGAAGTTTCATGTCATCACAATGGTCGTGGAATTCTGATGTAACTATTAGATACGAACCAATGTAACAGCCAGGGTTTTGACAAAATCCAATTTTTTTAATTTAGTACTCACTGGTGTGGAGAAAATGAGAAAATTTTATCATTCTCATAGAAATACAAATCTTTCAGTATGGTCAAGCTATTCATTAGATAAAAATTTTCATTTTCAAACTTTGTATATGTGTATAAAATGTAAAATTTTTTTTCGATATCTTGCCATTTTACCAGACTTTTTGCCTATCAAAATTATTTGTTTTCAATTTGCCATACCAGCGATCACGTGACATGTGTCAAAATCGATTTTTAGGTTACCGGATATGCACAAACTTTTCCCAAGAATCGTTTTTCCAATACTTTAATAATAAACTTTTTTTCCATATGGTACATACTTTTTGGCGGTCACTGTAGATAGTTACCTACACAATCCTTAAAAAAATAATGAAAATATTTGTAAAACGAAACCTATTCCTTTTTTGTCAGGAAATATTGGGGATTGAGAAAAAAGACGAAATCCTCATTAATCCAGTGTCGTGAAAGTTGGGGAGGGTCGAATAGGGGTTCCCAACTGCCGTACACCCCTGTTTAGAGTTACAACCACACGATTTGCATTGAAATATAAAACTGAATGCTGTCAAGTGACATACCATTTTTCATCACCCTGTCACTCGGTTTATACTCATTTTAGGGTAGGTGTTTATTGAAACCTTCAGCTTCGAAATGAAGTGAGGATTCTATCATTGGAGTTTGTCATTCTGGGACGCCCTGTATAAAAGTATCGTTATTTCTATTTCAATCCAATGAATGAAAAAATTGTGAAAACAAGAAAAATAATCTGGGTTGGATTAAAAAGTGAAACATATATTTGTTTGAATAGTGATATACAGGTAAAATCAATGAAATGTACGTATAATAATAAGGTTAAGTTGACATATTTTGCTTTCCCGCTCTAGTGCGGAAAAGTGATACTTTCAAAACTAAAATGCTTGTGTGAAAGTCCATAAAAACGAACGGTAGTAGAAAAAATATTTTTCCACACACCCAAGATGTGCAGCGCAATGATAAAATTTGACTTTCTCGATGATGCACTGATGATGTCTCTTGAGATGTTCGTAAGGATGCAACCGATTGTCGAAAAAAAATCTACAATTTTTATTTATTGAAACTCACGTTCAGCAACATTTGATTTTTTCTTCAATTCTATTAACCGAAATAAAGACGCGTGAATTTTTTTGCACAACAATCACTCATATTCCTGTATCGAAAAGAAATAATTTGCGATACCCCATGGTGAACTTCCATTTTCTAACAGCATTGATGAATGAATTATAGCACTACAGGGAGGCGATCGCGAGTGAACAAGAGAATTGAATTCAGCCTTCGACGTTTTATGATTTATCGGGAACTTCTCTAATTTCCCTAGGAAATTTCTCGGTGTGGTCTCGTTCCGGGACTAATTGGACGGAATTAATAAAATTAGCAGGTGCATTCGATCTCTTTTGGACATATTGATGATGGAGTAGTGTATATCAGAATTTTCTGCATGCAGCAATGTGAATGATAATACAATTCAACACAGGTTGAGTAATAGGGGGTCCATTAATGAAGTGCTAATATTTCAAGGGAAGGTTCCTCAAATTATTTTACAAAAAAAAAAGTAGTTCAGATATCATTTTCCATCTTCGGTGTGTGTTGATAGGCCATAGAGTTATTTAATTCAGTTAGGAATTTTAGTTAGAAAATATGATTAGGACATTCTTAAAATCTGTTGTGGAATCATCTGCGACTGAAAGACAAACTTTAGTTGCTATTTTCCATCGTTCAAGAAAACCTCTTGGGAGGTATTCATGTTGAAAAGGAGAACATTCTCCATGAAAATTGAAAAATGAAAAATGTGATTCATTTGTAATATCTAACAGAAAACAACTACTTCCCCGGCAGAAGCCACGCTGGACATTGAACTACACATGATAGATATTGTGAAAAGACTCTAACTGAAAAGAAAAGAAAAAATCTGAAAGTGAAAATTCGCATTTTCATTCAGATAACTGATTTTTTTTTAATTCTCTCTAGTTTTCATTGAAAAAATCATGAAAACAGTAGTGAAGGTGTACAAAATTTCACCTTAAATTCGTCAAAGTATAAAGCTCAATTTTTATATATTCCATTCGGAATAATATAAGAAGTTACGTCGTTCATTGCTAGACATTTAGTACGGCTACGACCCTCCGGCGGACACCCTTAAACAGTAATAAAATGTATTCAAACTTTCGTTACAGCAAAAAGATATGTATTAGGCGACGAGTTTTTGTTTGAAAAAAAGTCTGTGTGGGTCTGTGTGATAGTTCCGTAGTTGAAATAAATATTACTGTTGTTATTTTCAGCTGCATTTTTGATAATATTATCCAAGAATTCTCGCAACACAACTATTGATAAGGCTCCATCAGAATAATTTGGAATAACAGTCTGCTAATTTTGGCGTAAGCTGCTTTGTATTTTGTCGTACGGCTAGACCTAGAAAATGATTTGTCTTCATAACAACTGGAGAATCTAGTTTACTTTCTCACGTACCTCACTTCTCCTGGACTGTATTGTGATCAAGGGGCCTCAGTTTCTCTTCCTTTTGATTCTTCGTAATCTCCAGGAAAAAGCTAGTGCATGGTCTTCTACTTTTCTTGTGAATCGCAAATAGTGCTGTACTCCCGGTAGCTCTTCTGATTCCCATTGGCAGGTTACTACATTCTTTTGAAAGTAGACGATGTACAATATTTTAGGGATTCACCTAGATTGCGAACCTGCAAAAAAAACATGTGAACTGTATGCTCCCTTCACTGTATAATAAAATCACCATATATATTATCGCAACAATTTTCAAATTCTTCAAACCATGAAGTATTTTTCAAGTAACAACTCTTCTTAGTTAAGATTCTGGAAAATTTGAGAAAATCTCAGAATGAACCATAACCGACGCTTCGGAAGTAACGAAAACACTCGAATGAGTTCTAGAAAGTTCGGCCACTAGGAAGATGGAGAACTCTTTATGTAATTCGCAATCTACCAGAGGTGTCCAAGAAGTTCAGGGGGCGAAAATCACTGAAAGGAGCTATTTCTATAAATCCTCACAACCATGCACTAATGTATGCCAATAAATGACAATAATAAAATTATTTTTTTGTAATTAATAATTTTCAACAGACATTCGTGTCAGATTTGAACAGGCGAAGTTCAATTTTATTGATGAAGCAATATCATCGAGCTGTTCTACAACTAACCTTAAGTACGCACCCTCACCCTACCAGCTACCAGCCACTGGAAAATGCACTCATGGTTCTCGTCATAACTTCTTCGGCTTCAACTTTTGTCAAAATTGGCCGATTTGAGGAATCACAAACTATATTTTGAATATTTGGTGAAGGCAACTTTCATAAGGATTTCACTCTTCAACCTAAAAAACATTGTTGTTCGTTCAATTCTGGGTATTCTCTATTTTTGGCTCAGTGACGTGCATCTCTGAAAAATTAATGAGCTGGAAAATTCCGTCATTTGTTTTAGAATATTTAGCGAAGCTACTTTTTGGAGTAGGATATTTGGTGAAGGCCGGAAGAATCTGTTTTAAAACATGAACGGCTCTGAGGAATTCATTCATTTGTCCATTCAATATTTGGTGGAACGACCTCTTTTGAGTTGAATATTTGGTGAAGGCACCTTTCAAAAATTGCTTCCCAAAGAAACTGGTTTCTATCTCAATATGGGGTTATTCGGTATCATTAGCTTCATAACGTGCAACCTCTTCAAAAAGTTAACACTCTGAAGAATTCGTTCATTTGTTTGTTAAATATTTGGCGAAGGCAACATTTTTACACAAGAAAAATTAATTTTTCTTTATGCCTATCACACGTCCTATCGCTGAATTTTCACCTTTTGAGCTCAACACTGATGTAATTTCTAGTTAGTAAAATCACAGAGAAGAGAATATGAGTCAGCAAAATATGTCATTATCTGACAGTCTATGACGTTTTTCACATTGAAATGACAACTGGAAAATACCATATTTGGGTTGTCAGTGTTATTTTCCAGTTGTCAGTCAAAAACTTTGTTCGACTGTGAATATTTGGTATTTTGGTTTTGTGACATACAACTTTCATAAACTAAGGGTCAGTTTTTCAATGTTCAGTCAAATGTGTCTGTTACGTGACTGATGGTTAGAATGTGAGTGTATCCTTCATTTGAGTGAATTCAATCTAACCACCGGTCAAATTTAACTGTCAGTCAAACTACTCTAACGGAACATTCAAAAACCGGCCCTAACGATCCTCCTTACCAGTGTGGCCGATAGAAAATTGTCAAATTATACGCCAGTTGTAACCTCAGAGTAATAAAAGACCATAGAAATGCCTTCTCCATCCTTGTCTTGAAGTCAACCTAACTTTGTTTATTTACAAGCGAGAGCCTTACAAATGTTAAGTCCGTATTCATTCGGGTAGTTTCGTGTATCCCCGTTCATTTCATTCGGATCAAGTTGTCATTCTTCGTTTGTATTATGGTCTTTCTTACTATAAATATAAACAAACTGTCCATAACCTGTCACCCCCTCGCCAACAAATTTTATAAAAAAGGATACTTCATGTTCACTTCAAAACAGGTATTTGTATAGGTAAAGGCAGGGCATCTCTATGTCTTTTATTACTCTGAGGTTGTAACCAGATTATACGGTTTAATACACCCATGCCGTTCTCGATTTGGTCAAGAAAATATCAGTGTATTTGACAGCGGTTTGAAAAGTATTCGGTTATTTTCTCTCTCAATTTCTTGGCCTTGGCTTCCAATGTGGCGCATTTGACCATCTTTTCGGTCATTTTAAATAAACCTTTACTGAATGACGTATGACAGTCAAATATCACAGAAGTACAGCATGAAATAAACGCTCGGTGATTCCACAAAACAGGCAGAAAAATAAAAAATAGAACTGATTCTACAATGACGTATGACAGGCATATATTCTGTGACTGTGACAAGTCCGAACACTAATGTCTAATTTCTTATGCACCACTGCCATCTAGATCTAGTGTTTCAAATCGATCATCAGCCATCTGAAATTCAACATCATGAAGTTATACGGAATTATAAGACAATTTTCAGGGTACGAAAATTATACACACCCAAGCCAAAATATACGAAAATCGTATAATTATACACTGATTGGCAACACTGCTCCCTACTCGGTTTTTCGAATATTTGGTGAAAGCATTGGTTTTAATTGCATTTATGGTGAAGGTCTCTCTTAAAATTGCGTTGACCAAAAAATAACTGTTTAATATCTTGTTTTATAACCAGTTCATAATCTGTATTATGGGTTATCAACTCTTTGGGCTTTGTCAATAGATGGAAAACTTATGTCAATAAGTTATTAAATTAATTCAAGAGCAATGTTAGCACAAATTTTCCTATGAAAAGCATACCGTCCTTTGTAGTATTTCACACTTTTCTGATGAACTGTTGTTGAACATGGGATATCGCTCATTTATCGTTTTAATAAAATTTTGAAGATTCCATTAAAAAGAAAAGGAAAAGTTAAAACTCCACTCAGATGGCCATGACTCCAAATAAAAATCATTACATATTTTTGGCTCTGGTTTTTCTGGTCGAAATACCCATAATTAAAAAATTTCTCACATGATGCCGTATTTTCAGGGTGACAGCGTAAATCTCTTCAGCAAGGATTTTCTCTAGAAAGCTATGAAAGTTCAACATATCATTTGTTCTCATCATCATAAGACTCAGACGCCCTTTTTTCAAAATATCTGTGTCCAACCTCGTCTGTGGTATCTATTTCAGCTACCATTACTGATCCATTTCTTCGATCAAGAAACTTTTTCAGTCTGATCTCCGTCCACTGAAAAATGCTTTCAAACGGGTAATAAATACCTCTCGGTTTGAAGAAACTTTAAATATTTGATAACACGGATTTAGATCCCTATTTATCTGGATATTCACTTCACTGGAAGGGCTGCATGAAATATTAACCTGCTTGCATTTCTTTGGGAATGAATAGGAGAAGTGAATAAATTCAGCGTTTCTCTGAAAAGAAAAGCTTTATGAAAGTTATTCACCGCATTATTCTTAATTGTATCTGTGAATACATTCCATCAACTCCGAAATACCCAAGTAATTTCATTTAATGGTCTCCATTAAATCATTTGGAGTCGAGAATGCTATGAATATGCAGCTGAATATACATATGGGGCATCAAGGTGTTTAATAACTCGTATAATTAATAGGCGCTAACATCTCGAGATGGAAGGATATGGAAATGAAAATTTTTGAATTGAATGCCCATGTAGCATTTTAACAATGACAACCACATAATACACCAAAATCAACGTTGTATTTGGTGTAGAAATTAGTCATTTATGAAACGACGCTTTCGGTCTTCATTGTCTTAACTTTGAGCATGACATTAGTCACGTTGTCATAACGTTTTCTCAACCGACTACAAGTACTAAATATTTTGGGATGTGAATAATGTTCTAAAAACGTTTAAGTGACAACTCACGTTATGATTAACGTTTTCCCAAAGGAGAAGCGACCTTGTGAGACTCAATTAATTTTTCAGTTGAGTTGAAAATGTTTAAAAATTACTATTTTTGAATTGAATGCCCAAGTAGCATTTTGGCGACGACAACCGCATAATACATCAAAATTTACTTTATACTTGGTCGATAAATTCTTTATTCATGGAACGTCGAAATGGGCATATTTCCATGTGGTCGTAGAAAAAATATGTACCAAACTACAGTGTGATAAACAATATATACAGTCTGTCCATAAAGTAACCCCCCCTGTTAACTTTTGAACAGAGTGGAATTTTTCTTTGAAATATTTTTTGGTTAAATAGTAGTTCATAAACTACTTTTTGACAATGATAGAAAAGGCTATCTTTCAAAATGGCAGCCAGGCGCCATATTTTTTTAAATGGCATGGGTGGTCAAGTGAAACCTCATTCGATTCGTCTTTCGTTTCTCTATTCGGCAGCAAAATTTCAAACAAAAATATTGGTCCAAAACAAAATGACGGTTCATTATTTTAGAACTCTCACAAGAAGATTTTTTCGAAAAAATGGCTATTGAAGAGCTTTAGTGCAATGGTAAAATATTTTTTCGTTTCTTCAAGAGCTTCTTGTCACTCAAAATGGCAGATGGGTGCCATATTAGAAAAAAATTCAAATAAGTAGATGAGTAGTGTAATACCTCGTTTTATTGAATTTCAGCAAATCTCAGAAATCATGTCCCATATGCGATTCTGAGGGACAGAGAACATTTGTAGACATCAAAAAATATTTTTTTCATTCCAATTGAGCTCGTTTAAAGCCATTTGTTCAAAGAAATCAAAATAGAAAATCAAAAGACAATTCAACCCCCCATGCCTTTAAGAAAAAGATTGGATGAAATTTTATTACTGAAAAAAGTAGCTTATAACATATCATTTCACAAAAAAAAGTTTCAAAAGAAAATTCCACTCCTTTCAAAAGTTAACAACGGGGGAGTTACTTTATGGACACACTGTATACCTTTATAGCTTAAGCCCTTGCAATAACTTGTATGTGCTCCAAATATTGATCAAGAACTGAATCCATCTTTCAATTTCAGTCCCACCCGAGCAACCCACAATCCTCGACAAATGGGGCAGACAACTCAACGGCACTGTGGGACCCCACGAAGAAGGGGATGACATCACGCTGACCTGCAGGACGGTGGGTGGACATCCCCAGCCCGTAGTGAGATGGCTAGTGAATGGCCTGGTCGTCGATGATCAGTACGAGCATAATGCCGGCGACGTCATAGAAAATAGATTAGTTTGGCCCTCTGTGGGCAGGAAGGATTTGGATGCTCTGTTTACCTGCCAAGCCGTCAATACAAAGCAGACCGAACCGAAAGAAGCCGTAGTGGTATTGGATTTAATATGTGAGTATTCTGTCGTTGTTGTGTCAAGAGGTGAGCTGACAAAGGCTTGCGGTTCAGGAATATTCGGGCTTTATTGGGTATTTGTGATAGGTACAGAGAGCTCTTTGATAGTTTCCTCTTCATCATAGTGCAAGTATAAGATTAATCAAAAAACAATTCCAAGGCGAAAAGTAATTCAATTCTCTACAAGAAGTATACATAGTAATATCTCACAAAATGCACTCGTTCTCTCAGAAAACCTGATTGAATTCCGATATCAAATTTTAGGCTCGCATTAACCCGCCACTGAAATTTCCTGCAGATTTGTCATAATTTTGCTAAAAATTGTAGTAGAAGGAAAAGAAAAACTGTATATTGTTCCTGAAGACTTCTATTTCCTCAAGCAAATATAACATGTAATTATCTGAGTTTTGTTCCACTTCACATAACCCTTCTACGATATTTACGGAGGATACGAAAGTTATGGATATTTTATTTGATATGAAACAGTTATACCGAAGCAGGAATCAGTACCCTCTTTAGACCACGTGCCCAAGAAAAAACTGGGTTCTACTCCTGCCTCAGTTTTCAACTCACCCATAATCCCGTCAATTTCTTTAGTAAATGTTGAAAATAATCGCTCATACACATGGAGAATTAAATTATCTTTCGCCTTGTTGATACTGTTTCTTGATAAATCTTATACTTTCCGAAACAACAGCAAAAAAAATCATAATTTTTTTAAATAAATTTTTTTTTGGTTCCACCCCTGATTTTTTAGTAAACAATTTTTTTCTAACAATACATGATGTCAAGAAGTCATGTGCCGAGTTTCAAAGTGCTACGATTCAATCTTTACTTGTGGCTTACATTTGTCTGTGGTTACTTTACTATACAGGGTGTTCCAAATTAAGTCGGCACCATTGCCAACTCCGTTATTATTGATGCTACGAATTCGGTTAAAAGGGCAAACTAGTAGCATTTTTAATGGCTTTTTCGACGCCAAAAACAAAAAAAAATTGACAGTCGCGTTTTCGAAATATTTCATAAAATGATATTTTTTTAAATGAAACACTCTATATTTTATCATGCATTTCGACTCGTAACTACATTCTCAATAACAAAGCTCCCATGACTTTTTTTCCTAAAGTTGAAAATAAGTCAGTTTTGTCAATAGGAAACATTTATAAAAATCGGATTTGATAAAGCGCTATGAAATATCGAGTAAATGTTCAAAAATAAACCTCATTCTATTTGGTATAGAGGCTCACGCCGGCGACCCGTGTTCAAATCGTGGTCGAGCCATTTTCTTTTTATGTGTTAGAGATATGGATTGTATTGCCAGTAATTTGGATACCGACTTTGGCTATATCTATTAAAAATTGTCAGAATTGTACTTTCAATTTTAATCTGGTAAATAATAAAAGAAATGAATATTATTATAAGGTAATCAATGATCAATAAAGTATCGAGTGTATTGTCTGTATTTGAGATCTGCGTTTGTCGAAACAATTTTGTGTGTATTTCGAGCACAAAGTGTAATTGCCGCTCTCGAAAGATTACCGCGCGACGCGAAGCAGAGCGCGGTAACTCTATTTGTTCGAGCGGCAATCCATCACTTTGCGCTCTAAATACACAAATAGCTATTTCCAAACGCATTAATATGACGCTCCAGCATTTTCTGTTCTGTACAAAAATGGCTTCAAAATTATCATTATGGCAGAAATATTTTGATTCACAAACTAAATACGGCTAGTGGAATGGTTTTAATTCAAATCCCAGCGCAATTTTTTCTTTTTACTGTATTATTTTGCTGTTAGTAACAAAATATTGTCATTCGTATAAATACCAAAATTGGGTGTTTGGACAATCATGAGGTTTTATTCGCCAAAACAAAGACATTTTTTGTACTAGTGAAAAAAATAAATATTTCCACATAAGTCGCTCATTTTCAACTTTAGGAAAAAAAGTCATAGGAGCTTTGTTTCGAAATGCATGATAATATATAGAGTGTTCCGTTTAAAAAAATATCATTTTATGAAATATTTCGAAAACGCGACTGTAATTTTTTTTTTGTTTTCGGCGTCGAGAAGGCCACTAAAAATGGTACTAGTTTGCCAATTTAACCGAATTCGTAGCATCAATAATAACGGAGTTGGCAATGGTGCCGACTTAATTTGGAACACCCTGTATATATATTTATATATGTATAGTCAATCCGAATATGTGAGTATTGAATAATTGTTTTCTTTGCAGTGAAACCTCTGACTGCAAAAATTCTAAAAACGGAGAGCCCACTTGTCGCTGATAAGAGGTATGAAGTATCATGCGAGTCGGCAGGATCTCGTCCTCCGGCTATAATCACCTGGTACAAAGGAAAGCGTCAGCTAAGACGAACGAAGGTGCGTATACTCTCCAAAAAAATTAAACCGTTCAGAAGTATCCGTCCTTGATGACTCTCAGAAGAATTAGTTCACAGAAAATTGCCAGAATTTATCGTTTTTGGTTTGGAGGGCGGTATTTTTCGTCGTTAAGGAGGTATAACTGACCCATGTTGGTTGCAATGGTATTAGATCCTACCGTTTAGAAGCAATATCTGGAGTTCCACGAGTAACCAATCTTGTGCCGTTACTATTTTTCCTTTTTATTAAAACGCTTATATTAGCTTCACTTGTATGTATGTAACGGAAACTTTGAACGTGATTTTCACCCACTTCCAGACGTCCGATTTGAAATTTGGCATGTGTTTATAATTTTGGTGACAATGCAATATGACATTTTTGTTATAGAAAAAAAAAATGGCGGCTCCAAGATGGCGGACGAGATTTATTATAATGGTCTGATTCTATTCAAAATTGGTATGTAATGGTTTTTGGAGTCAGAAATTTCGATTTTTTAGTCATAAAAAATGATATTTATTAAAAACTAAAGAACACGCTTTACTTCCTACATGGACTGAACATAGGAAATAATTGATATTTTATTTACTCAAATGTAAAAAAGCATGGGGTGCTTGACAAAGTTCTCCTTAGCTCTTGAACGCTCACTATTTTTAAATTAAACTGAAAAAATATGAGAATATAGATCGAAAGCACCTACGTTTTTTTTACGTTCGAGTAAATGAATTGTCAATTATTTTTTACTTTTCAGTCCTTGTTGGAAGCAAAGAGTGTTTTTTACTTTTTCAAACTATCATTTTTTATAAATGACATCTCTGAAGGAATTATTTTTTAAAAATTTGCATTCGTTGCTGATAAACGATGGAACCATCCACATTTTTTTAAGTAAAATGAGCAACTGGTGCATACAAAGTAGACTTTATCTGAATAAGGGGAAAGTTATGATAATTACTTTTAAAATGCCCTATCACGAATAATCAATTCAAAGAACTTACAACTTATATTCGATAAAAAACCACCTGAAAATATCATCTTCAGCTGTAAAACTCACTGCAACAAAAACAACATTAAATTATGTTCCCATGTGTTATCACTTTGTTCTTTCAATAAACCTTCTTCCATTATGGTGAAATAAAGACAATACTCTAGACTCTTAAATAAAAAACAATTAACTGTCTTCAGTAACAAACGACGCGAGTGCCCTAACTCAAAAAAATAATAAGTGGGTTATTTAGCGATCTCGCGTCATATGACGTCACAGTGAGTCCGAAACCACAGACGTTTCGTGCTTGAATACGTCATCTTAAATAATCTATTTCTCAGTCATTTATTGATGCTAAAGCTGAGGAACTCCCTGAAGATATGACTCATGCTACCCAGCAAAACCCTAGTCACCCTAAGAATAAATCAAAAAAAGCTTCCATTGAGACAGAATAGATACAAGGGGATTAAGCTCCATCACCAGTTTGTTTTCCTAGCTCAAACTATGAAGTGTTCAAAGAAAAGAGCCCCTTTGTCATATTTTGCGAAATATTCGATGACGCCATCTTTGAACATCTTCTACGGTAGACTGAAAAATATGCATCATCGAAAAATCATCCAGAACTAAATATCACCAAACAAGAGCTTGAAGTCTTCTTAGCAATTTTGATCCTATCTAGATATAACACTGTACCTTCAAAACGCAACTACTGGGATTCACAAGGAGATCTACGTAATGAGTTTGTCTATACTTCCATGAGAAGAGACAGATTTCTTATTATATCGAGATTTTTACACTGTGCGGACAATTCGTCTCCTTCAACCGATGACAAAATGTGGAAACTGAGACCACTCATGGTTATGTTGCAAAATCGATTCTGAGAGCTTCATCACCCAGAACAGCATATCAGCTTTGATGAGTCAATGATGGAGTATTTGTAGACACGGCTGTGAGTAATGTATCCGAAATAAACCAATTAGATTTGGATACAAAGCTTGGTGTTTGAACTACGTTTGGCTACGTTATTAACTTTGACATTTACCAAGGTAAAAATCCAAACGCCGCCCCGTTGATTCAAATGCTAGATATGTTTCCATTATACGCGAAAACAGAATTCCGGCTTCTTGCAAAATAAAAAACAAATGAAAAAAGAAAATTGTGGGGAGTACATCTCACAATTAGATCGTAGGAACAGCATCATAATAATTGAGTGGATGGACCATTCAGTTGTTTCGGCGGCATCCACAGCTTATGGTGTTGAGCCATTGACATTTTGCACAACAAAAAAAGAAAATCCGTGTTGTTCGTCCAGCTCTTTTCGGCCAATACAATAAATAATGGGTGGCACTGACAGGATGGACCAGAACACATCTTATTACAGAGTTTCCATTCGCGGAAAAAATGGTGGTGGCCCATATTCACGTGACTCTTAGATATCTCCATACATAATGCCTGGTTGTTGAAAAAGAAATCTGGTAGTGAAATTTCACAACGCGATTTTAGGAGACATAGTTCAAGTTATTCTTAAGAGATACAAAAATGATCCAGACGGTCCTGGTCGTCCACGAGGATCTAAAGACACTTTGGACAGTAAAGTGCCTAACGAAATCAGACTAGATGGTTTACATCTCCTGGTTGAGCCTTGCAACAGGCGCAGATGTTCTGGATTGAATTGCAAGAAAACTGTTCGCACCCAATGTGGAAAATGTAATGTGGGACTTTGTGTAGAGTGTTTCAAATCCTTTCAGGTTGTCTGAATTGAAGAAAAATATATTTATAAAATAGGAAATTTGACCTTCATTAACTCCTAGCGTGTTCATATGAACACGGGGGTAAACACCATCTTGACTTAAAAAAAATCCATCACTTTTTTAGTGTCATTATACTATATTTGATTAAAAAATGCAATACTGAGCAAGTTTAGTAGCACAAAAAAAATCAGGCGCTAGGGTTAAATATAGTATTAACACTATCACTGAACATATACATTATAAGGTGATGTGGATAAAAATTATAATTATATAATTTGTGAATACTTGTCTATGATTTGAAATTATTTTCCACTCTTCTAGTGGTAAGACTATTCCATTTGTAACAAATGTCCAGTATGACACAAACTCGTGTAAACGTCAGCTAGCACCCATTCATTCGAAACCATAACATGGAGCCGGAACACGAAAACATTTAATATTTTGCATGAAACCGCGCCCTATATTAAGCAAGTCGGAACCCCTCCACAAAAAGATTTTTCACCGGTTTATCCTAGTGAAAATAAAAGCGCGTGACATTTTGATGTGCGGCTATTCTCTGACATTAGCGTTTCCACAATGTGATTCCACTATAATTGTTTTGAAGAAATGATTTACATTCATAATATTTTACGCGAGATGACATAACGTCACTGGGCTGAAATGGGAAAAATTCGTAAATTATGATTTCCTTTCAAACAGAAAAACTCACTTGTTGGCGTAAATCATGGGATTAGCAAGAATGGAACGTGATTTATTTTGTTTATTGGATTTTATCCGCCTGTTCAATATTCCATTTATCGCAGATGCTTGAATATTTGGTGTTATAATCTTGAATAGGTTAATGCATTGAAAATATTAATCTGCCATAAATTGAAATTGAAACTTCCCTTGATAACATGTGGTTGGAGAAATTGAGACACTTAATGCTTAGGCTTTCTCGAGAAAACGACAAAACACTTGCGAAAGAAAAAAGTTGAAGTGGAACGTTTTTCTCACTTTTTTTTTTTTTTTGATTGTGATAAAAAAATTAATACCTATATTTGAAAAACAAATCATTTTATCTCTAGAAGATCATAATTCTAAACGCATGAACTTAGCTATAATATCGTTCACATACAGCAAGTAATTAATTCACTTTGTATAATGCCAAGTAAACATTTTACTAGCGCTAGTGTATTTTCACATTTATTAAATTTTGCTTTCTGAAAAGTATACCATTACAATAGAAACTCGTGATACAGGCATAATACAACAATTTTTTGCAGTAGAACTTGGTGTTCCTACGGAAATGTTACGAGTCCACCTACTTGTTGGTTTTTGACCAGTTCGGGATCAGTCGGGAGTAACCGCCGCACCTCTTATGGGGTGTTCATGAACTTTTCGCGAAACTGGCGTCATTCCATTTCCAGCAATTGAGTAGTCGTATGTGGACATGTTACATGGTATATGAAGGTAAAATACTTTTGTTGGTTATGTGTGAACGAGATGTGTCTCATTTCTACGCACTGTTAGAACAAGAAGGACGGAGAAAACCAATGAGAGTTTGTTGAATCATTTGTTGCAGATATTAGTTATTGTCTGCAGAGACATACCCTATACTGATGAGGGCGAGAAAACAAAAGTCAATATATAGGTGGTCCAAATGTTTCAATGAACATTTCCATGCAACTAGCAATTGTGGAGACATCCTTGTAGGACTCTGCACGGAAATTCGTTAAATGTAATTCAACGTTCGTCGTGGTATTATCCAGGAAAGTAGTTGTTTTCTGATGAATTTTCAACCAACTCTGACTCTTCTTCGTTCAACAGATAGTTTTCGATTGAAAAAATGAAAGGTCCCATTTGCTTATTTTTTGTTAGACTCAATGAAATGCATTTTGTTTTTAAAAACGAAAACTGTTCACCGTACGAAAAAGTCAAGAGACCATTTTTATGAGTAGATAGAGTAGATAGAGGAAAATCATAAATATGTTATCCATTAAAAAAAAAGTGGCGTATCATTATCATTTTTGTTAAATTTCCAGAAATAAGCCCTAAAATATTTGTATTGAATTCAGAAACAACCTGTATATTATTGTTACTATTATTTTTGAAATATAAAGTGTATCGTTCACCTTTCCCTAGCGAATTAGTGAAATGACTTATCAGGATAATATGAACATATTATTCTGATTTATAGACCTTCAACATGAATATAAAGACTGCTGCATGCTTCAACTATTTTTCTTCCTGTGTCTCAAAACTTTCGGCAATTGATATGTTGCGTGTTAGTTGCTGAATGAGTTTTGATTGCCAACCTGGTGGAATAATTGCTTTAGAAAATTTTGAATGTCACGTAAATTTATATTTATACAATGTGGCCCATTTAAGATGGAAGCACCCTTATAAAACTTACATTTTTCAACCGCTTGAAATGATTTTTTTTCTTCAGGTGCACATTCAAAAAGTCTACTAGGACACCAAATTTCATGATTAAATCTCCATTTCCAGGGCCAATTAATTTTATTTTTCAAGGTCAAAAATCTAAAAAAATTACGAGCGATTTTTTTCAGAAAAAATCTGACTACACCACTGGATTTGCGACATTTTCAAATGGTTCATATGTAGATTGCGTTGAAATGCGTCAATCAATAAAAAAGTTATAAGGAAATGAAATTTGAAAAATATGCCGTTTATTCAACCCACCAATTCAATTTCGAAACTTTAATCAAAACTTTGACTACACCACTGGATTGAGTGTGTCTCCAAATATCACTGACTAATGAACTAATGAAATGGTGATTATTTTTTTCGACCTAAAAAATAAAATGTCTTCATTTGCTTTTACTCATGCCAGATTTTGTTAAAAAAAAACATTACAGGCCATTTTTATGAGGTGATTCAACAATTACAAAAACATTATTTGTTTGGGAAAAAACAGTGGCGTATCAATATTTTGATCAACAATATGGCAGCTCATGTCAACAGGGAAGGCACTGATGGAAAGTTGAAAAACCTTCATCGTGGAATAATCAATTCTTTGCATACACCAAATTGGAAAGAAGAACTCAAAGTGGTTTTAGAGATATAGGGGAAAAACTACTTTTTTTATTAAATTTCAACAGTTTGTACCTCATAAATAAGCGTTTCAAGGATTATCACCGTTTAGGGTCATAATTCAGTTATGAAATACCCTGTATATTCAGACTGGCTGACCAGTTCTGTTCTAATGTATGAGCGACTAACCTACATAACTTTTATTGATATGTATCATAGAAGTTGTATGATCATTTTCAGCTTCAAGTCCATTTTGTTACCCCGCTAAATGCTTCCTGAGTCACCTGTTCTACGATTCGCTTGACTGACCAAAGTATGTTTGTGTACATATCGACTATGACTAATAGATGAGAAATCAGCCTCGATGAATTCAGAGAAATATTTTTGCTCTGCCTCTAGGACTATCACACTAGGATTCCACAAGACGGACAAGCATATGCCATGAATTTGCTACCGTTATAGCTTTTTCTTTTCCGTATACCGACAGATACGCGAACGAGATGAGGTGTCTAAATGGGACGTTTTAAATGTAAATTCTGCTTCGAGAAACGAGTTCATGGAAACTGTTCAGTATCAAGCGGAGCAATCGACGGTTTTCTCATATATTACCGTTTCCGTTCTTCTAGTGACAACAGACGCCGCGCGAAGTATAACATTGGAAACACTCGCTCTGTCACACCAACTTCAGAATGGGTGGGAATATACGGGGTGTACCTGTTTCAGTCGCCTGACCCCATTATGGAATTCACGTTAGCCCAGCCATGACTGTACCGGGGGACAACGAACACCTTCCAGCTGTCATTTTTTTCCACCGTGTAACTGAAACTTGGTATCGTTAATACTCGAACTAAATATATTTTTCTGAGTTAAAGCTGAATTTATACAACTTCCGGTTTCACCGGAAATGACCTTAACTTTCGAACTTTAAATGGGACACCCTGTGAGTTTGTTTTTTGGATTATTTGAATTATTTTACATCCAAATTCATAAGTCTGGAATATATTCTGACGTAAATTTAACATTGATAAATGAATCGAATAAAGCAAGTTTGATTAAAAATTCTTTTTGAATCAACATAACGATTGTTAAACGTATATGTAACGACTTGTTGAGGAAGAAACGTTGAAAACACATCTTTATAACGTATTCTTTCAACGTTGAAGATTATACTAAATTATTTTCCTTAAAATTTTCAACCAGAAACGTTTATTCAACCAATGCCACGTTTATAACACGTTTGAAAAACGTACGTGTGCCCATTGGGCGCTGGACATTGAACTACATCTGATGAAAAGAAAAGAAAAAATCTGAAAGTGAAAATTCGCATTTTCATTCAGATAGTTGATTTTTTTAATTAGATAGGGAGAATGTTATTAAAAAATATCACTCACAGAAATCGTTCATATCATTGAAGCATCTCGCATTTAAATCCCCAGTACATTTTGGTCGACAAAAATCTATTTCGCTTTGCCCGAGCTCTTCAGGGGGATTGATATAGGATTGGAAAAAACAGGCTCTTCAGAATCATACACATCAGGGATGGATATGAGGGAAATATTTCTTCTGAGGTGACACTAATTTTTGGACCTGTCATTGGCATTGCATTTGATTTTAGTTCAAAAATATGTATAGGATATTCATAAAATCTGTTGTGGAATCATCTGCGGCTGAAAGACAAACTTTAGTCGCTATTTTTCATCGTTCAAGATAACCTCTTGGGAGGTATTCATGTTGAAAAGGGGAACATTCTCCATGAAAATAAAAAAATGAACAACCACATTTTTCTAATGTTAATCGCCCGTATTAATACACTAGTTCGTTAAATAACCATTAATCATGTTCGAATCATAAATCGCACTTTAAAATGCTATCAATACCGAATACATTTTGAAAATGTCTTTCGTTCATTCAGTGCTCATTTTCTGTGGACAAAGTTACTAAAATTTAATGGTTTTCCATGGTAACGGCAACTATGTCTTAGTGGGCTATGCGAGATACGGCCAAATTTAAATTGATAATAAAATGAAATCAAGCCGCTAGTAGGTATGTGTTTACATTTGTTTTCGTTTCAAAATGATGCATTTACTAGTTTTAGTGATATCGTGTTATAGTTACATTTAAGTTTTTCAAGTTATACCAAAAAAAAAACAAATTATACTTTTAGCATGGTTATAGCACTCTAGATTAAAAGTTAAAATTCGATTTGACATAAAACATGTGTTAGGATTAATTTCATAATCATGGAATCAGATGTATAATAATTCAAAGAATCCGAAAAACAAACAATATACAGGGTGTCCTATTTAAGTTGAGGTCATTTACGGTGAAACCGGAAGCCATAAAAATTCATCGTTGAGTCAGAAAAATTTTATTTGGTTCTAATATTACTCACACAAAGTTTCAGTTTACACGCTGGGTTCACAAATGTATATTGAACAAGGCGGAATTATTTCAAAGTTCTGTATAAAAACCCTCCTTTTTGGCAAGGCCGGCTCTGAACTTGAATATCGCCAGACTAATTACACATACAGTGTTGCCAACTGAGCTTTTGGAGTTCGTACCACAAGTCGACCAGTTTGTTATGTGCTTCAATTATTGTCCATATTTGGACTATATTCGACAAGTGAACTTTAAAAACTGAGCAACTGAAAATTGATAAATTTTGGCTATTAACTGTTACTCATACTCCATAAAAGCATCACTATTAGATTCGCATATAAGTACGTGAACTGCCAATATCATTGATGTTTGGCGCATGATCAGTAGTACACAATGCATACATACCGTTTCGCATTTCAGTCATTTCTGCCGCTTATATTGGCTTTTCAGTTCTTTGAGTTCTCTGGGTTTACTTGCTCTATGAGCAAACTGTTTCTTGTGGTGATATCTCTAAAAGTTCGCTTCTGAAATAAATATATATCTAACAGCGCAGGATATATCTGCTTTTCTGAGCCCTTCCTCCAAAAGACAACCTGACAAATATTGTTCACAAGAATTTTATGACCTCCACCCTTGAAATTTCATGTGTTGAGTGAGTTGAGTCCCCTCTAAGAAAAATTTCTAGGTGCGCTAGTGGTAGCATCAGCAAAAGTTCAAACAAAATCACCGACCGTGTACAAGTTTAGATGAAATAGGAATTGCTTGGATGGCAATGAAGTACCTTGGGGAACACTTGCATCGATATAAAGCGTATTGTCTAGAAATAAGCGAAGCGTCAGATTTAATTTCAGACCAAAACAAATGCATTCAAAACTTTCGTTCGCTTCTCTAAGCCAACCTATTGTTCCATCCAGATATTTCACTCCCTGTTGTGTATTCGGCATCTTCAGCTTTCAGTGTGATAAATTAACTTCCTGTCCCGAACAAAGTTCGGTTTTCTTCTAGGTCGATCGCGGCCCCTCCCCATTCTAATTCTCCGCGAAATCCGAGTATTAAAGTAAACTTTCGCCGCCAAAGAATATTCAAATATCATACTCCACTTTAAAATTCAAATTAATTGGTCTATAATTCCTCGTTTATTTTCAGGAAGAGACGCGAGAAAACGTAACAATAAGTGAGTTAAGTTTTGTTCCCACAACCGAGGACGATGGAAAATCCATAACGTGCAGAGCTGAAAATCCCAACGTCACCGGGCTCTTCTTGGAGACGTCGTGGAAAATTGACGTTGTTTGTAAGTATGCTTTTCAAAAATCACTGTCATATCTTGTAGTGTTTGAATTATAGCTCTTCCAGCATTCTCTTGATTATTCTGGAACATTGATTTTCGGAATGAAACTGGAGTATCGGAATTTCCTACACAATTAACCGGCATGGAAATGTTCATTCATAAACTGTTACTGGAGGTCCCATAGATCATACAACCAGAAAAATCTGTTTTGGAGGGGCATGGTTTCACCCCCAAAAAAAACACACCTGTTTGAGAATGAGAAAATATAATTCATATATATCCAAAACGCGGAAAAAGATTGACCATTTGGAATGAGCTTTCCTCTCTTCCCTAAGGTTGCCGTCCGTTTCCAGGCCTGGAATAATACTGGAACTATTTGTCCACTTGTTAATAATAATAATAATAATAATTAATGAAAATGACATTTTGGTAGCTCTCTTTTGCTTGGAACGTAAACAACACCTTTGGTTAAAAAGGACTGTTTTTGTCTATTTTTTGTCTAGTAGTTGTAGTTGTGGAGGGCTGGGCCAAGCAAGTAGGCCCCCAGGGGCATGTTCTTGAAAACTCCCTCCTATGGTCTGCACCTGATCTCCTCAGAATAATACATCTTAAATTTGTGTGTGTTAAGAGCAATACCCTTGATGAAACGGGAATCGGTTTCAAGCGTTCAGTTTTATTTTTTTGCGAAAATTTTGTTGGAACAAATGATTCAATTCGTTTGTGAGAATTCGGAAATCTAACTGATTTTTGGTTTTGATGATTTTGGAGAAAGCATTTTTTTATGGTTTGACGAATGGAAAAATATGCAAATTTCCGAATTCTCAAAGAGATTATAGAATCAGAAGAGAAAAAAAAATGAATAGAATCTTTAGTTTTCACGCAAAACCGATTCTATGATTAGGAGCTATATACATGTGCACTGTCATCTCCACTATCGCTCTTAAGAAATTTCAACCGTTGTGCCACTTGCAACCCTTATGCCAATTGAAAATATAAAAGTTTTTATTATGAAATGTACATAAAAAATGGAATAAAGTCTGCAAGTGCCAGTGGGATGTCAGGTTTTCAGTAAAAATTAAAATCGATTTTTTCATATGAAAATCACGCGGGACCCCCTAAATTTTTCATCATTTTCATCAGTATTTCTTTATTTTTCAGTCCTCTCTAAAGGCGTAAACGAGAAAATCGTCAGCTAAAATTTGTCATCATCTCCCGGTCTAAGAGCGTGTTGTGGGGCGCCTGAGACTATAATGCATTTGATGTCTGCTTGTCAAGTATATGCGGTCTCAGCCTATATCCACTGGCATAACGCGGTGCTACGAGTGTTGTACAACCATATACGACACTCGTGTTGTAGGGAATCCGTTGTAGCCATATGATCTGGGGAATATTGAACCCATGGTGAAGAATTAGAAAGCAAAATTTATTGGATTCACTTATTCCCCACCCCCAGGCAAATCTCAACAAATCAGCATGAAGTAGTCCTTCTCGACCATCAAAGAGGGACGATTTTCTTCATATAGTGTTCGGCTTCTGGCGAAACGAATATCGTCCAACAGACGTGATATCGAGAGTTACTCTTTGAAGTCTGCAGATTCTACCCAAACCCTTTTGTTAAAATGGTGGTTCTGATCATAGGGATCCTTGGTGAAAGATCATGCTGGTTTGTCGTGATACGGCAGAAGGAAGAATGCAGAAGTGCGTCCTTGTTTCCCAAGTCTTTCGGACTGGGTGGATGACACCAGTGCGTCCTCTAGCTGTATTAGGGCTACGAAGACAGGGCATGGCGTAACGGATAGAAAAACAGTAATTACTATGTAATGATAGAGATTTCATCATAACCAGCTAAAAGAGAAGTTGTTTTGTACAGACTTGTTTACCTGTCTTACATTTGAAAGATATGCCAATACAAGATTCTCACACTAGTCAGAGGTTGCTCAGTAGTGTAACAGATGATACCAAGGTTATTTGTCTTCTGTTTTTAATAATTCCTATACAGATGACACCCATGTTAAATTCATCCTAAGCCCTTTTCCTATAATTGGCAGCGTATTTCACCATCTTGAAGTATAGATGTTGATGCCAAAGGGCCCTAGCCTCGAGAATGCCAGTATTGTTCCCTTGTATAGCAACTAAATGTTCCCCTTCTATTTTGAGGGTCTCTTTTCCCGAAAATTGAATCGTGTCCCACGCGCAAAGGGGGTCTTTTAGCGAACTTGATTCGATTATTAGTGGAGTGGTTGTTGGAGTTCAAATCAAACGCAGAGGTTCAACAATAATACATTAATTATCAAATGGAAATGAGATTTGGAAAACAATTAACAACGATAACAAAACAAATAAAACTAAGATTAAACTGGCTCAACTGCCTGACTCTACTGTTACTTTATCTATAGAAACGAAATATGAACTGACAAAAAAATGCAAAATGCAAAAATACGTAAACTACCAACTCGTGAACGTTACCAAAAACCAAGTCTGAACTAATAAATCTACGGTACACAGGTGTTTCCTATTTAGCTTCAATTATCTGAATAGAGCCATAAGAGGTTTTTGTTCTGGAAAGAGTGAACCACAACTCATACAAAATAATGCAACAAAAGACGAATATCTGAATACTAGTCTCGATTCAAATTGAGCCCTCGAACTTAGAGCATTATACAGGGTGACCCAGGGTTAAACCGCCAAACGATCAGTACCGATTTTTTAGGTAAAAATAAGACATTTTCTTCATATGAGTATGTGTCCCAACTTGCTTCGTTTTCGAAGTACAGGGTGTCAAAGTTTTAAGAAAAAATCAGTTTTTGATTCATTACTCAAAAACTTTATGGCTGATTTTGATAAAAGCTGGCATGCTTATTTGCGGTAATAAAAGGCTTATTTGAATGTACTTAAAATAAAAAAATATATATATTTTGTAAAAATTTTGACACCCTGTATCTTGCAAACGAATCAAGTTGGGACACATGCTTATATGACGAAAAAATATTGTTTTCACCTAAAAAACCGATGATGAACGATTGGCGGTTTAACCCTAGGTCACCCTGTATAATGATTAAAAATAACTACAGAATATTCTACTCTACAACGATGTCTTTATCTCATTTTCCCATTGTTCTAGTTATTCTCGTCAGGTATCACTTTTTTTCAGCAGTCGCCGCTCGTTCGCGCAATTTCAACAAATATTTTTATACTTTGAACTTTCACAATTCATTTTCGTACCGTCATAAAATAAAACATTTTTGTAGATCACATCTTGAATTTAGCACCGATCACCCAAAAATCGAAACTTTTCAAGTTCGCGTCACTTTTAGACGCCGCGTGACATATAAGTCCAGCTTCCTTCCCGAAGTCGCGTTCCACCGCCGCATCATTGAATAATTGTTAAAATTGTTTTTTTCGTTAACCAGCTGTCGTCTCCTTACGAACGGCAGCCCTCAAAAGTTGAAACTTGGGATTAACGAGGTCTTACCTTTTAACGTGCGATTCCTGGCACTTTCTCAGGCCATAAGATAAAAATCTGTAGTAGCTTGAATTTGAACCTAGCCGACCAGCAGTCAATGGTTTTGAACGTGACAGTCTCAACCACTGAGCTACCTGGCCCGTTCCTTGGCCATCAGTACTGCTGACTCGTGATGGATATTTAAAATGAGTTCATACACCGTTTTCAATTCAAGAAACAAATCATTCATTCACGCAACAATCGATAAGATTTTTCGTCTCAATAGAAGCACGTTTCCTCGCCAGGCTAACGATAGTAAATTGTTATTATAAAAATTTAACTGATCTGTCCGTTCGAGAAAGAATATTCTGTATTGCGTTTATGGGACGAAAATTCTTCGATTACATACAGGGCCGTTTTAAGATTATTATTAAATACAATTGTCCATAAAGGACTTATTTATTCTTATCTATTTCTCAAGAAAAACAATACTCAGTGTTACAGTAGCAGTAAAACAAATATTCTTCCTTTCTTCGTGCAGTGATCACTTATGATGTATACGTATGATGCCAGATACTTTACTCTCAATATTTTTGTCATTTAATTATTTTTCAAATTCTCCATATATTTAGTTTTTGCCTAATTTAAAAATTTCCCTCCCAGAATTCGTTAATGAACCTTCAAACCAGTTTTTATTAAGCATCGAACGCGTTCATCTAGAAAAAACACCATTTTTCACTTGTCACATAATCGCTGCCCGTATTCACAATGGACCCCCTTAAGAGCGACAACACTGAAAGAAAACAATAACTTGGCCGCTTGAACCGTCCCATCTCCGAAGAAACACCCCTTCCTTCGATTCAGTTCATCTTCCCGGAAAGTGCATTGTTTACGAAACATGGCTCCGCCATGATTTATGTCCCTCCGGAATTTTTTTTTACTTCTTTCTATTGATAATGGTGTCATTGTTTTCAGAACCCCCCCGATCGTCATGCTCTCACTCGTGAATACTCTGAATACCACGAAGACATCAAGGAAGGCGACAAAGTGTATTTTACACAGAATCCCGACTCATGAGGCACTGCATACAAGGAGAATTATTGCTCTCTTCGGGAACATGCAATTAGCAGTTGGCACGTATTTGTTTATACACAGAACTTTTTCTACGACCACATGGAAATATGCCCATTTTATGCGCTTTACCGATGAAGAAAGTAGGCCGATTGTGAAACACTTTTTCATTTCTACATCGCAAACTGTACTGTAATGATCATTTCAGTACAGGATATTTCATTTCCCACGACTTTCGTGAACTACTAGACTGTCATTTATATGATCATAAATAATATAAGATCGAGTCAAGTTTGTTAACGTTCTTATAATTTTACATTTCACATCAGAATTTACAAAATTCGTTTAAAAAAATAAGTAGTCGGAAATGAATAGTAATAGTGAGGATAATTTGAGATTGACACCGCTAATTTCAATATGAAGATTAATGACAATGAAATTCTATATTTTTGAATAGTTGGCAGGAAGTTTCTATAGCAGTTAATACCGTTATATTATCATATGAGCTCGTAGCCGCGATTGATAACAACAAATTGGGAACAATCAGGATTTGGGTAGTTAGTGGGGGTGAGGGTTCGAATCCCATATAAAAAACTTTTTTTTTCTTTCATGAAGTAGATTACTATTAGATTTTCATTATAATTTTCAATATTTGTATCTTCAAATCCTTGCTCATTGTACAATATACCATTTCCCGCTGCCAACAATGTAAATAGCTACTATCTAGACAAGCATGAAAATGTCTGTTTTGTCATTATTATTAATATTGTTGCTAACGGGGAAGTCATGAACAACTACATAAACACTATAAGTGCTTTTGAATTATTTCATATACAGGGTGTTTCCGAAATTGGAGCAATAAGTGAAATGGGAAGTGGAAAATGACAAAACAAAATGAAATGAAAGAATACTTTTTTGTCGAAAAATAAATTATTCTGGGAGATATTGAAATATAAAGTTTTCAAGACTTTTTTTGGTAATCACTGACAAGAGGTCTACAGCATGCCCAAATCGCGATTATATACTGCTAGCAGGCAGACTCGCGGTGGCCTGGAGAATCCAACCAGTAAAAAATTGTGATTTTAAATTTTTTCAATAAAATATTTCATATTCCGCATGTGGGCCTACAATCAAATTATAAACAACTTCCGTGAATTACTTTTTATTAAGCAAATAACCTCACTTTTTTCCAATTAATAATCAATTTTTCCAAAGTTTCACCATATTGGTAGTAATGTGACGTATGTCAAAATCGATTATTAGCTTTTTTAATATATAAAAACGCTCCCCTAGTACGTAATTTTTGTAATTCTGATATTTTTTTCCCATATTCTGCAAACATCATGGCCCGCACTTTATATATGTATATTTTTTACTTAGTTAGTTTAAATTCAGTGCTTTCACTCACATTACTATAAGTATTACCATCAAAATTTCAATAAATTTGTATTTACCATCATGTAGTTTAGGACAATGAAGAAGTTTCAACATTGAAACGAAAGCTTGGTACTTATTAATAAATATTTTTTAATTCGTTAACCGTATCCTGACTGAAGATTCCCGTTATCCCCCTCCGTCTATATGTATATTTGAATTTTTCAATTTCAACAAAAGAACATAATCTCTGACCCCGAAAACCTCCAGATACCAATTTTGAATCGAATTGGACCATAACACAAAATTAGTTCGCCATATTGGAACCGCTATCTTGAATTTCTCAATTTTGACAGAAGAATCATAATCCTTGCCCCAAAAGCTTTCAGATACCAATTTTGAATAGAATCGGATAATGATTACAAAACTCGTCCGCCATATTTGATCAGCCATCTTGAATTTCTCAATTTTGACAGGAGAAACATAATCCTTGCCACCGAAAACTTTCAGATACTAATTTTGAACAAAATTGGATCATAATTACAAAACTCGTCCGCCAAAATGGAGCCGCCATCTTGAATTTTTCAATTTTACCAGAAGAATCCCAATCTCCGACCCCGAAAACCCCCAGATACCAATTTTGAATTGAATCTGGTCATAATTACAAAACTCGTCCGCCATATTTGAGCCGTCATTTCGTTTTCTCCTCTAACAAAAATTTCATAATGCATTGTCACCGTAAATATGTACATCTGCCCAATTTCGAAGCAATCGGACGATCAGAAGTGGTCTAAAAATTGGTTACAAGATATGACCCACATTTTTAACAGAACAAGTTAATATAAGCGTGGTGAAATATAGACGGGCGATGGCGGCAGTTCTCAGTTTTTGCCCCGCCTCGAAAAAATTCAAGATCCGGCACTGAATTCTACGATATTTAAATCAGAAAAACCCCCAATCTGTTGAAAAATATACTATTAGTGTTTGTTTTCGTGCCTCCATCTCAGATTCTAATCAAGTTCACTCAAACAATGATCCATTCTGTTCACAAAAGTAATTACATCTTGTTTTCAAAATGAACAGGGCTGATAAAAAAACTCGAAAAAAACCTTAACCTCTCCGCTTGAACTGTTCCATTCCGAATAAAGACCCCTTCCTTCGATTCAGTTCATCTTCTCGGGAAATATATTGTTTACGAAACAGCGCCTCATCAAAGATTTATGTATCTCTGGTTTTTGCGACTGCCATCCACCATTGACAGTGTCGCCTTTTGTTTTCAGATCCCCCGATCGTCACGCTGTGTCTTGGAAGCACTCTCAACGCTGATGACATCAAGGAAGGCGATGACGTTTACTTCGAATGCCACGTCACAGCCAACCCGCACTGGAGAAGGCTCACTTGGCTTCATGACGTGAGTGTTTCTTTTGTTACATTGACTTGAATTTCAAATGCATTCATCTTTCAAATAGTACACCAATCAAATTTTTGAACAATTTCTCAGAATTCTTTGACAAGGTTGACCATGAAATACTGGATCTTGAAGGAATCTGCAATTGTTCACAATGAGCGTTAAACTGTGAGGATACAAAAGGCCTGTCATGAATGCTGATTGCAGTATTCCTTCACAAAAGGAATATTTGAGTCAAAACTCCATCAGAAAATCTATTGTCTGCATAGACCTACCTTATGGTATTAAGGGGCAAAACCTCGAAACCGATCTATAGGTAAATTAAAGAAATCTGCATTGCATTGTTCACAATAAGCTTGTCAAGAGAGAAACAAGATGTCCTGCACTACCAGGACGACGCTTATTGCCCTAATCCTATACAATAGGAATAATTGGGTCAAAAATCCATCAGAAAATAACTACTTTCCTGGCTTATACCACGACGAACGTTGAATTACATCCAATGAATTTCCGTGCAGAGTCCTACAAGGATGTCTCCGCAATTGCTAGTTGCATGGAAATGTTCATTGAAACATTTGGACCACCTATAGATGCAGACAATAATAATGTCTGCAACAAATGATTCAGCAAAATCTCCATGTAAAGGCAGAAGCTGAGACTCCGCCCGCAGCCTAGCGTTCACTAAACCACGGGCGCCATCTGAACTCCAGCCCCTCAACCGAAGCAATACCCAGAACTTGCGTGATTAAATTAACCACAAATACAAATTAAAGAAATCTGCATTAATGTTTAGTGAACGCTAGGCTGCGGGCGGTGTCTCTGCTTCTGCCTTCACATGGAGATTTTGCTGAATCATTTGTTGCAGACATTAGTTATTGTTTGCAGAGACCTACCCTATACTGATGAGGGCAAGAACCCAGAAATCGATCTATAGGTGGTCCAAATGTTTCAATGAACATTTCCATGCAACTAGCTAAGATGTCTAGAAACCCTGGTGAATTCAACGATTCGATTTTGTTTTGATTTTTATGGACGGCACCTCCTGTTGGATTAGGTCCTAGTTCACATTCTTTAGTACGTGGCGCTTATAGCGCTGACAAGAAACTGTTAGGCTGCTCACACATAGCGACGTTTTGCGTTCACGACTTTTATTTTTATTCTGTTCTCTTATTGGTTCCGTTCAAAACGCTCGAAGCTGTCATACATTTGACGTTACTTCGATAAATTTGAATTTTGAATTAGTTTATCAGGAATTTGATTTCATTTTGATTCTGGTTTAGTAGTGATTGGAGTTTTTGTCCTATTTTTCATTGTGTATTGTGTTGTTTCTAGTTCTTCGTTGTTTATGGTGTTTTCCGATCAAGTTTCTTGTTTTCCTTTTGGATTGTTACCTATTTCATCTTATAAATTGTTCAACACTTCAGTCAAGAGTTTTTGTTGAACCTTTTTTGCTTAAATTAGTGCCTAGAAAATGACCCGAGTGTGCATTTTATAATAATAATAATACCGGAAATATCTCATTATGGCGTTTTCACAGTTTTCCGAAGTTAATCGATTGGAATTTTTATTAACATAACATTACTTTACATTTTATCAAAACAGACACAAACTCTCAACACAAACGTCACAAACTGTCAAAATTCAGACAGTCAGAAAGAGAAATCTATGGTCATGGAAGAAAAATGTTCACGAAAATTTGAGCACCTTGTGTATAAACATAACTGAGTCGCCCTCTGAACATCGGAATTCGGAACCCGAACCTAATTATCAAAAAATCAAGCATTTTCAAGTAGGCAGGTGTCTTCAGTTTGATCCCAAAGTTTTACTACAGGTATAAGTGCACGCACCAGGGTTTCTAGACATCTTACAACTAGCAATTGCGGAGACATCCTTGTAGGACTCTGCACGGAAACTCATTAGATGTAATTCAACGTTCGTCGTGGTATTAAAGTAATTGTTTTCTGATGGATTTTCGACCCAATTATTCCTATTGTATAGGATTATGGCAATAAGCGTCGTCCTGGTAGTGCAGGACATCTTGTTTCTCTCGATCTATAGGTGGTCCAAATGTTTTGATGAAAATTTCCATGCCACTAGCAATTACAGAGAAGGCCATGTAGGATCTCTTCACGGGAATTCATCAGATGTAATTCAACGTTCGTCGAGGTATTAGCCAGGAAAGTAGTTGTTCTTTGATGGATTTCCGACCCAATCTATCCTATTGAATACAATTATTGCGATGAGATGGCGCTAGTAGTTTAGTGTACACTACTCTGCGGGCGTGGTTTCAGATGAGGCTTTCAAACGGAGAAGTGATGGAACTATTTGTTGCAGACATTAGTTATTGTCTGCATCTACTGGTAATTGTAGAACCCAGTAATCGATCTGTAGGTGGACCAAATGTGTCGATGAACATTTCCATGCAACTAGCAATTGTAGATAAAGCCTTGTAAAAACCCTGCATGGAAATTCATAAGATGTAATTCAACGTTCGTCGTGGTATATGACAGGAAAGTAGTTGTTTTCTGGTGGATTTTTGATCCACTAATGCCTCTTTTATAGGATTATTACAATGGGCAGTTGTGGCAGGATTGATTATTTTCAACATTCACTGAATAAATTGCCGGGATTATGGGTGAGTTGAAAACTGAGGAGTAAAACCCAGTTTTTTCTTTGGCATGTATAAGTGAGACTTGTATCATCAGTCTGAAATCGTTGCATATGGTCCAAAGAGAGTACTGATTCCTGCTTCAGTATAATTATTTCATATCAACTGAATTATCCATGACTTTCGGAACTTCCGTAAATATCTTAGAAGGGGTATATAAGTAGGACAAAACACATTTTAGGTACTCAGATACTCACATGTTATATTTGCATAAGGAAGTAGAAGTCTTCAGGAACGATATGCACTTTTTCTTTTCCTTCTACTATAATTTTTAGCAAAGTTGAACTTACAGTGGCGAATTAGCGCAAGCAGGAAATGTGACGTCGGCGTTAAATCACGTTTTCTGAGAAAACGAGCGTATTTCATAAGGTATTACTGATAATCATTCTTGTGGAGAATTGAATTATCTCTCAACCAATCGCAATCGTTTTTCGATAAATCTTATATTTTCTGAAATAACAACAAAAAAAATATGTTTTTTTGAATGGAATTTTTTTTAGGTTCCACCTCTGATTTTTTGATAAACAATTTGTTTTCTAATGTTACATGATGTCGAAATGTCATGTGCCGAGTTTCAGAGTGCTACAATTCATTCTTCACTTTTTGCTCGAGTTTTTCTGTCGTTACTGGATTATTATATTTTTATTCCAATAGGATTAAATTTGATAATCAACTTTCGCTGATATAAAAGACGGTTACCACGACCCCCTAATAGGGAAGCCCTTCCATGGTTGCACCACATAAGTGAGATTTTTCCACCGATCTTCATTTATGGGGAAATTGGCTCGGAAATGAACGTGTGGCTCTTTCCAGGGTTAGCGAGTGCACCGGAAGCTTTTGATACGGCTGTTAGATCATTGCCGAGATTAATAAAGTGAGATAATTCGGGAGTATTAGTCCAGGTGCCATTTTGTTTGGATGTTGGAAAAATAAAGGAATTGTTTGATTCAGACGAAATTTCAACTCTCTTTTTGAGGATGGGACTACCAAAATGTTCCAATCGACAGCTCCCGAATAATTCAATGCAATTCAAAAACACGCGACTTTTGTAATGTTCAGTGACCGTCGAGAATGTAATACTTGTGATTAATAATGGTTTTGGTCAAAGTTCGCTGTTGTGTCATTATAACAACTTGCTGGTGGGGTGAGTTTTTTATAAAACAACCAATGACGAAGCGAACTACAAAATCGAAAACATACCACATAGGTATAAAATAGGCAATCAAGAGCCAAATTACAAAATCAAAAACATATTGTTTTCAATTATCAATATAAAAATTTCCACAAATCAAAAACGCGTATTTTAGCATGAGTTAAATAGTCTGCAAAATACCACGAGAGCGCTAGCACGTTAATTGACAAACGTCAATTTTTTTTTTTTTCATTTGGTGCCCCTTTTTACCGATATAGAGCACGCCACAGCGTGTGCCAATCGAACTTTCAAAAACGCGCGTTTTTTTAAAGTTACCATGGATACATCAACAACTCGAGAACAGTGAAGTCTGAATGACAATATTAAGATTATTGATTTGACGGGAGTACCTTGTAACGTCAAATGAAATATTACAAACAAATGCAAAACTGTTATTAAAGAATTAACGAAAGGTATACTGATGTCACATCACGAATTCAACTATTTTACATTATAAGTTCTTATTTCCATCACTCGTGGTAATGAAACCAGTATTCATGATTTCAAAGTGCACCAATTGAAAAAAATATCGTAAAGTATTCGTGGATAACTAATCTTTCAAACACTTGCTCTATTTCGAGCACTCCAGCTAAATTCGCGCGTGTTTGAAAGATCTTTTTATTCACTTATACTTTAATATACTATACAATGATAGAACTGGATATTTGGAGTAAGTGAAAGTTTCTTAATAAACAAAGCTCACATATCACACTACGACCTTAGTGTCATAACTATGGATTTCCATCAAGTAACGGCCACGTCAATCCAAAAAAACCTACATATTTTTGGTGAGTTGGTAACCTGAAAAAAACTTCATTTACTCGCTCATATTTTAATATGAACAGTCGGCGGCGCATATTGCAGGAAAACAACTTATTAAAAAAAAAATAACCAACATTGTAGGTTATGTTCATCGATGCCAGGAAGGACCAATTTTTGTGTAAAATTGTTGGTTCTGATGCTTGTATTTGTGAAATATCAGTCGATTAGCATCTGAAAAAAGTATGTCAAAAAGAGGGAGGCATTTTGTGCAATTTTTTACAAAAAAAAACGTGTTTGACATCGGTCGTTTTTCAATATTCAGATGGTCATAACTCGAAAAGTACTGGATAGCAACACAACATTTTTTCAGATTCGTGTACAGGTGATCATACTATCAATTTCAATTTCAAGGCGGAACCCGATAAACTCACCTCAACCGAATTTACTGTCATCGAATTGATTTGCTAAACTTCCCTTTCCTTTTCATCTGTCATCATCTTCTGTTCTGAAAAAAAAAACTAATTGCAGTAAAACCTCTGAGAAGCGGACAGCTAAGGGGATTTTTTTTGTCCGTTATTGGGAGGTGCCTTGCAAATTGAAGTTGATCAAAATTCCTTGATGTGGTTTAGTAATATAATCCTACAAAGTCTTTTATTTTTGAGATGCTGGGTGTCAAAATTGAAAAATGAAATTATTTTTACAGGAAATTCAAGAATGTAAAATTAATAAAAGAGGTAGGAGTACCACTCAAAACAATCTATTCCACAGCAAGGCCCTCAGTTTTGAGATATTTCCGTTCAACTTTGTCATCACTAGAACCATCATTAAAAGACTAAAAGTTCACTTTTGTTTTTTAAAATATTGATAATGTGTATTTTTCCAACACCATATTTTTCGGCCAGTTTCCTAACTCTTAATTTATATTTATCAATCATATGGATGATTTCTACCTTATCATTTGAAGATAAACATTTTCTTTTTTTCGATTGGCATGTTGTATTAAAAATATTTAAACTTCAACTGAATAAACTTTTCAAATTATTTGTCTTCTATTGAGAAGCAATTAAATTTGTAAATAATATCCAGTTACAAGTGTTCTCATAAACATCTTACCTATCATAAAGAGGATCATTGGGAAAACCAAACCGACCCAGTTTTAAGCTCGAAATAAAAACCAGTCAACAGTGTAAATAAATATATCAACATGTGATAGCAATATCATTCTATATAGGTATCTATACAAAACAGACATTAGCCATAATGAAAACATCCACTTAAATGGAATTGACCCATATTTTCTGCTCTCTATTCAATTATATATTATCCTCGCTATATATCAACAGTATTTTTCGTTGAAATAGGTATGTATCATATTTGGAACTCTAATAAAATATAGGTACTGTTAACGTTACATGGAAATCAATGATCGGAGAAGTGAAGAATAATTGAAATATTCAAACTGCTAATTGCCGCTGTACAATAATTATTGGTTTAAGTCGATTCAAACTTCGCCACAATGAATAATGAATAGAATTGTTTCAATTCACGCAAACTATTTCCACTCTGACATACAGCATTTTCCCAGGAAACAATTATAATAGCGCTGGTGAAACCCTTAATCAAAAATTGAGCTCGACCGATTGAATCGTAATATACATTTTTAATTTCTCTTGCCAAAAAAATAATTTCATTCAATGACAAGCAAATCTTCTGAGTACATTGTGCAAGGGCTCCTTAATAAGACTACTTTCAAAAAGTGGAAGGCAATATCAGTACCAGAATTCTTTCCCTTTTCTTAGGATTCACTTGAGTAGTTACCTAACATTTGGTCCAGTAAGTCCAGAAAGATGAGCCTAGACGTGAGAAGAAAACGTGCTGGCATTATGTCTTATAAAAATAATTACCCAATTGAATAAATGAAAGTGATTATGTATCTCAAATACAATTTTTTCACTGTACCAGGTCCAGAACAGATTCATATCTTGATAACTTGGTGTGGATCAGAATAACTGGAACCAACACCTACTTTGAAACTCAAACCAGAAATAAATTCTCCAATCCAATTGAGCTTCTTCAAAAGTAGCTCAATCACTTAAACTTCGTTAAACTCTTTGAAATAGTTGAGTCCAGGAAATGAAATAAGTTTGTTGTTGTTGATCTTCCAGGAATAAAACTATATATGTACTTGAGATCACACTGTGTTCAAGCAAAAAAGGTATCCAAGATTATTTGTCTCTTATTACCTACTTGCAGATTACTCCGACATGGTCGAAGCAATTGGCGAACCAGTTTCACTGTAGCATATGTGGAGAAGGTTTTTTTTTTCAGTTGATCAATGATTGTGGATTTTTGAGTTTTGATCTATATCATGTGAGTTCATAGAATAATTTAGACAGATAACGACCAAACAATAATTTGGCCAACATAGATCTGCTCTCGTGAGAGTTGGGAATTTCATTCAGAACCCATTTCAAGGTTGGGAAGTTGAAGTTTCAAAACGATACCAGGCTGCTTGATGAGATGCAAATCCTCTCGAGATTGTAGTTGAAATTGTTGTTGTTCTAGTTGTTGTTGTAGGAGCAAACCTCAGAAGTCTTCGAGAGACTTTTGCGAGCTAGGAAAGATGCAGTCCTTACCTTTAAACGTGTGATGCCATGCGCGATTCGAACCCGCGTACCTTGGCAAGTGAGAACTCAACCTGTGCGCCACCAAGACCCAAAATTCTCAATAACTTTCAGATCTGAGTGGTATGCGGATGAAGGGTATCTTTATAAACATCCGAGAGAGAAGGTGACATTTTTTGTCAACACATTGAGCCAGAAATTCCCAATTTCAGATACATCTCGACTAAAGTGAATTGTAGAAATTTAGATTTCTCAAGCTATAATAAAACTGCACCTCCTTTTAGGTTTGAACTATCTTGCCTGGAAACACTATATCTTTCATTAGTTAGCAGGAGGAGGAATGTTGATGTTGTTCAGCCAAGTTTCAGATAATATCCTTGCAATCGGGTACGGTCCAAGTATTTGTCAGTAAGTGTTTGTGTAGGCGATAGTAAAATGTACGAGATACTTTGTAAATAGTTTTTCGTACATACAATGGATTGTGAGGTTGTTGTCACCCGCTGGCAGCCTTTTCCTTAGCTCTTCACGTAGTCCATCCAATTATATTATCAGCATAGAGGATTTGTCGTAATATGTAGCAGTATTTCTTTTTCAGGTTGTGGTTTTCTTTTCATCCGTACTTGAATATTCAACTACACTCTGAATCCTCTTTCAGAATTAGTTGTTCGATAGATGGGGAACTGTTGGGCACTAAACGACATTATCAATAGTATTTTCTTCGCCCTATCCATTTTCAGATTTTTTACTCTCAAATCAAGTAACAGATACTCTAGTTACATAATAACATCTAGGATATGTTGGAATGTGAATCAGGAAGGTAATTAGGGCCCAAGCAAAAATAGTTTTCCACAGAGTTTTTAATTTAAAGCTTGATTGGAGTTCAGTGCTGGCAGTGATTTCATAAAATTCGCACCACCAATATATTTTCCTTCGTAAAACTTCGCTTCATCGATTCTGCTTTGTGTCTGGATAATTTATGAATTTAATTAATTTTTGAGGTTTATCTCTCCTGTATAGATTACTATGAATTATGGCTATGCAATATCTTGCAATATCGGGGCATGAATATCTCCTTTTGAATCTCTTCCAATTACGAAATTCAATGCAGACCGTCTTGAGCGATCTCATATTTCACTTGAGTGAAAATTGGTTGGCCGATATGAATTACTTATCTCACATTATCGTTGATCTGATTAGGAAAAATGAAAAAAGAGCACAGGTGGGGACTAAATATAAACCTAATCAATTGTATGTCTAGACAATGTCAACTGAACTGATTGTTACTATGAATAATATAATCGTTATGTTTCTCCGACTGATGAAATAATATCAATAAAACAATATATAAAATGATGATGGAAGCACTTCAAACTGATCTTCGCAAGTATTAATTTTCTCTACGACTATTGTATTCTACATTGATTACATATTGTATAAGTAACGGGCATGTAATGTTTTGGGGCATGTCATGCTAGCACACTAAAAATAGAACAAGTTCTATTTCTTGCCACGTCCCACGATC
This sequence comes from Chrysolina haemoptera, assembly GCA_958298965.1. Taxonomy (NCBI): domain Eukaryota; kingdom Metazoa; phylum Arthropoda; class Insecta; order Coleoptera; family Chrysomelidae; genus Chrysolina; species Chrysolina haemoptera. Next base: position 6,158,795 of record OY282590.1, on the reverse strand, counting down.
ACAACTCCAATGAATAACCCAACAGACATTTGCAATTCAAAGCATGAGAAAGTATCAATGAAGAAGTAAAGGAAACTGATTGCATTTATATGTTGAATCAGACGACATTACTTTTAACAAATAACTAATACTTCTTTTTGCTTTGCTTCTACTAAGTTCTGCCATTCTAGTGGGTGTCTACTGGCCACGCTGCTTACATCGACGTTATGCTACACGCGCCATGTCATATACCATGCCTCACGACACTTTGGTGGGCGCCCTGCCTATACTGAGCAAGCTAGCCTAGCTTGCAAGTTGAAAATGCGTTTTCGGCATTTGAGCAGAGTATATTTCGACAAATGGCCGAATTCGGCAATTGAGTCTAACATCAATTCTACATCATCATGTATTTCGAATTCGATAAAATTCTGTTTGTTTCTTTGATAGTTGTAAAAGACAATACGTGAGTAAAGTATGTTTTTTTTTACTCGTGGAAATTGTCAACATTTTCTACTCATAGAAAATGACCTAAGTAGGACAAATGAACCTTGGTCTATCGCTGGTTCCAAATCTTTGAAATGCGTCGGAGTCGAAACATACGGGATGAACCCAGTAGTGAAACGCCCAGTCAGTATGGGTGAATTAGCTACGATGTTCCAGGCAGAGGTATATGTCAATGAGAGGCGTGCAAAGTAGCTGGAAAATCGATACCACACAAAAAACAATGAAAATATTTTTATTTAGCCCTTGAATCCAACCGCTTTCAATCTAGGGCAGTATGGAACTGCAGAGACACCTCAAACTGACTACAACGTTACCCTAGCCTGGACACCAGATCACACGGGCCTGGAAAGAAAACGAAATAGTGGACGTCCTAGCAAAGGAGGGGCTGAAACAACGTTTACTGTGCTAGAATTAGTTAGCATATAGCACACAATATAACAGCCTGGGCAGACAATAAAAGACTTGAATAATGACGTAGTCCGAGCATAGGCGTAGCCTACCAGGTCTAGCCCATTCGAAAGCATTTTTCGATTGTAGAAAAAAAACAGGACTCTGACAAACTGCTAGAACTCCGTAGAGCACATCTCAGAGTTATAGTAAGTCTGCTCACTGGCCACTGCAAATTAAAACACCATATGCAAAAAATCGGAGTTTGTTAAGAGATTGGATATACTGGGAGAATTATAACCATAGGTTGAGCCACAATAGGCCATGGGCCGCAGGAAAAGGACTGACTAAAAATGGTCACCTCACTCACTTGATACATAAATGATGTGATAATTCAGAACAAAACTGAAAATAATATTACAAGAATAACAGTTCCTCGATCATTGTAGGATATGATTTTAAAACTGTAGGAAAACCTGGAAGAACCTGTAGTATCACATCTAGCTGAAATCAATTTGATAGAAACTGATCTACAAAACTTTTCTCCGTTATGAAAAGCATCTAGTGTGCCTCCACAGGCTTCAAATTATAGGAAGTATGCGGTAGTTATAACAAAACTATATTCAGCTGTCAGTTTGGGGTGGGATTCGTTGAGATTGTACGAGATTTGTACTTCCATCAGGAGCAAGAAAGTACTATGTGCTTCGACTACACTGGTTTATATTGAAATGGCAATTTTCGATAAGATAAAAGTGATAAATTTCTCACCGATCTTTCAAGGCGATCTTTAGATATTGAAAGCATTTCTTACTTTTGCCACACACTAAATATGTAATACTGTGCTCTCCTTTCTCCATTTTCTAACTATTCAATATTCACCGAAACATGTCTGTATTTCTTCATTTGAAATTCTGGAAACCATAAGATCCCCATATTTTCCAGAAACGCATCCTGAATACGTCTCTGTATTCAACAAACAGGAATATCCACCTATAACTAAATGACTACGAAAACCATCAAATTTCGTGCTCTCGCAACGTTCGAAGACTTCGACCCTCCGTTTTCATCCATCCATGGAATTCTTTTGGTCAGACTGAGCAATACCACTCTTGGCATTTCAATTTCATATCTGCCTGCCAAACAAGGAAAATCTACGTTGAAACGGAAATATGGAGTTAGCTTTAAAACCGTCACTGGCGAGGAATGTCAATATTGCTGCCCATCTATGAACACTTGAATCATTGATATATGATCAGAGCGAATCGCCAATGTATTTTATGAACAACGTAAAATGTCCATTAATGGATTTTTTTCGCTCGGATGATGGCCAGCTATAGGCTGATCCTCTTGGGCTTTTTCTTCTTGTTCCCTGTACTAGTCTGATAGGCGGGGTTTCCCGAATATTGCCTGTCTCTTGCGGTCTGATGCCTCGCATTAAAGTTCCCAGTTGTACAGCCCCAGTTTATGCAGGTGTTTTCTCATTGGCTATGACCAGTGGAAACTTGATTCCTGCTCAACTCGAGTAGTTTTTCAGTTTTTTGTTTCGACCGTTGAACGTTTTCCCGTGGTGCATGAGAGGGGTTTCGTTCCGCCTCTCCATTTGATTTCGTTTGACCTCAAATGTCAGATTTAGCCCTCTCTGGCTAGTTGATCAGCTTTTTCTTTGGTGACGGCTGGCTGTCTGTGCATAATATTTTGATCCATGCATTGCGCAGTCTCTTATTCTGATTTCTTTCGCGTATTGCAAGATAGCGTACATCTCTGACTGGAATACGGAGGTGTTTGTTCCTAGTGAGACGCTTATCTGGGAGTTTCTCCCCTCAGTGTAAATTCCTGCACCGGTTCCTTCCCTGGTTTCTGATTCGTACGTATACCAGATTTTCTTTCCGGGTTGCACCTGATGTCATCTATCCATTTTCTTCGACATGGCATATACACTCTGACGTTGATGTTGAAAAGGTACCCAGAAATCATATGGTCCCTTGGTTTCATTCCGAGAATATTACATCTCACTATATTCTTCATCTTGTTGTGATCCGATCTGTTGCTCGTATTTGGGTTGTCTTGGAAGTCTCATTTTTGCCACTCCCATGATTGTTATATCAATCACTGGAAAATCCAAGAGTGCTTCCATGGCTGATGTTGGTGTTGTTTTCATAGCTCCCGTTATATCAAGGCATGCAAGTCTTCATACCTTGCTCAACTCAGTCGCGGCTATTTTTTGTGTTATCTTTGTCCACCATACCAAAGATGCATACGTGATCATGGGTTTCAGCACAATATATCCAAAAAAACATTTTTAAGATTTATTTCCCATAGTTTCCAATATGCTCGTCTGACTTCCATTAATGTCGCCTCAGCTTTCTTCTTAACTATTGCCAGCTGTTGGTTCCAGGCGAGGTACGAGTTTGGACTTACCCCGAAATATTTGACTTTCCCCGACAGTTGTTTGAAGGTACCTTGGAGGATCAGAGGTCCTAAGCTCTCTAACTTTCTTTTTCGGGTAAACGCTACAATGGTTGATTTGGAGAGACTGATGTTATGCCCTCCTCATCTAGCCATTTACTGATCAGATTTAGAGCCATTCGCATTAATTTCTTAAACGTTGTGTTGAATTCACCTTGGATCATAATCATATGCGTACCCAAATGTTCTGTATCCGCTCCTTTCGAGTGTGATAAACGAGTCCTTCACCACCAGGTCCCACAGCAGTTGCGGATATCGCCTGGTGACCTTGGCTCCTAGTATTTCCTCCACTGAAGAGGAGTAGATGATTCTTTCTTCTAGCATGCAGTGTATCCACCTGCAGCAGGTCTCATGGATGCTTTATTGTCGTCTCGATGCCCTTGAGATTGAGTTAAGAGGTGTGCTGTTGAATTCTCATCGATGTCTGGGAATGCACTCAGCAAGACCTCTTTGTTTCTCAGTACAGTTTCCACCTTCTCTACGAGTGGGTGTAATGATGTCTCTGTAGAGTCTCCATTCAAAATTCTGGGAACAATTTCATATTCTCCAGGAATGCATACTGAATACGTGTCTGTATTCAATAAACGGGAATATCTACCTACCAATAACTAGATGACTACGAAAACCATAAAATTTCGTGTTCTCGCGAATATTTCGACCCTCCATTTCTATCCAACCCTTCGTGGACTTCTTTCGGTCAGACTGAGCAATACCATTCTTGGCATTTCAATTTTATATCTGCCTGACAAACAAGGAAAGACACGCCGTAAAAACGGAAATATGGCGTAAGCAGCTTTAAAACCGTCAGTAGCATGGAACGTCAATATTGCTGTCCATCTATGAACGCTTAAATCCTTGATATATGGTCAGAGTGGACCGCAGATGTATTTTATCCTCAACGTAAAATGTCCCATCGCGGATTAGTTGTTTTCCAATACGTCCCGTTCGTCTTAGTGTAAGCCTCGGTGAGGAGCTGATTCCAATTTATGGAAGATAATAATAATATAGTCTAGTGATGATGTCAATTCACTTGGTAGAAGAACAATTCGGTTAGTTTGATAGGGAGGAGCTTGAAAAGTTTTCGGGATATTATAGAGCATGACAAAATGATGGAGAATTCTTGAATGTATTGAGGAATTTTGGTGGTGGATTTGGTGATAGTATTCAAATCTGTCTTTTCAGCTTGACAAAATAGTAAAAAATTCTTGAATGTATTGAGAAATTTTGGTGGTGGATTCGGTGGTAGTATTCAAATCTGTCTTTTCAGCTTGGGTAATGTGGTATTTCATTATGTGCAGTGATAGGTACGGAGCGTGTTAGGTCAAAGTGAAAATAGTTATTTATGGTACTAGTGTGTTATGTTGAAAATAAGTCACGCGTCAGGCCGAGTGGTATAAATTCTAAAGTGACTTAGGAAACATAACACATGAGCAGCATGGATTATAACTCACTAGTGTGTTATTTGATAGTTTACTTGTCTAAAATGACATTAATAATGGGTCATAACTGTCATGTGTTGGATAAAAGTAATTTATTTATTTAAAAACATCACATTTTTCATTTTTTCAATTTCCATGAAGAATGTTTCCCTTTTTTACCATACTCTTATTTTCACAGTATTCATTCAAATAAATAATACACTAATTCTATAGTCGTGTTTTTGAAGAATAAATCCTCAATAATTTATTCCAGACTCTTTTCAAAGCTTCACTATGACTTTTGTTGAAGGTAGACCGTATCGTAATATGTGGCATCTTAAATTATGTTGCATTTTGATCTTTGTGGCATTTTGAGTTATGAAGCGTGTTGAGTTATGTGGTGTATTGAATTATATGGCATTTTGAGTTTTGTGGCATTCTGAATTCATATTACATTTTTAGAAGTGGTGTTCCAGGTTTTGTGGCGAGTTGTCTTATGTGGTATTCTGAATTATATGGGTTATGTTTGAAAGTTTCAGACAACGCGCGACAATGTGAATTGATTAATTTTATTGCGAGCTCCCATTGTCTGGAATGTTTCTATGAGCAATATCTCAGCATCTCCGATCGTTCGTTGTAAAGTATGTACAGAACGCAACGAAAATAATCAATATGCGTGTTATGTTGCATTTAGACTTATTTGGTATCTTCAGTTGAGAGGAATGTTGGGTTATGTGGTGTGATAGATGTTGCAAGTTGAGTTATGTGGCATCTCATACATGTGGCATATTCACTTATCATAGTATCCTGAGTTATGTGGTATGTTTGGTAATGTGGCGTCTCGAATTATGTGGCATTTGCAGTTTTTTGGCGTGTTGGGTAATATGGCATATTTGGGGATGCGGCATGTCGAGCCGTGTGGCATTATGAGTAACGTGGCACCATTAGCTATGTGGTATCTTGAATTATGCCACGTGATTTGGTTGAAAGGCGGTCGGTTCATGTGGCGTGTTTTATTATGTGACGTTATTAGTTATATGGTCAGCACTGTCGTTTGCATCAATAAATTCAGGAAAATTTTGATTTTTTTCGAAGCGATGGCGAAAAGTCTTCAGTGGCCTGCAATTATGTGCAAGATATTTTGGGGACACCATACTATCATTCATTATAGTAGGTAACTCGTCAAATAATATTCCAGTAGGTACTACCATGGTGAGAAAAATCTTTCACCACAGGGACAGCGTTGAAATTATGTATTTCCGTAATTATTATTCAAATAACAAAGTATATCAAAAATATTTGAATCTGTCCAGTATTTTGGAAATCAATCACCGTCCATTACGTCTCCAAAAATCCACTGGGACGTATTGACCTTTATCAAAACAGGTGACAGCACTCTCATCCCGGATTTCCTGTGGCCTCTGCGAGAAAAATCCCACTCGAGTTGAAAATAGCTCGTGAACCATCCATTTTCCGTACAATGTCAACATCTCCAGAATGATTTTTTTTCACTTATCTTCGCACGGCCGTTTGAGGAAAATGCGTCAACCTCCGAGGTGAATTTGTTGGCCTTTTATTTTGATTATAGGCCAAGAAAGTGAATGCGACAACGACTGCCTGTGTGTTTCGACACTGATAAGGGTCACTTTTAAGTAACGCATTCCGAGAGAACTTTGGGTACGGTATGAGGGGAAAACAAATGAGTTTGTGATGTGACACGTGTACTTTGTTTTCATTTTGATGAATTGAAATTTTAATGATTTCATTATGTAACGATTTATGAATTTAATATGGCGTGGAAACGAATTTGCGAATGTCGGTAGAATTTGAGTTTAGTTTTAGTTTTATTTCCGTTTATATTATCCGAAGTGAAATATGGCTTGTATTTCGACTTGTGAATGTTCTTGCACTGCACTGTTTGGAGCCTTTCGTGTAGTAATGAATATACTGGAGTTTTATCCCAACACCAAACCGCTATTTTTCACACCTCGAAACGTGTTTCAATCACCAAGTGATCATCGTCAAGTCCTTATTTATGCCCAATAGAAATCTTTGCTCGATACCTGCGTCTTTTTTGTCCTGAATTAATTTCACAATATTACCTCACCTAATTTGATCCATTCAACATGTTCCAGAAATAAAAGCTACCCAAAACACCAAAAACTACGTCAATTTCACCGTACCTAAATTAACCTAACCGATTATGCAATGAAATACAGGGTGTTCTATTTACAAAAATTAACTTCTAAGTCGCTGCGCTATTTTGAGGCACTCTCTATGAATGAAACTTGAATCATTAAAGAGATCAAATAAAACCTATAACTTATGTATTCAACAGTTGTTTGTACTATGATTCTAGATCATACACCTTCCTCATTCAGCGAATCAGCATAACAATCCAAAGAGAAAATGGTCATGGGTACACTTTCTACCTCTCAAAAATTGGATGAAATTTTTTCGCACCCACTAATCCCATCCAGGCAACAGTCAATTTTCTTTGATAACCCCAGAAGTCCTTCTATTTCCCTACATTTAGATGGAATTTTCATTGGACCCCAAAAATCTGCTGAATTTCACGTCAACAACGATACTCGAACGGACGATAACGATAGCTCAAACACCATCAGGCCCGTAGTGCATAGTACTTTCTAAACTCTCGGTCTCAAAGGGTTGGGTAATATTGGAAATACTTGCTTCATGAACTGTGCTATTCAGTGTTTATCGAACACAAGATGGTTATTGGAGTAATTGAATAGAGATGCCTAACAAGGGATTTAAACATATCGAGAAATGAAGCTTTTATCACAGCATTTGTTGAGGTAATCAAGGAACTTTGGTCAGAAGATTCGTCAAATCATGACTAGAGAAACGAAGAAGCCAAAACCCTGACAGAGATAGATGAGAAATTAAGTGACAGGGAGAAGGCTCAAGAGTCATGGTCAAGATATTTAAAAACTAACAATTCCAAAATTGTAGATACCTTCGTTGGTCTGTTAAAATCTACATTGCAATGTTCTCATTGTGGTCACTGCTCAATATTCTTCGATCCATTCTGGGGCCTTTCCTCATCGACACTCAAAGAACAGGCCAATTAGGACTTTCACATTGTTTGGAATCATTCAGAAAGGAAGAAACTTTGGATGGTGACGAGAAGCCGACATGTGCGAAGTGCAAGATGAGAAGGGAGTGCATGAAATCTTTACCAATTCAAATATTTCCAAAAATTTTAGTATTCAATTTGAAACGTTTTTCTCTAACAGACAGATTTCAAGGAAAATTCAATGTCACAATTGATTTTCCTTTAGAAGGATTGCACATGAGTAATTATGCAGCAGACAATGTAGCACCTTGTCGTTATAGTCTGTGTGCATTGTCTAATCATAGTGGGACTACCTATAGCGGACACTACACAGCCTACTGTAAACATCCATATGCGACGACGTGACATGAGTATAATGATTCAAATGTGTCCCCAATTTCATCTAAATCTCTCGTGAGCAGTGAGGCCTATGTTCTATTCTATGAACAGGAAGGCACTCAATCACAATTTTGTGATCACTTTCAGTTTTATTTTATGTTTCATATTTTTAGTAATCTATCGATTGGAATTTCTTTTTATTTAGTTGAAATTCAAGCTTATTAATAAAAGCGTGTTCGTAATATGTACAATAAAGAAGTTCCGAGGGGGCGACGGGCTTTTGGTCCTCACTGTATAGAGATACATCAAGTAAAATATGAAGAAAATGATAGTGAATGCTTTCAGAAGTATAACATCGGCAATGCTAAGAGCAGTGGAAAACCTAATTTGAATGCCGTTACATATGTTTTTTTGAAAGTTTTAGACGATGACGTAAATTGATTACCCTTATCGTGGACTTCCATTTTTATCGTTATTATGAGCATGAAGTTTCAATCGGTTCAGTATCGCATATCATAATCAAGAGTGTACTTGACCGCCTCAGTAAATCTAATCTGTTAATATATTGAGAATATTTCTGACCAAAACCTTCTGACCAAAATTAAGAACTCGGATTGTCTCAAAGCATTTAGGAAAAAGATATAAGTAAGACTGGTTTTAGATACCAGTCTTTCCAGCCTATTATAATTTAATAGAATATTACAACGACGAAGCAATATGATACTGATGTCACTTTAATTTATTTAAAAATGTATGCATGTCTTCACCTGTATATGATTATTTACATATGTATGTATTGTTCTATTGTAACGAAGTCATGCTATATGTATGTCATTTATTTATCTATATGTTCCATTTTCAACAGTATTTGTCAATAAGGTTTCATATCTTGGATAATAAACACATATTCTCTCTCTCTCTCTCTCTCTCTCTCAAGCCTGAGAATTCAAGTGAAATTTGAAAAAACTGCGTTTACCAAACTCTGTAAGGAACTAATTTTCTCTGGAAAATTGCTATCCTCGGTTTGCCAGTATTTCATAATTATTGTTACTGAATATCGATATTTTTTGTAAAATTGCAATATAAATATTTTGTAGGGTTCATTTAGTTATCCAACCAAATTTATTTTTTTGAAGAAGTAGCGACCCCTGATCTAATCTTATTTTTCCTCAACATAAAAGTGAATAGAAAATTTCATCTCCAATTAATATATCTGTGGAAGATAAAATATTTTGAATTAGCAAGAAAATAATTTCTTGGAATTCAAATCGTACCTTTTTATCCTTCTAGAAGATATGCGATACAAATTTCTATATTTATTATATATGGAAATATTACCATAATGGCATCACATTTTCGAGTTATGGACGAAAGAACTTGACCTATTTTCATAAATATATTTACGTTTGTATTGCTAAAGACCATTGCATAATCGTTCTGTAATGAAACTAGTTTCAGAAGCACTATCGGGCAATACCCGACATGCATTAGGTTGACCTTGATTTTCTAGAATATTGATTAATAGCTGTTGATGGTAATATTTGACTTTTCATAATGATGTGAGTTGACGATAATACCTGAGGAGAATTTTCAACTCTTTCTGTATCCGGAATAGTTTAAGAGGAATGAAAACCTCCTGAATAATTGAATGCAATAAGTAACGTGTTGTGCTTCACTGGACATTTTTTGGAAGATCCAAATCTGCATTGAGTTTCTGATTTCCCGAATTCAAACAATTTGAACAAAGCTTTACCTTCCTCACATGATCCAATCTAGAAGGCACACGAAGTTTGATGAATTCTGAATATTTAAACAATTCATGATTGTTTTGCAAAATTTAAATAGAAATAAAGTAGTTAATGATGATTTTCGTAAAACTATATTCAATACATGACTTAATTTTATGAATTGTCGTCATAATGTCAAATGTTGACTTCCGAGTTGTTTCTGACGCAAAATACTGTAATTTTCAAAAATGCGTAAATGTTGTTGAGTATTGAATGATTTTCAACTTCCACCCCTATTAAATTGGTGGCAAATAATCACCCAGCCATTGTTCTCAGAATGAATGTTAGTGTTATGTGAACCTGAAAGATAAAGAAGCAGTACAACACTGAGATGACAAACATCACGGCATTCTTCGGAACATAAACACATATTTTTCAAATATCACCACCATCCCTTATCCAGAGAGCACACACATATACCTGCCAATCTCGGTTGATACATTTCCGCGTTGTCCTCACGTTTTCGCGTAATCCTTCAAAAGAATAGAATAGCTTGCTCAGAACGACATCTTTCTGCATCATTCGTTCCTTCTGTTCGTTCATAGTTCATTAAGTTTCCCATCTCTTCCTTATCAATCTATGACTATCGATTCTCCATAACTTTCGCATTATGTATTAAACGTAATAGTCGGAGGTACAGGGGTGCATCCAAGGGATTTGGCGGGCGCATTATCATTACCGAGATTGAGTTGTCATGGTGTTGATTGATCTATGGCAGCCGCTCCTCGATTTTGTTGGGATTTTTGTGATGATCTGTTTCAAATTATCTGCATTCGAAAGGTCCGCGTTTTCTGGTGAAATGAGCTCGATTTTGTGGAATACGTAGACGATATAAAAGAAGAAGTCGGCATCAGTTATTTTTCATATGACAATGTTCCTAACGGGGTGAACAAAGAACATATGTGTGACGTACTCGGGTGAACTTATACTTTGACTTATGCCCCAGCGTATATTTGATAGGAGTTGAGTGGGATTCACAACCAAACTTTTTGCGTTTTGCTTTTTACGTTTCGTATTCTGATTGGTGGAAGCAGAATCTGGAATAAAACGAACGCAAAAAGCTAAATATTCTCAGCTTTTCGCGTTGCAAAATGCGTTGCGGTTGCATCTCACTAAAAATCTTTCAGCAGGGCTTATGGATTCTCTGTGGAAATGTTTTTAAATGTGAGAGCGGATCATCATCAAAATATTTTGTAACATTCGATAAAAGTTGTGGTAATTTTTTTTTCCAAATTTTCTTGTGTTTCCAGGGAATAGTGTATTCTGTTTAATTTTCTACTTTCACATCTTAATGATGTTCTCACCCAATATTCTCTTTTTGTACGATTAATTTTTCCCTTTAAGTGCAAAAGAAGGAGCAATTTACATCTCTTCCAAATTTCATGTACCTATATTATCCATTATCCATTATTCAAATTATTATTTTTGTGATGATTTCTTCATTTTGCTCTGCCAAACCAATGTTTTGTTATGTTTATGTTTCTTGTTGAGAAGCAAATCGAAAATTTTTGATATTTTTGTTGTGAATGGCATTATTGCGTCAGTTTAATTTCAGATTCTGCTTCACCAATCAGAATACGAAACGTGAAAAGCAAAACGCAAAAAGTTTGGTTGTGAATCCCACTTTAAGCTCCATTTTCAACGCTTAAACACCCCTTTACTTTAAAAAAAAATGATAAAATTGTGTTTTCCGTTAACCTGCTGTCGTCCCCCTACGAACGGCAGCCCTCAGAAGTCGAAACTTGTGCGACCTAAGGATCAACGAGGTCTTACCTTTCAACGTGCGATTCCTAGCACTACCAACAGTGATAACTAAAAAACCCCAAAAATTCAGTGTTGGACAATGAAAGGTCTATTATTTATCAACGTTTTGAAGAAGGGTGAATTTTTCAAAAAGTGGTGATTTTTTCTGCAAAAATGTACTGAAACCAAGTAAATAAATACGTGTGTGGTGTTTTGGTTGAAAAAAGGATATATTTTGTAAATTTTTAATAACCGAAATTCGATCTGTCAAATGGTGAAAATCCACAACAAAATGGACCTGTATCTTGAAAAATAGTCATGGTTGCCAAAAATTTCATCTGAATTTTTTGTAGAGAAGACCAACATACGTAAGTTGCAAAAAACATTTTTTGAAAATTCGATGGCTCTCTGTAACCGAATATTTACCCGAGTGTTACTCTTAACAGCCCAGTTACCACCAACTCACTACTCTGGATCGGCTATTCTGACTCATTTGCAGAATGCAACAAATTGTGTTTTTAACATTAATGTTAATAAAAATTAGTGGATTTTCATTGAAAATTTTGTATGTTGAAATAATATATACAGTGTGACCCATTTAAGATGGAAGCACCCTTATAAAACTTAATTTTTCAACCGATTGGAATGATTTCTGTTTCGTTAGGTAGACATCCAAGAAGTCCACTGGGACACTAAATTTCTTGAATAAATCTCCATTTCCAGGGCCAACTAAATTCATTTTTCAAGTAAAAAAATCTAGAAAAATTACTACTTTCAGATGAAAATGTGACTTTACCACTGGATTTGCGACATTTTCAAATGGTTCATATGTAAATTACGTTGAAATGCGTCAATAAATGAAAAAGTTCTAAGGGAATGAAATTTAAAAAATATGCCGTTTAATTAACCCACCAATTCAATTTCAGAAATGTAATCAATTCTTCGACTACACCACTGTACTGAGCGTGTCTCGAAATATCACTGACTATAATTTCATTGAAATCTGTCGATACATAAACATTATGAGATAAAATGACATTTTCCTGATAATCCATTAATATATTTTTCCTACAAGCGTGCGTGATTCACCCTCTACCCGCACGCAATTCAGTTTGGAAAGTGTCATTTTCCCACAGTTGTGCGGGAAAAGTTTTCCCACACTAGTGCGAAAAATTTTTTTCCACACTAGTGCGGGAAAAACATTTATATGATATCCTCGTAAAATATAAGTGGTGGGTGACAAAATATGAAAGTTCAAGCTTTTTTGTTGCAATACTAAGTGAGTTTGTTCAAAATCATCCATCATTTTGCACTATTTATTGAAAAAATGAACAAATATTGATAAATAAAAATGTATTGTTATGAAAATCACCCTATATATAGGCTTTGATTGATTTGATAACGAGTAGGTTACAATTGATGTTGTCATGCCGATCAATACAAAAATTTGTTTGTAATTGCCAGAGTGACAGACAAAGCGTTACTTATATAAAATTTTCGATTCAGTGAAATTGCCACAATGATGAAGAACTTCCACAAGAAATCGTGCAAGCAGCTACAGATGCGAACTTAGAGTTATTGCCAACGGAATCCAAACAAAGGTATGCGAAGCAATACACGAGTTTTATTGAATGGTGCAACAATAAAAAAGTGAAAACACCAAATAAAGAAGAAGTATTCTTGGCTTATTTTCTAGAAATGTCTAAAACATGGAAGCCGAACACTTTATGGGCAAGATATTCAATGTTGAAGAGTGTATTCAAAGTAAAGCAAAATTTGTTTCCTACGCTTGTAGAAAAAGTATTGTTCCTAACTCATGCGGAAAGTGTCTTTCCGCACTTGTTAGGAAAATTACTATTTCAAATTTTATTATCCTATGATTTTTTTATTTATGAACAGATTTCCGTGAAATTTTTAGTAGTGATATATCGCTACCTCCTCAATGCAGTGGTGTTTTCCGAATTTTGATAAAAGTTCTGAAATTGAATTGGTGGGTTGAATAAACAGCATATTTTTTTAAATTTCATTCCTTTATAACTTTTTCATTCATTGACGCATTTTACCGTAATTCACATATAAACCATTTGAAAATGTTGCGAATCCAGTTGTGTAGTCAGATTTTTTCTAAAAAAATCGAAAAATCAATAGTAATTTTTTTAAATTTTTGACCTGGAAAAATAAGATTAGTTGGCCCTGAAAATGTAGATTTAATCATGAAATTTGGTGCCCTAGTATAATTTTTCAATGTCTACCTAACGAAAAAAAATCATTCCAATCGGTTGAAAAATGTAAGTTTTATAAGGGTGCTTCCATCTTAAATGGGTCACACTGTATATTTTTTCGATGTGCTTTTTGAATCTTTATGAGGTTTTAGAAAAAATTATGTTACTAATTCATGCGTGAAGTGTCATTCTCGCCCTTGACTACTTGCCCGATCTCCGCTTCGTGTCGTTCGGATCAATGGCAGTGCGTGCGGGAAAGTATCACTTTTCGCACTTGTTAGGAAAATAATTGTGTTACCTGATGGATTTTTGATGAAATTACTCCTATCGTATATGATTATGGCGGGACACCCTGTTTCTTTCATGATAAGCTTTGGGAACAATTGCAGATTTCTTTACACGGAGAAATGGAGTAAAAAGTAATGAGTTTGTCCCAATCGACACAGAGTTCCAGGTGTTATAATCCCAAAACAAAAAAGGTTTGTTTCAGTTCAGAATGAGCCCGTACAAATCCGTAACCTGCGTCCGGAGTAATAGCCTTCATTTTTCCAGGAACCTACCCGCGTATAGTGTGTACCAGCGAATGCGGCACGGCAGCTTTTTATCTTCAATCCGAACAGGGCTACCAATTACAGCCCGTATGTCCGTGACTTTATCAGAGTTCATGACACGCGTTTCATCACGGCCGTCGGAAAGACGGATTATCTTTAATTATCCGAGACGTCGAGTGATGGTGGAGGTGGCAATTGGATCAAAGCACAACCGTCCGTCAAAAAAAATTGCATTTATCGAAACATATAGGGTAAAAGTGGGATAGATGCCGCGGGGATATATATGCCGCATGTCACGTGATTCGTAAGCCAGTAGTGGGAATAGTAATTTTCCTAACAAGTGCGGAAAGTGATGCTTTCCCGCACGCGACTGCCGTTAACCCGAACGACGCAGAGCTGAGTTCGGGTAAGCAGTCGAGTGCGGGAAAGACACTTTCCGCATGAGTTAGGAACAATACTTTTTCTACAAGCGTAGGAAACAAATTTATTTTTTCAATTATTTATTCATGCAAATGGAAACAACTAACAAGAGTAACATTTTCTATCCACTAATTATTCGTATTATTTATTGTAAATGTACAATTTGATGCATTATGTAAATTTATAGCGGAAGCCAGCATATTTTTTGAAGATGGCTGATTTCCTGAAGAAGAAGGTAACTCGGGCAATACATTATCGAAAGAAATCGAATGTGCAGGCACAGGCATCAAATCGTCGCCGATCGATATAGACGTGGATGGTTCTAAAATGCACCCGGAAGACGATGTAGTGTTCAAATTGAGAATTTTGTTGGACATTCCTTTTTTTCGATTGGTGGAGTCTTCTAAATACCCCTCTGCAACTGAAGTCGATTTCCATCCTCCTAGGCGTTTGATATTAGTTATACCCACACCACAGTCAGCAAGTAAAGTGGCTGAGGAACGCCTGAAGCTGTGACCAGTGTAAAGCTCTGGATTTTGAAGGCGCAGATATACTGCTATTTTGGAGGGTATCTTTCCTATGGTATTGATTCCTACACATTGCACAGTACATTTTCCACTTTTGTATTACAAGAATAAACGACGGTGAGGAGTCTCTTTTGGACGTAAATGTACATAATTTCTGTATACGTTCAAAAAATAACCATCATTTGCTTCTTCAGATATCACGAAGGATCTAGAGGAATGATTTTTGGAATCCTTGATATTAACAATTATCAGGTTTTCTTTGTCGTCTATGTCGTCAATGGTGAGTTTTGTCAGCTCTTCTCGTCTGCAAGCACCAGCTAATCCAAAAATTGCTACTAACTTAATCATGAGGTATATGTCATCGGGTGCTTCAGTCATAAATTTTGAAACGTCTTCTTGAGTGAAGATTTTGGCCTTTTTCGGTCGAAAACCGACATTCTGTCTTTTAATGAATGCAATTATTTTGTAAAATTTGCTAATATCCAAATTTTGCTTTACTTTGAATACACTCTTCAACATTGAATATCTTGCCCATAAAGTGTTCAGCTTCCATGTTTTAGATATTTCTAGAAAATAAGCCAAGAATACTTCTTCTTTATTTGGTGTTTTCACTTTTTGATTGTTGCACCATTCAATAAAACTCGTGTATTGCTTCTCATACCTTTGTTTAGATTTCGTTGGCAATAACTCTAAGTTCGCATCTATAGCTGCTTGCACGATTTCTTGTGGAAGTTCTTCATCAGATGAATAATCCATTGTGGCAATTTCACTGAATCGAAAAATTTATATAAGTAACTCTTTGTCTGTCACTCTGACAATTACAAACAAATTTGTGTATTGATCGACATGACATCAATTGTTACCTACTCGTTATCAGATCAATCAAAGCCTATATATAGGGTGATTTTCATAACAATACATTTTTATATATCAATATTTGTTCATTTTTTCAATAAATAGTGCAAAATGATGGATGATTTTGAACAAACTCACTTAGTATTGCAAAAAAAAAGCTTGAACTTTCATATTTTGTCACCCACCACTTATATTTTACGAGGATATCATATAAATGTTTTTCCCGCACTAGTGTGGAAAAAAATTTCCCACACTAGTGTGGGAAAACTTTTCCCGCACAACTGTGGAAAAATGACACTTTCCAAACTGAATTGCGTGCGGGTAGAGGGTGAATCACGCACTCTTGTAGGAAAAGGATTTTAAAGTACAGTTTACAATATTGGACAATTAGTTTTTGTTATGTATGTTATTCTAAGTAACATTAAAACAAAAACGGTCTAATCATTGAAAGCCTAGTGGTTATAAAGCAATATTGGTATTCTGGTATTGGTTAGTTTGGATGGTAACTGATGCGATGCGACCTGATTAGATCTATTGTACCCCATCTTCTTCTGCTATCACAAGGTGTTCTTGTTCACAGCAGCCCTTCAAGTCTCAGTTCCCTCCATTTCGACGTGCCCCGGCACCCAGAGGAGGGACACCTTGTTGTTCCTGTCTAGATCATTAAGTTTGTCTGGGCATTCCCAAACCATCTTTGAGTTCATGTTAGAAGAGCTCAACGCTTTAATGGCTGCTTGACTATCGGAGAGGATAACGATTTCCTTGTTCAGGTATTTCTTGTTGAGGTTGAACTGAATGCACCTTTCTATGGCGTGAATTTCCGCTTGAAAAATGCTGAGAACTGGCCCATGGGTTTGGAGTATTTGGTGCTAGGCCCAAAGACTCCTGCTCCAGTTCCATCGGGAGTTTTGGACCCGTCCATGTACCATGTTATGGTAATCTTCCCCAGTGCTCGAATGGATTCTATGTTCCATTCTTGCATGGTGTTAAGTTCCATACGAAAAAATTTCTCGAAACTATTTCCTGGTAATTTCGTCAGTTGAAAGATCGGCAAGGTGTGCACAGTCGGTGATGGTTGAGCCCCTTACACCGTGTGTTCCCTTTGAGTCCGACTTTAGCCAACCTGAGGTTTGCTTCCCAAGCAGTTTTCCTCATCATGATATGGAGAGGAGTGAGGTCCAGAATGACCTCTACTGCTGCTGTTGGAGTCGACCTCATTGCTCCTGTCATACAAAGACATGCTAGTCTTTGCACTTCCTGTAAGATCTTCTTAGTTGTGGCGAGCACAGTTCTGCCGTGCCACACTACTGCTCCGTAGGTGATCATAGGTCTCACTATCATGGTGTACATCCATCGTAGTATTGATGGGTTACAGCCCCATGTTTTTCCTCCAATGTTCCTGAACACTATCAGTGATGATTTTGTCTTATTAGCGATCTTTTCTACGTATCTGTTCCAGAGTAGTTTTGAGTCTAGGGTAAGCCCTAGATACTTCACCTCTTGCTGCCATTCTAAGTCTGCTCCGTCAAGGTGAGCAGTCCTTAGGTGCTGAATCTTTGTTCTTCTAGTGAATGGTACTACTGTGGTTTTTGATGAGTTAATTCCCAACCCCACCGAGAGGCACCACCTTCTGGTTGTCTCTAGCTCTCTTTCTATGAGATCGCAGAGGGTTTCTTCGAATTTGCCTTTGGCCATAATGACTATGTCGTCCGCATATCCAAGGCAAGGGACTCCATTCCCGGTCAGTGTTCCGACTAGTTTGTCTACTACATCAGAGGTGATAATACCCCTCCTGGTGGGCACCCCCTGTTTGTGCTGATCCGAAAGCTGCTCTCGCCCACTTTCGTTTCAGCAGTTCTTGTAGCCAGCATAAAACAATAAAAAAAAAATATTGAAGATATCTAAAAAAAATTTTTGGTTATTTCATTATTAAAAATCGATCTTGCAGATTTCATAAAAAAATTAAATATCTCATAAACCACAAGATGTTCGGTATGTAAAGTATGTAAAAACTGTTGAGCAGTACAAAAAAATTAAAAAAGCTTCAAATATCATGGGCGTAGAAAGTGGTGGGAAAAGGGAGTATACTCTTCTAACCGCACGCCACTGGATCTAGATATAAAACATGCTTTTCCACTTAAATATGTCTTCTTCCATTTGAAAACGACCTGCCTAATTTCGAATCAATATATCATTTCCTAAGTGCATCTATTTTCTCTTTTGGCATGGGTGGGCGGATTTTAAAGCCTCTACCTTGGCCTCTCAGTTTGTCCTTTTGTGGACCCGCATGTTAGTTAGAGGCACTCGTGGAGGTTCCTATAATCGTGGTTTCGGGGGTCCCTTATTTTTTGAATACCTCCGGTTTCTCTGGTTCCCTTGTTTTTGGAAAACCTTCGGTTCCTCTGATTCCCATTTCTGGGGTTCTCACCTTCGCATCTAGGTTTGCCATCTCAGAGACATCCTTGGCATAGTCATGAGTGACAATTACATAGTGGCTTACCAATCAGTATTATGAAGACGTCGGTAAGTATTACCTACCTTTGAGCTAGCAACAAGTAAACAAAATGTACCATACATACATGCCGTAAGAAATAAAAAAAAAACTGGATCGTGCAAAAAGGGTTCTCATTTTCTTATTGAAAATTCCAAGCATTGAAAAAATCATGTATACTCGAATATACTCGAATATAAAGCCTCTTTTAATTCTTGTTGTATAAATAACTATTTTGAAATTGTCTGTTTTCGATATTCATTCGATATTTGTATGTAACATACCAAAATTTCATCACATATTACGAATTTCTTTTTATTATTGTGACGATTCTCCACAGTGAATAGTTTGTCATAATAATACCATCCCGCAGCGGCATTCAAGCGTTCAAAACGTTTCAAGCGGATGGGATTATCAAGCATTACTGCTAGAAATTCATGATATAAACAAATTCTTCTCGGCGAACCAGACATAAAATGATAATTCAGCATTTCAATTAAGCAGAGTGCATAAAACCCATTAGAATAATAAAGTATTCAGTTAATGGGACATTTCAATTCCATATTCTTCTTTCTGATATGAATCACAGAATTCGTCCGGGCTTTATGCTTTGAGAGAGAAACAAAAACGAAAACCCCATTTCATTTCCAGTCAAGAGAAAAAACACCGGTGGAAGCATCAACCAAATGTATGATTACATTGAGCATTGCTAGGGCACCGCACTCAGATACGGCAGTATTCACCTTCTGGAATATTATAACTATGCATATTGTAATTACACTATACAGGATGATACAAATTTGACCACCACCATTGGGATTTTCTAAACTACAATAATAGACATTGTTAATATACCTTAATATATTATTATCGGCGCCCTGAATCCATCCAATAATTTGGGATATCAATGCTATTTGATTGATCCACCTCTCTATGAAAGGATGAACATACATCAAACTGAATATAATATCACTATTCCAGAGACACATCTGTCACATTATATCGCCCCCACTATGGACAATTAATGTACTCAATGTAAATTCATATCAACAGAAATTTAACACATACGAAAATAATCATTCAACAATGAAGGCATCATTCGTATCCAATCTTGGACACATTACCAGCATACTCACATATACATACTGATGGATCCAAAAGTCCCAGGGGAACAGTTGCAGCATTCTCGACAAACCAATTCAACACCACTTAAAAACCCCATTCGACATATAATATTTTCAATGCAGAGCTCTTTGCTTTATAGAAAGCTGTAGAATATGCAACTGACTCAGCTCCATTATGAGCATCTCTCAAATTTTCCCCCATAATCAAATACTGCAAATGATAAAATTAGAACTTCAACCTTCCTATAGATTCCATCCCACATCGGCATTAAGAGAAATGAAAAAACCGACCTCCTCGCAAAAAATGCAGCAAATAGCGAAGCCCCCATAGAAATATATATTATATACTTGCTATGCTATGCGCATGCGCGTCATCAGTTCTGTTTGTGACAGGCCCGGTTTCAGTAAAATATGATACTGGGTGAAGGTTAACCAACGAAATATTCACCAAATGTATGTTGTACTACTACTGTTATTTTTATATTCAGATTATCAATTCTCACTCTCAGGGAAAATGTTCTTGGTTTATTTTTATATTACACAAGGCAGTTGGGAAAATGGTAGGAAAACTCTACGTGTATTTGTACCTGCTATTTATCCGATTTGAGAACATCTTTTTACAAATATTTATGAAGTGAAATGCCGTAGTATTTTATTTTCCGGGTCGGTCATCGGAAAAGTATGCGGTAAAACTCGTGCGACAAGATGAGAAACCACTCGCATACGGCACATGGTTTATCATCTCGCCACACTCGTATGAAATATCCTATTTTTCCCACTAGTTGCACAATATACTATAAAACTGGAAAATGTACAACAGAAAAATTATCAAAATTAGTTTCAGCTAATATTATGATTTTTTTTTTCTCAAATTTATATTTATAGAATTGAATGCTTCGATACAGAAGTATTCAGGAATAATTTTTTGTAGTAATTAATTTAAAGAGAATAACTATTTCTAGGAGTATTTCTAGTTGTGTTACCTTGATGCAATTTCCACAATAGGGGTGCATGAAATGGTGTGACCAGGAGCATTTGCCTTATCAAAGAAAAACACTTCCATATCATCCATTCCGACACTGACTTTCTCAGGCAATTCTTCATGTTTGGTATATGTATTTTCTTGTATTTCTTGTAGAACTCTAGAACTAATTCAAGAAAATTCAGAAAATATTATAAGCGGTGTAACTACAAACTCAAAATTTGTTTGCATAAAGTTGTGTTACTAACCATCCTTGGGCAAGAATATTATCACTTTTGCGGAGACAAAGTGTTAGTACTGCATTGGCTTTCAAATGGATTCTATTGCCCTTTCTAACTAAATCATCCTGAGAAAAATGCCTGCTGCAAATTACATTTTTCTCGCTCAATTGCTCTGCATTGGGGTCTCTCCCTAAAGCCCTTAACCAAGAATTGTGCCTATTTTTTGTCAAGCTAAAATAATTAGGTATTTTAGACAAAGTAGATACATTAAAAAAGTTATTACTTACAAAAATAATTCATCCCAGGTATTTTACCTTTACTTTCACACCACAGCACTAAACAGTTCATTGTTTATATGAAGAAAGAAACCGGAAGAAACTGTTTTATTGAAAAATATCGTAAAGCAACAGATTAATGCAAATTTACTGAAGATAACACTACCTACACAATAGAGGACAATTAAAATTTTAAAATCATATCAAAACAACTAAACCGACTCTGACCTCTGACATGTTTGTCAGTTGATGAATAAACACTGTTGCATGATATTTATAATTACGTGACATAGGTGCATTATTACATTGAATAAGTTTCTTTCGCTCCTAAAATTGAGATTAATCTATCTCTAAAACGTTCTTTAGATATCAAAAAGTCTTGACAGTGCTGAAAAATGCCTCTCTTTTAAATGGAATGGGTTTAATTTCCTCATGACACAATACTTTGAATTGGAACGACAAATGATTTTAAAACTTGGCAACGATCTACCCAAACTGAACTGATGACGAGCATGCGCAGTTCGTAAACAGGCGTACATACGCGGCATGCTTTTCGCCGTGAAGTTTAGTGGGGTTATCGTTCTAGATTAAGTATATAATATATATTTCTATGACTAGGACCTTTCACAGAAAATAAAAAGGTGGTCTGTCGTGTGGAAAAACATTTGAGAGCTATTTTAGATCGTTTCTATGATAATTTTTGTCGTGAACATTCGACGACACGCTGCTGATTTGAAAACCTTTGTTTTGGCTTCCTGTTCACGATCTGCCAATATTCAATTTCTACGGAAAACGTCATCTTTGCGTATAGATCTGAAAGCGTCAGAGGCAACTTTGGTAAGCGATATCAGAAAAAGTTATTATGACTCAAGGTACTTTTTGTTCAACCTTTACTAATTGAAACCAGTATTTTCAACTTTCCCAAAGTCTATTAGCCTGAATTTGAATATTCAAAGGAGAAGAAAGTAATTTCACTAATTGGATGTATTGATCAGATAAGTTCATTATTCTCAAAAATCCGGGAACAATAACTACTGAATAATGGATCACAAATTTAATTTTCAATGATAATATACAGAGAATCAGAGTCGCATGGATCTGTTTTGCAATATTCTATGAACTAAATTTAATGTATGATTGGATCCAAAGTTTTTTCATTGGATTTTTCATCCCTATTATAATTACTATCATCAATCCCTAACAGGATAGGGTTGAAGTTTTATCTCATGAGTACTCTCTATCTTCCGATGAATTCTTGAGCATTTCCCAGGAGAGTTTCTTCAAGGTTATATCTTTTCCAGTAGAGAACCCGATCATATCAGTCCTCATGCGAACAATAGCTGTAACTAATATAGTATGAAGTCTTTGTAAGTCTCCAACTAATGTAGATGTTTCCTCATGTTGCTGTGCCTAGTCAGAATATATACCGTCTTCCTGAGTATAACAGCTCAGATGGAGGGGGTGTTCCAATTCTCAGTCGGTTGTCCTTATCCTTATCATTTTCATTTTGTCCGGAGTATTTTTGCAGGATGCTAGGAGATAGTTATTACATTTCTCCAAACTTTCATTCATTCTGTCGTTTCAATCTTCTCGTTGCCCTTGTGACCAGGTACCCTGACAAATTATTTTCCATTCTGTGAACCTAGGTTTATTACGTTTTTATATGTCAAGGCTGTAGTTATACCTGCATCATCTTAGAGCTTCCATTGTCACTTGACTATCAAAGAAAATGGCTTGAAGTTGTATTTTGGGTGATATCTCGTCAGCAAACAGAAATAACTGCCACTTCTGCCTGTAATGTAGAAGATTCTGTACCGGTATGTCCCAGCACTTATTCAATTGTTTTTCTCGAAGCCATCTTTTTACCAGATCTGCCCTCTTGACAGCTTTGGTAGGTCTCTTGGTGACTCTTACATTTCCTGTATGATCCATATGTTTGCAAAATATGGCAAAAATTTTTATTATCAGAGTTACAAATGCACTTAAAATAGGATCGTTTCTGCGGATTGAAAAAGCTCCTTCGACTAAAATGGCGGCAATTTTGAAAATTCGTAAACTTGAAATTTGGAGAGTAAATGAGGAATAACCCAAGGATCAAAATCTATATCATGCCGAGGGGCGCTTTTATCTTGGAGGTGGTTGCCACCCCATCTCGGGGGGTGGACATTTTTTATCACGTTTTAACCACAGGCATCGGGAATTCTAAGTGAAAAATGTTCTGATTTTTTTTATAAAATTAATATTTTTCGTGTTATTTGCGATTGAAAGTAACAGTTTTTCGAAGAAAAATTCAACGTTTTTAATCGGATTATCGGCGAGATATCGCCGTTTCAGATCTCTACTTACGAGAGAGCACCACTTTATTCGAGCCCTTCGAACTCACCCCATTTTAAAACTGAGGGATAAGTAGAGATTTAATCCACATAGCCCAGTAGCTTCTGAAAGACCCCACCAAATAGTTTTTAGATGAACTTTCATCAAAAATGAAGGAGCTATTTTCGAAAAACCACACTCACATTTATACAGGTGGAGAAACATCTGCTCGTGTGTCTACGTGTGTGAGTATTTACAGGGTGTGATCTAACCTCTTGCACTCCCGTGATGGACGGGTGTATAATGATATTTTATAATGAATGGCGAGTGTAAAAAATTCTAAAAAAAAAATTTTGAAAATTTCAAATTTTGTTGAAAACTTCGGAAAATCTTGGAAACCGCTGTTCAAAATTACACAGTTTCTTCCATCAAGCATTTTCAGTATTATTGAGGCTCTGCTCCAGTCAGCTGAAGTCCGGCGAACAGTGGTTCTCAAAATTTCGACGAATTTTCCAACACAATTGAAACTTTCCACAAATTTTATTCGAATTGACAATGCCTACAGTTTAGTGAATGTTAGGCTGCGGGCGGTGTCTCAGCTTCTCCCTTGACATGGGGAGTTTGTTGAACCATTTGTTGTAAACAGTTATTGTCTACAGAGACCTACCCTATACTGATGAGGGCAAGAACCCAGAAATCGATTCATAGGTGTGGTCCAAATGTTTCAATGAACATTTCTATGCAACTAGCAATTGCGAAGACATCCTTGTAGATGTAATTCAACGTTTGTCGTTGTATTAGCCAGGAAAGTAGTTGTTTTTTGGTGAATTTCCGACCCAATTATTCTTATTGTATAGGATTATGGCAATAAGCGTCGTCCTGGTAGGGCAGTTTCGACAAGCTTATTGTGAACATTGCAGATTCATTCATCTCTATATGTGGTTCCTTTTTAATTTTACTATAGTCTATTTCGAGAATAACGGAGAGTAAATTCCCAGAAATTATCAGGAATATATAGGCAAATGCACACTAACTTAGTTTCTTTTCTAACAATTTATTTACCTTATTCTTGAAATGGACTATAGTGGTTGTTCTCACTCATTCCAGTCCATTCTGGTTCCTTAAATGAAATATTATTTGTTTCGTTCCTCACATTATTTTCAACAACTCAATTAATTTCAATTTTACTTCTGATTGGTATCAAGAATATTTTCAATAGGCGACCACCATAAAAAAAATTTACTGAATCAGTTTTTTTGTTACAGGGTGTTGTTCTAAACCACAATATGTCCGGTCGAATCATCCATAGCAATCAGAGTCTGGTTCTACAGAAGGTGACAAGACAGAGTGCTGGACGCTACAGGTGTTCTGTGGTTAATTCCGAAGGGGAAACTGTCAGTGACGAGTTAGACTTCAGAGTACAATGTAAGTACTTCAGTTCAGTAATAGGAGGTATAATCACTTCGCTTTAACATACCTATACAAAAAATGCATTCAATATATGTTGCAGGAATACATCGTGTCTCTATGGGTTATTTAAAAAACGCGGTGTTCCGTCGAACTGAAGCAAAGTATTTCAGAAATACGTTTTTCTACAACTGTCAAAAAAGTCCACTTTTTTGTGTGGTTTATGTGCGTAAAGTATTACAATATTTCACTATCAACATACGATTTCATTGTTAAACGGAAAAGCGTTAAAAAAAGTGCACTTTTTTCAACGGCTGTTGATGTTGTTTTATGAATATTCTATTCATATTTTCGAACAAAAATCAAAATGCAATGCCCATGACAGGTCTATGTCAAAAAATAGCTTTCAAAGTGTCACCGCAGAAGAAATATTTCCATCCTTGATGTGTATAATTGCCTCTGAAGAGCCTGCTTTCCAATTATATCAATCTCCCTGATGAGCTTGGCAAAGCGAAATAGATTTTCGTCGACCAAAATGTATTGGGGATTAAATGCGAGAGAAGCAAACCTTGCTTCAATGAAATGATCAATTTCTGTGAGTGAATTTTTTTATAACATTCTCCCTATCTAATTTGTTTAATGAATTTTCAATGAAAACTAGAGAGAAATGAAAGAATCAACTATCTGAATGAAAATGCGAATTTTCACTTTCAGATTTTTCTTTTCAGTTAGAGTCTTTTCACAATATCTATATCAATATCCATCGTGGGTTTAGCTGGGGAGGTAGTTGTTTTCGTTAGATACTACAAATAAATCTTATTTTCATTTTTCAATTTTCATGGAGAATGTTCCCCTTTTCAACTTGGCAACCTAACCTAACCCACCATATCAAACTGAAAATGAATAGAGCACTACTGTGAATAAAGTGAATGATAAACCGATAGTGAGAACTAACAGAAATTGTTATAGAAATAGATTGAATAAGGCAAGAAAATGGCAGATGGGTTCTGATAACAGTGACGTTTATTTCTGTTGTTCCACCTATGCCAAATACAATAACAACAGCCTCGAATTTTTAAATAGATTGAAACAATGATTGATTTACCAAATGCAATGATTAATTCCCAGCGATCCACTATATTTAATTGCTCTTCCTTGAAGTAAATATAATTAATATCGGGAATTACTTATAATAGCCAAGTTTATCGGTAATCCAGGCCCATTTGCCTGATTAAACGGTAACCATCTGAAAAGATTTGAATGCAAAGATTCATTATAAAAGGGAAGGTAGGGTTAAATTGAATGATGGAGAGGCGGTGATTATGGAATTCCCCCGTTCCCTATGAGAAAGCATTCGAAACAATGAAATGGAAGAGGAAACAATGGAGATTGTTCTCTTCATGGATATTCCTGATAAAAACCGGGCAATATTTGAAACGCGAGTTGAATAATATGGAGCAATAAAAGGGGGGCAGCGATGTGAATATGATTGAGAGGCCGCGGGGACAATGGACTTTTATCGGTATTTTTCGTTGTGAGCGACAAAATAAAGCAGTAGGGAATTAATGAATAGCTATGCCTGATGGTGCTTTTTAAGTTTCGAGGTTTTTGTTTACTCGTTGTGAAAGATTTGATGAAAATATCACGAGTATTCGAATGAATTTCTTTTCACATGTTATATCGAGAGATGAGCCAAATCTTTATATTATGCTCATATTTTTTTCGCTTCATAATAATATTTTATTATGGAACATATAGCTGGAATTCAAAATTAAATGAAAGTATTAAAAATCAAATCGACAAACCAATCCATCGATTTTAGTCCAGGAGGCAGTGTATTAAAGTCCTTTTGGTTTTATTTTATTAAATTAAATTTATTTTCAATTTATGTTTGATTATTGTTACATCTAGTATCATTTTCTATTATTTACTTTCAAATCATGTTATTTAAAAATTAAGATTTTCACTGTCGAATAATCCTTAAAATGTCCCTAATTGAAGTATTTGTTTTCTATTATTTATTATTCCTTTGTTCAATAGATATAAGTGTTGTTGATTTCTTTGTTTTATTTATTTGGTAATTCACATATAGGCTTTTGTAAGCCTTACCGAGTTCAGACTTGAGCATTTCAAATAAGAAAGTTGAACAGAATAAGTAGTTGTAAGTGCTATTTCGAGGATAAAGCAAAATTCGCGAAAAGTCAACTTCTAGCCAGTGAAGGAAGAAATCGCTGGAGATGCTGTCCAAGGCACAGGAGAGAAGATAGACGGTCAGCTAGTGACAGATTTATGTGCCCCATTTTCGCATACAAGCCTCGAATAGGGTTGAAAAGTATATCGATTTGGAGTAAAATGAAGATATTTTTACGAGTGGCTCCTGGGGATAACATACCGAGAATTCGATTTTTCAGAACAGTGCTTATTTGTTTCCCTCGTGTTTCTATTTACGGTACGAAACTACAGAGGGTGGTTCGTTAAGTCGCCTTAAGGAAAAAAGTTCCTATGAACATATGTCCGGAGTTGCTTCGTTTCTGAGATACAAAGGCGTTAAAAAAAAATCAATGCCCTGTATCTCAGAAAAGAAGCAACTCCGAACATATGTTCATAAAAACTTTTTTTCTCAAAACGACTTACCGAATCACCCTCTGTAGTTTCGTACCGTAAATAGAAACACGAGGGAAACAAATAAGCACTGTTCTGAAAAATCGAATTCTCGGTATGTTATCCCCAGGAGCCACTCGTAAAAATATCTTCATTTTACTCAAAATCGATATACTTTTCAACCCTATTCGAGGCTTGTATGCGAAAATGGGGCACCTAAATCTGTCACTAGCTGACGGTCTAAGAAATAGACAAGATAAGGTAAGAGAAATATTTTGTGAGGTATGATTCTTAATTCTTGACAGAGAGCCCACCGTTCCCATGAATTATTTTCTTGCTGTATTATAAATGACTTCGCTTGGTCAATCAGTTGTGACAGAACGCTATTGGTTATTATAATAGCGATTTGTTATACAGTCGGTATGATTTTTATTTTGAATTTATGTCACTCAGCTAAAACTATTGATGCTCTATCTATTGAAAGAAAAAAAAACTTCGGAATCGGATAAGAAATAACAGTTTTAGAGAGGTGGAGCTAGAACTATTGATGCTCTATCTATTGAAAAAAAAAAAAAACTTCGGAATCGGATAAGAAATAACACTTTTAGAGAGGTGGCCCGCTTTCAAATGAGTCACTCAGGTATAACATCCATTCCAATTTATATTAGGTATTTAGGCCCAGTTTTTCTGTAACCGCTGTTTTTTAGTTCGTGAAATTTCCAGAAAAGATAGAAAATGATCAATGAACACTTTGTTATCAGAGGTTTTTAGATACATATTATGAATGTACAGGGCCTTGGCAATGCTTTGGGGGTGATCTACATTGGCCAGGTTGTGTTTTAGGCTATTATTACAATAATATAGGCCATCATCTGATATATTTTTATGACTTCAAAAGTAAGGGCAGTTTTTTTTTGAAGATTTTCCGTTTCTTACCTGCCAGACATATTATTTATACTCACAGAAGTAACGCAAAATATGTTTTGCAATATTTCAGGATTTCATCCCTCACAAAGATAACAGATAGTCTCTTCGACAGACAGGTGTCAAAATTTGATTTAAAACCGTAACAAATGAACATTATTCCAAGCCAGAGGGCAAATTCGAAAATGAGTACCTACCTATGGGTGTGAACAAACAAAGTTTTCGATTTATTTTCATTTTCACACGCATATTTCATAAAAAACCATCACGAATTTCCACCATAAAAATCATAAATACATACAATCTTATGAAAGAAAATCAGTTCAGAAGAAAACAATCGTGTCAAGCCAACAAAACGTAAATCAAGGGAAACGTCTTCATGAACATTGGAAAAACCAACTCGACTGCTGCCTGATTGGAGATATAAAGGAAAGGCGTGAGAAAACCACATAAATTATTAAGATAAATTGGAGGTGGGCTACAGGCTACATCAGACGACAAGGCCGGAATTTCACCGAAGCGAAATTTATTATTCATGTGGAGTATATACTTACATCACATACAATGGAATAATGGATTATCCACATGCTTTGGAATTTCGAATAAAATTCAGACGCTCAGTTTCGGATGTGGTATATCGAAAATTCCCATTCATCAACAGGCTGAAGGACGCCGGTCGGTAGCCTATTAGGTAACCAAAAAAGTACTTTTATTATTATCTATTCTCATCCATCATATCAAAATGACCCGTGATAACTTGTAGTAATTAGGTCATGATATGAAATTTTTGTCTTGGACCTAAATATATATTCTTCTATATTTCACATGATACATTCAAAGTTAAATTACTCTCCATCAAAGAGTCGGAGTAGTTCTGAAAATCACCCAGTACATACAAGTGACAAGGAATCCGAATGTCTGAGAAATATCCCAAATAAAAAAATTAAAATTGATTAACACGGAAAAAAATGTGTGTAGTTTTTTTCCACAATTGTTTAAAATTTTTTAACCTATTGTGTCTGGAATGGTTACAGAAATAATTTTGTGTAGAAATTTCATACACCATTGTTTATCCTAATTTGTTGTAATAATACATATATCCATATTGTGTATATTTCTTTGAATCAATTTTTTACACAATATTGTTCAAACTTGTTAACACTATTGTGTATAAATGTTACAGATATTTAAGTTTTCTTTAGACAATTCTGTTGACGATATAATTGAAAAATACACAATATTGTTTTATTATTTTACACAACAATTTGTTTTTATTGCAGTTCTGTGGACAATATTAAAATTCAGAATGCACAATACTGTATAAGAATTTTACACAAGGCTCAAAATAGCTGTCGGTAGCTTGGCGTTCTAAGGAGCAGGCCGTTCAAAACTTCACTATAGCGGTGGGTCGGTTCGAGACCGATGTATGTATGAGGGATTTTTTCTCAAGTACTCAATATCGGAATCGATAGACGACCACAGTCCTTGTTGTGAGCAAGTGTATTTTATGTTGTCTAGATGACAATCTCATCTAGTGTTATCTTGGAGTGCACGCCGGCCACCCGAGGTGGTGCTGTAGGTTTTCCGGTTTTTCTGCATCTGAAAAGTGAATACACTACCAAAAATCAGTAAGTCGCCCCGGAGCACCACGGCAAATGTTAATAATAGCTGTTTTCTACCCGCACAGGCTATGCCTTTGGGTACACTCTACGAATGTTCATGAGGGGGTATTATTATTATTATTATTATTATTTTCAAGGATATTCCAGTCAGTCCCTGTCTACGGAGCTCCGACGCATCCGGAGGGCGCGCTGGATCGTTTACCCAGATAACCACTCCCCACGTCCGTGGGGTAAGTGATTACTGGGTCCGAGAATCATGTGCCCTGAGCAGACGCAATGAACCAAGGATGACGGCCTTCTGCATTCGTCCGGCTAAGATTTCTGCCATATTACTGCAAGCCGGTATGATTTTTAAGTTCGAGAGCAGTGTGTCCATCATTCCACCAAGGACCCCTATAATCAGAACTACCATTTTAACAGAATGGTTTGGGTAGAGCCTGCGAAGTTCAAAGAATAAGTCTCGATATTCAGTCCGTTTCTCCTCCTCTTTTCGGACGATGTTCGTTTCACCAGGAGCCGAAAACTCCATGACGAAAATCGTCTTACTCTGATGGTCGAGGAGGACTACATCAGGCTTATTGGCTTGTATTTGCCTGAGGGTGGGGAATGAGTAGTTCCAATATATTCGGCACTTCTCATTCTCCACAACGGACTCAATATCCCCCGGAACATAAGGCAACACCGGTGTCTCTTCTATATCGTACGAGTGTCGTAGATGGTAGTACAACACTCGTAGAGCCGTGTTATGCCTGTGGATATAGGCTGAGACCGCATATGCTGGACATGCTGACAGCAAATGCATAAGGGTCTCAGGCGCCTCACGACACGCTCTGCATCTAGTGTCGGGGATCTCTATACCCATCACGCGGCTACGGTAGACCAGAGTGTTGAAGAGACCATCCTGGCAAGCCATTATGAATCCCTCGGTCTCCGACTTCAGCTCACTTGACCTGAGGAAAGCGAAGGTCAGGTCTTTGGATAAGACAAGGTCGTGAATGTTCTTGAAGAAGACCCCATGCATTGGCTTATCCTTGTGCAGCTGCAGGAGGACCTCAGTCTCCACAGCTTTGATGTGAGCTTTTTGCTGAACGGGTTCCAACTCGGTTACAGAGTTTGGGTTTGCCTACATAAATTTCTGTGGCTTGAGGCAATTCTGTAAATTAATAATAATTCATTACAAAGTATTATGCTTGGGCTTAACCGTACTCGATGACCATCAGGTAATTTGAGGTGGGATCACATGTTACAATAACGGTAATTAATTGTAGGGTATAAATAAGATATGTTTGCTTACTTATCACTTGTGAGGAAAAAGATAAAATACTTCTTGTTCTCGTTGAGTGATACTACAGGCGTCCAATATCTCATTCAAGAAGAATAAAGATGTCAAAGACCTTCGCTATATAGGTACACTAACTTTATCATATACTGTAGTAATTATGAGCCGATCCTGTAATTCGTAATCGGTGAATCGAAGATGAGATTAAAAACACAACAATAGTCTAGTGAAATATTCCTGGTTACATATAAATTATAGTTAAATGAAGTGTGAATAAATGAACCAAGTATTGTTGTTGTTGCTGGTATTGCAGGTATTAAATACATGTGTTTAATCGTATATTTTTGGCACGCAGTTTGAAAGTTATAAAAAATAGTTTGATGAACGCACGATTTGAAAATAAAGAAAAAAACAAAGATACAAGAGACTTTCGCTACAGGTATAATACCCTAGTTTTATCACATACCTATACTGACGAGAATACGGTAAAATTTTAACATTTGGAATGTTATTCAGAAGCTTTCGGAAAGGAACGGAACAACATGTTTTTCGTTGTATCGGCGTTAACAAACACGACGACGCTAATTGGGCGTTCCCGTGCATCGCGACGCCGTTGGAAAGCAACAAACGAGGAATAACGGGAAATGCAAATGAGATCGCGAATAATGGTATTTCACCCGAGCGATCTACGAAAAGAAGTCATTATTGTACATTTTGAAGGAAGAGTCGTATCGGTTTCCATGGTGATGTAGAAAACTCATGCAGCTTGAAAAGAGCGAAGGTGGTGACGACAAACAATTATTCCGGGTAAATACACACTATTACATTTTCAATTTATGAAAGTATTCACACAATTCGTAACTGTAGTTCGAAGAGAAATGTGGTTCTTGGAATGAACAGTTTTTGTGATGTTTCATCAGATGATTGAAACTGAAATCAAGTTCAGGTTCTTTATTTATCATATTTGATACATAAAGTATACCAGGTGAGTCTGAGAGATGGGGCATCCCTATTTTTGAGTGAAATAATTTGATTCAAAGCACGAAAATTTAGGGGGCTATTGAACAAATAAAATATGATTTTTTGAGATATAAATTAACTCTGTAGCACTTTCGGTTTCGCCAGAAATGATCTGAGTATTAGTTTTTCAAATGGAACACCTTGTACATTTTTGAAATCTAAAGTGAATTCTGAACATGATAAGATAAATTTTTCATTATATTTCTTGGAGGATGGTTTTTCACATGTTGAACATTCCTCTCCGATGCCATGTTGTCAGAGAAAATGAAATTAACATTTTAGTTAAAATACTTTGCCACCAGTTTGTGTTTGAAAGACAAGTAGCAAAATCACTTTTTTTCGATTATCTCATGTTTTTTAAATGGCATCTCTATGGGACACTCTCAATCAATCAATCAAAATATGCTTTATTGTCCGAAAAAATAATTTTTGTTGACAAAGCGAAGGTAGATATATATATAAAAATGTAACCAGGAATGAAGTGTATATAGAGTCACAATCAAGTTAGTAATCAATCGTAGTCATAAAACATGTAAATAAACGTATATAACATATAAAACATATTAAACACAGTCACTATTTAAAATAAATTAAGTTAAACATAAAGCGAAGTAACAACAAAATAAATGAGCTTTATCTTTAATAAATTGTCAAATAAACTTAAAATAAACAAATTTTGTCAATAGTCATAGATATAGACAAGTAAACAACATAATTACACTCTTACTAGTAGTTACTCGTGTAGCTTATGTAAATTTGTCTTTGTAGTACTCTTGCAAATTATAATAGGGCCTATCTGCTAAAAATGTGTCAACTATTTTCCTAAAGTTTTTTGAGTTCCTGTTAACCATCTTGATATGTTGAGGCAAGTGATTATACATCTTGACCCCATTATAATAGATGGAATCCCTAATTAGGTTTGTTGTTGGAAGTGGTAATTTTAACCCATTATTACGTGTGTCGTATGGATTGATGGGAGCTTGAAACATGGTTATATTTTTGTTTATGAGGCATACTGATTCCAAAATAAACAATGAAATTACTGTCAGAATTCTTTCTTCGGCAAATTTGAGTTTGCATGACTCACGAGGTTTCAGCTTACATAAATATCTGATAGTCCGTTTCTGCAGGACTAATAGAGTCTGTAGTGCTGTTGAATTGCTTAAATTTGTAAGGTCATTGACATATAGTAGAAATAATATGGGACCTAGGACTGATCCTTGAGGCACTCCTGACATAATTTCCTTCCTGCTCGAGAGTTCTGTTGTTCTCACCATCTGATTTCTACCTGAAAGGTATGATACAAACCATTTGTGTGTGATTCCTCTGAGGCCATAATGGTAGAGTTTACCTAGCAGAATCTTATGGTTGACACAGTCAAACGCCTTCGACAGATCACAAAAAACTGCTGCGGCCACATTACCGGAATTTAACTTACTGTGAATGTTATACATGAAGGAAAATATTGCATCATGCGTATTAGTTTTGTGTTGAAAGCCAAATTGATTTTTACTAAGAATGTTGTGACGTTCCAGGAAATTAGTTAGTCGTGATTTCACCAGTTTCTCTATGACTTTGCCATTGCAGGGATGAGAGAGATTGGGCGAAGATTTGAGGAATCGTCCACATTCCCCCCTTTTGGAATGGAAATAACAACAGAGGTTTTAAAGAAACAAGGAAATTGTCCTTCATGGAAAGAAGTGTTAATGAGTGTTACTAATAATTCAAGTGCATTTACCGGCAGGTTTTGCATGACTCTTATTGATATACCGTCGTATCCGGATGCATTTTTATTCTTTATATTCTGCAGTGTTTCAACTCTGTCCAACAGATTCTTTCGAAGGAAAGGAATCGAATACCAAAATTTTGTATATCCGTCAATTATTTTCAGATTTATCACTATTATCAAAAAATGTCTTGGAGGCTGGAAGTTAACTGATGTTGAAAATTCTTTCATGTACTGACAACTTGCAACCGATGCCGTCTCCGTCATCTTCACGCACCTTGCAATCTACGAGTGTTACTCTTAACAGCAAGTTACCACCAACTCACTACTCTGGACCGGCTATTCTGACTCATTTGCAGAATGCAAAAAATTGTATTTTAAACATTAATATTAATAAAATTTTGTGATATTTCATTGAATTTTTTGTATGTTGAAATATATTTTCAATGTGCTTTTTGGATCTTTATGCGGTCGTAGAAAAAATAATGTTCCTAATTCATGCGTCAACTCGCGTGCGTAAAAGTATCACTTTCCGCACTTGTTAAGATAATAATTATACTTTTCCTGTTTAGTGGTTTTCCACTGGAAATATTCATATAATCATATGAATACATGCCATTTCAGCATTTTTTATTAACATAGCGCCTTTTCCATCTCACAAGGAGAACTAACATTCAATTGAAATACAATGAAACAGTTCTCATGCTCTCATGTCAGCTATATTCGGTGGAAAATATTCAGACCATTCAAAATCTCATCTGTCGGCTTCTGCCCTTCCATGAACTATGCTAGCTTGCATCAATTCCTTTCGAGATGGGAAAATGTGGCTATCGAGCAAACAAAATCGATCCCTAACAGTTAGCAGCTACCCGAAACTCATATTGCGAACCAATAATGGCCAACAGTAATCCTGAGATGAAACATGATCAGCAGAAATGTTTGCAAATCCTGGGGCTCATTCTTATAATGGCCAAGTTCAATATTGGCCTTAAAGGATCGTTTAATGGGCTGGGGTTAAATATCCATTATGATTATTATTGGAGAGTTACGCTTCCATCGATCGCAGAGGGCGAGCTTGGCATGTTCTAGAACTAGTTGATGATCGAGAAAAGGTGTGAAACAATCTTGGATGGGGTGGGGTTGGTTGGATTGATTTCCAACACTGGAAGATGGGTTTAATGTGCTATAAATAGAACTTATTTCGCCATTGATGGTTGTGTCGCCATATTTACGAGGCCAAACAAATCTTTGCAAGTAAATTGCAACATTAGTCTATAAAAAACCAGAATACTGAGAAATTTTCAAACCAGTATTTTTGAATATCGATTGAAAGTTGAAGTTGTGGGGAAAATTCTTTGTTTTACATTCCATAGTCTCAAAATGAAAAAATATAAAATGAAGGATGTCTTTAGTATTGAAGTGACAAGAGATTCAATTTGACTCGAATAATAGACACCTATTCTGACAGAAGAAATTCCGTCAATTTTTCAGAACCGACTAATTAACAGTCAATTACAGTGATGAAAACCTACCTAGCTTTCCCAATAACTGATGAATATGCACCTTGGTCACGTGATCAATCACGTTGTGAATGGTAGTGTTGACATTTCTATCTGGAAAACTGTAATAGTCCAAAATTGATTACCTCACCATGCGGCAATTCACCCCAAACTTTTGGGACTGCCGGACAACTAGAATGTCCCAAACAATTTGTCAGACAATATTACCACTAAATTTTCCATATTTTTCTTACCTAACCTAACCTAACCTAACCTAACCCTGCCGGGTAATTAATGTAGTCGTCACTTTTGAATGTATGTCGTTGGCTCCCCTGTACATTAGTTACCTCTTCATCTAGTTCACCTATGAATTCCTTATATAAACCAGTTTAATAGATTTTGAATGTTTTGGTCAGTTATTACAATTGACATTAAACCCGAAACCGGTCGTAACAATAAAATATTTCATGGAAATTGAACAAAACTATCTTTTCTATACTATTCATTTAAATATAATTATTATCTTTTCATTTCTCTGAATATGTTTGTTACGTTACCAGTAAAATCTACATTTTCTATCTATTTATTATACCTGGCCCACATACTAACAGCTTGTATCGATAACGTAAATGTTTACCCGAGAGGTGCTGCCGCTAGTGGAAAATTTGTAAAAACTTTCGTTGGTCCTTGTTCAAGATATTTTATTTTATTAGAGTTGGAAATTGGCAGTGATAGATGAACTGTGGATTTAATTCAGGAATTTTTGTAAACGCTTGAGGCGGTTGAAATCCACTTGTTCCAGAAATCGGATTCGTTCTAGTGCTCGTAGAGGAGTCTGGAAATTCCGTTTTCTTATCTCTTCGGAGGATTTTAATATCAGCTTTTTTCCATTGTATGTGAAAACGTCTTCGAATTATTAGGGGTCGATAATCGGAGGTGAGTTTTCAAGTAATGTTTTCCCTGGTATCTCAACAAGGCCATCATATCTCTCATAGTATGAAAAATTCAACCACACAAAAACCACTACCGTAATGAATATCGGTATAATTTACCGACATTCGTAGTTTGGGACAAGAAAATAATACGAAGTATTCCTTAATTTTCATCCCTTTGACTTGAAGAGGTGGTGCAGGTAGCAGCCCTTAGTAATTCGTTCCCTGGAATCATGGATAAGTACCGCATAGTGGCATCTAGAACTTTTTTGAAACCCCAATATCGTTACGTTAGCAATCCCATGTCTTTCAAGCCCAATGCATAAATTTCTAACTATAGGATAAGTTGTTTCTCATTGTGCAGGAGATTGGAAGGGTAGTTTTCTTTTCTCAACCACCTCGTCCAGTTTTCTCTGTCGTGCACGACCCTCTCTCCGTTAGTATAACTATAATAGTTAAGATTTCTTCTTTCAAACATTGCCCTACCCCCTGTGATCATAGGTTAGTATACCCATTTGCTGAATTTTTGAGTTTTATTGGGGTAATACTGTATAGTGGATAATTTATAGGTTTTCATCTGCTTGGCATTACACTTAGGTATAGGGTTACTATAAAATCTGTTGGCGCCCCCTGGAAAATTAACTACTTTGAATTATCAAACTCACACCCCCTGTCGCTGTATAAAAGCTAGCTGTGAGCACTTAACCCTGGCCGTATTTATATCATACGCACCCCATATATAACCCAGTCATTGAATATGCCTATAAGTATATATATAGGAAGGGTAGTCGTTGCTGACTAGTTAGGTATGGAACTAGTAAATAGTGGGGCTTTGCAGCAAAATCAAAGAGTACTACTTTAAAGTTTGTCCAAGCTTTCGGAAATTTAATAAATCATTTCCATCATCAGGGATACTACAAATTGCATGTGTAA
This sequence comes from Chrysolina haemoptera, assembly GCA_958298965.1. Lineage (NCBI taxonomy): Eukaryota > Metazoa > Arthropoda > Insecta > Coleoptera > Chrysomelidae > Chrysolina > Chrysolina haemoptera. The sequence continues at coordinate 6,121,169 of OY282590.1, read as the reverse complement.
GTAATATAAAAAAATATATATGTATTGTTAACTTACATCTTTGTTGAGATTGTGAGACGCGATGTTATTCAACAATAAGTGACACATTGTGCAAGATGAAAGTTGATATAAAACATGTAAAATTGGTAGGATGTCTTAAAATTTTTTCATAAAATACGTTACATTTAAAATTGTTAAAAATTTTTTTTATTTTTGACCACACCAGGCCAAAGCAATGCTCTAGGTTAGGAGAAGACAGACAGTTAACATGTCCATGTACCACTGACTGAGTCGTATGACATGTTAACTGTCTGTCTTCTCCTAACCTAGAGCATTGCTTTGGCCTGGTGTGGTCAAAAATAAAAAAAATTTTTAACAATTTTAAATGTAACGTATTTTATGAAAAAATTTTAAGACATCCTACCAATTTTACATGTTTTATATCAACTTTCATCTTGCACAATGTGTCACTTATTGTTGAATAACATCGCGTCTCACAATCTCAACAAAGATGTAAGTTAACAATACATATATATTTTTTTATATTACTTACACATGCAATTTGTAGTATCCCTGATGATGGAAATGATTTATTAAATTTCCGAAAGCTTGGACAAACTTTAAAGTAGTACTCTTTGATTTTGCTGCAAAGCCCCACTATTTACTAGTTCCATATATATATATATATATATAAAACGTAACATGTTGATCAAATGATGTCACAACTTATCGAACACTTATTGGAGTATTTGAATAGAGACGCCTACACAAGGGATTCAAACACAAGCATGTCTAGAAATGAAGCTTCAATCACAGCATTTACTGAGGTGATCAAGGAACTTTGGTCAGAAGATTCGTCAGATCAAGTCTCCTTGAAAATTCAGATCCAAAGATTGGCTCCTCGGTTATGTCCAGAAAGATGCTCATGAGTTTTTAAGATGCTTTTTAGAGGGTTTACATAAAGACGTGAATAGAGTAATGAAGAAGCTAAAACCATTATGGCAGAGATAGATGAGAAATTAAGTGACAGGGAGATGGCTCAAGAGTCATGGCCAAGATATTTAAAAACTAACAATTCCAAAATTGTAAAAACATTCGTTAGTCTGCTAAAATCTACATTGAAATGTTCTCCTTGTGGTCACTATTCCTTCGATCCATTCTGGGACTTTTCCTTATTGATACCTCATGGAACAGGCCAATTGGGAGTTTCACATTGTTTGGATTCATTCAGAAAGGAAAAAACTTTGGATGGTGACGAGAAGCCGAAATGCGCGAAGTGCAAGATGAGAAGGGAGTGCATGAAATATTTAGCAATTCAAAAATTCCCGAAACTTTTAGTATTCCATTTGAAACGTTTTTCTCTGACAGATAGATAGCAAGAAATATTGAATGTCACAATTGATTTTCCTTCAGAGGAATTGGACATGAGTAATAATGCAGCAGACAATGTAGCACCTTGTCGTTATAGTGTGTGCATTGTCTAATCATAGTGGGACTACCTATAGCGGACACTACACAGCCTACTGTAAACATCCATATGCGACGACGTGACATGAGTATAATGATTCAAATGTGTCCCCAATTTCATCTAAATCTCTCGTGAGCAGTGAGGCCTATGTTCTATTCTATGAACAGGAAGGCACTCAATCACAATTTTGTGACCACTTTTAGTTTTATTTATGTTTCATATTTTTAGTAATATATTGATTGAAATTTATTTTTATTTACTTATTCATTAAGTTTTTTACTACTGTCCCCAGAACATTCCTTAGTTGATATAATTCGACAGGAAACATCCTTGAAAACGTCCGATAGCTTTCGTGGCTATCAGCTGAGCCCTTCAATTATTATTGGCATCTAGAACGATTTTTTTTCCAACATGGGCCCCGGCGTCATCCGTTTTGATGGCCATTTCATCTTCTTCCATTTATTATCTTTATAGAGTGGTCCATTAGGAGATGCGCGGGTCAGGTTGAATCCCGAAGCGTTGGATTTCGTAGCGGCGAGTCTGTTCTGTCACATCTTTAGTGATGTATTGCCGTAGCCAGGACAGTTTGTTATCCCCCGATAATCCAACCCTAAATAAAATACACTTCGGTCCATAGTACGGTCATTTCGAGATAGTCGTTGTTGAGGAAAAGTAAATTTTTCTGTTGGTCAACTATTGCTATAAATTCGAAGTTTCAGCTCTCGATACAAAATTTCAATGAATCACGGTCTGTTTTGTTTCCAGTATCTATCAAACATGGAATCAATACGTTATGAAAAAAGAAAAAATGTAATGAAATAAGTGCAATTTCGTCACGGCGTATGTACTTTTTTGTCATGCGTATTAACCTGTTCTACTGCAACAGAGAATAGAAGATCTAGAACCACTATGCAGACTTTACAGGATGAGGCTAGCACTTTTTTTTTTTTTTTTTAATAATTAATAATTTTATTCACTTAAAGAAATTTACAATAATAAATATTAGGTATAAGTACATCAATTCAGTGAATAAGCGAATCATCACAGAAGCAAAAATGCTTGTTTGTGATTCTGTTTGCGATTATTGATCTTAGTAATGACCATGGAAGCACTTGATTGTATAACGGTTGTATTTCTACAAACCTTAAATTTCTTTATATTTACTGTAGAGCATGGCAATGTGAACAAAACACCAACTGAGTATGAGTTTCTGAATATGGTTATACTCGAACGAACTAATTATTTGAATTCTTCTCAACATTTCATAGATAGTTAGTTCTTCTTCTTTTTTTATTTGGTTCGAGAGTTAAAGAAATTACCCAGTTCCGACGAAATGTGAGAATTCCGTCCAAACCATAGATGATTTATAACCATCACGCAGAGAGAGATAGATAATTGAAGCTTTAATGCGTAGCCAATATGTTGGTTTCATTCTATCTTAATATGAACCAGCAGTTAATAAGCTGTTCTTTCATAGTGTGACAATTGGTACCACTGTTTGTTGACATTGATGTGAGGATGGGATTAAATTTTGAATTTCCGTTTATCCTCCATTTCGTCCATTTCTGCGTATGGCCTCACTTGAAGAACTCGGTGATGATTTTCATTTTGAAAATTATCCAATCAGTCAATTTTTATGTCTGGAGTATTTTCTCTTTCAGTGTAATAAAGACTTTCTACAGAGACTGGCTTTGAGAATGAAATACTTTATCAGAATTTCTGTAGATGGCGTCCAAATGACAACTTTTATTTAGCTATTTCAGTCTTGATTCCATAAATTGAATTTCTAGGAATATCTTTTGGTTCATTCACCAACAATCGTACCACTACCTTCGCCTCCGCAATAAGAGTTAGCCCTCCGCATTGTTTATATAAGGTTCAGGTGAAAAACCCATTAAAAACGGAATATAACCTTATAATAATAATAATTGCAAACCACCAACATGGAAATCTGTGAACGTGAACTCCATATCTAAACCTGGACGTAAATCATAGGCAGCTCTTCTAGATCGGCCTTCGCTTGTAAACCAGCATGCCTATCTAACAGGAAAATCGGGCGATATGGCTTTCCACCAACTGGTGTCAATGCTGGAAGACACTGTCAAAAAAAAATTGCACTATGCACTTCTCTAGATATTGAAGGAGCCTTCAATACATCCTCCGAGGGTATGGTTTCAGCGGCCAGAAAAGGAAGCGTTGAGATAACCACCTGCAGTTGGATACCCTCAATGCTCCAACATCGAGGGCCCAGACCAAAATGTTTGACTCCGCGCAATCTTGAAATTGCCAGTGAAATCCCGTATGGGAGAATACTATCCCCCTACTATGGGCATGGTTGTAAACAAATCGCTGGAAACTGAACATGAGCAAGATTAGTATTCCCAAGGTTTTGCGGACGACATTGTTGTTCTCGTATAGGCAAAGTACGCAAAAACAACCTCCGAGCGCATTCCAAATACACTGAGGAACGTAGAGGAATGGTGCAAAAGAGATGGACTGAGGGCAAACCCCAGCAAAACCACACTCATCGCCTCAGCACGCAAACTGATTTCAAGGAATTAGAAGCTCCCCACGTTCTTTGGCGAAAACTACAAGTTGCTGATCATGTTAAATACTTATTGCTGTTCATAGATGAGAAACTAACCTGGATCATGCATTTGCAAAATCAACAGAACCAAATCATAGATAATAATGTGCAGAAAATCATGGAGACTGAAACCGGAAGTCATGCACTATCATAAGACCCATGATCACATAATGGCTTACTTTTGTGATAGCCAATAATAAAACCTAGATAGTCAAAAAAACAATCTTGGTAAACTACAGAGTCTGTCAGACTGTTCGAGATTATGCATCAGTTATAAAGATCCGCAGCGGGACCGTCCGATGATTTATACCCAACAGAATGTTATTTACAAGTTGACTGGATTCCGTTACGATTCATTCCTTCGGTATCGAATTCCAGAGACGGCTCGGATATGTCACACCCTACAATTTTTAGTTACCCGCAGAATAGTCGTTTCGTAGCACATGGAATCAAACAGTTCTACGTAAAAAATTGCTGAATGAATGGCAGCGGATTACCAATCCTACTTTCTGGTCCAAGAATAACGTTTTTATTTTACGTAAATATCACTTTCTGACTCAATTCTCCACCGTACTATGAAGTCCATTTCAGCTTATAATTATTCTAAGTACAAACGGACTTTCTGAACACGTTTACACCTACATAAAACATTTGTTATATTCCGATGTGTTGTTCGTTAAACAGGATCAACCCGGGATTTGTTCACGTTAATTCGGTAATTTATTCATTCGTTTTGAATTTAACGAATCTGCATTTTGTGAGAATGATATAGCCCTTTATGATTCATGTGCTGTCAGAGGTATTTCAGGTCCTCTCCTTTGAGCCGGACACGTTCATTTGAATGTGTGTTGATTCAACGATATGCTACAGATTTCAATATGAAGGCAGTTTTAGTAAAATGTTAGGAGGACATGCGTTTGTTTGAATCGAATGATCATTCACCGAGAAAAAGGTTTTTTTGCAGATAATAAATCAATTTGTTCGAACTTAGTTAGCTCAATATTAGCAACCTCGTTAAACATAACTGTTTACTGTTATTAGTGATCGTACATGAGTACATGAGTATATTATATCCTACCTTCTTTTCCCAGTGCCCACAAACTCCTATGAAAACATTACAAGGATTTCCAAACATGAAGATCAAAAAAGTATTAGTTGAAACATGATTTACCGGCAACTTCGCCAAGAAATTAAAATATCTTGGAAATAATTTGAAAAACGAGTGCTCAGTTAATTACGTTTTGTCGCAATTATTTTGAACAAAAACACCATAATGAAACGAAAAATGTCATCATTCATATGTCGTAATGATAATCTAATGGTACGGAAATTATTACTTGTGACTTGATGATTGGGAATAAAACCAATATTAACGCTCTCGCTTTCGCCAAAAATTTAACTAGGACAATTATCAAAACATTTCCTGAACAACCCTCAATCAATGTCAGATAATGACATATTTTGCTGACTCATTTCCTCTCTTAAAATTTTGCGATCGGCTGTGTGCTAGACATATGGAAATAGTTATTTATGCAACAAGTGGAAAAAGTAAGTGTGTATTGCACTCGGCGTGAAATTGCCGTTAGGCCGATTTTGATAACTACGTCGAGTTGCATAAAACATTTTTTCTACGTTCATGCAGAAAGCAAAAATTGATTTATTAAGGTACGGCACTAGATGTGGGAAAATGAAAAGCTCAACTCAAACAATGAATTGTTATTATCGATTTTCTTGAACCAGATCACTATCAATTATTTTTCTATTAATAATACTCATTTCAAAACTTTCAATTCTATAATAATCAGAATTAATTTTTTACTGACTTGTCTTCAACTACAGTTGCATTATAAAAATCAAAATCATAGTAGCCATGAGCCCGTATTTTATCAAGAAAATTAATGTCATATTATAGACAGTTTTTTTTAATTGATATAGCCGATACTTGATAAAAATCCATGTTAATCTCTAAAATGAAACTATAGTTCAAATGATTTTGACATAAAGAGGGTTTACAAAACCACGACAATTGTTTCGCTTTACAAAAGCTTCTTCAAGTGGTGAAGATATACTAAATTACATTTTGCTATGTTACTTTAAATACTTATCTAAAATTAATTAGGTTTCAGTTTTATACATAACTCCCAATAAATTCACGATAAGTACCTTTACATTTCTATTAATTACATCTAACCTTTCCAGGAAAACAAATTTATGAGCAAGTACTGAGAATTTTTCCATTTATTAATCTCCATACTTTCTAAAAGATTCAGTTTCTTACCTTTGTTTTCAACATGAAGGATTTCAAAATCATTGTCGAAAATATGGTTTTCGATTAATAAATGGTTAGCATACGTGGAATTTGTTTTCCCTTTTACAAAACTACTTCTGTGCTCGGTTAGGCGTTATTTGAAGGTTCTACCAGTTTGGCCAAGATAAAACTTGGGGCAACTACCACAGTTTAATATATAGACTGCACACTTTTTTTGTTTTTCCACCCTATCTTTGTTATTTTTATTATATCCGCCCAAACTATTGTCTGTCTTCAATGCAATATTTAAACCTTGCATTTTGATGTAATTCAGTCATACTCTCTCTTCAGAAAGTACTGTGCAATAATTTCAATGTAAACTGATAATCTCAAAAATATTGTCACTCTTGTCAGAATTGATAGCATTCCGTATATCTCTTGAACTGTTTGACAAATAGTTTTCGTTAAATGATGGTAATACAGCTTGTTTTTATAAATACATATTTTCCGACAGCAACAAGATAAATTATAGATATATTCCCACATAACTGGACGTCCATTATGAATGATTGATATAATCATCAATGTTATGGCTATTATGGCCATCCATAAAATTAGAGAAACATATTTTATATCCACATGTGCACTAGTTCCTGATGGTAAATTAATGATAGTTATTTTGTATCACGATGACGGACGAATATGTTACATTTTTCCACATCAATGGATGTTTACCAGGGCTTTTGGCTTGACGCATACATTTTTGCATTAAATGGTGATTGGGGCCGCTCTATCCAAAAGTAACCAATCCTCGTAGGAAGGTTGTCCCATTTTTAATTTCATTACATAAAAATTGAATCATTTTGAAAGTGATTAAATCTTCAGTTAATTCAGTGGCCATGATATTTGTTACATTATGCCATCTGGTTATTATCAAAGTTGAAAATTTATATTTTGGATATGTTGTGAGAGAGATATTTTTCGATTATTGTCCATATTCATATCTAAAATAAGACTTTCGATTTCATAGGAAAAACCATCAACTTTTGAATTTCAGAGAGAATACCCCCAATTTTTTTCATTATCTGAATTTGTTAGTCTATTCTGACTTGAACCACACGCTATATGACATAATTATTTGAAACATGGCGTCATAATTTTGATGGAATGAATATCTGACGTAGTTCTGTTGGATCTCTAAAAGAAAAACACACTCCTTCACGTGAAAATTCTGAGAATTCTGATGGAAGACCATCCCAGCCTGCTGATTTATGGTGTCATATGAGACGGGGTAGCTTTGTGCTGCTCGATGGTGTAGAAAAAGAGCAAAGAGTGGAGATGAGGTTGTGGTGAGAGTTCCCAAGTGAAGCACGAACTGTATGGATCAGGATTGGTGGCAAAAAAAGATCATGTTACTGCATAATAATAATAATAGCGTCTTTTTTAGGAACAGAAATATTGCTTACATAATTTTTGACAGGCTGGCGACATTCGTTCTTTGAAATCTCCAGTTCTTTGAACAAATCCAATCTCAGATAATTCTTATTTTCAATTTGATGTAAAATTTTTGAATTACTATTTGGGCTAAAATTATAATTGTTGAATTTTAAATGATTACCAAATGCTGACTTTTCTGGTTTTTTCAAGTGTTCGGTGATACGAGTTATGAGAGGCTTACAAGTTCGGCCTATGTAAGAAGCAGAGCAATCAGAACAGTTGAGCTTATAAACACCACTTTTTTCAATTTGTTAATTTTATCTTTGGAATTTACAAGTGAGTTACTCAACTTGTTGCAAGATCTGAAAGAGATTCTGGCTCCAGGAATGGTTTCTTGTATGAATTGAGAAATATCATTGCACGAGTCATGTTCAAAAAAAGACATGGAAAAATATTTGAATGTAGGAGATATATCAGAAGTAGCATTGAAGGCAAGTTTTCAGTCTCTTTTGTATTCAAATTTGTGGATTAATTTATTAATAATTTAAGGTTGGTAGCAATTGTTGACAGCAATTTGTTTGCTTGTGTTTACTTCTCCTATGTATTTGACAGGGGTTAATGGAGTGTTTAATAATCTGTTGACATAACAGTTGAAGGCGGCCACTTTATGTTGAATGGAGTGGTTAGAATTGAAAGGGATAACATGGTCCGTCTGAGTAGGTTTCCTATAAATGGAAAAATCTAATTTATTATTAATTTTGGAAATCTGAAAAATTTAATTTGTTTTCAGTTTCAATCTCAAGTGTAAGGCCAAATATAAACTGGATGAAATCACTCAATATATAGATTTTGAAGTATAATAATAATTTTTGAAATATAGTTGTCACTAGTTTTTTAATTTGTATTGTCATTGATATTTGCTAAAATACATACTTATTACACGTGCCTCAATTTGTGTGTGTATTTTACAGGTACCATTTCAAAATATTTTTAAATTTATCAATAATGAAGGAAATCTCTAAATTTTCCATGAAAATGTCAGCTAGAAAGGATGACAGAGGGTTACCCATTGCTAGAATAAGGTTGGGTAGAATTTATTGTTGAATAAGAAGAAGTCTTAGGAAGTACAAAAGTTCAATAAACTTAATATGTCCGTTTTAGTAAAATCAGATACTGCATGTTGGGAAAGTAAATTGGAGACTAATTAAGCGAAAATAGCTAAAATGGTAAATATTTAGATTGAGTTATTTGAATTTAGAGTTAGAGTTAGAGTTATTTGAGTTGAGAGTTTCAGATTTTGGAATTGAAGTAAACGAGTTGCTGACATCAAAGGATATCATGAGAGTATTGTCATTAGGTTGAAATTTTCCTAATTTGTTAATTATTTCAAAAGTGTTACTTACCGAATTGGCATACACTTTTGATACGATAAGGCTAGAATATGGCAACTGTACTGTTTCCAGATCATCCGCTTTCAGCATATCTTCCACTTAGTCCTCTATTATTTTCCTTTCTATTGATGACACTTTGTAGTGTTTGAGTTTGAATGGTGCGTGTTCCAGTAATTCAGTTTTATGTTGTACAATGTTCTTCGATCCTTAACGTTCCTATTGCCTAGCAAGTCGTAAATAATAGTTATTTATGATACAAGTGTTAAGAGTACCATTTTATTTTGTGAGTGGGGAATATTGCCAAACGAGCGTGAACGAGTGGAGCAATCCCACGAGCAAAATAAAATAACTTTTAAAAAATGTATGATACAAGTTTTTTTGTACAACAGTTACTGGTAGTAAGAAAAAAACAAAAAAAATATAAGATCCATAAGGATTCGAACACACGATCTTTGAGTTACAATGCTGACTGGCATATGCTCCAAATATAATAAACCCCAACGCACTTTATTTATGAATATCATTATTTATAAGTGATGAAGGACCTACAGTTGGACTGAATACTACTTCCTTTGTAACTTCAAGAAGAATAAGTATTACCAATTGCACAAACGGCCAAATCCATGTGTGAACTTTTATAAATGTTTCCTCTTGAGTATATCTTCTGATTATAATATCTGATAGAAGAGTTTCTATTAGAGATATCTTATTACTGAGTATCCATCATCTCATCTGTCATTTTGCTTTTAACACTAGTGTTAAAAGTATTCTCAACCAGTGTTAAAAGTGATTTTGTGAAAACGTTAGTTTTTTACAACTGTCAAAAAAAGTCTACTTTTTTTGTGTGGTTTGTGTGCGTAAAATATTACAATATTTCACAATTTCATTATTAAACCGACAGTTTCATGCAACAACAGTGACAGATCCGAATAATAACGAAATCCTGTCATAAAGCCAGTTCTCATTTTCTTTGGCAACTAATAACCTATAAATATCTGATGTACAAATGTTTCACCAATAATATTCTTAGCATTCTTACTATTGAATGAGTATTATCAAAATTCCAAACTATCGCGGCAAATATATTCAAAATAATAGCATATACCTCTAAGGAACTATTGGACCTAATCTACACTAGGTAATCCAAGGTAGCTGTGGCTGTTTGGCCGTCAGAAACTAGTTGACAACAATAATTAATGAAATTTGTGAAATCATGCATATATCCAGATAACTATAATTTAATTTAAGTAATAATGAAAAGTGATGAAGATTGAATGTAGAAAATCGTGGTTAATGCAAATATGAGATTTCCTTGATATAGTTCAAAGAAAGTAAAAGGTATTCGTTGCTTCACGAGGATTGTTTATTTATTCTGAATACAAATCAAAGAAAACGAAAAGTTACTTTGATGGACTAGTTATTCGAAAGTTAAGTCAACATTAATAATGATAATATTGACCTTGATGAATATGTTATTTTAATATTCGCTTCAAATTTTCCATTTTGCGGGATAGTGTGAAGAGAAAGGGATTTCGTTTCATTTGTTTGAAACTCACCTCTCCGGCATACTCTTCGAACTTTGTTCGAATAATGAATCAATAAAAATATGCCAAATTCATTTCATATTTGCAAAAAATATGAATTTGTTATTTTTTTGACAATTGTAGAAAAAATACTGTATGAAACTCGTCAGTAAAGCGTTTTTTTTACTCGTAGGAATATCGCACTCCGCTTACGGCGTCGTGCGTCAACATTTCCTACTCGTTAAAAAAGTATCACTTTACTCACTTCATGATACATAAGTTACTATTTTAGTTCATATGTTAATGAATTAAAAACGTCATTTTTAATGACAGTTGTACAAAAATCTTATTTTGCAAAAATATTCGAAATATTTTCGAAGACAATCTCTATCAATCTCTTGTTTTTATTTTACAGTTGATATAATAGTTATTTATGGTACTAGTGTGTTATGTTGAAAATAAGTCACGCGAGAAAGATTTATACCACGAGGCCGTTAGGCCATAACTCACTAGTGTGGTATTTGATAGTTTACTTCTCTAAAATGACATTAATAAATATCTTTATCCAACACATGACAGTTATGACTGTCATTATGACTTATGGATTATAACTCACTAGTGTGTTATTTGATAGTTCACTTGTCTAAAATGACATTAATAATGGGTCATAACTGTCATGTGTTAGATAAAACATTGTATGCCAGTCATGTGTTATGTTTCCTAAGTCACTTTAGAATTTATAAATTATTATCATATATTATAAATCTTTCTCGCGTGACTTATTTTCAACATAACACACTAGTACCATAAATAACTATTCTTACCCTCGTATAAACCGTAGAGATAAATCGGGACCTTCATGTTTTTTCTCCATTTGAATTACCATCACGTTCTACATATTGGGCATCAATATCGTAAATATTCTAGGGTTCCCCATTCTGCCATTTAGAAGGCGTTTAATATAAAATGTTGACGTAACATTTACACTACAAATAACGTGTCGAGACTGAACATGCTCCCAATAAATATGAAAATGTCAGCTTCCAGACGAAACAAATTGCACATTAAGTATAAATCGGGTCGGTATATTCCCCAAGTGGGTTCGAATATCTGGAGTAAGAAAGTTGTTAACTCTTTTTGCTCGGAGTGAGATAAATCGGGAAATTTGTAGAGCTTCGGGAAAGGAACTGATTTATGTTTGACGTAGTTATAAAATAACTGAGTGTGGTGTGGCGATGAGGTCACATAGAAAAATATTCCCTCATTGTGGGATGCTTATCGTACTTCGTGGAAAATGGTGTTCTGATTCGAAAATAAAGTTTTGTTGAATATGGCAAACGAAGAAAAATAGTAACGTACGAAAAGACCGGAAACCGGCAATCTTCGGTAAAATGAAAAAACCAGAAATTGTAATGAAACTGAAATTCATAAACTTGGGAAAATACTTTTCATTTATTCTCAGTCGAGCATTCACATGAGAAGTTTCGTTAATTACATCTTAATACAGTGTTAATATCATAAATAACGAACTGAACCACTTAGTGGAAGTATCGAAAAAACATTCCCTACATTTTAGTATTGACAAGTGCTCTGTAATCAAATTTGGAAGGCAGGGTACCAGGTCAAAAGTTGGTGATTTGGGTATAAAAATAGGTGACGTTCATCTCCCTGTGAAGAATCAAGTGAAAAATTTGGGAATTACAATCGATGACGACTTGAGATTCAAAAAGCATATATCACTGTTGATCCAAAAGGCGTGTGGAAAAATTAAACTATTATATTCCTTAAACCTGAAAACTAAATTGCTACTGTGTGATTCTCTGATTCTGTCCACCTACAACCATTGTAATGTAGTATATCACTACTTTTTGAATACCAATGAACAACAGAGAATTCAAAACTCATGTTTGAGATTTTCATTTGGCATCAGAAAGAGAGATCCCATTTCACATACCCTTGGAAAAGCAAAATGGTGGAAGATTATTGATAAACGTAGGTACACTTCATTCTGCGGTTTTATTTCATAAAATAGTTGTCACTCATACACCCCCACACTTGATAAACGTAGGTACACTTCATTCTGCGGTTTTATTTCATAAAATAGTTGTCACTCATACACCCCCACACTTATATAATAAAATACAGTTCAGAACTGATGTGCATCACGTGAACATAAGACGTAAAATGATTCATATTGTTAGACATTTCACCGAGCACTTCAAACGATCTTTTACCTATTCCATCGCCGAGTTACAAAATAACCTCCCACCGTTCCTCGAATCAAAATCTGTTCTATGTTTCAAAAACTGTTAAAAACAAAATCTTCTATCAAATAATTACCGTTAGTAAATGCATTATGTTCTCCACTTTCATTATCACCAAATATTTTTGTAAGTTCTCATTCATCTATTACTTATATTTTTATTCTGTATTCTTCAATGTTTTCTTTTTTTCTCTCTATTATTTCGTTCTATATTATTCAAACTATTATCATATCACTAGTTGTCTTAGTATTGTAAAAATAGCCATATAGTATTTGTATATTTTCATGTGTTTGTTGTGGATTTCATGATTTCAATTCCTGATATTTTTTAATGATGTCTCATGATATAGATATATGCTGAACTTCATCTAGAAAACAATTGTATTATAAGTAATTTAACGTTTATATACTTTCTCTCTATTATGTATTTATTTTTGTTTTTTTTTTTGTTATTTGCAGTACAAGAGTAAGAATGGTTTATACCAATCTTGTAACCTATTGACAGGTTTTTCATTTTTCTTCTTCCCCAAATGTATCTGGGTACTATATTATCTGTCAATAAATATGTATTATTATTATATTATTATTTTTTTTTTTTGGTGTGTTGGCATCGACTACTATGGTCATTAGCCACGTGTTCTGGATAGGCCTTGTTACTATTGTTATTATTATTATTATTATTATATACCTGGATAGGTCAAAAATTGTACAGTTCGACTTCACCAAATGTGATTGTGATTGTGAATGTAGTCGGAGGACACGTCAGAAGGACACATTTTCTTCAGCAAAAAAACTTACAAATAGATATATTGTAGAAATTGGAAATATTACGATTGAATGAAGGAAAACCATTGCATGGTGACATATCACATTTAATCATGTAAAATGGAGAAGAAAGTTTAAATGGATATTTAACAGGTAGAATTGGTTGTGCTTAACGATATGCCATCATTTCATAACATGAAAAAACTACGCAGAACCAAAAAAAAGTTTAATTTCAAAATATTATAATTTTTTTGCAGTTGATTCGGAAAGTATAAGATTTATCAAGAAACGATTTCAATAAGGCGAAAGATGGTTCAATTCTCCACAAGAAATATACATAATAATTTCTCACAAAATGCGCTCGTTTTCTCAGGAATCAATATCAAATTTCAGGCTCGCGTTTACTCGCCACTGCAATTTCCAGCAGGGACTTTGCTAAAAAGTATCGTAGAAGCGAAAGAAAAAGTCATTCCTGAAGACTTCTACTTGCTCATGCTAATATGACATGTGGGTATCTGAGTAGCTACAATGTGTTTTGTCTCACTCCACATAACCCTTCTACCATATTTAAGGAGGATCCGAAAATCATGGATATTTCAGTTGATATTAAATAATTATACTGAAGTAGGAACCAATACCTTCTTTGGTTCATATACATCGATTTCAGACTGGTAAGACAAGTCTCACTTATACATGCCAAAGAAAAACTATATTTTACTTCTGCTTCAGTTTTCAACTCACCCATAATTCCGGCATTTGCGTCAGTAAATGTTGAAAATGATCGCTCATACACATCCTACATAAAAAAATAAAGTATGTGATTTCTAACTTGAGGTTTACACTTCACAATAATGTTATTAAACATATACAGTCACGGAAACTTCTTATCTGGGGTATAGAGTATAAGGAACGCAATGATATGATAATACTACATTAATAAGAGAGACGCACTACTGTGCTCCTCTCCTCTTACTCCACCCGACAAATTAACAGCTCACGTCGATATCCCCTCCTCAAGCGAGTATAGGATACATTGTAATGCTCTCTCAACGTATAGCAAGCTATTCTTTACGCTCTCATGGAATCACCATACCCAAGATGAAAACTTTCCGATACTGTATATGCAGGATATGAATAAGCGATTATTTTTAGCATTAACTGAAAAAAATGGGTAGGTTGAAAATGGGGCGGGAGTATAACTAAATTTTTTTTTGCATGTATAAGTGGGACCTGTCACAGTTCTCTGAAATCGTTTCATATGATCCAAAGAGGATATGGTTTGCTGCTTTAGTATAATAATTCCATATTTACTAAATTATTCATGATTTTCGAATCATCGGCAAACATCTCCGTGAAGTGCGGCAAAACACATTTTAGGTACTCAAATACTCGCATATTATATTTGCATGAGAAGGTAGGAGTCTTCAGAAACAGTATTCACTTTTTCTTTTCCTCCTTCGATCATTTTTAGCAGAGTTATGACCGATCAAATAGTCGGCTCCACCAGAGCTTGCAGCGATGCGTGAACGTGAGTCTGCAATTTGATGTCGGCGTTCAATCACGTTTCATGAAAAAACGAGCGCATTTCATAAGAATATACTAGAAAACGTTTATGTGGGGAAATGAATTGTCTTTCACCTCGTTGAGTTGTTTTTCTGATAAATCATAATATATTTTCCAATATTGCAGAAAAAATCTGTTTATTTATGTCTAAACGAAAAAAATGTTGTGTTCCACCACTGGAATTATAGTGAACAATTTTTTTTCTTGTTTGGCATGGTTTCAACACTGAAAAAAATGTGGTACGTTATATCAATAAATGCCGTTTTTTACCTCTCCGTTCATTGGCAAAATACATTTTTCATCGTGGCAATGAATAAACATTCACTGACTTTTGTAGTTATTTATTGATACAACGAATTCAAGTTTATTGAGATCAAAGATGATCGTTTCTTACATTTATGAACAGTTTTCTTTGCTCATGCGGAAAAGTTTATTGAGGTGAGGAAAGGGGTACACTGAGATCAATGATGATCTAATTTCAGACCTATGAACATGTTTCGTTACGGCTTTGAAAAAGATTATTGGAATGAAGAAAAAGTACATTGAAACAATGTAAATTATTTAATGAAAAAAATGTGGTACATAATATCAATGAATACCGTTTATTACCTTTCCGTTCATTACCTTTCCGTTCATTGGCACAATACATTTTTCATCGTGACAATGATTCAAGTTCATTGAGATCAAAGATGATCTTTTTTTACATTTATGAACAGGTTTTGTTGCTGCTATGGAAAAGTTCATTGAGGTAATGAAAGGGGTACACTGAATCCATTTTAAATTGTTCATCATATCAATGAACATAATTAATGGTCCCAGCGATGATTTTATTGTTACAATGAATCCAAGTTTATTGAAATCAATGGCTATGGAAAGATCATAGAAGGTGTAACGAAGTTACTTATTCCCCGTTCATGAATATAATAATAAGCCTTATATCGAACCAAGCCATCTCGTGTTTAAATATACTCATAAATTTTGCCGGCATCTGTTCAGCCGAATCCTCGCATAGAAATCTCCGTTGCTGGCAAGTTAGCTTTAGCTGGTAGTACACAGTGCCTCCACTAGAGGGACCACTCCGCACGACTTCGTTGTTTGCACAGAGCTGGTTAACTTAAGCAGACAGAAGCGATCGTTGAAGCATCTTCTCAGGTAGCACAGAATACAGAGACATCCGAAGAGCTCCGAAAGGAGCCAGCCGAAATGAAAGACAACTTGGAGATACGCCTTCCAATCAGAATTGCGATGTTCTGATGAATGCATGTTAATTATTTTGCATATCTTTCGGAATCTCACTGTATGCTCAATATCAGTGGGAGGCCTTCATTGCATTTATGAACGATATGCAATGATTGAATAAATACCACTTATTCAAATGATAAACAAAATAATTAGTTCAATGTGTGAAAGCATCACGAGAATAAACTGAAACATAGATTTAATGTATATCAATTATTGAATCAAGGAATAACCGATACTTAATAATCACCGTTCATTGGATTTAAAAAAAAAATTATCTGATCAGTTTCATCAGTTGAACGCATACAATTCATTGCTTGGGTGATCACTCTTTATTCGTTTGATCAATGGAATTCACTACCAAAACGAACCTATTTAACGTACTTGATCATGATATCAATGAAAGCATTCATTGATATTATTAAGATCCGTATTCATAGAATGGATAACCAGTGGTACATTGACAACGATTGCGTTCATTGGACCAATATTGATAAAAATATTCATTGAGTCACTGAACTTTTTCATTGTATTCAGGAACCAATTTTTTTCTGTGTTCTAGCATACCAAGTTTGGTGGTGCTACAATTTATCCTCGTCTCAAAACCCAATCGTACTGGATTATGAGTTCTCATCCATTGTTGTTAGGTTGGTTCAGTGTGAATGTTTCAATACTTGCGGCTTGCGTCTTTAATTTTTAGCAAGTTTTTCTGGCATTTCAACAATAAATACTCATTGTTACATAGCATTGAAGAAGGATTGAAATCTGAAACAAGGAAACTTCTTCAATATGATATTGCTATTGGATCACCAACTCTATCAAAATATATATACTTGAATAAAAACAGATGGGCGGAGGAGATCATATTTTTTTCTGTTCGTGAGAGAGTTAAATTATATAACATATTTCATGAATTCACAGTGTTATTTTCAGTTTACAATTCGAAAAGTAGTCCGTCAACTACTGCGCCTGGAATTATTGAATTAAATGTATCAGTTCCGTTTAGTTTTCAATTTTATATAAAACAAGCATTGCAGAATGGAATTTTTTCAAAATCAATTAACAAACTAATGGTTGAAATTGGTTCAGGTGCTTCATGTCGAACAACGATTGTAATTTTCAAAGGCCGAATAAAAATGAATGGCATATCGAAATTCAAATATAGACATAGGAAAATTCTAATTATATCTTGTATAATTTTCAATATTTGCGATGAAATAATACCATGAAAATATTCATAACCTGTTATGCTCGTAATAACAATATTATTCGGAATTTGTTTCGGTTTTTCGAAATTTAAAACGCCTACTGCGAATAGCATTTTGTTGCGCCAAAAATCTCACTTAGTGCTCGTTTTGCATATTTAATTGTGAATTGAAATGTTTTGTGTTTTAAATAACGGTATGGATTTGTACAGAGGTTCCAATTTGATACAACATTAATGAATTCGATTTGTTCATCCAAATCCAGAATAATGAGTATAACTCTTGTTCGAAAACACGCTGAACATGAGTCTGAGCTCCAATTTCGACACTCGATATCTACGAAAATTTGGAGCATATTACTAAATAGCTTGATAGAGTTCCATGAATCTATTTGGAGTATTTGCTAGTTTGAACAGATCCACCCTTATTGTTCTTTCCTTAGGCATGTTCAAGATCTTCATAAAGGTGAAATAAGTCCCAAGTATGTTTTTTATTTCGGAATATCATTAAATTCAACTGCAAGATTGTAAGTTGAAATTCAATTTCGAAGAGTTACTTGTCATCGTTGTCTTGAATGAGATCTTGTGTGTGATCTAATAACAAAAATTACTATCACATACATGATTCGAATTCGCTATGAAAATTTGGAAGATTCGTTACAAAAAATATAAAGCCAAATCTCTCGCAAATGAAAAAAATTTAAGATATTCTCTGAAACAACATTCGGCATTAAGCAAAAAAATTAACTGAAGACAATTTTAGCGTCGACAAAATAAATCACGATGCTCTGGAAAGCCATCGACACTGCGAATCATCTACTTCTTTTGCATTCTCTACAAGACATTGAAATTAATCAATCAATCAACCAAACTGAATATTCCTCATTTTCGAAAAAAAATATTTTTGACCATGCGAGTACTTGAAGGTAAATGAAGATTAGTATGAAAATTGAAAAAAAACTACATAGAGTCACAATCACATTATTGAGTCATAAAATAATGTGAATAAATATGTATACATACAGTCATAAGATGAAAAAATAAAATAAAGTTATAATTTGATACGAGAATCGAAATGTCCGATCAGAATAAATGATCTTATATTCTATATGTATAGGACAAAAACAAGATGATGGTATGTTGGTATCAATAAGATAATGAAATCGTCCTAACCGTAAGAAACTATACTTACACATTATAATATACCCACTTGACAATTTATAGATCTGTTGAAATATGAAAACAATTAAATGCAATGCGTCGAAATATGGAAGAGAAAGAAAGAACCTATTATAGAATTTAGAGTTAAAGTCAAAATCTACTGTGGGTATTTCTATCAAAGTAGAATTCGTCTAATGAATAATAGGTCTTTGCTTTTTCACCGATTTTATAAATGTATAGCTGAACATCTTCAATTTGGTGGTGCAAGAAAATACAACTCATCCTGCGGACTCGTTGTATTTTCAGCTTTGGGATTGCAATTCATTTTATCACCGAAATTTATCGGTAATAATCATACCACTTATTATGTTACCCCTGAATATATTCGCCGCAATGTTTGGAATTTTGATAATACTTATTTAATAGTAATGCTAAGAATATTATTGGTGAAACATTTGTATATCAGATATTTATAGGTTATTAGTTGCCAAAGAAAATGAGAACTGGTTTTATGACAGGATTTCGTTATTATTCGGATCTGTCACTGTTGTTGCATGAAACTGGCGGTTACCTAGCAACAGTTGTTAAAAAAAGTGCACTTTTTTTACGCTTTTTCGTTTGATAATGAAATTGTATGTTGATGGTGAAATATTGTAATACTTTGCGCAAACAAACCACACAAAAAAAGTGGACTTTTTTTGACAGTTGTAGAAAAACATGTTTATAGTATCATTTATGCAAGGAGATGTGTTATTACTTTTTGTATTGACGGTTTTGTTATATCATGTGTGTTGGTCACAGTTTACTCGATGAATTTTAAATTTATTTTAAGTTATTTTTAAATTTTTGTCGAAATTTTGTTTGAGACCTCATAGTGTGCAGTATTAAATTAATCGTAATGAAATGCTCCTTTTTCTGAACGATAAGCCACTATGAAAAACAATAGTAATAATAATTTAAAACTAAATATTTACTAAAAACCGTACAGTTGTATTTTTTCCATGGCCCTCTAGAATGACAAATAAAATTTCAAAATGAAAAAAAAAAATTAACAAATTATGTATGGTTGTATTCAGAATGTCGAAGTTTTATCTTACTTCCGATGAGACCGGAAGTTGCATGAAGCTAAGTCACTTGTAAAAATATACAATTTTATATCTCATACAGATCCTTCGAATTAAATTTCAATATCTTCGAAAACACCTCCCGTGGACACCCAGTATATCTTCATCTATTAAATTTTTTGTTCAATATTTCTCGACATTTGTTCTTTCCTTCCGCCCACTAGAGCAAGCAACCATTGCTGAATATTCTCTCCTTATACAAATCAGTAAAACGCAAAGTCGTCTCCACAATTTAATTTCCCACCTAGTTCAAAAGGATGGTGAAACGGTGAATGACCGCTATCAAAAAGTAGAATTAGTACATGTTTCGGTCCTATATAGAACCATCATCAGCTATTCAAGAAAATTATGGAGAAGAAAATAAAGTAGTGTGATATATATAAAATGTTAAAATTAAGGATTAAGGCTTTACAGCCTCCCCTACCTAAATTTTTTGGTTACTTACCAATTTTTGGTTACTTACCAATTTTTGGTTACTTACCAATTTTTGGTTGTTTCAAGAACACCACAATAATTAACAATGTGGTTATTTAACATTATTTAATAACACAATATTTTAACATTTTATATATATATCACACTACATTATTTTCTTCTCCATAATTTTCTTGAATAGCTGATGATGGTTCTATATAGGACCGAAACATGTACTACTTCTACTTTTTGATGGCTATCTGATTGATAGCGGTCATTCACCGTTTCACCATCCTTTTGAACTAGATGGGAAATCAAATTGTGGAGACGACTTTGCGTTTTACTGATTTGTATATCCATACCACTCCACTTTGAGATATAATGGACTTCTACCACATTCTCTCCTTGTTTCAGATGCACCGACATGCAGATACGACAAAATAGTCATTGTCGGCGCTTCAAGAGGCGAAAGCGTCGACATCGTTTGCGAGATCGAGTCCGATCCTCCGGCTAAATCCTACCGGTGGAAATTCAACAACTCCGGGGAAACTCTCGACGTGGCGGCCGAGAGATTCGCCAAAACCAGCAACGGGACCGTCAGCATTCTACGGTATACCCCGGTCTCCGAATTGGACTACGGTTCGTTGTCCTGTTGGGCTTCCAACTCCGTTGGACATCAGATTGATCCGTGTGTTTTCCAGTTGGTTGCAGCAGGTGAGGTATAAACACTAAGAGACCAACTTAATTTTTTCCAATTTCCAAAGGACCCCGCACATTTCTCATGGGAAATGGCTTTCCGTGAATTTGGCTGAATTTTTGGTAGGTTGTAGTTCTTGATGAACTGATCAAAAGTGTTCACAGCCACAAACCTCAAAAATGGGCAGTTTTCGAGATATGGAGCTTTGAAAATGGATTTTTTCAATTTTTTGGGGTATTTGTTCATCCATCGGAGATCTCTCATTTCTTGTTGGGATGGAATTCGACTATTCAGCGCCTAGAACACGAATAAAAAATGGTCATCCTCAGTTATATTAGGCACCGTTTTCGAAAATTTTCCATAGACTGCTCTACACTGCCTATGGAACGAGGTACAAATTCCAAGATCTTCCATACATCTTTCCATGCTACAAGGTAACGCTAAAGAACCCCGCACATTTCCCATGGGAAATGGCTTTCTGTGAATTTGGCTGAATTTTCGGTAGGTTGTAGTTCTTGATGAACTCATCAGAAGTGTTCACAGCCACCAAGCTCAAAAATGGGCAGTTTTCGTGATACGGAGCTTTGAAAATGGATTTTTTCAATTTTTTGGGGTATTTGCTCATCCATCGGAGAGCTCTCATTTCTTATTGGGGTGGAATTCGACTATTCAGCGCCTAGAACACGACTGAAATGGTCATTCTCAGTTATATTAGGCACCGTTTTCGAAAATTTTCCATAGACTGCTCTACACTGCCTATGGAACGAGGTACAAATTCCAAGATCTTCCATACATCTTTCCATGCTACAAGGTAACGCTAAAGAACCCCGCACATTTCCCATGGGAAATGGCTTTCTGTGAATTTGGCTGAATTTTCGGTAGGTTATAGTTCTTGATGAACTCATCAGAAGTGTTCACAGCCACCAAGCTCAAAAATGGGCAGTTTTCGTGATATGGAGCTTTGAAAATGGATTTTTTCAATTTTTTGGGGTATTTGTTCATCCATCGGAGAGCTCTCATTTCTTGTTGGGATGGAATTCGACTATTCAGCGCCTAGAACACGAATAAAAAATGGTCATCCTCAGTTATATTAGGCACCGTTTTCGAAAATTTTCCATAGACTGCTCTACACTGCCTATGGAACGAGGTACAAATTCCAAGATCTTCCATACATCTTTCCATGCTACAAGGTAACGCTAAAGAACCCCGCACATTTCCCATGGGAAATGGCTTTCTGTGAATTTGGCTGAATTTTCGGTAGGTTGTAGTTCTTGATGAACTCATCAGAAGTGTTCACAGCCACCAAGCTCAAAAATGGGCAGTTTTCGTGATATGGAGCTTTGAAAATGGATTTTTTCAATTGTTTGGGGTATTTGCTCATCCATCGGAGAGCTCTCATTTCTTGTTTGGATGGAATTCGACTATTCAGCGCCTAGAACACGACTAAAAAATGGTCATCCTCAGTTATATTAGGCACCATTTTCGAAAATTTTCCATAGACTGCTCTACACTGCCTATGGAACGAGGTACAAATTCCAAGATCTTCCATACATCTTTCCATGCTACAAGGTAACGCTAAAGAACCCCGCACATTTCCCATGGGAAATGGCTTTCTGTGAATTTGGCTGAATTTTCGGTAGGTTGTAGTTCTTGATGAACTCATCAGAAGTGTTCACAGCCACCAAGCTCAAAAATGGGCAGTTTTCGTGATATGGAGCTTTGAAAATGGATTTTTTCAATTTTTTGGGGTATTTGTTCATCCATCGGAGAGCTCTCATTTCTTGTTGGGATGGAATTCGACTATTCAGCGCCTAGAACACGAATAAAAAATGGTCATCCTCAGTTATATTAGGCACCGTTTTCGAAAATTTTCCATAGACTGCTCTACACTGCCTATGGAACGAGGTACAAATTCCAAGATCTTCCATACATCTTTCCATGCTACAAGGTAACGCTAAAGAACCCCGCACATTTCCCATGGGAAATGGCTTTCTGTGAATTTGGCTGAATTTTCGGTAGGTTGTAGTTCTTGATGAACTCATCAGAAGTGTTCACAGCCACCAAGCTCAAAAATGGGCAGTTTTCGTGATATGGAGCTTTGAAAATGGATTTTTTCAATTTTTTGGGGTATTTGCTCATCCATCGGAGAGCTCTCATTTCTTATTGGGGTGGAATTCGACTATTAAGCGCCTAGAACACGACTGAAATGGTCATTCTCAGTTATATTAGGCACCGTTTTCGAAAATTTTCCATAGACTGCTCTACGCTGCCTATGGAACGAGGTACAAATTCGAAGATCTTCCATACATCTTTCCATGCTACAAGGTAACGCTAGAATAATTTATATTTCTGAAAAATGTCATATTTCGGGTATTTTTTGAAGAGAGGCCGTAATATTTATATCTAATATCTAATAATACCGAATATGTTTTCCAAAATGTTCATAACGAGGCTCAGCGAGTTGTAATGGGAAAAACGGAGAACTCTTAATCATATATCCTCAGAGATAACAATTGTGATCACTATTGTTGTCATTTATAAATGATATGTCATTTATTTCTCACAAATCTCGATAATCTGACAATGGGGTGCCAAGACATTTTTCTCAGAATGGCTTGAAATGGATGATAGCATCTCACAACGAATCCGTGAAAATATCTGCATCTTTGTCAGTTCTGTGTTTTCATTTTTTGGGTATTAGGTATGCTCTTTCCTTTGTCAGCCAATCCAGAATGATTTGGTTGTTGTTAATCATTCTGTTGTTGATTCTTATGTGCTGCATAAAGCTTTTTCAGCCAAAAATTGGTTATGCCGTCAA
Organism: Chrysolina haemoptera; assembly: GCA_958298965.1. Lineage (NCBI taxonomy): Eukaryota > Metazoa > Arthropoda > Insecta > Coleoptera > Chrysomelidae > Chrysolina > Chrysolina haemoptera. Next base: position 6,097,288 of record OY282590.1, on the reverse strand, counting down.
AACCTGGCGATTTCCAATTGGCTGTACTTCCAATGGCTGCTTTTACTTTGTTTTTGTCGATGTTTTTTATTATTATTATTGTTATTATTATGAATGTTATTCTTACTGATTTCGATTCATCCACTTTTTCATTTTGTAAACAATCTTATGAATAAACAGTTATTTATATTTGTTAACTTCAATGTAACACTCAATAAAAAATATAGTGTTTTTAAGAATCTGGGTGTAAATCCATGTAACTGACTCCTTAGGGCGTGTTTTTCACCCATTTCCAGACGTCCGAATGATTTTGAATTCGGCAGGTGTTCATAGTTCCGGTGACAATGAATATGACAATAAAAAAAGAAAATGGCGAGTCAGAGATAATGAGATTTTTATCAAAATTCATGAAGTCAAAATGGAGGCTCCAAGATGGCGGACGAGATTTGTAATCATAGTCAGATTCGATTCAAAATTGGTATTTGAGGTTTTTTTAGGTCGTATATTCATTAATTAAAGATGGCGGCTCCAAGATGCCATTATGGTCTGATTCGATTCAAAATTAGTATGTGAGGGTTTTCGAGGTCAGAGATTATGAATTTTTCGTAAAAATTTATGAATTCAAGATGGCAGCCCAAGATGATGGACGAGTATTGTGATTATGGACAGATTCGATTCAAAATTAGTATGATTTTTGGGGTCAGAGATTTCGATTTTTTTGTAAAAATAATTATATTTCAAAATAACTAAAGAACGCGCCTAACTTCCCATGGACTGAAAAGTAAAAAATAATTGACAATTTAATTTCTCAAATGTAAAAAAAGCGTGGGGTGCTTGATAAAGTTCTCTTGAGCTCTTGAATGCTCTGTATTGTTAAATCAAAATAAAAAATATGATAATATAGATCGAAAGCACTTACGCATTTTTTACATTTGAGAAATTAAATTGTCAATTATTTTTTACTTTTTAGTCCATTGGAAGTAAAGCGTGTTCTTTAATTTTTTTTAAGACCAATGGTACGTGTTCTCGGTTGCTCCATCCCAATCGGCACACGAACGTTTTTCAAACGTGTTATAAACGTGGCATTGGTTGAATAAACGTTTCTGGTTGAAAATTTTAATGACAATAATTTAGTGTTATCTTCAACGTTGAAAGAATACGTTATAAAGATGTGTTTTCAACGTTACTTTCTCAACAACTCGTTAAGTATAAGCTTAGCAAACGTTATGTTAATTCAAAAAGAATTTTTAATCAAAATCGCTTTATGCGATTCATTTATAAATGTCTATGATACGTTCCTTTTCCTCTTATTTCGTCAAAACAAAGTTATTTTATTGAGTATCTTCGGCGTTCAAAAAACCTGATTGAAAACGGCAATAAGTCGATAATTAGTAAGCAATTGGTTAATATACCGTTGTTACACGCGACATTTTTTCGTTGAAAAAACGTTCGGTTTTCAGCCATTTCACAACGTTATTTCAACGTCCTTGTGCCCATTGGGATGTAACAGAAATGATCGTTTCTTGCTCTCTTAGAATAAAGTATTTTCAGGTAAACCATTCCCAGTAAAAAATTGTACTCTCACCAACCAGACCAGCAGTTCCGTGGAAGTTTTCTGCCTGGCAGGATTCGACGGCGGTCTTCCTCAACACTTTCTCCTGGAGCTGTATTCTGCCAACTCTGCAATACGAAGATTCAATATGACGTCGTTCACGGAACCGTATTTTTTCCTGGACAACTTGGAACCGGACGTCACGTTCAGAATAGTCGTGTTCGCAGTCAACTCGAAAGGGAGAAGTCACGGGGTGGTTCTGGAAGAAGTAACGTTTAGGGATGCAGAGAAGAGAACAGGTGAGTTTTGCAGAATTGCAGAATTATTACAAACAATACAACATCAATCAGTAACAATATCTCCGGTTTTTTCGAAAAAGACGAAACATTATTGAAAAGGTAATCTGTATTCTGGTAAAAATCAAACATGAATGTTACTTCTACTTTAGTTCTTTAAAAGCTATTTGTGTATTTAGTATTTGCAGAATTACAGAATTATTACAAACAATACAACATCAATCAGTAACAATATCTCCGGTTTTTTCGAAAAAAGACGAAACATCATTGAAAAGGTAATCTGTATTCTGGTAAAAATCAAACATGAATGTTACTTCTACTTTAGTTCTTTAAAAGCTATTTGTGTATTTAGTATTTGCAGAATTGCAGAATTATTACAAACAATACAACATCAATCAGTAACAATATCTCCTGTTTTTTCGAAAAAAGACGAAACATCATTGAAAAGGTAATCTGTATTCTGGTAAAAATCAAACATGAATGTTACTTCTACTTTAGTTCTTTAAAAGCTATCTGTGTATTTAGTATTTGCAGAATTGCAGAATTATTACAAACAATACAACATCAATCAGTAACAATATCTCCGGTTTTTTCGAAAAAAGACGAAACATCATTGAAAAGGTAATCTGTATTCTGGTAAAAATCAAACATGAATGTAACTTCTACTTTAGTTCTTTAAAAGCTATTTGTGTATTTAGTATTTGCAGATTTGCAGAATTATTACAAACAATACAACATCAATCAGTAACAATATCTCCGGTTTTTTCGAAAAAAGACGAAACATCATTGAAAAGGTAATCTGTATGCTGGTAAAAATCAAACATGAATGTTACTTCTACTTTAGTTCTTTAAAAGCTATCTGTGTATTTAGTATTTGCAGAATTGCAGAATTATTACAAACAATACAACATCAATCAGTAACAATATCTCCGGTTTTTTCGAAAAAAGACGAAACATCATTGAAAAGGTAATCTGTATTCTGGTAAAAATCAAACATGAATGTTACTTCTACTTTAGTTCTTTAGAAGCTATTTGTGTATTTAGAGCGCAAAGTGATTGATCCTCGCTCGACAAAAAGATTAATGTTTGGAGAACGACAATGACACTTTGTGCTTGAAATACACACAGCTCTTAGAAAAAAAGATTCATCGACACTTCATTCAAATAGGCACATAACATTACTAATGAGAAAATCACTCAATAGCAATCCGGAATGTATAAGCTATCTAAATGTCCAATAATTCAAATCACTAACACGAAGAAAGTGAAATTCTTCTTATTCTTCTTAAAAAAAAAAAGTTGCAATTGCCAGGAGCTGAACCCAGGACCTTCGGATTACAAGCCCAAGACGCTGGCCATTGCACCACCGCAGATTCTCAGATGGACATGACTGTATTGTCTATACTTTCCATAAGGCAAGTATAGGTCCTTTTAGACAAAAGCAGTTGAGATGCGTTTTAAATTTACAAAAAACGGTTCATTAAGTTGGTAGGAGAAAAAATCATATGTATTACATAGAAGTGATACAAATAGCTATTACTTAACTTTACAGCCCGCTTTACTTGTCTACTTTGCGGCCAGCGGGCCATAATGCGCCCGCGGGCGGTAAAGTGCCACTTTACGTTCACCGAACCGGGTGGTAAAGTGGACTTTACCGCCTGCTAGTGCATAAAAGTCATTTCGCGTTATTTTCAAAGCACTGTTCACTAACTCTAAATTACAGAATAATAATAATAATAATAATAATAATAATAATAATAATAATAATAATAATAATAATAATAATAATAATAATAATAATAATAATAATAATAATAATAGCAAAAAGCTCACATCAAAGCTGTGGAGACTGAGGTCCTCCTGCAGCTGCACAAGGATAAGGGAGGGATTCATAATGGCTTGCCAGGATGGTGTCTTCCACACCCTGGTCTACCGTAGCCGCGTGATGGGTATAGAGATCCCCGACACTAGATGCAGAGCGTGTCGTGGGGCGCCTGAGACCCTTATGCATTTGCTTTCAGCATGTCCAGCATATGCGGTCTCAGCCTATATCCACAGGCATAACGCGGCTCTACGAGTGTTGTACTACCATCTACGACACTCGTACGATATAGACGAGACACCGGTGTTGCCTTATGCTTCGGGGGATTTTGAGTCCGTTGTGGAAAATGAGAGGTGCCGAATATATTGGAACTACTCATTCCCCACCCTCAGGCAAATACAAGCCAATAAGCCTGATGTAGTCCTCCTTTTTTCCGATTTTCGTCATGGAGTTTTCGGCCTAGTGAAACGAACATCGTCCGAAAAGAGGAGGAGAAACGGACTAAATATCTAGACTTACTCTTTGAACTCCGCAGGCTCTACCCAAACCATTCTGTTAAAATGGTGGTTCTGTTTATAGGGGTCCTTGGTGGACACACTGCTCTCAAACTTAAAAATCATACCGGCTTGCCGTAATATGGCAGAAATCTTAGCCAGACCAATGCAGAGGGCCGTCATCCTTGGTTCACTGCGTCTGCCCAGGGCACATGATTCTCGGAAAAATAGAGAAAGCGTATATACGTGAAATCACTTATAATAATAACAATACTAAATTTTTTCTTGATAAAGTTCAGCTTGTATCTATCTACTTCAATCTACTTCACCATGAGACATCATTAAAAACGTATGAAAGTATACAAATGCAATATGGACATTTTTACAATACTTACTAAGATAACTAACGGTATCATAATAGTGTGAATGATAAACTTCGAAGAATACAAAATAAAAAAAACAATATGAGTGATGTGATAAGCGAATGAGAACTTACAAAAATATTGAGTGACAATGAAAGTGGAGAACACAATTATTTTACTAACGGTGATTATTTGATAAAAGGTTTTGTTTGTAACAGTTTTTGAAACACAAAACAGATTTAGATTGGAGAACCGGTGGGAGGTCATTATATAACTTGGCGATGGAATACTTAAAAGATCGTTTAAATTGCTCGGTGAAATGTCTAACAATATGAATCATTTTACGTCTTATGTTCACGTGATGTACATCAGTTCTGAACTGTATTTTGTTATATAAGTATGGGGGTGTATGAGTGACAAATATTTCATGAAATAAATAATAAATAAAAATAAATAATAAAGAAAATTCCATATGATGCAGATTAACGGTGACACTGTATAATGTTCTCTTATCAAGTTCTTAATTCGAATTACCTTCCAACACCGCACAGAGCTGCATTTGGCTCAGACCAGGTCATTGACGTCTCGCAAGTCGACACGACAACCTTTGAATCGCGTGAGTAGGTCAACTCTTTTCGCGGCGCAAAGTAGAAATGAAGTGTCCCATAACTCTTTCCCAAATCTAATATTGCCGGAGTTTATCAGAACTCGGTGACTGTTCCCTTGCAATTATCGAGACAAATTACCTTCGCTAAATTGATTTTAGATTATGGTTGACGCCTTCTATGCAAAATGTGCAGCTGACGTTTCGTTGTTATTAGTCAGGGAGGCAGCGTTACGCCGCGTCCAGACCAAGCAGACAAAACAACGACAAGACAAAGACATCCATGTTTCCCGACAAATTGTCGACAAATCCGACACATTTCTGCAACATTTTTGTCTTACTTTTGTTTTGTTTCCTAATTCTGAGACTTTTTGAAAAGTCCCGTATCTAGTCGCTTAAAATCAAAGGGTCTCTATTTTGTTTGCATATTTTACGAAAAGTTGTCAGCGCAGTGTGGACGGTGCGCACTGGAAAAACTAGGAATCGCCTGTTGATAGAAATCTTAAACTTATTGCTAACCTTTCTGTTCTAGCATTTTGCTAGTGAGTATGTCTTTTGGAAACTACAGGATCAACAAGGCTTATCAGATTTTTGAAATATTCGGTGGACATTCTTAGAAAATTCTTATCTCACCACTTAATCCAATATCATCCTCAAGTATCTGAACTAACAATCCATTTATGGAATAACTTTCTCGCTTTTTTGAGCTTGTTCTCATCCAAAAACGTTTGCGTTTCATTTTTCCAACATTGGATGAAGAGGAAGAAGGATATAACAATTTTTTTAATTTCCTTTCTAGTGGAATTCTCAACAACTAACTTTTGTTGCACATTCGTTCTCCTGGTGTACAGTTTATTCAGTATCAAGAATTAGGGGGCGTATATTTCAGGTCAATATTAGACTTTATTTTCTATAAACATATGTCCGCAACTGCTTTATTTCTACAGGGTGTTGAAATTTAACAAAAATGATAATGATACGCTACTGTTTTTTTTTAATGAATATTATATTTTTTATGAGTGTCCTCTATCTATTCATAAAAATGGTCCCTTGACTTTTTTCCCTACAAAGAACAGTTTTTGATTTAAGAAGCAAAATGAGACATACAAAAAATCGCATAGGTACAAGCGAATGACGAATTTTATTTTTTAAATCGAAAACCTTCCGTCGGACGGAAAATAGTCAAGAGACCATGTTTGTGGAAAAATAGAAGATAATTATGAAAATTAAAATAATTTGACAAAAAAAACAGTAGCGTATCATTATTTTGATCAAAAATGACAGAGCATGTTTACAGAGACGCCACTGATGAAAATTAAAAAACGTTCGCCATGGAAAAAATTTATTTTTATGTGTACTTTGCATGTACCAAAATTAAAAAGAAAAGCGAAAGTGGCTTAGAGATATTGAAAAAGAACTGATTTTTTTGTTAAATTTCAACATCCTGTATCTCAGAAATAAAGCGGTTGAGGACACATGTTTATGAGAAAGAGAGTCTTTTTTTGACCTAAGAAACACGCCCCTGAAATCTTGATACCGAATTCTGACACACCCTGTATATATTTTTTGTTGTCTGAATATCTAAAATTTTGTTACAATTTTGTTACAATTTTTTCGTGTTTTTGTCTCAAAATCGTGTTAACTTTTTATCTGCCTGGTCTGGACCCGGCATTACATTTAAAGCCGGGAATTCACTGCCGAACTGTAACTGCAAACGTTTTAGATGCGTTGCAAAGCGTGTTCGCTAACGCAATCATTCAATTATTCGATATACTTCATTGTCATAAATAACAAGTAAATTATTGTGGACAAAGCATTTATACAGTGACCGCCAAAAAGTATGTACCATATGGGAAAAAAGTTTATTATTAGAGTATTAGAAAAAATATTCTTGGGAAAAGTTTGTGCATGTCCGATAACCTAAAAATCGATTCTGACACATGTCACGTGATCGCTGGTATGGCGGCAAATTAAAAAAAATTACAAAGTTTGAAAAGATAATGAGAGAAAATTGAAAATAGCATTTTTTTTTATATTTTCCTGGCTGTATAAAAATATCATATTATTATCCTATGAATAGCTTGACCATACCGGAACATTTGTATTTCAATGATAATGACAAGACTTTCTCATTTTCTCTACACCAGTGAGCACTAAAAAAAAAATTGGATTTTGTTAAAACCCTGGCTGTTACATTGGTTCGTATCTTACAGTTATATCAGAATTCCACGACCATTGTGATGACATGACACTTCAGAAACATGGTGTTTTCCAGATTATAATCAAGTTTCGATGATAATCGTTCCAGAGCGTTTCACTTCGCATGCAATGTTGAAAACTCTAGCCTCTTTAATTTGACGCACATTTTTAAGATTATGTGCGAAGTGAAACGTTTGTGCACGATTATCATCAAAAATTGATTACATTCGGAAAAACACGATATTTTTGGATTTCTCCTTCATCGCAATAATCGTGAAATTCTGATATAACTGTTAGATACGAACCATTGTAACAGCAAGGGTTCTGACAAAATTCAATTTTTTTAAATTAGTGCTCTCTGATGTGGAGAAATTGAGAAATTTTTGTTAATATCATCGGAATACAAACATTTCAGTATGGTCAAGCTAGTGATAAGAAAATAATTTGATATTTTTGTATAGCTAGAAAAATATTTTAAAAAAATTATCATTTTCAATATTCTCACATAATTTCCTGAAACTTCGTATGTGTGTATAAAATTGAATTCTAAGCAACTTTTTCAATTAACTTTTTTCGATATCTTGCAATTTTGTCCGACTTTTTGCCTATTCATAGTTTTTTTTTTTTTTCAATTTGCCGCCATACCATCGATCACGTGACATGTGTCAAAATCTTTAGGTTATCGGACATGCACAAACTTTCCCCAGAATCTTTTTTCCAATACTCTAATAATAAACTTTTTTCCCATATGGTACATACTTTTTGGCGGTCACTGTATACAGACAGGTCAATTCAAGAAAAATACAAAAGATAAGGCTGCACACCCATTACCACGCTCACCTTCAGTCACAGGTAGTCCGGGGTAATTACCTCCATATAAAGTTCTCCTCATTACTCCAGCTGTTAGTTAACACTTGATAATGATCGGAGATACTGTAGCTTGAAACGTCGTGCTAATAAAAACACTACAGACAATGGAAGTCCGCAATGAGAGTAATCAATTCACAACATTGTCTGAAACTTTCAAACAATGGAGTGCAAGAGGCTAGATCATACTCTTTATTCTGAAAAAATCCAGTCTCCTCTGAATAGATCCTTGTGTAACTCTAGGTACATACAGGGTGTTCTTCAAGTTCGTTGACAAACTTCATGAGGTGATTCTTTGAAAGGTTTCAGACGACAAGTTTATATGAACATATATCCCAAACGGTTTGGTTTTCGAGATATAGGGTGATAAAAATACATTTTTTTCAAGATTTTTTGGAAACTACTTCGATCAACAGCGTGTACAATCCATTCAATAGTACGCATGATACAAAATAATTCATTTCTCAAATAATTCACAGGGTCCTCCTTTTTTTCAGAGGCAAGCTTTGTTCACTGCCATTATAATCAATGTTGTTTAATTCAACATATTTTTGTTATCTCTCTTGTAGTTTTTCATTAACCTGTACATAAAGAAATTTGAGAGGAAAATATTCTCACAAACTTTGGACTTCTCGTCCAATTAACACCCTGTATTTCACTGTTATTTTATATTATACATCGTCACCTGGGAACACCATATTCTAGATTAGACTACAACAACTCATTGAGAAATAATTCTGAATGTAATTGTGTTCTATAATAGACAAATGACAGAATCTTTTCAATTTTATTCGAATCCATAATTGTTCTGTCTCTATAGCAAAACAATCATTAATTAGGTTGGAACAGTAAAATGTGCCCTAACCGTAAAGAAATCAACCATAAAGTTATCAATTTGGAATAATGGAAGGTTGCTTGAGAAGCAATGAATTCCTTCAAACCAGAAAAATATGTATATCGATACGCCAGTGCATATATGACTTTTTTCCGGTTCGTAAGTTTGCAACGATTAGTCTTCCTGTTCCGAGGAGATATGCAGGGTTGCGTGTGTATGAATTGCCCTCGCAAAATTGTTCGTTTTCATTGTTTCGGGTCGAACACAAAAAGTTGCTAGTTGAAATTCAGGACCGAGGCTATACAGATAGAGTGGCATTGTTTCTGGGTGGATTCAATAAAATCGATTGGAATCTTTTTGTGTACGCCAAACCGTGCTGCACACTGATATTTTTTTTTTTTTTGTTATCTAGACGACTACTTCATTTATTTCGACTTTTCCATTCATTCTCCATATTCACTATTCAATGCTGAAAAGAAAGGGCATTTATCGTATTGTACCCAATGTGGAAAACATTAAAAACTATTATCAAACCAAACAATACAACAACAAAAATCACTTCTCAAACGAAATTATACTCAACTCCCAACAAATTAATATTACTGTCAAGTCTAGTGAAGGAAAAGCTGAGATGTTCAATTCTTTCTTTTAAACAGCATTGCCGAAATCATAACCACTATCCCACAAACTCATTGCTGGGGTGGTAACTTATTTGGCATAGTGACAGCGAAGCGAAACAAACTCAAACTTATACAGAGAATTCATTTTCTTTGTTTCTAGACAATGGAAGTCCAGAAGAATTCTACTCACAGTGTCGATCACTTTCAAACAGAATGTGTGTATATTAGGTTTGTCTGTTTGAATAAAGATTATTATTATCTTCCATCGATATTCAATGTATACAGATCCAGTAATTCGAGAAAAACACGAATTTATCATGGTTCTTATTTCCATTTCTTCATTTTTGACATTCGAATAGTTGTAACAACTCCAGTGTCTTCTCTATAACTGAATAATTGGAAAAAGGATCTTTCACTTTTTTTTTACTCCACCATCCAACAACATATGCATTTTTGCGCTTTGGCATACATAGCTGCAATTGCAAAATTTTCACTTCATGCGACGACAATCAAAGTTGCATCTATGTTTGCCAAACTGTAATAATAATATGGATTGGTTCCTGCACGGTCCGACCGCTCACTAATTCAACGTTCGGTGCCGGTCCGACCGTACAATAACATTTTATTCGGAGCCGGACCACTGTACAGACAAGAAGAAGGCAAACTGAACTGAAAATGCGTGAATTTGTTTTTTTGCTCGCACTTGACACACAAACCTAACCTGAGCAAGCTAACCTAGCTTACGAGGGTACTTTTTCAAATGTGTATCAAGACATGAACGCAAAAAAAACGAAATCACGCATTTTCAAGTTTGCCTTCTTCTTGTCTGTATGGCCGGACCGGCCCCGACCAAAATGTTAGGCTGGTGGCACACACGACGGTAACGGCACGATTTGCCACCCGCGTATCGAGCCGCATCTGCTGTGTGCTCGCCTATATCACGGTATATTGTATGAAACTTATTTGAATTGAATACTACGTGTTGCCTGACTGTACAGACAAGAAGAAGGCACACTGAGATGAAAATGCGTGAATATGTTTTTTCGCTCGCACTTGACACACAAACCTAACCTGAGCAAACTAACCGCACGCGGCAAATCGTGCCGTTACCGCCGTGTGGGCCACCAGCATTATTGTGCGGTCGGACCAGCCCCGAACGCTTAATTAGTGAGCGGTCGGACCGTTCAGGAGTCAATCTCTATTTAATATGCAGTTTGAAATGCCATATCAGGTATCCCATCAGTATTTTTCATAGTACGTGAGAGAGAAATATTACTATCGCCACTAATGTACCCCAGCATTTCTTCATACTATTTTTCTTGCTGGACTATCTATACAAGGGGTAGTTTAGTATCAAGGCAGTACTATAATCCACCACTGCTATGTTGCCCAGTTTCATTGGCCGTCCAAACCCATTCAAAATCGATTTGCCTCATAAGCAACCACTTCTTATCTCAGATCTCAGTTTCTCTCAGAATCTTTTACAGAAATCTTCAACTTGGCAAATATCACGTCTAAAAGACCTCTGGATTTACAATTAATTCAATTAGAGGCATCCTGTAAATAAATTAGTGAAAGACTACTAATGAAAGCCAGTATTGTTTTTGTTTTGTTTGTTAAAATTGTTTTTTCCGTTAACCAGCTGTCGTTCCCCTACAAAAGGTAGCCCTCAGAATTCGAAACTTGTGCGAGCCAAGGACTAACGAGGTTTACCTCTTAACGTGCGATGCCTAGCACTTCCTTGGGTCATCAGAAAAAAAATTCTGCAATCGCTAGGCCTCGAACCCATACGACAGGCAGCGAATGATTTAAAAGCGGTGCTTCTAATCACTCGGGTACCTGACCTCGTCTGAAAGTATATAATTTTAGGTTATTGCATTTTATTGAGCCTAATAACATTTTTGTTATTTTTGTAAGGTTGGATAATGATTGTCCATTATCTGAACTAGACATGATACATATTCAAAATAGCATGGTTGTACTAATATTTTTATTAAGCTTGTCGCCCGCTTGTCCGGCACAGCCTGATGTCGACGCCGACGGTTAGTAGCATCGCAAATTTTTCCAGTTATAATCCGGCATACCGAATGTGCTGTTTGTTTAACGACGATTTCAAGGATATTTAGTTGACATCTAGCAGTGCATGACAGAAACATGTCTGTCACTAGCAGTTCTGACGACGAAAACGTCATTATAGTGGGTTCATCTCATCAATCAAAAGAGCAAATCTGGGAGAGTTTCATCATCTTTTCAAAAACCTAAAAGAAGACGAGCAGACATATTTCCAATATATTAGAATGACTCCAGACAAATTTTCAGAAAGCGCTCACTTAACGTGCTTTTAAATTGAAGCGAACAAAAGCGAACGAACGAATTCGTTTGCTTGAGCTAGAGTAATTTACACGAAGAATCAAACGCGAGCGAACGAGCAAGTTCGGGTTCGTTCATGTCGGTAAATCAGCGAATCATCAAAGGAAATTCGTGCTGGATGTGGATATAGCCGTAAACCAAGCGAGCGAATTCGTTTCGAACCCTACTGATGACATTTGCCAAACGGCTTTTTTCCAAATTAATTGTTACATCTTTGTTGTTTACTGCGTTTTATGGATTAAGTTCCAACAGTATGGAATGGACAAATGAAATGCAAGTTTATAGAATTATATAGGATCGAAACTTGTTTATGGGATTCCAAGTCAAAACATTTTCGACCACCACACTCTCTTCCCTCTTTTTTTTTCGGAAAGTCCCGCTATTACTATAAAACTATCGGCGCTAATTAAAACATCCTCATCTGTATCCGACATGACGAACAGATCATCGACGAATGCGGATGCTCGTCGTCAATTTGAATGCCCATGCTCGCAGGAACGGAACGAACCAACAAATACCTACGAATTCGTTACTTCCCGTTCGTTCGCTCATGTTCGTTCCAATTTAAACGCAGCTTTGAGCTTGTCGCCCACTTGACCGGCACAGCACAGCATAGCACGGACCGTCGCATCAAAATACGTATAGGATTGGAACAATGCAAATAAGTGGACAACCACCCACTAGTCCGGCACGGCACATACAAGAGCGTCCTCCGCCCGGAAAGGATTGCACCCCTCCGATCCTCTTCAGCAAACAGCGTTACGTGCTGTGCTGGACTGTCCAAGTGAGCGCGTCACCGGCCAGCGCTTGTCCAAACAGAACCTGGGGAGTCTATTTTTCTCTGTTTTGCAATATTCCAGTAGTTGACAGCCCATTATCAGGGGGTATGTATCAAAATGGGTGATAATGCTCTTCTGAATGAAGTGTTTTCCTATGTTAATGCGGGCTCTAGAATATTTAAAAGTTAACATAGTGAAACTAACAAGAAGAAAGTAAAAACATCAAACTGATTGATCGGCGCTCCGAGGCGGCTTAAATGGTATTGGTCTTCTAGGTCTCCAAAAGGTCCAGTTCCAAAGAAGGTATTCTATTTACGCAATTGTCATCAAATTTGTACCAGCCCATTTTATCTTTGGCTAAGGTGTTATAATGACCAAAATCTGCTCCAGAACCAAAGTGAACAATGACTGCGTAAAGCTCGTAATTGCAGTCGGCTAGATTGGGGTGTTCTTCTAGCTTGATTCGTTGAAATAGTTTGATGCATCTTTGGGTTGCTGAGTCATAACTGAAGAGCTTCAGAGTTATGATCAGATTTGCAGGTGTTTCAATGAAAAACTAGTTGGGCCCAAAGACTGCATGAAATCATACAGAGAAGAAGACCCTTTTTTGGAAAATTGAAGTTGTTCGAACAAATGTTTCAGTTCGAGAATAATGGGGCAATATCATTATTGTTGGTTGATATGTCTTCCCTAAAAGACTCTGTCATAAATAGCGCTTGTAAGAGGCTATTCCTATAACAAGTGTTTCCCAAATTATTTAAACCAACTTTACGCATGTGATGTTCAAGATGACTAGTTGAAGTATCCAAACAGTTGACTGCCAGATCATGAACAGCAACATCTCCAACCAAACCATTCTGCATGCGGTAATCAATCCTTCCCAATAAAGTGGAATCTTCTAGAGGGATCAATTCGGTTTCTTCTTGAACTGGTTGACTGGAATAGGTCGCTGTAACACCTAGTTTATGGTCTGAGGGAGTGATTGATTCTTGAGTCTTCTGAAAAGGAAAGAGGACGAACAGTCAGATATTCATCATATATTGTAGATTTTAAATGCACTGATTCCTGCTCCACACAAAGAGATTTTGCTTTCTTACTGAAATTGGGGATATACATAATTTCGTCCAAACAATGAAAAGAAGGAATTGTTCCGAAAACAGAAGCAGCGTTACCACGTTGGATGGCAGTACTTATTCTCTCTATCAAGAAAGTAGTTGAACGGCGATCTTTCGTTGCTTGGCCTAATCTCCTTTCGAGTTCGTGAATGAATGACAGAGAATCAGGACCATAAACACCGAAAGTTTCAACAACTACCGGATGGAACAAGTAATTACTACCAAGATTCTGGTATTTTTTACGCTTTAACTTTTCGCCAGAAATGGCTGCAGATCCATTAGGCTTTGAGCTTCCAGATAAATGCGAAGCCGCTACTGTGTCAACACAAGTAAAGTCCCAGACAATGGGTTTACTCAGTTTCCATTGTATGAGAGACATACCATCTGGACGTTTACCATCATCACGACTGGTACCAGAAAGTTCCAAAACTGCAGGAATGCCTGCAGATACCAGGCCCGTTTCAAGATGTCATTCACTTGACAATGTCGAGATAAGCGACCTGCACTTCTTCTACAACTCAAACCATTCACACCTTTCTCATCAACTTCACTACCACATACACAAGTATGTGGCACACAAAAAGTTATGAATATTTGTCTGGAGTCCGTCTAATATATCGAACAATTTTCTGCTCGTTTTCTAAGTCTTTGAAAAGGTTTGCTATCTTTCGATTGATGGCATCGGTGGGAACCTTCAGTATGCCGGATTGTAGCTGGGAAAGTGGGCGATGCTACTAACCGTCGACATCAGGCTACGGACAGCTCCGTGCCGTGCTGTGCCGGACAAGTGGGTGACAAGCTTTAGACTTCTGTCTTCAACAGGTTTTTTTTTTTATATTTTTCTTCACTTTTGAATATTTTTACTGTATTTTCATAATATTGTATTGATATTACCTAGGTATGATTGAGAAAATTGAGGCCAATACTCTAAATTCTCCTCTTCAAAACTTCGGAATCGATACTTGTGTTCAATATACTGGTAATTACGAATAACGCCTCCTTCTGCAGTTAAGATTGCTCATAAAGTGAAGGCAAGTCATTCGGCACTGAGGAAAATTGAATCCATTCGAAAACTTAGCGATACTGAACGAACCCACCTGTACAATATACGTCCCAGGTGGTTCCATTACGTATAATGTATACTTCAGGGAGTGCATGAATGCAGACATTATTCCGTAATTTATTACTTTTGCGAAAGTAGAAGAAGAATTTCATATTAAATTTCATACGTTCCACTACAAGAATTCCCTTGCTATCCGGCTGGATTTCAAACAGTAATTAACTGATTAGGGGAATGTAATCAATACTGAGCTCCGTATTACTCGAAATGCTGATGAATAGTTTGAATGAATTCTTCAAACATCAAGACGTTAGGATCGAGCATTTTAAGGTTCGTATTCACTAGAGCATTCGTTCCGCATGAGCACATGGGATGCTCGGTTCGAACTCAGGCTGCGTCATGCTGCGTAATGTAAACACGCATTCTGCTCGAATCAGCGTCCATACTATCCGAGCATCCGAATGCTCTAGTGAATACGCACCTTTAGGATATTAGTTCATCCGTATACTGAGAGTACACATACACAAAATTCCTAGTCAAAACACAGTCTAAATTATTAAAATGGAAATAGACGTGGCTAATATTCCGATAAAAATGACAACGTGGAAATAGTAAATTGCAAATACATGAGAAGATTACTTTCAGCCAATTTTGATAATTTCTTGGGATATTGTAGTACAAGTCACTAGAAGTTACACGTTACACGGTTTTTTAGATAAGAATTTTTGAAATTGATAAAAATGTCTTCTTTAATAAAACATGGTAAGGTTCACTTATCCTTAAGTATTACTTTTTAGATGATTATTAACAAAATAATAGCAGTGCTGGTTTAAAAAAAGTCGAATGACATGTCGGTCAATCGGTGGTTAAGAGCAAAGAAGCCACCTATATACAGAGTGGGTCAATAGAAGCAAAAATTCAACATATTTTGCCAAACTGGTCACATTAGACTGAGTATTTTTCATTCAAAAATCTCTATTGGGGGTCTTTTCTTATGACCAGAATATTTTCCCTAAAAGTTTTCACTTCTACAACACACTAATTACTGGGTCCGAGAATCATGTGCCCTGAGTAGATGTAATGCACCAAGAATAATAGCCTTCTGTATTTGTCCGGCTAAGATTTCTGCCATCATTTCAACAGAATGATTTGGGTAGAGTTCAAAGAGTAAATCTCGATATTTAGTCCGTTTTTTCTCCTCTTTTCGGACGATGTTCGTTTCGCCAGGAGCCGAAAACTCTATGACGAAAATAGTCCTACATTGGTGGTCAAGGAGGACTACATCAAACTTATTCACTTGTATTTATCTGAGGTCGGGGAATGAGTAGATCCAATACATTCGGCACTTCACATTCTCCGCAACGGACTCAATAACCCCTGGAGCCTACATCGGTGTCACGTCTATACCGAACGAGTGTCGTAGATGGTAGTACAACACTCGTAGCGCCGCATTATGTCTGAGGATAGACCACTATTTTTGGCAACTGTCACAGTGACAGTTCTCAATTCCAACAAAAGTTCCCCAAAACCTAAAAGGACTATTCCAACTGCTCCAGGGGTTATATTATATATAATTGTCACTGTCTAAAATACACTTATGAAAAGTTATAAAATTTATCATAATTTCTCTTAATTTGTACCTCTTGAACAGCTGAAAATGGGACCAAAGGTCCTCCATGCGTTCGTTCCCTTTCAAAACACTCGCACAATTTTAGCACAAATTGTTGTGCTTGTGAATCCAGGACATAATCTGAGAAAGAATACAAATAGGTATATCAAATGTTTTGGTTTGTATTTGTATATTTATGAGATTATTTTCTTCTCATAGGGTTTCCAAACTCGAAATTACTGTTACGTAAATTATCCGATAATGCGGGATTATAGTCACAATTATGTCAAATATGAAGTTGGAACTTGTAAGAATTATTGATATATAAAACACAATGAATTGTACGTTTACTTTGGAATTAATGATGCTAAGAGACGTTTAGCTTAGAGAAAAACTGTTTTTTTAATGTATTCGACTATAAAACACAAAGAAGATTTTAAAACTTCTCAAACAATCCTTCCAATGACAGGTAACAATGACGTGATAGAGGTACTGAGCTAGTCATGTTATGTCTAGTGAGTTTAGTTAAAACAGCACGATCGCTTGTATGGCTATCTCTTTTCACTGTTCTGAGTGTTCTGACTTTTGATTTATCAACCAAATGCCATAATTCTTAGCTTGGAAGATAAATGTTAACGAATTCTGATAGAAAGAGATGATAGACCAATATTTTTATTCAAGACTTTCTGAATTTTACGAATCACGACCGGAATCAAGTTTTACTGAAATAGAAAGAAAACAATATGTATTCTACGTAGAAGAATTGTGTTTTGAAATAAAAAAATATGAAAAACGAAGTAATAAGATATGGAGCATTGCAACAGCGAGTCATTATGATGGCAGTTTTTTGGAATTTGCACTAGTATTCGAGAAAGAAACGTAAATTTTATTTAATTGATTAAGGAATTATTTAATGGTTTCCAACATTCAAACATTCACCAAGAATTAGGGTATATTGCCATTTTTAATTTAAATTTGAATTTAAGATACTTGATATTTTGTGTGTTGTCCTGAAATTAAATTGTAAAAAGATTTTTCCAATACATTTTTTGCCATCTCCTTAACTAACCCCACTTTTAGCCCATTCGAAAGAAATTTTTCAAATTACTATATAACGTGATATACAGGATGGTAATTAAGTAAGTACGATGACAAACTCCAGAAGGAGAATTTCTGAGAGTTTTCATGACGGAAAGTTCATTTAAACATATGTCCCAAACGGCTTGGTTTTCGAGATACAGGGTGATAAAAATACATTTCTTTCAAGATTTTTTGAAGTTAACTTCGAAATTTTCGACAATAATCAGTTCAAATCAGGCAAGTACACTCCATTCAATAGTATGCACGATGCAAAATGATTCAGTTCTCAAATAATTCAAGGGGTCCTCCTTTTTTCAGAGTCAAGCCTTGTTCAACTCATAATTTTTTTTCCGCGTAAGGCATAATTCTACCACTTATAAATTGAATCTGAAAGTTGCTAATCTGTAGATATACCTACCAGAATAATAACAAAATCGAAGTCAACTTGTGATGAGCAAACAATCTGCGTTTCAGCAAAGACAATATTTGGAATAAAAATAGTCACGGCCCAGTAGCGGAGCAATAAAGGAGTGGTCCCTATTCTATCGGAGTCTTCAACTCGACCATTTTCAGATTACAATGATTAGATTGCCGGAGTATATATATAATTTCCTTTCAACCGAGTCGAGTTTTCTGAAAATATCATTACTTTATTGGCCTTCACTTCCGTTTCACTGGATGTTGCGGTTCCGGGTATGGCCGTCAGAATGATTGAAATGTAGTGGCTCGCACACAGTTTAGGGGATGTTCCAGTGATTTTGTAAGTATTTGGTTGTGGTTATGGAGTTGTCATTTTTTTTAGATCAATAACGATTGTGCGCTGACGTTATTTACAAATGAAGTACCTATTATTCATTTCATTAATAAAATGTCTTGATAAAAATTTTGCTCGTTCCAACCTGGAACTTTTTTAAATAACTCAAAAAAAGCCGAGCGTGCAAGCGATAGCGCGGAACAAGCGATAGAGAGGCACGATCGGCCTGAGCGTTCGGCTTGTCTCTTCCACTCCATCGGCCGATGCGTCCGAATAGAAGAGAGACAGCGGCAGCACACAATCTACACGTGAACTGTTTTGTCAACTGTTTATAAAGAGAAGTGAAAAGTTAAGGTGGTTCCCATATTTTATCACAACAACAATTACGGCAAAAATGGTAATTAATTCTTGCATTCTGAGAATTTGATTAGCGATATAATCTCATATATTTAGTCTTCGATTATTTAAAAAAAAGTAGCATCGGTCGGCGATTGCAGTAATGATAGGTTATGTTACAATTTAACTAGAAAATCATTATGACTCATATAAACGATCGTATAAAACGTCAAATGCTTTCATTTGGTATTCATGAAAACTATGATCGTGCGTAGCTTTTAATGTAAGATTAAAAATTGAACCACCGTGCGAGAAAATCTATAATATCAAACAGGTTGAGGCGGGCTTTTTAAAAGCAGCAATTTGAAAAAATTCATTCATTTGACCAATTTCGTCATTTCAAATTAATAATTTATTGACATTAATTTTATTTAGTTCATTTCTATAATTAATTGTAACAGAATAGTATATTGTACAATGTCATGAAATGGCATAATTTTCCCACGAGTGGGAAATGGGTAATTTCATGCAAATTGTACACTATTCTTTTTCCACGACCACCTGAATCATAAACAAATCTGTAATATTTTTAAATAACACTTTTTATCATAAACATTCCTGTCCACAGGCAAATATTGAAAATTCTAATGAAAATCGTACACTTATCGATTTCATATGGAAAAAATGGTGGTTTATTTGGGATTCGAGCCCTCACCCCCACTATCCGAAATCCGAATGTCTTGCTCACTGTGCACTCGCTGCTACGAGATCACATGGTAATATGATGAAATTAACGGCTATAGAAACTTCCTGGCAACTATTCGAAAATATAGAATTCGATTGTCATCAATCTTTATATTGAAATTAGCGGTGTCAATGTCAAATCATCCTCACTACTACTACTACTCTTTTTCGAATACTTATTTTTTTTAACGAATTTTGTAAATATTGATGTAAAATGTCAAATTATTAGAACGTTAACAAACTTGATTCGATCTTATATTATTTATGATCATAAAAATGACAGTCTAGTAGTTCATGAAAGTCGTTGGAAATGAAATATCCTGTACTGAAATGATCATTACAGTACAGCTTGCGATGTAGAAATGAAAAAGTATATCTATCGGCTTACTTCCGTATGAAATGGGCAGAAAAACTCTTTTTCCAACTACTGAAAATTAAAAAAAATTCTGTGTTCAGGTCCCATTATTTTTGAACGGCAGAAGGTTCTAGGAGATTATTATTTCATGATCTACCACCGTGAGGAATGACGTACAAAAATATTTTGTCGGAAAAGCACATTTTCAGATGAAAAATTATAATTATCACAAGCAGTGGCGGATCCAGGATTTCTTTCAGTACCGAATTCACATGAAAGTTATACAGGAGGAATTGTACAAAATATTGAAAAGTAATTTTTCCATTTTTCAACATGAAATATAAAACATTTCATTAAAAAAAAATATATATATAGGGGAAAGGGATAACGGGGATTTTCAGTCAATTACAAACGGCAAAAACTTTTTATTACAAAATCATCAAATTATATATATATATATATACAGAAAACTCATCGCGGGAGCGCGGGGATTCACATAACGTACGCGGGGATTCACACACCGTAGAGGATTTGGGTATATGTCGGATTGCGTCGCACGAAGACGAAGCATCATTTACCCGTCACCCTGTCGTCCCTTGTGTTTCTTTGCTTTCTTTTCGTGATGTCGAGTCCTCAACATTGTGAAACTCGCAAATTATTATGTATGCAGATCAAAATGTAAATTGCTCAGGGGGGCGCGCGCCCCCTGCGCCCCCCCCTGGATCCGCCACTGATCACAAGTACAGTCATTTGCACCACCAAGAATTGACGTCATAGTGCCTAGAGTTATTTTTTCATATATGACTCCCCCAAAATGATATATGGTCTTTTATATTATGTATCATTTTCAGTAGGTGACTTATGGAAATTTGAGTGCCGACTGTCTCTGAAATTCTCAGGCCAGTTGAGGTCCCAGTCCGGATCTGTTTCGGTATAATCATAGCTTGCTATAACTCGTGGTAAATTTCCAGCCATACCTCGACCAACTCCACTCGATGCAAGTTGAACTGAAATACAAAACGCAAATCACCGTTTCCATTTTGCTCTATTTCTGCCATTATCGACTCGTTTCCGAACGCCGCAACCGTAACATTGAATAAATTGATGCAACAGACGTCTTTTCACGCCCTCCGCAGCCGAAGGAAAGAGGTGTGGTCGCCGCGATATCGAGAACAATTACACGGTTCTGTCTTATCGCGGCGGCGGGTCCATTACCCCATTATATTCGAGTTCCATTCAATTCTGATAGCTGTCACGATCATTCGACTGCGTTCCAAGATGGATCGTTTCCCGCCGATTTGCGAAACTCTGTCCAGCCCTTTTATGCAAACATCCCGTCGATATCCGTCTACTTTTGAGATATGATGGGCCGCGCGCAAAAAACATAATGGGTTTTAACCTGAATGCCAAATGCGGATCGCCGAGATGGAAAATGTACGTCCGGTTGACAGTTTGGGAGTGGCCATTTACCTTCTGTCGGAAATCTATCATCAGAGCAATTTTGAGGGTAATTCGCTGTCATGATTCCAGTCGAAGTGGGAAGGTACCATTTTTGTATTCGACACAGCCCCTTTTTAATCTGATTGAGATAATGCCAGGAATTTGAAACGCCTTAAACACAAATCCATCCTGAGGTGCCCCTAAGCTATCACTCCTTCTCATTCACGAAAAAATAACATATAATAAAGCAAGTTTTCATTATTTATGCAAACACACTATTTACGTAATACCATTCAGGTCACTAGACAAAGTTAAAAGGCTTGCCTACTCGGGAATGACCAACATCATGAAAGCAGCACCTCTGCACATGTATATTGAACATGGAGCCATGCGTATCGCCTACAGACTTGAAGGTGCAAGCCCATAGGTCTGAGGAGAAATTAACCATGACAAACACCATGAGAACGGCACCAATTGGGCTTCTTAAGTTCTACTACAACTGCCACCTCTGCACATGTATATTGAACATGAAGCCATGCGTACCTCCTACAGACAAGGTGTAAGCCTATAGGTCGGAGGAGGAATGAACCATAGACATTCCCTCATCTGGAACAAGGTCAGTTCTGAACTTCAGAAAAGAGCCGAACATTGTCATCCCCATGAGGGGACATTGGGAATTACAGCATCTAACGCGCCCCCTACCGACAACATAGTCTGATAAAAAGACGGCGTGAGGTTAGGATGTTCATCCAGAGCAGGGGTGTACAAGTGAGGACTAAGAAAATAAATCTTTATTTCTCTAGGTGAAGTGTTCCAGATTGAAGTATATGCTGTATACTGACCAGGGTCGAAGAAAGTCTCGACTGGCACTGAAATGCTTTGAAAAAACTGGCGAAACATAGGAAAGGCAATCTCATATGGGTCCCACGACAAGGAAACGAGAAAGCAGACAGGCTAGCCCAGGAGGAACCAGGGAAACTATCAAATTGGGACAGAACCCATTCTAAGAATCCCCAACAGCTCAGTTGTTGCTGCAATGTTACAAAAACAGTTCATCAGGATATGGCAGGACACGACTAGCATGAAAACAGCCAAGCTACATATATATACTCAAAAGGGAAATCCTCTCTCTTGGGAGACGAGATGTCAAGCTAGCGAAGGGGCTCCTGACGGGGCACAATTTTTTTTTTTTAATATTAATACCAGCATCGAAGAAAAATTCTTATGGTTTTGGACTGTGGAGAATGGAATGCCACAGGGCTCGATTTCGGAACCTTTACTCTCTATCCTGTATACACAATTACACGGGTCTGTCCTATCGCGACGGATCCATTATATTCCAATTCCATTCAATTCTGTTATACGATCATTCTACTGATACCAGTCGAAGTGAAAAGGTATAATTTCTGTATTTAACACGATATTTTTTTATACATAATGGACAACGGAAAATTCTGTGAATCAAATCAAAACTAATGGTGCCGATCGAATCAACATAGTTATGTTATTGCATTGCTGTTTCAGTTATTCGCAACAGTTTCTGCATCGACTCTGTGGAATTCTCCAAAGGAGAAGCTCAGAGAATTCAGGAGGCAATATTCTGTCTTTAGGATGCGATAGTCTTCTCATTACGAAGAAGCTGCCCTCTAACCAAAAGGAGGAAGAACAGTATGGTCCAATTTTGGACCAGAGCGCTGAAACCCTGAGAAAGAAGAAAGTCTCTCACTAATAAGCACAAATCAGTAGGTCGAATGCACTGAAGCCCTATCACTGTACAAAAAAGGCATACAAGAGAGATCGAAAGAGAACGAGAAGAACGGCTGAATTGACAAGATACTGTCAAACGGTGCGGTGAATTATGTTGGCATGCTAATATGTGCTGAAGGATCATCCAACTTATCAGGGAAATAATCTCTAGAGATACTCCTTGATACTCACTTTCCTAACACTACGGAAATGAATAACCCAGTTGAACCACGGAGAGCACAAACATACGAGGCAAAGAAAACCTGGGAAATAGCAAAAGAGGTCATCACAGGAATATTGGGCTATATCAAACTTTCATCCATTCAAATCAGCAAGTCCAGACTCAACAACTTTTGGAATATTGTGTGAGGTGGAGAAGAAAGAAAATCCAATGGTGGTGATATCACCCCTACACCAATGGCCATCCCGCCCGGAGATCATGGGAGAGATGACCAAACAAAGATTTAAAAAAAGGGTTATGTTATGTTTAGTTATTATAAGAGATTTTGTATTCGAAATATATAATATTAAACTTTAGTACGAGATGAATTTTGTTACTTTTCTTGGACTCTTCTACAAGTTTCACCAATTCGAGCTTTCTTGAATTCGAAATCGATTCATGTCAGTAGAAAAATACTCGACAAGAGTAATAAATCCAACTTATGTGAATTCCTTGTTCCTTAACAACTCAATTATGGCTTAGGAAGCGAGAACATTACCTACGCGCCACCAAGGCCTATCACATTTTTTACTTTGATACAACTTGAGAAAATTACAAAAGTAAATGAAGTACCCCTTAATCTATCTTACCACTTTCATTGATAAATTTTTGCTATGAATTGCCACGTCTCTTCGCACCCGTCAACCATCACATCACATAAATTGTTATTTGTCACATCTCAACTGTCTTCCATCATCCGTCACCTGTCATTTGACCTCCATTCTATCACCTGGGTTGCGTTCATAAACTTACTCTGACTAAGGGCTGCTCACTCCCAATCGTTCGTAAACGTACTCTGGCTTTGTATAGTATGCATTGACAATCGTTCAGAAATTCACTCAGAGTAAACTCTACGTACTCTGCTTTTGAAAAGAGTAGTGATATACTCTGACAGCAATGACAATGACAGGGAACTTATTTGATAGTTTGTGTTCGTTGTTGTTTGTATGTTCACATTTCCACGTGCTTTCAAAGTGAAAATTTTGAAATATAGAGAAGTTTCGACATTATATAATTTATAGATTGTAGTCTAACGATATGGATTTTCATGTAGCATACTATTATTCTTGAAAATAAAGGTATGCTTCAAAGTGTAATGTACAATATTTTACTTCTGGAATCCCTAATGAAGAAAGAGTCTCAACAACTATGTAGATACCACAAAACTTAACAAAACCCCAATTTCATGAATCACTATTGTCAATAATGTCATTGACACTGTACACTCTTCGCAGAATTTTTGAACGACTATTTGGGAGTAATGACCGACATGTACTTCTAATCACGTGACCGAACTCTTACTCTGCTCTCAGAGTAAGTTCAGGAACGCAGCCCTGTGTTCTATCACATGTCATGTGCCTTCTATCATCCGTCATCTGTCAATTGTTAACCAATTATACATTACCTGTTATAAGTCACCTGTCACTAGTTATAGATCACCTTTCATACGTCAATCGGATCTCGATAACAGTGTACATACACTATGGGCCCCGATTGAGTGATTGTGCGTGTATGTATCTCAAAGCTGCATTACATTGATTGAACTTATATTCCAAAAAATTATAGGTTTTTAATCACACCACGAATTATATTTAGGACGACAATATATCGATTTGAAATAAAGAAAAATCGTGTCACCTGGTAATTGATGCTTTACTTCTAGCCGTATTCAACGAAATACTCTTTTCCACGGCCTCATCTATGCTACCAATGGACATTTGTTCCCAAGGATCGCTCATATTGATAAATAAATATAACTAGTCAAAACACATAAATTTGACGTTTATAATTTAAATCATTGTTTTCACTTGACAGATAGTAAAACAAAAACTAAGCAGGTTTGTCACCGTGAAAATACAGCGACAAGCTATATTTTCACTGTAGTTCTGATTCTATTGGCTGAATTTCAAAATTTGAAGTCTACTGATTGGTTGTTAAGCAAGAAAATATAATGTCATTGAAATAATAAAATAGACTAATAGTTTTTGAGAAAAACAAGAAAAATTACCGATATGCTTATTAGGGGTGGTTTTTGGGGGTGAAGCTCCACACTTTTGATTTAAGAAAATCACCTTTATGTATGTATTATCTCAATATATCAAAACTTATAATTAATTTTTTCTAATTTTGCTAGAATATACTCATGAATGTAAATCTGAAGAAAACAACACGGCTATTAATAAATCAGTAGTTCTGAGTAAATCCATTACTGGCTCTTACTTCATCTATAATATACGAGTCCATCAGATTTCATCAAAATCGCACAGGGGACTCCATTACCGCTGCAACATAAAAAATACGACTATTATTCCAGGTTCGATATTCATCATGGGGTGACGACATAAAAACTAATTTAATAACAGCATAATCGTTAAGGGTAGGTTGAAACTGCCGAAAGTGGATCATTAATAAAACCATCAGACTTTAAATATTCCAGGATTCAGGATCGGGATAACAATGGCTGAAGAATTCCGGTGATAATGGGATGTGCCGTCAAGCGTACGGAAATATTCCCTTATAGCTATCGGAAATAACACGATGGGGGATGATGGGGGTAAGGCGGATTGAAAAAGTGATTGCGGGAAATTTTTCTATTCATTTTTTCCGAACGGGCTATAATGACCGTTTATCCAATGACGACGGAGGAAAGAAATGAACACAACCTCTGAACACTTCGAGCATTCAGTATTCTCGAATTTGATCAGGAACAATGCCAAAGGGGGCTATGATCACAACAAAAAAAATCTTTGAGAAAGTGCAAAGACTAGCATGTCTTTATATAACAGGAGCAATGAGGTCGACGCCAGGAGGAGCAATAGAGTTCATTCTGGACACTCCTCTCCATATCATGAACTGCTTCGAAAGCAAACCTCAGTTTGGCCAATGTCGGGCTTAAAAGGGCAGCACACGTTGCAAGAAGTTCAACCCTCACCGACTTTGCACACCTTGCCGATCTCCCAACTGACGCAATTACCAGGAAATATAATATTGAGAAATTTTTTCGATCGGAACTAAACACCAAGCGAGAATGGAACATAGAATCCATTCTGGCACTGGGAAAGAATACCATAACATGTACACGGGCGGGTCCAAAACTCCCGAGAGAACTGGAGTCTTTGGGCCTCGCACCGAATACTCGGAACCCATGGGCCAGTTCCCCGGTGTTTATCAAGCGGAAATTTACGACATAGAAAGATGCATTCAGTTCAAAGCCAACAGGAAACACCGAGATAAGGAAATCGTGATTATATCCGATAGTCAAGCAGCCATCAAAGCGTTGAGCTCTTCTAACATCAACTCGAAGATTGTTTGGGAATGCCTAGACACACTTAATGATCTAGGCAGGAACTGGGTGCCGGGGCACGTCGGAGTGGAGGGCAATAAACAAGCAGACACCCTTGCACGAAAAGGTGCACCAACGCCATTGATCGGGACGGAACCATTCTGCAGACTTGAAAAATCTTCCGAGAAGATCTCAAGAAAGCTGAAGAAGCAATGAGAGCAACATACTGGCTAAGACTTCCAGAGCTGAGGCAAGCCAAAAATTTCCTCGGCAATTTCAACCGAGCAAGATCGAAGATCACTGATTAACCTCAGCAAACTAGTCTGAAGATAATCACGGGATTTCTAACGGGGTATTGCAGACTCAAAGAACACCTGAGGAAGCTAGGCTTAAAGGAGGATAGCACCTGCAGATTCTGTGGGGAACATCCAGAAACACCCCACCATATATTGATGGAGTGTTACGCTGTACATCATAAAAGATTGAATATACTGGGATCATACCAGCTGACTGTAGGAGAAATACCACGAGTATACCCCCTAAAAATCCTAAAATTCCTAGAGGAATTGAGGCTTGAAGGGCTGCTGTAAACAAGAACACCTTGTGATAGCAGAAGAAGATGGGGCACAATAGATCTAATTAGGTCGCAGCGCATCAGTCACCATCCATACCTACCAATACCAATACCAATGCCAAAGGTCTGTCATATCGAAGGTCATGTAAAGACCCACCAACATCAGGCTCAAACCTTCAGTCCATTCAAATTAGCAGTGCCAGATGAAATTGAACCTGTACTACTACAGCGAGGAGCAGACCTACAAAATCCTCACCTAGTCATGCTGTTTACGGCGAGCCTGACCCAGTCAGGCTGTTGAGGGCGAGTCTGACCTACAGACACGTACCTTACACTTGACGAAGGTCCAAAGTGGTCTCTATACCTAATCCCGAAAACCATCCTGATGCATTCAGGCCAATTTGCCCTTCATTGTTTATGCTTGAAACAGTCCCCGATAGCACGAAATGTCCTCAGGAACTCCTCGTTCGATCATCCGACTCTTCCACAGGACATCTCGAATATTTATCCCATCAATGCCCATGGGACAATATAAATACTCCCAACTGAATCCGTAGGACATCACATATCAGTATCCGAATAATCAGGACCCGTGTTTATTTTTTATATGAGTTGAATTTCTTTATCAATATCTTACATCAGGATTGACTAACGAATGATTTATGTCTGAAAAAGTGGATAAGGCAATCTTAATGTTACGAATCTCACAGATGTTCGGAGAAAATCCCTCGAAGGCACTGCTTGAAAAGTAGATTCCAAACCAATTTATTTTTCCAGAAGACATCAAGACAATTGAATTAAACCGTTGACTGCTTCTCTAAAAGGAGAAAACGATTAGGTATTGAATTTTTTTTTGGAAATTCAAAAAACAAATTTGTATTCATTTATTTTATTTGTTTTACAGAACAAAAATTTGGGAAATATGTATATTTTTACAAATATGTTCTTTCATTTAGTCATTTAACTGACCATTTTCTATGATCAAGTGCCGTATTGCTTTTGGAAAGAATGCAATTCAGGAATTATTCACGGATCTCATTTTTTTATTGCATATAATATTTCATTTCTGTGAAAGCTTAAAAATAAATATTAAATCTGGCCACTTCAATTATTTCAGAAGATATGGTCCATATTGAAGTTCACAAAATGGTTAGGTATTTTAAGGAACCCATTTCGGACACTGAAAACATGTAAAATTCATTCTTGTTTGAATCATATTACAACACACATTTCACATGATTGCAGAATTTTTTGAAAATTAAGAAATTTTCAGAAGGTAAACAAAATGAAAACGCTTCCTGTTTCGCAAAATGAAAAAGCACGACATTTCTTGTTTAGTTTAGTACAGAAGGCCGAATTTTCGAAAAAAAAAAAGAAAATTTTTATTGAAAACGAAACCAAGTGATAGAGACTATATTGTGTGATGGACAGTTCAAAGAAATATGAATTTTATGTATTTTTAGTGTCCGAAATAGGTGCGAGTGAATTACCATCTTGTTAAATACGAAGGACTGTTTTTTTTACACGAATTGAGACTGCCAAGGATTTTTCGTTTTTATGCTTCCAGAGGAATGAATTACTACATACAAAAAAAATATTTGATATCCAGATTATCCCTAAATTGCATTTTTAACCATAACAATAATAAATGTGGGATATCTTAGGGACACCATTTATCACTCACTTCCAGGATATCCGAGGGTTGTCATAAGCATGCATCTTCAGGATATTGTAAAGATGCAGGGTTTGGTAACATTTTCATCTCCCAGGGACAAGTTTGGGATACCTATAATCCCAGAGACGTCCCAATCATGCAGAAATTGATCCTAGTTGTGACCTAGTGGTATCCCTATTTCTTCCCCATGTCTTGCATAGAACATCCTGAGGAAATCCTAACGACGCGGAGTTTGATACTATTTTCATCTCCCATGGACTCATTTAGGATACTTAGGAACATCCCTCGGACAAGTTTGGAATCTCCCATATCGGTCCCAAAATGGTCATCGTGCTATCAGGGGTGGAAACACATAGGAATCGTCGAAAATGATTCCAACAGGACTAACAATCTGAGAAATCCTGTCAGTAACATGTTGAACATGAAAATCAAGTCCAGTATTCGAATTACATTCAGTTGATTGACGTAACAAGTTGATCCAGAACTATTTGTCCAATAGAAGTACACATATGTATAAAAGGTATTATTTGCATTATTGGACCATTATTGTACATTCGATGTACATCCCGAATTGTTCTGTTATTGATGTTTTATGTGGATCCAATATTGTACGTCTTTTAATCATCCATGAGATGTACAATACGTATTGCACAAAATACTTCCAGGAAAACGTCCCTGGACGTTTGTATCAATATTGGACCTCAACTGGACGTCCATTGGACGTCGTGTGTTATATGAGGTAACTATTTCCTCACTCCTATCTCTTTTGGTGTATTAGCTTTTGTATGTCATGGTTACTGCCTTCCTATGGTTCAGAATAAATCACTTGTATTGGTGATTCTAGTAACATTCAAATGAGTAGATTATTGATTTGGGACTTTTATCTGTGATTGTGGTATTACCAGGGAAGATATTTATATGGCAGATACATTTTGAATTTATTGTATTTTAATATGCAGAATGATATCGAACTGAATTTGTTTCAGCTCATGATGGCGATATCATCTTCTCACCCATACTGGGCGTTCTGCTAGGCGCTACGCTGACGATAATAATAGTTATAATTTTGGTGATCGTGAGGATTAGACGGGCTCAGAGCCATCCAGGAGTTGGAGCGCTCGAGCAGAAGGGGTCTGTTGGACCTACCAACCACAACACAATTTCTTCCACGAAACCCTTGTTGAGGAGCACCTCTCCAAGAGATATGGATGAAAGAGATCCAGACGTAATACCAGCAAAATTTGGTAAGATCAGTTTTCGGTACTCTAGCAAGTTTTTTATTCAGAATATGAAGTTTCACTCATACACAGAGTGGTAGTAAAATGGCACATTCTTTGAAAAATTATAATTTTTTTCGACAAAACTTCTCAGATATCATTCCCTTCCTATCCTGCACATATACCTAAATATAACCCTATATAGCTATATTGTCCAATTTTTTGTTACTTATTGTTATTAAAATATGAACTTTTTGTGTATTCATTTTCTGCAGCAAATTCAATATTTCGGGACTTTTCTCAAAGTGGATTAATAATCCAGCTATGGGTGAAAAGTGTCAAGTGGGCGTCCTAGTGAGGGCCTGGCTAGACTTTACATAAATTACTTCGATATGCAAATTCTTGATGCTTCTTTGATGGCCTAAATGTCCCCTTTGCTACAGAAGTTCCAAATGTTGCACTATGCGCATCATATTTGAACCCATTTCTCAATATCGGGGTAGGTACTTTGGATCTTTCGCATATAACCATATTTCTTAATTCATAATATACTCTATCCATAAATTATATACAGACCGGGTTGCTATAGTGTACCTGGTTTAGTTTTATCATCTTTCAGAGTAACTTGCAAAAACTGGGGTTGTTTCGGGGGCACATTTTTCGAGAAAAATTAAGTTTTAAGTTCCTTAAAAGGCAAATACCATTTCAAAATTCGAACTTCGTATCGAGAAGTATTCTGTGATCTTGATACTTCCGTTTTTTCCATTTTATGTATCCATCTATCCATCAATACAAATAGTACGGATGTAAATAGTCCCCCCCTAGCCCTATTATTTTTTGAATGGTTCAATATTTTTCAACCAAATTTTGCACACTTCTATGAGACCATAAATGCGTGTACTGTCCAGAGACGACTGTATAGTGGACAGGCGAAAGGTGAATAGGCCGAAAGTTTGGCAAGTTTCAGAGGTAGGTAGGTCTGTTTGGTAATAACTGCTTTCAGTCTGGTTGGAGAAGGAGGCAATGGCAGCACATACCCCAGCTTGAAGACCTATCTAGTTTCTTTTATCGAAAAATTTGGTTCATCGAAATCTCCCATTATGAAGACTTCATTTGTCAGATGGTTTTGCTCGATAAAGTTTTGACATATTGAGGTATCTCTTTCTACGACGTTGAACTGACTTAAAATGAGTATTCGAAATGTTTGGCATGTCAAAATCAGAAATCTTAGATTCTCAATCATAAATAATATTTTGACAATTTTTTTAAATTTTTTTGGGAAACCAATTTATAAATGCACTGATGGTACACTTATTTGATTTATGAAACCATTTTTGAGTCCCATTCTCTATGATTATATCAGTTGCCTTCTATGTATTGCAAAAAACTTCTCATTT
This sequence comes from Chrysolina haemoptera, assembly GCA_958298965.1. Taxonomy (NCBI): domain Eukaryota; kingdom Metazoa; phylum Arthropoda; class Insecta; order Coleoptera; family Chrysomelidae; genus Chrysolina; species Chrysolina haemoptera. The sequence goes on along the minus strand of OY282590.1, from coordinate 6,065,904 downwards.
CGAAACAAAAACGTGAAAAACTAGAATTTACATCCGATGAACAATACACTTGTTATAATCCCGATCTCGTAAATAAACTCCCCAATACACAAATCACCAACCTCTCCCTATCCCCATCAGTTAGTACCTATCCCATCAACTTCTCGATCCTTTCTACTCCAACATTTTTCATCGAGACGAAATAAAACGCTGGATGTTAATGGCGCCGTTTTTTCTGCCCCTACAGGCTCTCCCGAAGGCGACAGTGACAGACACGTCGGGACGTTAAACGGTCCCCAAGCTCCACCGGCCAGGAATCTCTCGCCAGCAGCAATGTCTTCGCCCCCTAACTACGCGCCCCCCACTCAATCCAAGGTGGTCATTCCCGCCGCCCAATGGGTCAGCCCCGTGAATGCAGCTTCGGCGACAGATCAGGTAAAGCTCGGGATCATCAATAATGGAAAGTGTCTCTGTGAATTTGTTATCGGTTTCAGAACGAGAAACGAGATTTGCATTGACACATTGTAAATCCATAGTATACATAATGGAATAATAAAGGAATAGAAACTTTCAACTGAACAAAAATCGATGTAAAACATTCATAATGAAACTTTTAATGATTTTGAAGATTATGGTTTACGAAATCACGAGAATTGTTTCTCCATATGTTAGCCTCATCAAGTGGAAGGAGGTTCATTCAGCAATGTTACTCTTATATACTAAACTTCCATTCATCAGGGTTCAGTTCAGTTAGTAGGGTATTGCAGTCGGTTCTAGGCCTTCCCCCACCACTTTAACGTCAGCATTGACCTTCAGCGACCAGAGTCTAACTGGTGCAAAGGTGAGGATGTGACCTAGAGACGCCATTGAAGGAGACTGATCATAGAAGATCCTCAAGGAGACTTTGCAATCAACAAAATAATCTTCATCACTACATGAGAAAGAGAAGAAAATTTGCAAAAAAGACGTATACCGAGTATCACAGGCTTACCAACCTATAACTTCAACAAGCATATTTCGGAAATTCTACAAAAACATCTTGGAAATACCAAACCGTACGTTCGAGGCTTCCGTCACTTATCTGATCATTGGAAAGAAATCATCTTGACGCCATCGATATCTTAATTTTCTTTGATGTAGTCTCTTTATCCATAAAAAATGTACCACTTGAGAAGGTTCATAAATACCCATAGGCACACTGAGCTCAATGGTGGCAAAGTATTATTGGAAAATTTGGAAGATACAGCCAATCCAAGATATGAAAAATTATCGAATCTGAGGTATGAAGATAACAGGTTCGTAGTTTGGAGCCACGGAAAAAAAAATCATATCTTCCCAAACCATCTTAATAGTTCTCACCCAGAAGTCCACTGTTCAAAGGTGTACGGAAAGACACACAGTTCAATATATTCATCATTGAATCAATATCGAATGAAATAATACGTATCGTCGTCAATACTCTAGTGAACAGATCGATGAGGAAATGTGAACCAGAGGACATCGACGATGAAGTCAAAAAACTTAATAACTAACTGTGTTGAAAGCGAACGGCTACAAGATGATAGTTGAGTCATGCTACGCATCCAAGTAGGAAATAGAGAAACCCCAGTGAAGAGCGAACCCAAAAATACCTTCAATATGCCATTAACAAAATTCGTCACCAACCGAATTCGGAAAATTCTGGAGAAGGAAAAAATAAGCACTCTCTTCAAACGAACAAACAGAATATCAGATAATTCAAGGTCAGCAAAGGATGGCAGAAATCCTCTCGAATCGGCAAGAGTAATTGTGTTAAGGTTTCCTTAGGGCAAGCAAGAAGTAGCATTAGTATCCGACGTGTTGAGCATAAGCAAAGTTGTCGATTAGGACAAACCGAACAGTCCTCAGTTTCTGAACACTCATTCTCCGACGGAGATACAAGAGTCCATTCGAAAATACATAGATGTTAGCAACGGCGATACACTATTCTATCAGAACGTATTGAGAAGCCATAGAAATACACAAACATCTTGAAAATCTTAATGAGAAAGTTAAAGATAGCAGCTCGATTACACTACCTACTTCTGTGAATAACTCAGTTCAGCTGTTTAAACTTCGTTGAGAAATAACTGCAGTTTACATTCTATGTATTCTATGTAAAATTGAACTTTATATTTTGCATTTTTTCATGAAAAATATGTTAGATTTTCCGATAGAGTAGGGATATTTTTACTATGATTCGATTTTAAGCAGCACTTTTCTTTCTGCACTCATAAATGATCACGAAAAGGTTGACGAATATGCTCATCAGAGACAGTCACACCAACACTTTACCGCTTTTTATCTTTCAGTACCATCAATACAACAACCCAGTAGCCATGGTCGGAGGAACCTTCCCAAGAGAGTCGCGTCCGAAAGATCTAAGGCTGGGCAACGGCAGCTCGACCCTACAGAGAGTAACTGACTTGGAACTAAACGGCATCGCCATCAAAGAACGGCTGATGGCCAATCGACTTCCGGAAAGTTGTGTTTAAGGGAATATGTCGAAAGAACGTTGTGTTGGTTGGTTTGCCGTCCCGAAGAATAATGTGAAATAGTGGAAATTTCGTGAATTCTCCACAGTCTGGATATAGCACAAGATTCAGGGGTTTTGACCTGACACTGAATCCATTAGAAGTGATTTTTGGCCCACAGGCAGTTCTTGAGGGGTGCTTTGAGAAAATTGTCCATTAAATGTTACACCTTTTCTTGTTAAATAATTCAAAGGAGCCGCAATATCTGCAAAATTTTCAATAAATCTCCTGTATAATTTGCGAAAGCTACGAATCCTTTTGTATCGCTACAATCTTTTGGAACAGGATAATTTTCGATAGCTTCAATTTTAGATGGATCCGGAGAGACTCCTTCATGAGAAATATTATGTCCAAGGTAGATAATTTCTTTTTCCAAAAACTGACATTTTTTCGGATTTAATTTGAGGTTCACTTTCCGTAATCTATGAAATATTTTCGATAAATTTTTGTTATGGTTCCATAAATTATTTTCAAAAACAATTGAATCGTCCAAATAAATAAAACAACTTTTGTAATTTAAACCTGCCATAGCGACTGTCATGGCACGAGAAAAAGAATTTGGTGAAACCTTCATCCCTTGGGGTAATCTCGTCATTTGATATTGTCCTCGGTCAGTAGTGAAAGCTGTGCAAGGCCTACAAGATGGTTCTAATTCGATTTGATAATACCCTTGAGATAAATCAAGATGAGAAAAGTACATTGCGCCAGACAGTGAATCTAAAATTTCAGTTATATTCGGTAAGGGAAATCTATCATCCTCAAGTTGTTTATTCAAAAGTCCATAATTTATCACAACTGGCCATTTTTTATTTCCGTTTTCATCGGGTTTTTTGGGGACCATTAGTAGTGATGCTGACCACCCCTGGAATTTCGGTAAACAATTTTTTTTCGTGTTCATCATGGTTCCAATTACTAGCATACTAAGTTTGGTGGTGCTACAATCGATCCTCGTCTCAAAACCTAATCGTACTGGATTATCAGTAGTCAAATCGCCACATATACAAAATCCTGTAAACAATCAATCAGTTTACGATCAACACTTCACTGACGATTGTACTGCATGCACTCTTCGTAATTGAAAAACTCGTACAAAGTCTAGCTATTCGAAGTAAAACCAAGAGTACAAGAGTTTGGAATGCTCGGAAACTTGCAAGACATAACTTTTATCAACAAAACAAAACTTCCATTCAGTTCAATTCTGAACGATTCTAATTCAATTTATGTGTACTCATCCAATCACTTATTCCAAGTTTCTTCCTATTGAGAATAGTTTTACGAGTTGCATGGTAGGTACATGATATTATACAAATTGATTACTTGAATCGATGTAATTCTTGTAAACTGGTTGGAAAAGAGGAATTTGAAAACTTCTCTTTCAATGTTAGTTAAAAATTACAGTTATTTGAATTTCCTCAAATATTGAATGCAGTATTTCTAAAAGGGATATTAGTAGCAGCTAAAAGTACCTGCAGATACACGAAAGTGTTGAGGAATCTTTAGTTAAGATATACAGAGGATTTATTTAAACCGGGGCAACACAAAATAGATATTCTTTAAATGGATCACCATAAACATATATTTTTCCACCATCAAACTGAGCAATAAACTTTACATGTAGCAGTTTTTTTTCATGGCTGCGATGTCAAATTGTAGCCGAAAAGGGGAAAATCTTCACAAAAACAGACTATCACAAACAATGACATCAAATAAACATTTTCAAAACAGGCTATTTTATGGGTGAGTTGAAATGTTACATTTCTCAAATAGGGTGATATAAGCAAAAGAATTAAGTTAACAAACTTCGAATTTTAAATACTTTACTCAAAGAACATAAATTTAAACATTGAATTGTGCTTTTGATAAATGCAACGGAGGTCTAGACATTTTTGCGGAAGAAATAAAATCAAATCGGTAACAAAAACTCAAACAAATATACCAAATTCTTATTCTTTTAATGAATATTTGAATGAACCAATAAAACAATAATATATGTGAAATAAACTTTGATATTCTTAAAACTTATATTACAGACCATATTCCATTTTTGTTTCACATATAACTCGATTTCAAAGACTAAAATAAAGTCGATTGATCTTCTTAAATAGAAAAAGAAAAAGAAAAATGGGATGATATTCCAAAATATTCTGATCCCAATAGAGACTACAATAACTTTATATACTTGCAGGATGGGAAATCAAATTTATAAATGTTATGAAATGAAAATTTCGTCAAAGAAATATAAGAAAATCAAACCATGGATCACAAATGGTTTGATCAAATCTATCAATAGAGGCACATTTGAAAAAAAAATTGTGATAAATGGCGAGTCTCGTCAAAATTGAAAAGATTATAGAAATGCATTTAATAATTTCATAAAAAATGAAAACAAAATTATTATCAGAATAAAATCACAGAATCTGATGATGAAATTGGTAAGATTTGGAAAGTGGTAAATGAATTGCCTACTGGCCAGAAACTGAAACGGGGCAAAGTCGTTGAATTATTTGATAAAACCAAATTATTGATGATGATTCAAGGAAAATAGCAAATCTTTTAAATATTATTTCTGTGATATAGTGAATGTCAAAAAGTGTGGACCATATGAGAAACTTTTTTATTATGAATTTCGATTCAGAGAAAAAAAGGAGGGACAGAGGTTGCAATAATAATTTTACTGAAAGCTTTTATAAATCGTTAGATCGTCAGATGATCAAAAGAAAACTATCAGAATAATTTTAGATTTATTGAAAGCTTATGATACAAAATCATTATTGAAACTCTAACTTGGCATGGGAGGAATAGAACTGTTTGAAAGTCATTCATTCGAAAGGGAAGAAACTGTAATTATATTAATAATTATTCTAGAATGGTGAATTATGGTTTTTCCCAAGGGTCTGAGACCTATTTAATTTTTTATTCATATCAATGATTTGTTAAATACGAAAACTAAAGGAAAGTTGTTTTCTCCTACGAATGATACAGTTTATATAGGTAACTTAAATTTAAAATAAATCTCATTTTGTGACATTCACATTGCATAAACAAATCATTCAATTCATAAAAAAAACTAACGGAAACACATTGTCGGTCGTGAATTAATTCTATGTTTTTATTATAGTCTCTTTTAGTCTGTCTTAGCCTATGACCCAATCCACTATAAGTTGGATTTCAACTGAAAACTTCTCTCCAACTTTGATGCAACATTATGCCATTATTTAGGAGAAAAAATGAATAATAAATTCACAGTTTATTTGAAAAAAATTAGTTTCTCTAAGACCTTTAATTTTTAAGTTGTAAGTCCCGTGTCTCTCTTGCTCGGACAAGCTCTGCTCTTGAGGGGTTTTCTACGAAAGAGATTCGTAATAACAAAAAAATTTGAATCAATTTATAATTGTGATTGAAAATTGAAATTAATTGTTATTTTGATTGTAAACTGTAATGTATGACCATGGATAAGTTTTTAACTTATTTAATAATGTTTCCATGAATCATTAATTCCTATCTATATTGACATATTGTATCAGTTATTTTAAACAACAATAAATAAATAAATTCAGACATTTTTTTACTGAGCAACAAACTGAGCTATATAATTTTCCTTTAAAATATTCTTTCATATTCCTTATGGCAAGCGAGCTATTGTACTCTCTCATATTAATGGACCATACCCATAATGGCGATGATGGAAAAGCAAGTTAAAAATTAGTATTTGTGAACAGCGTGAGATAATGGTAATATACCACAGTAGTGTGATAAACTACTACTTTTCTCACACTTAACAGTGCGATAAAATGTGGAAATTCAATGAACAGATTTTTATCAACCAAAAAATAATAATATTTATAGATTGAGTTGGGGATATGTTTCTTGGGGGTATCTTTTTGGGAAATAATTTCAATTGGCTCATTCTAATGAGTAATTGTCACCAATTGAATCTGAACTTGCTACATCGTTTTGTGTAGGTACATCACAACCGTAAGTAAAATTATACCACACCGAGAGAGATCTTCAAAATTTCCATTATTTCACTAGGAGTATATTGTAAAAAAATCATTAGACTGAAATTGTTGAGAAAATGTATTGTAAATAATAGTTTAAGCTAGTATACATAATAAAACCTGGATGTCCGCTACCACTCCTGTTGAACTATAACCAGATAATTTGTGAAATGAATACGTGTTATGTGCATCTATTGCTCTATGAAATGTGCATATGTTATATTATATATCCATTCACAGCTTCTTGTTATTTAATGAATGTTACAGTAGTTTTATGTTACAAAGGTAGTAGTGACTTGTACAATGATATGGATCTTACACAAAATTTCTTTTGCTAGCATGTGTTGAACATCATTTACGGTTTCATTACAATTTGGAATTTTTCAGCTACTCGTAGTTTAACTTACTTGTCATTGTCTCAGTAACTGAATAGTTAAGTAGTATCGAAAGCATTTTTATTCTGATGATACTCACTTACCTTTTTTATTATGACATGCCAGCAAATGAGATTACATTTTTTTCCCAGAAGTCTTCTTGAACTAATATACCGTGTGTCCTAAATTTTATGTGAGGGACAATATCTGATTTGTTGAATGAGATATACATGTTTCTTAGAAAGGTAACAGGAGTTCATAAGAGATATATTTAGATGCCTTTTTTTGATATGCTAGGTATCTGGCGAAGGTACCACAGACTTTCAACATGTAATGCAATTGATAGATTTCACTATTGATGCTATACAGGGATTCAACATGTGATGCCATGAAATACTATTGGTGTTCAAACTAATACTTGATACTTTCCACCAAATAACCGTTTGAATTTTTCATGGTCATAATTTCCTTTATACAGTGAAGAAGTAAAAAGTTCTCCCCCTCTCCTTTAACTTTTGAACGCAACAAGCTATCAAGGTCCGCTGCTGTCAGGTACTTACTTACTACGTGGCCCCCCTTTACAATTGAAGAAAAAAGAAATTGATGATGTCCTCTTAACACTAGGCCACGTGACCACAATCATTTTTATGCCAAATACTAGTAAAAGTGGTACATTTTTACCTGAATTCCATCCGACTTCGATAGCTTGTTCCGTTCAAAAATAGGGGGGGAGGACTGTAAAAGTGTAGTCTTTGATTAAGGTACTTGATGGCAGAGGACATTTCACATGCTTTTGTTGGCCAGTTATATGATCAGATGACTTATTTTTAAATTTACTTAATTCTATCTTCGATCGTATCTTCGTGAACTAGACTTACTGATTTCACAATGGAAAATGAAGTCAGAGGTTGAAGTGCAAACAAAAGCCGTAAAGATTTCCCGAATTTTGGGACATCTGATGGTTCTCTTCTGTAGACTGAAAATGATTTTAAATTTAAGAAGTGTTTTGCTACAGAATCTCCAAACAGCAATGCCATAGCTCATAATATTCTATAAGGGTATAATAAGCTGTCTTGGTAGCAGTATATCCCAAATTGTTGGGGAGAATCCGCATTGCATAGCATCCCGATGCCAACTTTTCGCTAAGACTTGAGATGTGTGTATCGAATTTTAGTGTGGCATCAATCTGAAGTCAAAGAAATTGATCTTCACTCTCTAATAGTACAATTGTATCAGTGCAGGTAGATTAATATTTCGTTTTAGAGATATGTAATGATAGGAAATTTGAATGCGGTCAATAGCTCTAGAAAGAGGTCAGTCTCATTCTTATCATGCCATTAAATGGTAGTTTCGCCAGCAAATAAGGTGAAAAATCAATTATTGGGTATCACAGGTATTACTGGTGTATTACCTCGGGCATTAGAGGAATTAGTTAGGAATTATTGGGCATTACACGGAAAAGGGAGGGAGGGAGGTATTAAATGGGTATTAATTCGGAAGTTAGAGAACAATTACAGCACAATTATAATCGTTGAAGGGCAAAGTCTTCAAAATATGGGAAATGGATGGAGATTTAGTGGCGTAAATCAGAATTTGAAATGAAATAAAAAGGGTTTTCAAAAATGTACTTGACAACAAACCTAATAAAAGGCATTATTTACGAATTTTTGGAATTAGTGTACACAATTTCATCAGAATGCAACGGTGAATCAGAATATGTGATGATATACCGGTCATTCTATTCCAAAAAATACTATTGTGGTTTGTAGCACCTACATCGATTACTCTGTATATTTGACAATTATGTTAAAATATTGCTCTCATGAACTCCTGAAAATTCTGTACAAAATATTTTTGTCAATCTTCTCCAATAAACCAGAAATTGCCTGTCACAAAAAATTTGGAACACCCGGTAACTGAACGGTGCAACACCGCATCTATCAACGTTTAAACTCGGCGCAATGAAATTTTTTGAAAAGATGTGCAATTCGATCTAAAACAGCGAAATGAAACTTCTTTTCAACCGAGTCTTGTTATAGTCCAGTGAAATTAGTACTTCTGTTTTGCGTTAGTTGACTCATAGTTATATTTATGTAATGCTGTGTTGTATCGTTCACGATATAATCAACAGCCTCTTCAACTCGTTCTAGAAGGTTTTTAATGAAAATGAGTCATCTTCGTCATTTATACAAATCATATAATTTTAATAATTTTCGAGAACAAAGTTTTGACTTTTATATCAAGTTAGCCTAAATCATATCACTCTCGCATATCCTTACCATATTGACAGTGACATATCCAGAAAAAATATCATCTGAGACGAAAAAATAATCACCAACTCATTCCAATAAAAAATCAAGATAGCAAAAATCATATCACTCTCACATATCCTCACCATATACAAAGTGACATATCCAGAAAAAATATCATCTGAGACGAAGTAATAATTACCAACTCATTCCAATTCACTCAATAATCATAGAGACAAATGGGAGTTGGGGTATATTTTCTAGTTCATTCCTTTTCAGTTATAATATCATGATAATTGAATTGCATATCGTTCAAAACATGTTTATATGACTAATTAATGGAGATAGTAAAAATATTTTTTTAACAGGTGATATTTTGGCTGATAATGGTGACTTTTTAGGTTTCTGCAGCTGAAGTATTTTTATCTCTATAATTTGAAAGGGTATTTTCTATAGCAGAAAATGTTCAGTACCTCTGTATACATACAGGGTGTTTCAATGTCAATCCACGCCACTGGTATTTCGATAACTGTAAAAGATAGATGACGGGAAAGAGTTGCACTTCTATGACTAACAAAATGCCGTTGAATGAGTTCTGAAAATTTGTTTAAATTTTTTCAGACTTTTTCAAAAATTTCAAAATTAATATTTTCATTTTTTTTTTCGCCAAATGGTAGACAGCGTGTGACTGCAAGAACTCTTCCAGAGTGATGGAAGGGGTGGACGCGTTGAAGTGCAGGTATCTTCATGCAGTTGGGGCTACGTGAATATGTGTAAATTGACTGCCTGAAATGTTTTTTTTTGTTTTTGGGTTTTTTATTCCATAATCAGAGTGCTACAAATCACCATAATGTTCTTCTGCTTCTAAGGAAAATATTTTGGAAAAATGTCGTTTCTAGTTTGAAAGTTGACATATTTACGTTTTTCTTCAATTAGCATTATTAAACCTTTTGCTATATTTTGTGGGATTGTTCTTTCAGTTGAAAATTAACAGCCTTCTTATGTTTTTCGTTTTTTGTAACGGTTGTAGCAGGTCCGTCACATTTTTCTTTGTGTAGTTGGACAGAACTGATATAGCCGTCATCTGTTTTTTGTCAAAAAGTAGGTACGGAACAAAAATTTTTATTTCATACAATTCGTCACATTTGCACAAAAATAAACTTGACTCTGTAAAAAAATGGGTGATGACGTTTGACGTCCTTCGAACTCCTTCTGTCTACGATTGTGTTAGATTATTACTATTTCAAATAGATACTTTCAAAATCTTTTCAAAGATTTGAAAAAATTATTTAAAAACTTTTCAAAGACAAGCTTTCATTCATATCCTCTATGAAGTAAAAACTAACTTATTTTGATGTGTAGGTAATGTATTCTATGAGTCAGATTCAAGAGCTTGTCGAATAAAGTTTTCAGTTCGAATTCGAAAGCGGCGAGCTTTTCAATATGTAACTTTAAATTGAATACATTTTGTCTTTAAATTTTTTTTTTATATATATTTTCTTTTTGTGCTTCTTTAGTTTAATCTTCGGATTTTTAAAAAGAAGCATGGTTACAAGGCCTGTGTTCTGTAAGTTTTGATCTAACTAATTCTACAATGAGGAGGCCATCTAAATATTAACTCGTCCGCTATTTTGAAGCCGCCATCTTGATTTATGAATTTCAACAAACCATTCATTATCTCCGATCCCAAATGCACCCACATACCAATTTTGAAGAGAAAAATATTCAACTTTCAGATTGTGGAAGGTTAAACCCAAAAAAATCATGTCAAAAATCAAATTTCCTCCATAGAATCAAACTTTCAGTCGAAATCATAATATTTAACCTAAAAACCACATACTTATCAAATTTATAGAATTGAACCATAATCACGAGAATCCTTCTCCTCGAAGCTCGAAAGTAAAATAAGAACTATCTCGTTTCCAAAAATCCGAGATTTTGAAAAAAAAAAGTAATGTCTTAGTGGGGTTAGATTCTCACATTTTCAACTCAGACGTTCTGTGAGATCAATATTTTAGAGACATTCTACAGACCAATAAAGTCTGTGGACGGTAGAAATCAGCTCAATATTTTTAAGAGTTCGAAAGATCGAGAAGAAGAGAATAAAAAAAGGAATGACAACATTTTGAGCCTCTGCTGTGATTTTCTTTTACACTTGTCTTTATTATTATTGTTTTAGTTTATTATACAGGGTGTTTTTGAATAACACTAACATCTGCCTGTAGATGGGTCCAACCTAATTATTTTTCTAAATCGTGGGGTTAAAGTTGAAAAAATATAAAAGTTTTTTTTTTGATAACTTCAAAACGGATTAATATATCAATTAAAAATTTGTCATGTCATTTTTTAATGAAAAAAGACATATTTTAGTGGAAAAATCATGTTTCATATCTAGATCCAGTGGCGAGCGGTTAGAAGAGTATGTCCCCTTTTTCCCGCCCATGGTGGTTGAGCGGTTTGACAGTTTTTGTAATGAGTGTTCTCATTCCCCTTTTCACTTCATTCGTAAAAGCCAACTATATGATGACCTACAAAATATCAAAAAGACAGGTTGAACTTTCTAATTACTCACTACAAGTTGATTTTCCAATATCAACTTTTGGGAACCGTAATTGTGACGTATCATTGTAAAGTGATAAATGGTTCAACATTTCGTATCTTTAGTAGCTGTATTTATAAGATCGAATTTGAAACAGCCTTTACACACATCTCAAAGATAGTGTGTAACAGTTTGAACGAAAATTCCCTCATAAAAAGCATAATTATTTGGAATAATTGAAAAGTATTTTCAGAAATTATATAATTCCCATTTGTATAAAAAAAATAACATACCTAATATTTTTGTGATCAGTCAAATGGGAAATCTGAAGGAAACATATTGGAGGTTTTCATGAATTTGATTTCATAAAAATGTGATTGAAATATTCTTTGATCAGAGATTTATTGTTAATATACATTTTGAAAGGTTTATTAGTGCGACGCTTTTCAGACTGGATCGCAGTGTGAATAACTATTTAGGAAAATCATCAAAAGTTATTCAAGTTATTATAATGTAATGTGAACTATACAATACGAACAAACTTAAAATGTAAATACTTTTGTACCATAGGTGTATAAACATAAAAAGATTAACATAACCCTTGTAAATAAATCTCTGTGCATATCTGTAACGTTATATCTTTGTAATCGAAAGTACGAAGGATTTGTTAACCTTCTGAAATTACTGTGTGAAATTGTTATTTTTTAAAGAAATTAGTCAAATGTCTGCACCTGTTGTCCTTGTAATATCTGGAACTTCGTTTGTATTTTGCTTCTGTAGTATGAAAATCAATTTTTACATGAGATCTCTCAAAACCTTTGGGGCTCATTTATGGAGATAAAATGAACAAGGGACTGAAGAAAATTTGATGTATGAGGTAAAACTGAAGTTTAGACATTGTCTTCCTCAATAAAAATAGATAATTTGCAGATAAATGAAAATTTAACTCAATAGTCGAATATATTTCTTGGGACTCATTTCTTAGTATTGGTATTGAAAACCATTTATATCAGTTTTTGCTGTACCTGTCATTTTTTTTAGGAGATTTTTGCACTGTGCAGTAGGCACAGCACAAATATCAGCGAAAAAATGTGGCTCAAGGGCCTGTTTCCCAATATTTATATCTGCACGTAAGTGATATTTAGAATGTGAATTCATTCCTTCATTTGAGCTTATGTCATATTCTCACCTCACCTCCAGTCAAATTCAGCTGGCAGTCGAAATATACTAACAGAATATTGCTAAACCAGCCCTAAACGTAAACAGCGCTACCTTCTGAATAAAATTAACAACCTTGTATTTTTTGCTATCGCCATCTACGTCTGAGTAGTTGAAACAGTAATATCAAGGTAAAAAGATGCTCCTTTGGAAATCGATTTTGAATGTAGGTAACTGAGGCACTTCATGGCAGTGGAACTCGCAAATTGAATCCATTATTTTAACAACATTATGCGAAGAGTCCCAGAACAGAATATCCGATCACTTATCAGAATTTCCGTGAAAAAAAAAGTACTTATTTGAGCAATTTACAAAATATCGAGTTGAAATTATCAAGAATTAATTTTCATACGATTTGCAACAAGCGAATTCATAACGAAATACCAGACAGTACAATTTACTTTGATAATTAGTCCTTAATAATTATTGTGATATTTTTCGTAGGTTAAGAATGTCTAGTATTTGTAGATATCAATAAATGTAATATAAATGAATTGTTTCTTTTACCCTTCATTGAAAACTCAACAGCTCTAGTTAGTTACAAAAATGTCATAAAAACTAGAAAAATACAAATTATACCAAAATAACGTAGTTTTTTATGAAACACAGTGGCGCAGCCAGGACGGCTGTAGTCCCCCCCGAAACCATATTACTACCGTTATTCATAACATCCGGCTGACAACAAAAAAACTCTTGTAACTGATATATTGTATATTCAGCCCCCCTAACTGAAATGCGCCACTTCTGAAACACAAAATAATTTTACAAATAAATGAGAATATTGAAGAATATCTTCTTCGATTTGGTTTTGGGGTTTCTGTCGGTGATGTCATGCTATACCAACCTGATTCATTCTATACCGACAAAATTCAAAAAATCGCAATGAATCCAAAATTCATGTTAATGTGCTTCGCAATTTTCTTCGCATTTTTTGCCTCGAAGCGACAATAACGAAAATTGTGAGGTATACATAACATTTGGCATCACAAAGTGGTACCAGTGATGTCTAAATGCAACTCGTTTCGTTACCACAATAATCAAGAAAGCAACATCTCCCAGGTGTTTCTATTAACTAGGATTGTACTAATGAGGGTATCTACAAAAAGCCGTGTAGTACCCGCTGTAGGTGATCCCGCTGTGATTTGACACAAATTACTTTTTCCTTATGCCAAATGAAATCGACAATAATAGCAATTAAAATATTTATTGAGGGCCATTTACTTCGTGTCATTATTAGAAGTACTTCATTTGATAGTAGGAAGCACTACTCTCAAAATAATTTGAATTTTAGTTTGATAGTGGCAATTAAACACTGTCTGGATATTTTTTTTCCTAGTGGCAATTGAAGTGAGACCCCAGTTCCAAATACAGGTGTTTTTTTAATTACCAATAGTAAAGTTTTAATAATGGTTATTAAAGTTTTTTTTCTCGGTGTGATGTGTGATGATATCTCCATAAGCTGTAATGCAGAATGTCATGTAAGTATTTGTTATATCCACAATATGTACCTTGAGATTTTTTTCTAAAATTGTTGATGAAGTATAGAAATTCTACTGATCTAAGAAGAATCTAGTAGTATTTGCGAAAAAAGTATATCGTGAAGAAAAAACATATTTTTTCTGTGACGGGAAAAAAGTTTGACATTTTATCCATGTTGACAGGTAATAAAATATAACTTTTTATAAAATTACTTCTTCCCCGAGAACCGGGAAAAAGTGGGTACTTTTTCCCACGGGAAAAAAGTGGGTACTTTTTCCCGGATATATATACACATAGGTTATGGTAGATATTTGATTAAATTGTTGTTTTTCCCGTCACAGAAAAAAATTGTGTATTATACACGGGAAAAAGATTAGATTTTAGCTCTCGGTTTTTTGTCAACACAACCTCGAACTAAAATCTAATACTTTTTTCCCTTGTATAATAAACAACAATTTTTTTTTCATTTACGTCTTCTACCAATATTTCTTGTTATTACGTTTAGTGAATAAAAAATTTTTCTTTATTATTTTTAGAAATATCCAGTGTACTGTTTCCTTTTGCACTACGAGAGAATTCCTTCATTGAATAAATGATTTACTGAAATTCAATTACTCAATATAATTATTCATATATAATGATTCAAAAATCCTATATATCTTTATTTTCAAAATCACTCTGGAGTGTATCACAATTATCATCTCTTATGAACTAATTGGTAATTCTAGCTGGAACTTCGAAACAAATGACGTCTTCTCCTTTGTCGTCAGTTAGCGCCCAATGTACAACGGTCTTCAGCTGAAACAAATGAAATTAAATCAGACTCCATATTCCGAAGTAGAAAAAATCATAGGGATTTCAGAATACCAGAATATCAGGTTTGGAAATATTATGTTTTCATACTCGGGAATGAATTGACAAGTCATTTGAAACAGCTAATTGTTTAAATTAGAATTATAAACTGCGAGTTGGAAAATTGGTGAATGCAAAAAGAACAAAATAATTTTTGAAACTGATTTATTACTGTTTCCATATCATAATTAAAGTGACAAACTATTTGATTTGTACTATTGTTCAGAATGGTACAACGTACGCAACCGAATATTTTGTCTGAAAATCACTAAGTTAAACTACTTAAATTGGGAATGCGCACTCAAATTTGTGATTATAAAAGTTCTTCGCCTCTTGTTGGAGTACTCTTTGGTGAAAACGCCACCAAAAATGACTGAGTCACCTCGAAACACCACGGCAAATGATAATTACAGCCGTTCCATAAAGCTTGGTACAGACCTGAACACCATGCCAAACGACACACTGAACAACGAACCGAACGACGAACACTTATTTAGACGGGGCTACGAACGGTTCGCGGCGTTGCCATCACTTGTCGGTTTCCACTCCGACATCAAAGAAAATGTTCACGAATGCATTCGCAAGTTTGGACGGGTCAAAAAAAACGGCGAACAGACCATTGCTGGTACAGTGAATCTTTTAGTTTGTCTCCTGTAATTTTGAGAGTTTGTCGTGCCTATACAATTGCGTGGACAAAAGAAATATTTCTGGAACTAATTAATGTTTATCAAACATAGGAGTTGCAGTGGAAAACAAATTATCTACAGCATAATGAAAAGGCGAGACGCTTGGGAGGTAATTTTCCACACTATAAATATGGATACAGAGGAATGTAAGGAAATTAAGTTCTTATTATCATCGTGTCGGTAGTTTTTGTTATGTCCACTCACAGCTTGAAACTTCAATTCACCCACTAGATTGAAAGTTTACACAATTTATTCAAAAAAATGTGTATGTCTCCATCTTTTTTCTCGCGATTTTTCCCCCGCGGTCAACGAATAATGAATATATTGTATATACGCTGCTGCTACTTTTTCCCATCTTAAACGGAGAACAACTGAACCAATTCTGGGAACAACGCAAACGTTCCGTTTCTTGTTCTTGACATAATTTTTTGGGTTTATGACCTTCCACAATCTGTTCCGTTTCTTGTTCAGCTCGTTGAAATTAAATACGTCCATTCGCCATTCTGTTTGCCGTTCGGTTCGTTGTTCTGTTTGTTGTCGTACGAAGCTGAATACGTCCATTCGCCGTTCTGTTTGCCGTTCGGTTCGTTGTTCTGTTTGTTGTTTGGCGTAATGTTCAGGTCTGTACGAAGATAAATACGTCCATTTCCCGTTCTGTTTGCCGTTCGGTTCGTTGTTCTGTTTTTTGTTTGGCGTAATGTTCAGGTCTGTACGAAGCTAAATACGTCCATTTGCCGTTCTGTTTGCCGTTCGGTTCGTTGTTCTGTTTTTTGTTTGGCGTAATGTTCAGGTCTGTACGAAGCTAAATACGTCCATTTCCCGTTCTGTTTGCCGTTCGGTTCGTTGTTCTGTTTTTTGTTTGGCGTAATGTTCAGGTCTGTACGAAGCTAAATACGTTTATTCGCCGTTCTGTTTGCCGTTCGGTTAGTTGTTCTGTTTTTTGTTTGGCGTAATGTTCAGGTCTGTACGAAGCTAAATACGTCCATTTCCCGTTCTGTTTGCCGTTCGGTTCGTTGTTCTGTTTTTTGTTTGGCGTAATGTTCAGGTCTGTACGAAGCTAAATACGTCCATTTGCCGTTCTGTTTGCCGTTCGGTTCGTTGTTCTGTTTTTTGTTTGGCGTAATGTTCAGGTCTGTACGAAGCTAAATGCGCCAATTTCCCGTTCTATTTGCCGTTCGGTTCGTTGTTCTGTTTTTTGTTTGGCGTAATGTTCAGGTCTGTACGAAGCTAAATACCTCCATTTGCCGTTCTGTTTGCCGTTCGGTTCGTTGTTCTGTTTTTTGTTTGGCGTAATGTTCAGGCCTGTACGAAGCTAAATGCGTCCATTTCCCGTTCTGTTTGCCGTTCGGTTCGTTGTTCTGTTTTTTGTTTGGCGTAATGTTCAGGTCTGTAAGAAGCTAAATACGTCCATTTGCCGTTCTGTTTGCCGTTCGGTTCGTTGTTCTGTTTTTT
The DNA here is from genome assembly GCA_958298965.1 of Chrysolina haemoptera. Classification (NCBI taxonomy): domain Eukaryota; kingdom Metazoa; phylum Arthropoda; class Insecta; order Coleoptera; family Chrysomelidae; genus Chrysolina; species Chrysolina haemoptera. The sequence continues at coordinate 6,048,526 of OY282590.1, read as the reverse complement.
GTTTGGCGTAATGTTCAGGCCTGTACGAAGCTAAATACGTCCATTTCCCGTTCTGTTTGCCGTTCGGTTCGTTGTTCTGTTTTTTGTTTGGCGTAATGTTCAGGTCTGTACGAAGCTAAATACGTTTATTCGCCGTTCTGTTTGCCGTTCGGTTCGTTGTTCTGTTTTTTGTTTGGCGTAATGTTCAGGTCTGTACGAAGCTAAATACGTCCATTCGCCGTTCTGTTTGCCGTTCGGTTCGTTGTTCTGTTTTTTGTTTGGCGTAATGTTCAGGTCTGTACGAAGCTAAATACGTCCATTTGCCGTTCTGTTTGCCGTTCGGTTCGTTGTTCTGTTTTTTGTTTGGCGTAATGTTCAGGCCTGTACGAAGCTAAATGCGTCCATTTCCCGTTCTGTTTGCCGTTCGGTTCGTTGTTCTGTTTTTTGTTTGGCGTAATGTTCAGGTCTGTACGAAGCTAAATACGTCCATTTGCCGTTCTGTTTGCCGTTCGGTTCGTTGTTCTGTTTTTTGTTTGGCGTAATGTTCAGGTCTGTACGAAGCTAAATACGTCCATTTGCCGTTCTGTTAGCCGTTCGGTTCGTTGTTCTGTTTTTTGTTTGGCGTAATGTTCAGGTCTGTACGAAGCTAAATGCGTCCATTTCCCGTTCTGTTTGCCGTTCGGTTCGTTGTTCTGTTTTTTGTTTGGCGTAATGTTCAGGTCTGTACGAAGCTAAATACGTCCATTTGCCGTTCTGTTTGCCGTTCGGTTCGTTGTTCTGTTTTTTGTTTGGCGTAATGTTCAGGCCTGTACGAAGCTAAATGCGTCCATTTCCCGTTCTGTTTGCCATTCGGTTCGTTGTTCTGTTTTTTGTTTGGCGTAATGTTCAGGTCTGTACGAAGCTAAATACGTCCATTTGCCGTTCTGTTTGCCGTTCGGTTCGTTGTTCTGTTTTTTGTTTGGCGTAATGTTCAGGTCTGTACGAAGCTAAATACGTCCATTTCCCGTTCTGTTTGCCGTTCGGTTCGTTGTTCTGTTTTTTGTTTGGCGTAATGTTCAGGTCTGTACGAAGCTTTCGGGTACACCCTTCTATGAGTGTTTATGAGGACAACCTTCTCGCCATAAAAACTGAACCAACCTATCCATTTGGTAAATAGGCGATTATAAACTATTGTTTCATGTAGGTGCGATCCATCAGACATCATATGCCCGACAGTATTACCAGCTCTCTTACTACTACATTTTCCTTCGACTTTCAAGATTAGTTCAGTTGTGTGCATAAAAAGTCGTACAAGGCATTACACTAATTGCACTAATTGCACTAACTAATTGAGCTAAAAAAATTATGAAAGCGCGTTACTGACAAAATTAATTTGAATTTTGACTCTACTTCTCAAAGTCGATAATTTAATTAAAATGGACAAGTCTGGCTCACAATAACCTTCAACTGCTGTACGACTTTTCCATGCACACAACTGTACGTGTAAGTTATAGGGTATGTATGCCTTCATCAAGCAGAAATTCAAGAAATAATTGTACCAACGTAGTCATAAAACAAAATCGACCTCCACAAATCCTTGTTTTAAAAAAAACAGTACATATCATATCAGGCTACTAAAAAAAATCACGATTGCTGTTGAAAACAACACTGGACGTGTTCATTTTTTAATTGACCAATTAATCTTCTCCATGAAACCTTGGACTCAAGTCCGAGAAATTTCATTTAATGTATCGTTTACTGCCTTAGTTCTGATGAATATATCACCTTGTTTAACCGGATTCTCAAATCGTCATCACTCACTGGGTAACTAAGCTTCAGGGTTACCGAGCCCCAGTCTCAATATTATTTGAGAAAAATCATTCGTTCAATAATTAATTCATCCCTCTTTTCCAAGAAACCCACTAAAGAACAACCGTACCTTGGAAAATCGTTACAGCGACCATTACAGAAAACAGTACTTTAGGTAATCAATTTTTTTTATTATATACCGGGTGTTCACGAAAGGTGGCTCGCCGCTAGAACTTTTTTGTTTATTAAGATATTGAAATGAAATTTGGAGGATCTGTGTGAGACGTAAAATTGTATTTTCCCACAAGTGCTATAAAATTTTGATTTTTAGATGGGACCCCTGATATATTTTCACTTCTTTCATTTCCATATACCATTCTGAATAGAACCATCTACATTTGTTACTTTTTGTAACCAATTTTCTTTAGGGCTACGAATACGTTCAGATTATTAAGTTTTGGAAAGAATACAAATTTACAGTTTTCGTGCAAAATGTTTCCGTTTTATAATATCAAATTTTTTAATGATTATTATTATAATTATTTTTTAATGACAACATAGTTGCCATTTGTAATATTACTAATACAAATTCTAAAAACAAATTGTACCTAGCAGAAATATTTCGATTGAAAACAGTATTCTCCGAAAATACTAGTAAACCAGTAGGTACATCTTAAGTTGCATTAAATGGTTGTGGTAGGTTTTTTTTTTGTTGTCTGGGATGTAACTAATAATAATAATAATAATAATAATGAGACGGCAGGAAGGCCATGAACTTTTGAGTTTGGAGTGTTTACATAACAGAATGGTACTGAGTGGAGCCTGTAAAGTTATCAGGAGTTCAGATCCCCTTCTCTGCTTGGTGTATGACCATGAAAAAGCAAGGATCGGAGCATTTCTTTTCAAGGCAGCAGCCATTGCAGCCGATGAACTTGGTCTCGTTTTCGACTTTGAACGGGTTAATCTAAACTCTGTCACCGAGTTGGAGCCCGTTCAGCAAAAGGCTCACATTAAAGCAGCGGAGACAGGAGTGCTTCTGCAGCTGCATAAGGATAAGCCAGTGCATGGGGTCTTCTTCAAGAACATGGAAGACCATGGCTTATCCAAAAATCTGACATTCGCTTTTCTCAAGTCAGGTAAGCCGAAGTCGGAGACCTAGGCATTCATAATGGCCTGCCAGGATGGTATCTTTAACACCCTGGTCTACCGTAGCCACTTGATGTGTATAGAGATCCTCGACACTAGATGCAGAGCGTGTCGTGGGGCGCTGAGACCCTTATACAATTTGCTGTCAGCATGTCCAGAATATCCGGTCTCAGCAAATATCCACAGGCATAACGCAGCTCTACGAGTGTACTAACATCTAAGACACTTGTACGGTATAGACGAGAAACCGGTGTTGCCTTATGCTCCGGGGGATATTGAGTCCGTTGTGGAGAATGAGAAGTGCCGAATATATTGGAACTACTCATTCCCCACCCCCAGGCAAATACAAGCCAATAAGCCTGATGTAGTCCTCCTCGACCATCAAAGTAAGACGATTTTCGTCAAGGAGTTTTCGGCTCCTGGAGAAACGAACATCGTCCGAAAAGAGGAGGAGAAACGGACTAAATATCGAGACTTACTCTTTGAACTCCGCAGCCTCTACCCAAACCATTCTGTTAAAATGGTGATTCTGATTAAAGGGATCCTTGCTGGAATGATGGACACACTGCTCTCGAACTTAAAAATCATACCGGCTTGCAGTAATATGGCAGAAATCTTAGCCGGACGAATGCAGAAGGCCATCATCATTGATTCACTCCGTCTGCTCAGGGCACATGATTCTCGGAGCCAGTAGTTGCTCACCCCACGGACGTGGGGAGTGACGATCTGAGTAAATGTCACCAGCGCGCCCTCCGGATGTGTCGGAGCTCGAAACAGGGCCCAACCGGATAAAAATAATAATAATAAAAATAATATAAAAATAATAATAATAGATACAGCATTTTAAAATTTGATAAATCTTCCAAATCTAAATATTTCAAGATTTTGGATGATGACGAAAAACCTACTTGTACAAAGACAGTAGGAAGTGCACGAAAACCATATCGATTCATAAAGGAGGGTATGCTTTTAATAGGGAAATTTGGGCTATTAATGGAAAAACGTATAAATTCTCTCAACTGCTTAGAAATGAGTAATGCAGTACTAAATTTTAATTTTTTTCAATGTAGGATAAGTTCTTCTATGATATGTTCTTATCAAATATTTTCAAATAATGCAAAGTGGCAACGTTGCTCTTGAATTATTTCAATAACTAATTGTCAAAACTGACATTTTCCATTCAATGTACATTGAAATCCAAGATAAACACATTCGCTTTGTTGCCAAAATGTCTATTTTATAATATTTTGGCTTACAAACTCTACTTTAAAAGAACTTATTTGAAGATGTTTCGGAATGGTTTGGAAGTTGAAATTTTAGGAAAATGTTGCTTTTTTATAGACCTAAATGTGTGCAAAATCTTATGACCGGGAGCAGTTGGCCCAGATGAACATACCCTCCTTTCCAGAAACTCTGGTGATCCATTGATACGTTTTTCTCCGACAGAAAGATTTGTTAGTGTACTTTCAGGATTGGATATGAGCAACTATGCAACAGAAAACGCAGCCCTCTGTCGCTACAATCTATATGCTTCTTGAATCACAGTGGTATCACATATAAAGGACACTACACTACATTAAAATATAATAAAATTTCCATTCAAAAATATACTTACCCTAGGGTATATTCGGAGTACTTCTATCTTCGACTTGAAACGGTATTCCTGGCCAGCTTTCAGATCACAACCGGCTTTAGTTTCTCCATCCTCTTTGAAGATTTCATTGCATGCGCTCGTACTATCCACACCAGGAAATGGGAATGGAATTCCAAGAATATCGGCGCTCACTGTTTTCTTGAGGGATTTGACATCGCGATCTGTAAATATTTATAGTTTCAGAAAGAATAGTTAAGTAGTTGTCACACTTGAATCATCACAAGCACGTTCTGAATTTTCAAAGGTAATACCACGAGTACTTCAAATTTTATCGATAATTTTTTCTTTTCCACGAAAACTTGTTTATTTGACAAAAATATGAAAACAAACCGATTGATTGATAATAACTTTTTAAACAAGAGAAAGAATTAATTATTTGAAAAATTGCAGTTATTGAATAAGCAGTTTTCGTAAAGAGTTTGGCCAGCAAGAACAGATGTCTCTTCTTGATATTTTTACCGCGTTTATCCACAAGCTTATTATACAATCTTATGGGGCACCGTTCAGGATTCTCTGAGTTTGGTGTCAACCATTTTGTGTCAGTGCATTTTTTATTCCCACCCTGGCAAGTTTTACTAAATATAAGATTATATTCTAATCGTCGGTTTTTCACCTGCATTATTTAATTCCTCTCTGATATAATGGATAAGGCAATTAACACCTTCGCCTCCGCTCCATGCTAATTCATACTCATATATTCTTCTTCTTCTAGTGCTGTTGCACTTTGCTTTCTTTTTTCTATAAAACTTTGCAATTCCTTTTTTCTCGCTCTTTCTTGAAACGGATTGAAGCTTATATTAAATTCTAGGTAGTATTTTTCCTTTATCAACTTGGCTGTTACATTCCAAATAGTTTTCAACGTATACTCTTCATAATCTTCGCCGTTACATTTTTTCATATTTGCTGCCCAGTCTTCCAAAACTTTTGCAATTCCATATACATTTTTTGGATTTGATTGTGTTTTGTGGAGTGGAATTTTGTATTAAATCTTCAATATTCTCTTGGGAGATGGCACTGAATCTATTTGTGTTAATTTTTCAAGCACTCAATCATGACAAATTCAGAGTAAAATTTTGACGTTTCAATGTAAACAAGGTATTATCGATGAAGAGGCAGTTTTATCAGTATAATACTGAATGATAGGCTAGAATAATGCATTGCTATTGGCTGAAACCACCAAAATGATTTTGACATATGAAAAAAATAATCAAGATAATTATTTACATTCGTTGTCAATGATATATGTGTTGTACAGGAGAATAACAGATGAACAGATGACTTTTAATAATGGTATATAGGTAAGATGAAACTCAAGTGTCCCTACTCCTTGCACAAAAACAGGTGGGGAATTGGCTCGTTGTCAAATGAGCTGAAATTTTATTATGTTATAGTGCATGGGATGGGTCGTTGGAAAAATTTGTGAGTTTGAATGATTTTGTACGTGCCTTTTCTGAGATATAAGAGACAAATTTAGGATGAAAATGTATTTATCGGAACCCGTTAACATGTCCGGTCATACTCATATTGACACAGACGTGGTTGACCCCCTCTGTGTTTGATTATGTTTTATTCGATGTTGGATACAATGTGTTCAAGACAGATCGCAGGTCTCGTGAAATAATTAACAGTCTTTAGCCCTCAAAATCAGAAACTTATATCGCTATATGGCAGTGCCTGAATAAATTCGAACTCCGCCCATTTCTAGCTGGTCGACTCTTCGTGCGGTATAGGATCGAAATAAATAAAATCATTCAGAGAAGTGTTCTCTGACTGAATTGAACTTCGCCTATTATTTTCATCACAATCAAAATGTTTAGTTCATTTTTTTTTGTATACTATTGAAAATAAAAAAGTTGATAATTATTATTATTATTATTATTGTTTTTTCTATTCGCTTTCTTGCTAATCGAAAATTGAAAGCAAGGTAAAAAAATCTGAAAATCTGTGGACGATGAGCGGCAAAAATAGTAGGTATAATTGATTGACGGGCGGAAACTATTTCGAAGATGTTTTGAATGAGAATTTTTGGAAGAAAAGTGTGCCCCAAGATATACCGATGGTCTCGTCTAGAATACAGGATAAAAGCTAATGACATGCATACAGCATAAATATACAGTGCTGGCGTATGAAGTCTATATCCTATTATTTTTAGAGGTTTTTATTTAACATCTTGGAACAGAAGTTTATTGAGATTTGTGATTATGGTCCCATTTGATTCAAAATTGGTATGAGAGAGTTTTCGGGGGCGGAGATTAGGAATCGTTTGTCAAAATTATTAAATTCTAGATGGCGAGCGAGATTTGTGATTATGGTCAAATGCAGAGGAGGAAGTTTATAAATTACCTCCAGGCTAATCGTAGAACATACCACCAGTAATCCCAAGCAGTGCCAGTTTTTGTAAACTAGCGAGATTTTCTCTTGTGCAACCTTTGACTACTATCGTAAGGCATTATTTTATCAAGGGGCATAATTATCGCGGTATATAGTCCTAAGTCCCCATGTTTACCCTTGTTAACACTTTTTTAGTTGTTTGTTCCAGGTGAGCTTCGTGTCTATGATTAACTCCAGGTTCTTTGTCTCTCCTGACACCTGTAAGCTTCCAGTGAAAGTTCGACGAGCTCTTTTGGTCTCTGCGTTTATCTTCTTTGTGATTCATGTTTTATTTTATGTATTGACCATGAGGTTCCCTCTCATGCACCACGACTGTACGACTGTGAGAGCTGGTTGCATTAGATCCATATAGACCACCATATACTTGCCATCCACCATTACGACATCGTTAGCATATCCCTGGGCATATATTCCTCTTCGGTTCAGGACTGTGAGAAGGCTATCTACCACGAAGTTCCACAATAGTGGGGATAGATCTCCCCCCTGAGGACAGCCGCTCGTGTCTTGCATCAACATTGTGTCCACGAATGGGGAGGAGTGTATTACCCTGCACCCAAGTATGGCCAATATCCACTGGTGCAACGTTTCTTTCTCTAATGGCTGACGAGTGTTATCAAATGCCCCTTTTACGTCAAGAAACGCTGTGCGGGCAATCTCTCCATTCGAGAGAGATTTCTCGAACCTTCTGCTAGGCTGCCGTCTGACAGAATTTTTCAGGTTGATAGGCATGCCAGTACTCTGTATCACCATCTCGGATATTCCTATCAACTGGTTTTCCATAGTTTTATGCGTGAACGATGAAATGCAAATTGGTCTGAATACCTCAGCCTGGGCGTTTCTCAAACTTCGATATGAAGACCACTTTGGTACGTTAATGTAGGCTAGGCTCTCCCTGAAGAGCCTGACTAAGTGAGAAATCAGTATAGGTCTGCTCTTCAGGTTGAATTTCGTCTGACCTAATGTACCTTGAATGGCCCAAATGTACTCATGTGTGGTATATATTGGATCAAAAATGAAAATTGTCTGGGTCTCTTCTGGTATATACTAGCAGCTGCCACAATGCTTGTTCTAAAGCCATGCTTATACCAGATTTGCACTCTTGACAGCATTGGTAGGTGGTTCTGTTCTATTCATATTGCATTATTCATTCCTTTTTTGGAAATTCAAGTACCCTGTATTCGAAAATTATTCAAGAAGTCGCTTTGACAACTAAACAAAAATGACAGAATCAATAACACTATTATTTTGTGAACAGGAAAATATACATATTCATAATCACTCTCAATTCAATCATTCAATCTACAAGACAACTCATTCATAGCCAGTAAGTCCACAAAAGTCTCAAAACATCGAACATATCCCTTTATATGTCTTTCCCATATTATCTGATTGTCGTGTATATTCCATAAAACGAGGAGGTTGAGGTTATAGCCATTGTAGTCCAACGGCATCACAGATGTGTCAATTTTTATGACCTTCATTATGTTGCAGGGGCCTCGGTTGTTACCCCTCCCTTGGCTCAAGAAATTAACTCGGGAGGCTTTCGCTATAACAAGCGGATAAAGGAGACTAAGATTTACAATCAAGTCCAGGCTAATTTTGGTTGTTCTGGACATAGCAGCAATGACTCCAAACATAACCAGTCTACATCTGACTCCTCTTGGCCACTACAGCTGGGCTCCATACGTTATTGAGAGCCCCACTTTCGCTGTGTACAGCCAAACTATCGAGTGGGTTCAAGTCCTCATGCATGTTCCTGGTGAACTTTGTATCAATATCCTTGAAAGACTTTGAGAAGATATCCGTAACTTACCCTCTTCTGGAAGATTGAATGGATCTTTTGAAGTAAACGATTTCTTATCCAGTTAGTCTTGAATATATTGGGTATTTGATGAGCTGTTCAGACAGATGATTGTACAGCAATAGCTCAGGAAGAACGGCATGATCAGAAAATATCTGGAATATAATAGCAATATAAAGGTAAGTCATACCTGTTTTGAACTTCATGTCTACTTCAACATTATGCTCTTTTCTGAGTCTGCATGGCGGCTTTTTGCACCCTCCAACTTGTATGCGTCTGCTCAGATCCTCGACTGTTTCTTTTCTTCCTGTAAACAAATTTTTCAATGTGTGAACTCATTTCTAGAAAGATTGTAATGCAATAAAGAATCTGTAGATGAGTTTCTTTTTTTTTTAGAGTTACTCTCTAACTAGGCCAATCAAAAGAGGATTTAAACATTTAAATAAAAAAACGTATTTTTTTAGTTTTTTGCTCATAAAATGAGAACTTATAGCACGGTTGCCTCAATTAGAAGAATTGTAGAGAATGAAATGAAATTTTGTACGACCCGATCGGATCGTTAGTAACGTATAAAAACTAAAAAACCCGTAAAATTTTACCATTTTTTTTTTTTTTAATTCACAACTCCTTCATTTTTCGATGCAACTTGCCTGTAACTAAAGTATAGTATGAAAAAGCTTGTAAATATGACTAAAAACGGCCGAGCCTGGCTAACCAGTCGCGTAGAAGGAGAAACAGTGAGGTGAGGGGAGTCGTAGTGTAAAGGGATTATCATCTCTCCTCCCCTCACGGTTTCTTAGGCGAACTCGGCCATTTTCAGTCATATTTGCAAGCTTTTTATGCTATACTTTCACTTCCAGAATCTCTTTGACGAATTGAAGTTGGACTATCACTAGAGCATCCAGGCATGCTGCGAGAAAATTCAAATTGTAATTGTACCAAAAGTAATAGTCCGACAGCGCCTGTTTTGCGTACAAATGAAATACATATGGTTCACTACTTTCGTGAAAAGGGTCAACCCTAGCCTATTCAAAAATGGCAGAGTTGTGAATTTTTAAAAAAATTGCAAAAATTGCCATTTTTCCTCCGTTATTAATGATCCGATCGGGTCTCATTTTGTTCTATTTCAGTTTTCTACAATTCTTCCCATTGAATGAAACATATTGCTGTATTATATTTCATTTTATAAGCAGAAAACTAAAAAAACTACGTTTTTTGTATTCAAATGTTTATAACAAATTAATAAATGACAATCCAAATCCAAAACATAAGAAAATATAACAACGAATTATCTTCCATGTGATGGGACAGTCGGTTTTCTATAGTTCGTTTCAAAAATAACGTAGAGTAAATTCCCATGTATAATTCCTAGGTTCTTATGAGACCAACAGCATTATATATTATTCCATAACTTATAGATGAATAAATTTGCTAAATAAAGAGTAGCTGGTGTTAATTTTAGCAGAAAAATCATGGCACTGATACCAGATCAAAATATGTTGGAGCGAGAAACGTGTTCAAGAAAACAATCAATTCTTCTAAAAAGACAACGATCAAAACTTGTTGAGTATCCTAACGGTTGCCACTGATTTTAATATTGCCAAAGCTGCCAGAAAAAATTTCCTGTCCAGTTCCTTTTCTCCCCCAATCAAGGAATATTGAATATTAAAGATGAACGCCCAATAAGAAGCCAGTATTTTTCATATAATATACAAGAAAGATACAATTTAATCGTCGATGATGCTTCGCTTAAAAGCTTTCCCACCTCTCTGGAACAGATATATTGCCGATGTGCCTCTGTTTTACAGATATTTCCATGAACGATATTCTTCGCAAATATCATCAATCGTTCCTCACTTTGTTGTCCCATCGAGACCGACCCGTCGAGCTCAGTGCTCACATTCTAGTTCTTCCAAGTAACGGCAAAGCATTGAAACTCACTGTATTAAGAGGTGTTCCTGAGGCATATGCTACAGAAATTCAAGAAAATACCAATAACTGAACATCACAGGATTTTTCCTTTTCGTGGGAAACTGACTCACTACTTTGCCAAAATCAGTTGTGAAAAACCAAGGTTGAGATTGTAGTACCTATCCATTACAAAAACGACTGTGCATAACGGGTTTCTTGATATTTACCAATCATTTTTATGATAATTACACCGTCTTTGAACATTGGTCCATCGTATGATCGTATGGTTAGACTTTCTAATTAATGGCAACCATCGCTTGAGATAATATATGCAGTAACAATAACTACAATATACGACTTTTTTTAATTAAATCTTATTGTTAGTGGGCAAGGAGAAATATTTAGTTCGCTGTCACTTCCGTCACTTTGAGAAATTTAAATATGTTAACAATATCCTGTAAAAGACACCTTATTGAAAAAGCCTCGACGGATGCTTATTAGTATTCCAGACTTCTCCAAAGAGATGAGAGAAGTTAGGAAATATAGACGGAATATATCTATCTCAGTATTGATAATGAAAAATGGATTATACAGTGACCGCCAAAAAGTATGTACTATATGGAAAAAAAGTATATTATTAGAATATTCGAAAAAAAAATTCTTGTGAAAAGTTTGTGCATGTTCGATAACCTAAAAATTTTGACACGTTATCGCTGGTATGGCGGCAAATAAAAAAAATTACTATGAATAGGCAAAAAGTCGAGTGAAATGGCAAGATATCGAAAAAAGTAAATTGAAAAAGTTGCTTAGAATTCAATTTCATACAAAGTTTGACAAAATAATGCGAGAAAATTGAAAATAGCAATTTTTTTTAAATATTTTCCTAGCTTTATAGATATCAAATTATTTTCTTATGAATAGCTTGACCAAACTGAAATATTTGTATTTCAATGATAATAACAAAACTTTCTCATTTTCTCCATACCAGAGAGCACTAAATTTAAAAATTGAATTTTGTCAGAACCCTTGCTGTTACATTGGTTCGTATCTAACAATTATACCAGAATTCCACAATTATTGCGATGATGGATAATCGTACACGAACGTTTCACTTCGCACATAATCTTAAAAATAGTGCTTCAAATTAGAGAGGCTAGAGTTTTCAACATTGCATGCGAAGTGAAACGCTCGGGCACGATTATCATCGAAACTTGATTATAATCTGGAAAACACCATGTTTCTGGAGTGTCATATCATCACAATGGTCGTGAAATTCTGATATAACTGTTAGATACGAACCAATGTAACAGCCAGGGTTTTGACAAATTCCAATTTTTTTAATTTAGTGCTCCCTGGTGTGGAGAAAATGAAATGTTTGTCATTCTCATTGAAATACTTAAATACAAATGTTTCAGTATGGTCAAGCTATTCATAATATGATTATTTGATATTTTCATACAGCTAGGAAAATATTTTTAAAAAATAGCCATTTTCAATTTTCTCTCATTATCTTTTCAACCTTTGTGTATGTGTATAAAATTCAATTCTAAGCGACTTTTTGAATTAACTTTTTTTGATATCTTGCCATTTAACCCCACTTTTTTCCTTTTCATTGTAATTTTTTTCAATTTGCCGCCATACCAGCGATCACGTGAGATGTGTCAAAATCGATTTTCAGGTTATCGGACATGCACAAACTTTTCCCAAGAATCTTTTTTCCAATACTCTAATAATAAACTTTTTTCCCATATGGTATATACTTTTTGGCGGTCACTGTATATTCCAATCTTCCACATAAAAATCTATAATTGGGTAATCATTCGGCAAGTATACAACAGAATATAACTACTGCCCTCTACGACAAAGGCTCGAAGAACTTTGCTACTCAAGCCATGATGAGTTCATTAACTAATGATGGCAAAAATGCCCAAGCACCCACCTCCATCTGGCACAAGTTTTCAACTCATAGCTGGATAAGGAGCAGCAGGTTCGGGATTGGTTTGTCGAGAGACAAACCGTTGTCATCACCAAAAACAGAGATTTGTCTGATCCAAAGAACTACTGAGCAATAACATGATTGAATGCATCTTGTATATGCGAATACTCTCCGCAGTTGACCCGGTGTATGAACGGATTTATGAGCAAAGACGTTCAAAGATGGGGGGTCGCTGGCCGCAAGGAGAACCTGCTACTCCGTGAAACTTTTCGATAGCCTGGATCGATTACCGCAAGGCATTTGATACAACTTGGCATAATCCCATTATGCATAAGCTCATTATGCTTTTGCTCAGATTCCTTGCCGTACCCGATCGGATCATGAGATGAGTTGGTTTACTGATGCCGTTCTAGAGGAGTCAGTTTCCCTTCAGATCAGGTCAAGTCAGAGTCCAAACAGAGCAGGTAATCTTTAGTAAGGGCGTATTTCAGCAAGATTCCCTCAGCCCGCTTCTTTTCTGCATCTCTTTACTTCCATTGAAAAATCCTTCCGCGGCACTAAACGGGGTGATTCAAACTCTGTCACCAAGTTGGAGCCCGTTTAGAAAAAAAAACTCACATTAAAGCTGCGGAGACTGAAGTCCTCCTGCAGCTACATAAAAATAAGCCTTGGGTCTTCTCCAAGAACATTGAAGACCTTGCCTCATTGAAAAATTTGACCTACGCTTTCCTCAGATCAAGTGGGCTGAAATCGGAGACCGAGGGAATCCTATGGTCTGCCAGGATGGTGTCTTCAACACCCTCGTTTATCTACGTGTCATGATTATAGAGGTCCCAGACACTACATGCAGAGCGTGTCGTGGGGTTCCTGAGACCATAATGCCGCTGCTGTCAGCGTGTCAAGCTTATGCAGGCTCAGCCTATATCCACAAGTATAACGAAGCTCTACGAGTGTTGTACTACCATCTACCTCACACGTTTGATATAGAGGAGACACCGGTTTTGCCTTATGCTCCGGGGATATTGAGTGCGTTATGGAGAAAGAGAAGTGCCAAATCTATTGGAACTACTCATTCCCCACCCTCTGGCAAATACAAGAAAATAAGCCTGATGTAGTTCTCCTCGACCATCAGAGTAGGACGAATTTCCCCATAGAGTTTTCTGCTCTTGACGTAGCGAACATCGTCTGAAAAGAGAAGGAATAAAGGACTAAATATCGAGAGTTACTCTTTGAAGTCCGCAGGCTCTACCCAAACCATTCTCTGTTAAAATGATAGCTACGATCACAGGGGTTCTTGGTGGAATGGTGGACACGCTGCTCTTTAATCTAAAAATCATACCGATTTGCCGCGGTGCGGCAGAAATCTTATCCAGTATGCAGAAGGCCGTCATCCTTGGTGGTGCATCGCGATCACTGATTTAAATTGGTTCAAAATACATGTTTTTAAAAGTTTGAAAACTTTTGGAATTATTATGAATTGATTGTCTATTTCTACTGTCCTAGAATAGAATGATGCTCAAAACACGTAATCTATGATAATTCGCTACACAAAGAAAAGAAGATTTGGATGATACTCGAATGGAAACCAAATACAGGAACTCTGCAACAGAGAGCGGTTTATTTTAATCATGGGCTCCTGGATTGCGAGTTCAAGATTGCATCATTCATGAATTAATTATCATTATTAAAGAACAAGATGTCGGGCGTATTCTCTTCACCAAAATCCTTTCCTACCTGTTAAAGCAAGGGCAAGTATAATCATATAGGTAATCTCTTCACCAAACATATTTGGGAACTTACCTCCGCCCAGAAATATTCTTAGTTAGTACACCCACTGAAAATATATGTTCTCAATTTCCACGCATCCAAATGTAACGTAACGTAAGGTTAGTTCGTTCTGGTTATATCAGAATAAATAATCATTCCTCGCAAAATGTATATATTCAATTTCGGATTCCTTTTCCTTCTATATTTATTTTTGGTTGACAGGTCTAAATATAAATTGATGAAGAGAATATCTATAGAATTAATAACGACTTTTAGTTTTGGTGAAGAGAATACCTATAGGATTATCTGCGTTAATTTGCACAAGTGTGAATATGAGAGCTCATATCGAGGTTCATATCAATACTAGTGTGAATATGGAAATCGTTGGTTCAGATTTATTCGGTAATACAGTCATAATTACTTTTTCTGTGGCAGCACTAATATCATTAGGAACATTTTCGGTACCATCACTAACACTGCTATTTAGTATTTACGCATACTTCTGTATAATATGAAATCTCACAATTTTAGTTTCATCACGAGCTGTTTTGGGTAATAATCTAGGTAATAATCTATAGTATGGCTCATATTTTCCGAACAATTGTCATTCGAAATGTTGAAATTATAGAAATTTTTATCAACTAACTTATCTACAATACATAAAATGGAGAAAATCGGGCCCAACACGGATCCTTGTGAGACACCCAGAAATACTTTTCTGTTATCAGAACTGTACTTGTTTCCTTCGGCACCATCACAGAAGGACCTATTCACGAACTGTTCACAATTATTCAAAAATTTCTCCACTCACCTGGACACTGTCTAACTTCAGTTGCCAACACATGAGCAACAACACACAAAGTGGCTAATATAATCTTCATTTTCTGTTCTCAATTGAGTTCACGACACTATTTCACAAGAACCTAATCTGGCACGGTCGTTACTGTACTGTACGTAACAACTGAAACCGAGATTACTGTACTGGAGGTCCAACTCTCTCTCGAAGAATGCGTTCAACTTGCCGCTCAGTTCTTTTCTAACGTGCTTTTCGTTTGATCTCTTTCTTAAAGACTTCCGACACCGTTGCTGATTGGTATTCATCTGATGCTAGTGTGAAGGTGTCTTATGTTTCATTTAATTCCGCGAGTAGGGGTACTTGTTCCAATGGCTCCTCGCGTGTTTGATTATACTTGGAAGCGTTTTAATTGGTACCTCTGGTCAAAGGCGAAAATTTGTTTGCGTGTGCCGACGAGTTGCAATGTCATAACTCTACGAGGGTCGAGTGAAAGTGAGTTTATTTTGGGAAAAACAAGTTGTTTTGATGATTACATCATTGATTTGTTATGGTTTTCAGTATATTCTGAAGGAAGTAGAAAATCTTCTTTTCGTATTCACTATTCATAACTAGGGCCCCCAGATAGCACACATTCACCTAAGGTCATCCTAAATATGTCGCCAAAAGCCCGAAGAGGACGTTCTATTTCACACAACCTAAGAACATTTTGAGGCTCAGCATCTGCGCCTAATTTTTCCAGATTAGTCCCTTCAGTGACAACCTGAGGATGCTGAGGATTTCGGACATAAGGTCATCCTTAATGTGTCGCCAAGAGGACGCTCTGTTTTCTACAACCTAAGAATATTATTAGGCTCGAGTATTTGCGCCATGATTGTACCAGTGACAGCCCAAGGATGTTGAAGCTTTCGAGCGTATGGATATATTCAACCATACAGTAAAATGTACGGACTGAAGCGCTTCAACGTCTCAAACCTCCAACCATAACCAAATAGTCTTTATTTCCTAACAGTTTTGTATGGTTATTCTGTCTACGTAAGGTGTCAGGTCAGGTTAGGTTTGACAAATAATGAACGCATTTTCAACTCTTAAACTTCTCGCTAATACAGTGAACTATCACGGAGCCTGTCTTGTCTGCAACATAAAAGACACATATACCATAATACCACAAATTCACCTCCACCAGTTCAAGTGACAAGTGTGCATGTCATTTATTAAAATGTTTGAAGTATATTTGTTGATATTTATCAGATATATAAAATATTTTCTGTTTACAATAACATATTGTTTGTAAAATACACAAATTAAAAAATGAAACAAAAGTAACACAAAATATAAAACAACAACAAAAATTAATTGGCGCTCCGGCGCGACTTGATTGATTCCAGTGGCGCAGTTGCTTTTTCACCTGCAGGAAAACCCCGAAAAACTTGCAGTACCACATCATCTGAAGATCCCGATCTGCCAATGTCCTCTCTCTTATAAAATAAAATGTAGGGCGTGTCCAGAGGCTCCAATGAATTCAAGACATCGTCAGAACATTCAGTGACACAACTATCATCAAACTTAAACCAGTCCGTTTTTGTCTTTGGCTAATGCGTAATAATAACAAAATTCAACGCCAGAACCACAGTGGACAATGACTGCATAAAGATTATAATAGTGGTCCGCTGGATTAAGGTATTCATCTAGTTCGAACTTTCGTAAGAATTTGGTGCTTCCGCCGGTCGAGTCGTGTTTGAAGAACATCAGTGTTATTATTAGATTGACTGGTGCTTCAGCTATACTCATTATCTTATAATTGTCAGTCAGTTTGGCGCATACTCGGTAATACAGCCGATCATCACCAGTAAAAAGTTTCATTTCCAGATGGTGACACAGTAAGCTTTGCATGGACTGGTATCAGTCATATCAGGAAATGCCAGTTGAAGCTCCAGAAAGTCACATACGTTTTTGCTAACTCTTGAACATGTACTACAACGTAAACTAGTGAGTATTTTCCAGCAAGATCCACAAACACAAGACGAGATAGATTGTACGGAATCATTCAATTCAGAGCGGTCAGGAGCATCAATTTTGTTATTTTCCTGTTCACGGAGAGTATTCAACAAGAACCCCAAGAATTCGGAACAATCCTCTTGCTGTCCTAACGAGTATCTAGTGGACTTCAAGGAAATCGGTTGGTGGAAAAGATGATGAACTCTTACGAAACTGTAACTGCATGAATAGGTGTTTGAGTTTTGAGAATAAGTAGGAAACATTCTCGTTCATCGTTAAAATCATGCAGAAATCATGCATAAATTGACCGTAGTTATGACATAGTTGTTCTCTATTTCATCCCTATGACTTGCATGAGACATCCTGAGGGCATCTTAACGAAGCGGAGTTTGGTAACATTTTCATCTCCTTATTATTTGGGATACCTAGGAACATCCCTCGCACAATTTTGGAGCCTCCCATATTGGTCCCAACATGGTAATCGTATTATCTGGGAATGCATCCACCTACAAACAATCACAGCGGAGGGGAGAGACCTCTTCTCACACCTCGGAAACAGTCCCTAGCTGGCTTGAAGCTATTACTCTCTTCCTGTGGTCACAGAGGTCATCGATGATATTCAATTTTGAAGCAGAGTTTTGACACCAAACGGCGTGACCCGAACTCTGTTACCGACTTGGAACCAGTTCGGTGAAAAGCCCAAATGAATGCCGCAGAAAATACAGTTCTGCTGCAGCTGCATGAGAATAAGCCTATGCATAGGGTCTTCTTCAAGAACATGGAAGAACTTGGCTTATCCGAAAACTCCTAAGGTCAAGTGGGCTGAAGTCGGAGACCGATGGATCATAATGGTTGGTCTGGTACTAGATGCAGGGCCTGCCGCGGGGCGCCTGAGACCATTATGTATCTGCTGTCAGCATATGCGGTCTCAGCATATATACAAAGACATAATGCGGCACTTCGAGTGTTATATTACCACCTACGACACTCGTACTCGCTAAGTTCCTGATGTCAGAGGGCGTTAAGAAGACCCCTTCCAGAAACTTGAGTCTCTTGCAGAAAAGCGCTGGGCATTCGCAAAGCAAATGTTCTGCAGTTTCCGCGAAGTTCTCACAGTAGCGGCAACTATCACTCTCAGATTTAACCATCTTTTCGAGGTGGTACCCCAGAGGGCAGTATTCAGTGAGGAGTCCCGTTACCATCTTCAAGTCTTTCTTGTCCAACTGGAGAAACTGTTTAGATTTCTTTGGCGATAGGCACATTAGTCTTTTTGCTTGTTTTTGTCCTGGCACTCTCCAGTGAGATTTCATTTCATCGGTTGCCCAGCGTCGGAACTCTTCTTACCCCATAGTTTGGGGAGTGGTTATTGGGGGTTATGATCAAACCAGCTTGCGCTCCAAATGTGTCGGAGCTTCGGAGTTTGAGATCGACAACTGTGCCACGGTTCATCAAAAGAGGACGATGCGAGGACTACGGAGATGTCTAGCTCGATGACGAAAGCATCTTTGATCATCTTGATGCCGGAGAGACCTACTTTTACGTTGGGGTGGAACATCGCCTCTCTCAAGAGGTAATCACTGTTGAAAACTCTCTCTGAAGCAAGTACCACTATGAACTCTGACAGATCTGGTCCTCAGATCTGTTGGGTAGGAAGAAAGTGGTTGCAACTAATATACCGTTCCGATACTACTTCACGCCTTTGAAGTGGTTGAATGGACTCAAGATGAGCTGCGACAACTCGACTCGATCTTTATGGAGCTTGCTAGCTTGAGACAACAGGAAGGCTGTGGACTTTTGAGTTTGGAGTGTCTACATAACAGAATGGTGCTAGGTGGAGCCTGTGAAGTTATCAGTATTCAGATACCCTTCTCTGCTTGGTTTCTGAGCATGAGAAAGTAGGGTTCGGAGCATTTCTTTTCAAGAAAGCAGCCCGTGTAGTCAATGAACTCGGTTCCGACTTTGAACGGGTTAACCCAAACTCTGTCACCAAGATGGAGCCCGTTCAGTAAAAAGCTCACAGAAAAGCTGTAGAGACTAAAGTACTACACATATTTCACTCCATCAGACAGAGGTGCTTTCTGTACACGTTTTCAGCTAGATTATTCCGGTGCACTTCTTCAATAACATCTTTTACTGAATGAACTCCGACATGAAAAATTGATTGAATTAACAAAAATTGCATGGATTTAATAAAATCTGTGTGTCATATATCCACGACAAAATATTTTTTTACATACAACAGATTTTTTTTGTTATTTTTCAATTGAATATTTTGTTTACGTAAAGATCTATTATGGCATCCTTAACATAGTGAATGGTTGAAAGAATAAATCATTTTTTGTTACGAAAATACAATATCTGCTGTTATAAACTTAGTTTATTTGTTGGAATGACTCAGTTAAAAATTGAATAGACAAATAATGTGTACCTGGTTACAAAAATTTCAGTTATAAATTTGGAGATATCTTTTCAAGATGATAAAAAATCTATTCATTGTAATTGAACATAGTATTTGATCAATGTATTTCAAAAATTGTCGGTTTGATAAAATTGTTATGCGGATTCAACAAAAAACTTGTTTGTATCAAAATAACATCATTTTATTGACACGTTTTTTTTCATCTAACAAATCGTTTTATTGGAATGTCACTATTTTTAGTTGAAATTATAGAATCGATATCCTCAAATATGTCTTTTTACACACTCTCACACTCATTTCTAACAAAAAAAAAAAGGAAATGGTAGATCACTGAAAAGTGAAACTGCCATTTGTTCCTATTCCGGATCATTACAATTTACATCACTCAGACTGGCTATTTACTTACTCTGGTCCTACGCGATGGAACGGGTTCTAGGTCGCGCCCCCTTGCGTGAGGTAGTAGAAGCACTCCGGGTATGAAGATCATTAAGGTCTTTGCTTTGTACATTCAACATAGAGCATAATGTTGAAACAACAAAATATGTGTTTCTGTTCAAATAAAAACTTTGATCGTGCAAGATAATGGAATTGTTGTATTATCAAAATATGGAATTTGTTTCTAATATGAAGTGATTCAGTGGACAAAATAACTGGATTCATGTGACAAAATAAGCATTATTGGAAATGAATAAACTTTTTTGTTGATATTTGTTGTTATTATTGTTAAATGAACGAAATGCAATTTATTGATCCAACACCAAGGATATCATTAAAAGATTTTTTTTTGTGTCCACTGTAAGTTTTGTTAGACGAAACGAAATTTTGTTTATTTGTAATAAAACTTCAATCGAAATTATTTGTTAATTTGAATAAGGTGCTATTTCGGAATAAACGTTTATCTTGTTATTTTTGCAAAAAATCATTCAAAACAACAAGAAACATTTGTCCAAAAATTGATTGTTGGTTACTCTGTACGACTTCCAGATTTTGTATTTTCACTAACGTTTCTTCCACGAATCAATCAAATTTTAACAAATCAAGTTATATTATCGGTGGTCATCAAAATAGTATCTCAAGGTAGTCTTCATTGCCATCGAGTTTCACGATAAATACTCACCGCAGACTACATATGGTCGCCAGATAAATAACAAATTTCGGATTCAGTTCAAAGACAATGATGAAAACAAGAATATCGCTTACACGTATTGAGCTGAATATCAATTGAATTAATATACATTATTTCTATTTCGAGAAACTTTCGAAAACAAATTAGTTTCATGAGGGGAGGGGTAATACCCTATTGACCCGTCACGCTCACATCTACTCCTGAAATATCACAATGGGAAGAATTGTTGTAGGATGGTTCATTTGAAAGGCATTATTTTGGAAACAAAAAAAAACTGTACTAACCTACAACATATCAGTTACTTGCTCTTAGTTTATCATTCATTGAAATGACCGCGTTCAGAGGAGTTTTTTTCTTTTTGAATAGAATTAAAATAATTCTTTGAATATCGCGAGATACTTATCAGACTTCCGGAAATTCTATATGAACCCAGTAGTAATAAAAGTTATATAAACCCAACACACGTACTCGGAAGAGTACCATCAAGTTGCTAAAGTTTTTCAAACTCTGATTGTCATGGTCTTCTGTTGTGTTTTTTTCTTCTGCTACATGTTATATTTCCGAGTCAAGGTTGTTATTATATCGTTCCGAATCAGTATGTAGCACGTCAATTCGCAGTTTGAGTAGAAGTTGCTATGCGAGGTAAACACGATAATTTGATTATCATCATAATTAAATGAAATTCAAGCATGTTTTTGTCCATTTTTATTGGAAAGAAGTATTGTCAGCAAATATAATATGCGTTGTAAAACAGGGAACTTGTAACAATCGGAAAAGGGGCATTCACACAAGGCATTTTCATATTATATTCACAAATCTAAAATGAAATAATGTTCCACAACTGATATAAGCAAATCTGATGAATTTGCTTCTTGAATATTTCCGGAATTGAATCCTTTCCCTTTAGATAATTTTGCTCGTTTCGTGGTGCAACAAAGCCACATCAGTATGATCTATTGCTACGAAACACTTCAGAAGTTTGGCATTTCCCATATAATTTTTCTTGATTGTATTTATACCATGAACACTTCATGGATACTATATCCATTCAGCAGTTATTTGCAAAATAGGTAAACTTTCGGCTAAACTAATTTCATAAAATGAATTTGAAACAGTGGGTTAAATTGTTGCTAGGACCTGTAGTGTTCCAAAAAGCAGCTTCAGTTAGGACAGGGCCATATGAACCGTTATGTCACTCAAAAAATACATTCTGAAAGAAGCATTAAATGTTAGAAGCAGGCACAACTGGTATGACCCATTTTTTCACACTCACAGCATTCCCATTTTCCAGGATACCTCCTAGAACCAGCCTGAATAGGTTTCATATTTATTTTACATAAACGGATCTTAAATAATTTACGGTTTTTTGAAGAAATTTCACACTGACAAAAGTAATCGAAACAATAACTACTTTTATTTCTTCAATCATTTCTGCACATCATTGTAAAATCACCATTACATGGTCAAATTTTGGACACTTAGTACGCCCTTAGTAACGCCCCAACCATATAGTATATGTATATACTCTTATAGAACCAAGCAGCACTGGGAGCTCTGAAGGTAAGTCCAAGCTGACGTGGGACTACAAACAATCCCTGAGACCACTGGCAGAAAACAAGGAGGTAACTTTGATGTGATTGTGTGGTCACAAATAAATTGGATACAACCAGGAAGCAGACTTCCCGATACCGAAAACTCTTCTGTAGACTCTCTAAAGCTCACTTTGAATGAGAATGCTGACGCTGGAAAACCGATGAAATAGAATCTTACTGGAATAAAGAACAAGGCTAGCGAGATAATCTCCAAGGAAAGCTGAACAGCTCCTCGAGTTGGACAAGACTTGAAATTGGTAACGGGACTTCTTGCTGGACAATGCACTATGAGATATCACTTCAAAAAAAATTGGCAAATCAGAGAGTGATGGATGCCGCTACTGCAGAATTTCGCAAAAACCACAGAACATTAGCTTTGCGAAAATTATGATGATCTTTGACGTGTCCATGGTCTATCGGTCGATATTTTCGAGTAAAAATGTGTTCCTCAATTTTGTTGAGAGATTGGATATATTGGAAGAAATATAACCATAGGGTGAGCCACAATAGGCCATTGGCCGCAGTGGAGGGCCTGATATGGGCCTACTCACGTTCAAACCTAACCGAATACAGAAAACAAGCAAATTCAGACACTCAATAATAATAATAATTATACTTTTATTGCACACCAAATTTTACATTAATACAGAAAATAATTCATATACATATAGGGATAAATATGAGAGCAAAGGGCACTTGGTTCGGATTAGAGTTTCCTGGCATCTGATCTTCGACCAAAGCCTGACTTTGAAGAAAAAATTTTAGAACAGTGGGATCATTGTGAAAAGAGATAGAAAAAATAAAAAAAGAAGATAAAGAAGAGAGAGGTCAAGAAAGTGCGAATGATGGAGAGTTAAAGGGAAGACGAAAAAAAAATTCTTTCACATTTCGTCAGATTCTTGATGCGACTTCTTTATTTGTAACACTTCAGTCGTGCTGAGTGGAAAATAAGTGTTTTTGAATGTTTCTTTGAAGGTATTGGTCGTTAGGGCAAAACAGTTTGGGTTCCAAGTGTTTATATAATTAATTGTGTCAGAGATATTATATGAGAACGAGTGCTTATACAATTCTTTTTTGTGAGCAGGAGTAGGCAAAACTAATTTTCTTCTCAGATCCAAATTGTGGATGTCGGTTCTATGTGGTAAGTGTTCATGTAGGTAGGGAGGTCTTCTATACTTCATTATTTTAATGAAAGTGCAGGCCATGTCTAGACGTCTGCGGTTGATCATGTTGAGCCAGAAAAAATCTTTGAGTTTGTGACAAATTCTGAATTCATTATTATTATTTTTACTATTAAACTAGCAGATTTATGGATCCTTTTTATAGAGGTCATTCAAAAGATCGCTCAAAACTCCAAAATTTTAAGAAGTTCATGTTGATTCCATGACAGTAATTGTTGACACTTCTCAATTTGAAGAGTCCTAGGTAATTTAAAAATGAATATAAATAAAGTCAATTATCTTCAGCAAAGATAATATGTCTAGTAATTATCTTAGGATTTTGATACAAATGAAATCCGAACTATTGGCATTCAAATGCCAAGTAATTTACTCCCAAGTTTTTGTTGACATCCTTTCAGATTAATAGAAGCGTTGTAAACGTGGCATTCATTCTGGTGATCATCTATTGTTGTTCTGAATAAAGAAATTGTTTAGGGAACATTCACGTCCAGAATGATAATGAAAACGATTCACTGCATAATAATGCTATGCATCTGATTTCATGTATAAGTACTCAGTGTACTTGAAAAAAATTATTTCATGCTGCTTAGTTATATTTATGTCAGTTCAATGAGTTTTGGGAATGACATAGTAATAAAATTAAGATTTTAATAACTCATCAAACATTTAAGCAGAATTGCATCAAGAAGTCTAATATCACAAATGCTGTACAATTGTTTCGAAAATTTCAATTCTGGCTGATAATTCTTTATTTTAAAATCATCAAAATTCCTTTCACAATAACATAACAATTATTTCTCTTGACCAAATGTACTCTTTGGTATAAAGGCAAGAATGTAGTTGAAATAGTTTAGTAAAAATCGTTATAATAAAATGTTAATGTTGACTTGAATTTCAAAATAATAAATGAAACCCACGAGCTAAAGTATGTAACTATCATCAGAATCTTGCATATAAGTTTACTACAAAAATTATTATAATGAGACCGATCTAATTCGGAAAGAATGAGAAATCCAAACCCCAATTTGTCTCTGTCGTATTTTGAATGACGTCCACTACCCAAAAATGATTGCCAAAATTCATCAACTTGTAAACGAATCTAGAAATTCAGTTAATACGGTTGATATAGCGTGTTTGCAATACATAATAAGTGTGTCAACATACCCAAAATGAAGCATCAAGTGGCAGAATATGAATAAATATCTGGTAATGAGTGTTCTGTTTCGGATAGTGTATAAAATACGACTGGTCTAGCAAAGCTTTTTTATGTTTTTGCTTCATAAAAGGATAAGTACCCTGTTATGTTATTATGAAAATGAGAGTTAGCATGAACAGGAGCTCTCGGTAAATAATTGTTTTCGGAAAACTAAATTCGTAATCAGGAAACGTATGATAGAAAGAGAAGTAAGATTCTTTGAAAAAATCCCATCGCTACCTGCTCTACCTTTTCAGCACATGTGAGCCCCCAGCCAGCAACACAATTGAACATACCACTTATACTACGAGGCTACCAAAAAGTATCAATTTGAATTCCCAAAATTGTATTTTGCTCCTAGCAATAACAGTAGCTTCTATTACTTGGTGTTCCTTTCACAGAGCTGATTATCATTTCTCCAAAGATAAATGAGACGCCAAGATATATCCCGGTGCTGATCAAAAAATATAAAAGGGAGAAAAATAATAACAACATGAGACCTACTGGAAGAGGAACAAAATATCGTTATAATTACGTGAAAAATAAATTGGAGTCGACAAAATGGAAAAGGGTTGAACGGGGTGAACTTTTAGGGGTTGAAAGAGGTATTTCACGGTTTTTCGCGATTTGCAACGAAAATTGACCTCCTATCGAAAAGAGTTTATGATGAACGTTGATAAAGTCGACAATAAAAAGATCTACAACTTTTGTATTTGGCATTTTTCCACATAACCTCAATTTCAACTGAAAAGTTTCACCGGTAAAGTCCTCCTTTTCAAGCTCGCCAGCCGCCATTTTTTCCATTGAAGCGTCTACTTTCAGATTATTCAATGAAAGAGTAGTATAACTTTGAAAAAAAATCCAGAAAACGTGAAAAAAATTTGAAAACTGAAAAATCGGTTTTTCCGATTTTTCCGAAAAATATGTGGAAAATGTCGAATACGAGAGTTCTAGATCGTTTTATTATCAACAACTTTGCTTTTTCGAATCGCGGAAAACCCTGATATACCACATTCAACCCCTAAAAGTTAACCACGTTCCACCCTTCTCCATTTTCTCGACTCCAATTTATTTTCCCGTCATTCGAACAATATTTTGCTACTCTTCCATTAGGTCTCATGGTGTTAAGTATTTTTTTATCCCAAAAATGCATCAGCACTAGTCTAATAGGCATACAGAGCAGTAATTTCACCTTTTTTGTTTTTGTATAAAAATCTTGACTATTTATCGACTCTCAAGGAAAATTTTGTTTTTTCAGTATGATTTTTTTTCCTCGGATGCTGGTCCTTTCGCCAGCCGTGGTGCCTGAGAGACACCTCTCCTTTTGTTTTCGTTTGACCCAGTCCCGAATGCATTATTCCCGAGTGCGATACAATGGGATTTTTTTTGCCGTGGTGCATGAGAGGGGCTTCGTGCCACCTGTCCTTTTGTGTTCGTTTGACCCAGTCTCGAATGCCGGATTTATTATTCCCGAGTGCGATTCAATGGGAATCTTTTTCCCGTGGTGCATGAGAGGGGCTTCGTGCCACCTGTCCATTTGTGTTCGTTCGACCCAGTCTCGAATGCATCCTCGAATGTCAGATTTATTATTCCCGAGTGCGATTCAATGGGATTTTTTTTCCCGTGGTGCATGAGAGGGGCTTCGTGCCTCCTGTCCATTTGTGTTCGTTCGACCCAGTCTCGAATGCATCCTCGAATGTCAGATTTATTATTCCCGAGTGCGATTCAATGGGAATCTTTTTCCCGTGGTGCATGAGAGGGGCTTCGTGCCACCTGTCCATTTGTGTTCGTTCGACCCAGTCTCGAATGCATTCTCGAATGTCGGATTTATTATTCCCCAGTGCGATTCAATGGGAGTTTTTTTCCCGTGGTGCATGAGAGGGGCTTCGTGCCACCTGTCCATTTGTGTTCGTTCGACCCAGTCTCGAATGCATCCTCGAATGTCAGATTTATTATTCCCGAGTGCGATTCAATGGGATTTTTTTTCCCGTGGTGCATGAGAGGGGCTTCGTGCCACCTGTCCATTTGTGTTCGTTCGACCCAGTCTCGAATGCATCCTCGAATGTCGGATTTATAATTCCCCAGTGCGAATCAATGGGAATTTTTTTTCCCGTGGTGCATGAGAGGGGCTTCGTGCCACTTGTCCTTTTGTGTTCGTTTGACCCAGTCTCGAATGCATCCTCGAATGTCGGATTTATTATTCCCCAGTGCGATTCAATGGGAATTTTTTTCCCGTGGTGCATGAGAGAGGCTTCGTGCCACCTGTCCTTTTGTGTTCATTTGACCCAGTCTCGAATGCATCCTCGAATGTCGGATTTATTATTCCCCAGTGCGATTCAATGGGAATTTTTTTCCCGTGGTGCATGAGAGGGGCTTCGTGCCACCTGTCCTTTTGTGTTCGTTTGACTCAGTCTCGAATGCAGCCTCGAATGTCGGATTTATTATTCCTGAGTGCGATTCAATGGGAATTTTTTTCCCGTGGTGCATGAGAGGGGCTTCGTGCCACCTGTCCTTTTGTGTTCGTTTGACCCAGTCTCGAATGCCGGATTTATTATTCCCGAGTGCGATTCAATGGGAATCTTTTTCCCGTGGTGCATGAGAGGGGCTTCGAGCCACCTCTACTTTTGTTTTCGTTTGACCCAGCCTCGAATTTATCCTCGAATGTCGGATTTATTTTTCCCGAGTGCGATGCAATGGGAATTTTTTTGCCGTGGTGCATGAGAGGGGCTTGGTGCCACCTGTCCTTTTTTGTTCGTTTGACCCAGTCTCGAATGCTGGATTTATTATTCCCGAGTGCGATTCAATGGGAATCTTTTTCCCGTGGTGCATGAGAGGGGCTTCGAGCCAACTCTACTTTTATTTTCGTTTGACCTAGCCTCGAATTTATCCTCGAATGTCGGTTTATTATTCCCGAGTGCGATGCAATGGGAAATTTTTTGCCGTGGTGCTTGAGAGGAGCTTCGTGCCACCTCTCTTTTTGTGTTCGTTTGACCCAGTCTCGAATGCATCCTCGAATGCCAGATTTATTGATCCCGAGTGCGATGCTATGGGATTTTTTTTCCCGTGGTGCATGAGAGAGGCTTCATGCCACCTCTCCAACCATTATTGCCTTTCACTTTCAGTGATGTATTCACTGTATTGTTGTCTGAAAGAGCAAATATGTTACACTGTATATTGAAGTTGAAAAAGTGGAAGTGTTATCCACTCATTTCAATGCATTACAGGTATTTCTGAGAATCGAATTATTTGTGACCACATCGAATATGGTATATGTATAGTAACTTGTTCAACTGAAGTGAATAATCATGTTTACCTCGTTCTCAATCTTTCCGTAATCGTTATTGTCATTCATTTAACCGGTAACTATTCAGTTAGTCACTATTCAGTGGGGTTATATTAATAGAACACATTTTGATGAGGAAGCTATGAATACATATTATCTGGGCTTCTGTTGATTTCTTTTAAATGTTAATATATAATAAAGAAATTAAATTATTTTATCCCTGATCTTTTAAAGGGTGGCTTTCATGTGATATACAGTGTCTTTCAAAAGTCTGGAAACGGTCTCATATTTCAGAATCGGCTGAAAGAAAATTCATGAAAATTTCTACTGGATGGTTTTTGATGATGCCCGATTCATTGGTGATATTGGCAATGTTGCCAAATCAATAGTTTTTCAGATACTGAGGGTAACTCAATTTTTTCAAATAGAACATCCTAATTATTTTCATTGCAATCAATTCAGCGCCCACCCATTACTCATGTCTTCAAATATCAGATTTTAATTTTTTTTTTTTTTTTTCAAAGCAATTTAAAAAACGAAATATATTTCTTACGACTTGTTTTGGCTAAAAAAAAAAAGAATTACAGACACTCCATCTTACCCAATGTCATGCCCCATCATGCCCTAATACCGGGTAAGACAAGTCACAAGAAATATATTTTGCTTTCAAAATTGATTTGAAAAAAAAATAATAATCATAAAGAAATACAAATACTCCGTTTTTCATGTCATTTATTCATATCAAAGGAACATTTTACTGTAAATGATAGCGGTGATATAATTCATGCAGAGTACCAATTCATGACGAAAGCAGGAAAATAAAAACCCTCGAGGGGCCCGTCTTGACCCACCATGAAAAAAATTTAAATTATCATATATAATGCTATATGTCATCATATGTCTTCGGAATTTTTAAGAACAGTTTTTCATCATCACGGAAAAAAATGGTCCTAGTAAAACGTTTACCTGGCTTTTATCGATTGTGATAAGAAAGTTGTATTCGGAAAAAAAATTTGCCTCTAGAAAAATTAGAATTCTTAACGCATGGACTTGTGGCTATAATATTGTTTTCATATTGTATAATGCCGGGTCAACATTTTACTTGGAAAAGTATATTTTCATATGTATCAACTTTGGGTTTCTGAAAAGTATATCATTACAACAGAAACTCGTGTTACAGGCATTATACAACAATTTTTTTGAAGTAGAATCTGTTGTTTCAATTCCAGCATTTGAGTTAGAAGTTACATTGGGTGTCGGAATCATACTTCAATTTTCATGGTTGTGATGTGTTGTGTTCGTATTGGGAGTCATGCTAACGAAACCTCATTTCAAATCACCAGCTTCAGTTTGATTGAGGACGAGGAACACTGATTATGCCTTTTCACGTGTATTCATTCAGAGGCGGCGCTTTTCTACCATTACAAAAAGTAGTTATTTTGTCCAGTATTCTAAATTTCACTTTGTTTTCCAGCACAATGTATAATTTTCTGTAGATGTTCATAGTTCACCCTGAGTACAGTGTTACGTATATTGAAAGTTGTGCCATTACAGGAAAAAATTATGAGTTTTTCCGGATCGAGGTCATTCACCAATTAAATATGTTTATTATTATTTCAAAATAATATAACTTACTTAATACTCAATAGTTTCTGTCTGGATGTCAATCAAGGTTTAATTGGTTCATTTTGTTTACGATCATGATTACAAGAGTAGCAGGGGTGTGTTATATGAAGAAGAAAAACTACTATTTCACTGTGATTTTTACTTGGAAATATGTCTTAAATCTCACGTCTCGATACGGATAAGCGCTAAAGTAATGAGCTTTCCTGTTCCTGGGCATCAGAAAAAAGTTGTTAGCTGAGATACGTATGAATAACAAACCATTTCAAGGCATCGCTGAGACCTTGAAATGCCTCGAAATGGAGATGCGATCGAAATTGGTTATTGTCTGCACCCAATACAGATGAGTGCAAAACCCAGAAATCAATCTATAGATGGTACAAACTAGCAGTTGCAGAGAAAGCAATTAGAAAATAATCAAATGTAATTCAACGTTCGTCGTAGTATAAGCCCGGAAAGTAGTTGTTTTCTGATGGATTTTTGACCAAATTTTTCTATTGAATAGAATAATGGCAATGAGCAGTCCTGGTAAGGCAGGACATCTTGTTTCTTTCAATAAGTTCAATGTTTTGACTAAAATTTATGTGTGATAATATACATGTATACTTTCTGTTGACGTTTGAACCATTTTTTTTTCATTGTTTTATTTTCAGTTATTATGAAAAAAACAGATTTGCAATTTAGGAGTATGACTTAATTTTAACTATTCTTCAATAGTTGAGAGTGAATTGTAGCAGATATTATGTGAAATAAAAAAATTTGTAGAATATGATTTGAAGCATAAATACAACATTAAAAATTGATGAGAACTCAAAAAAATAGAGTAATTGGATTATTTATATTCTTCTTGTAGTCTTGAAAAACAATACACGAATAATTTTTTTTTCTATAAAAAAGTTGTAGAGCAGTAAAGGGTTAGAAGGTCCACACCCAGCTTAGTATGAAATAAATCTGTCATTATCTAGAATGTGTTAATAGAGTACATGTATTAAATTCTTCCGAGTATAATGACTTTATATGTGGTACATAAGTATACCATTAGTTTTCTCTTGGTTTTATAGTTACATCTGTGACTTCAACATGTATACATATATTCTCCCTATCATCATCTACTTCATTTGTTTTACTAATATCTTATATTATTTCCATGTGTTTTATCTTCATCTAATCAAATGATCTGCATTACCTCCTTTACTTCAACGTTAATCAAGTCTATTAAAAATATTTCAACATCAGTAATTTCATTTATTTGTTGTTATTGTTTGATCGTACATTTAATTTATATGGCGATGTCACTTGGAAATCTTCCTACATGATGCAAATTCTAAATCGCAGCTTGGACGAGGTTTCTGGACTAAACAATGACAACATCGGCACAAGATCTGAAGTGTTCCTGAGGACCACAACCTACGCGTCCAGATCCGTCTTCGCAAAAGCCCCAGTTATTTCCTGAAAATGAAATTGTTGAACAAAGTATCCAATAATTACATATACAGAATTACATTAATTTCTCATTTTCGTTTCAGGTCAATGGTACTGTGCTTTCTCCACAACTACAGATACATAGAATCAAATGGAAAGCCAACAAAAAATTATTTCGGCATTTCAATTCACATCTTGTCACTATGATGCTAGTCAAGACTAACGTAGTTATTGCTACAACAATGTCAGAATATTATTCTTATACAAGTGATTGAATGAAATACACGCAAAATGCATAAGACAGCAAAAGTGTTGTAGAATATTTGTTCAATATCAAGAGCAAGAATGTTACCATTATCAAATTGGCAAATTCTGTAACGGTTGTGGAGAAAAAATGTTATTCTTTCATTAATTACCAGTCATTTATTCTTCATGCGGAAACTTTTTGGAATAAAGGAATAGTTTTGTCCTCTTACACTCGTGTATATTACACCATCAATCGAGTAACAATATCATGAAAAGGGGGGCCTGAGTTGCATCAAATGGTGGTAGTGGTTTTTTTTCTGTTATGGGATGTTACTGAGATGCAAAATCCAAGTTTTTGACTTCGGCAACTCCCCACCATCACTTTCGAAAATCACAAAAAGTGCTAAATTTTTGCACTTTTTTGGTGCTGTCCCATTCTGACCATGAAGGAGCAGGTTAAATTCGCTATACTCAAATAATATGAGATAAGAGTTAGTTCGGTAGCTCTAATAATTACTGAGATACAGTTTTTCAATATTTGGCAGATTTTCCAAATTCAAAAATTTTTAAATTATTTTCATGTTTATGTCTCCAATAACCTGACTTATATGAGTCAGTGAGGGAACATCCATTCAATTTAATATTTTGTGAACAAATGGTACAAGTTAGTTGATAGTTAATTGCGCTTTCAATAAATGGTCATTAGATGAGACGATCTTGATGCTGTGTTCGTTGTGATGCGTTCTTTCTTTCCCCTTGTTAATCAGCAGGAAAAAAAAAACAAGGGAGTCTTCCTCCTTCTTCACTGCTTCACCACGGTTTCCGATCCTTTTTGAACATTCCAAATACATTGAGATTTTTCAATCTGGAGAAGATGCGAACACACTAATCATCACTACGTCTATCAGAAAGGCTCTGATTTTCAGGTCGTGGTTATTGTAGGAGAGGATGTAGAATTGTTGGTCATCCTCACCGGTCTCAGGTACTATATTTTTTCAAAAGTGTGAAAGGGCAAAATGCCAAATGTCTTCTTCTCCACTACCTCAACATCTGCAGACAGACAACTCTTTTACTCACGCCTTCAGTAACTGTGATTTCACCTCGTGCTTCTTCGGCCAAGGGAAACTCAAGTTGCTTCAAATACCACAGATACATGTAGAGCTTGAAGAGAAAACTGCAGTTGCAAGAAATAGGCCATCAGATGGTGACAGATTTAGGTGTCCCATTTTGGCATACAAGCCTCGAATAGGGTTGAAAAGTATTTCGATTTGGGGTAAAAGAAGATATTTTTACGAATGGTTCCTGGGGATAACATACCAAAAATTCAGAATGTATTATTATACACCATACAAACAAGTTAAATATTGCTACAATGAGAATATTATCAGCAAATATTCAACTCATGACCTTTTTTAGAAGTAGAAGGTACATGGGGAGTGAGGTTTTCCACTCTGTAGTCACTGTTGTCAATAATATGGGTTTCACTTAAAGACTTTTTCACAGAACATATCACCTATCAGTCATATCTGACCACCTTTTTGAAATAAAAAAAAGTAATATGGCTTCAAGCACCTAATCTTCATTGATTCCACTCACCACATTTGTAAGTCCATCTGAGGACACATCTATCACAGGTGATGTTGGGAAGCTGAACTCTGTTGTAAACGTAATAATCATCTTTTGTCACCTCATACGTGGGAGATCCATCTTCTAGCAATAAATTCTGGAAACACTCTTCTCCAGATTCTGGAGCGTTGGGATCGACCAATTCACATAAACTGTAGAACAATTAATTCAATGTTAATTTTTTTTTACTTATTCGATTCATAACTTTGCCGAACAAGGCAAAATTCAGCCACTCACAACGATTCTATCAGAATATGAAACAAAATTATGGAGATTCTAGTTGTCGGAAGATCCTGAACGTTTGGGAGTTTCCCTACGATAACTTTCGCATACACAGTGTCCGGCATAAAGTTTGCAGTATATGGAAACCTTTTTAATTATGGATTTGTCAAAAAAATCAATTTTGATAAAAACCTCTGCTTCACCCTAACCTGGATTGCGAACACCAGAATTGAATTACTCACAACCCTATACAAGGGTTTGTTTTCAAAAAAAGATTACTAGAATCAAATGATGATCCAGAAATTCGAATCATAGCCACCTACGACCAATTTAATTTTTCAATTTCTCCTCATCGCGTACGACATAAGGAATACTATGCTAGACTGATGGTATGTTGTCAGATATGATGATATCACTCTCTGGATGTCATCACTTTCCTCGCTTCTATCATAAAATAGCACTTATTGATATATGGGATGGACTTTGGCAAAAACTTGCTGAAAATAGTAAATGAAACTGAATTATCCCCAAGATATTCGAATCAAAAAATTATTTCATTCATTTTCATTCTGGTAACATAACTTGAAGACAATTCAGTTTTGATTACTATTTGAAGCAAGTTTTTTTGAATTCCGTCATATATTTCAATTAATGTGATTTTTCGATGGGATGAAGAAAGAAGAGAACATTCAGAGTGTGATATTATCTTATCTAAGAATATACCATCCTTCTAGCATAGTATTCCTCATGTCATACAGGGCGATGAGGAGAAAATGGGAACAAAATTTGAAATATTAGGTGGCTACGATTTGAATTCAACATTCGATTTTTAAAAATAGTGACTAGAGACTTTTGAATATACCGTGAAAAATAAAGTGATGGGATTATATTTTCTTCGAAAACAAGGCATGTTTTTTAATCTCCCTCGTATAGGGTCATGAAAATTTCAATTCTAATTTTCGTAATGCATGTTCGGGATGGAGCATAGCTTTTTATCAGAAAATTAAAATTTTCAGCATCCAAAGTTTCTTTTCTTTTGAATGAGTGATAATCTGAGTTGGCCAGGTCATGAAGCATGTGTTACCAATATTTTCCAGCGCGTTAAGCTCGAAAGTTTTGACAATACTATGTTCTACCGGCCTGATGGTATTGAAGCTGTTTGTGCTGCGTTTTCCATTTCTAACGTCTTCGGAGTAGTTTCTGATATGGTGATTGACTCTGTCACTGGAGCGACGTGGAAACAAACTTGAATTTCTACCGCTTGATATTGAATTTGTGGCAGATATTACGACTTTTTGAGAATTATTGTGTTCGAATATTTTTTGTGGACGGTTGAAACTTTCATCTTAATTTTTATTTGCAAGAATAGAACCTAAAATGGATGTAGCATTTCCTCTTTGTATGGCAATACTTATGCGTTGTATTAAGAAAGTCCTTGCTCTGCTATCATCTGTTTTATTAATTAGTTTCTGTCCAATATGGTTGATTAATTCAGAGGCATAACTACCAAAACTACCGTATGTTTCGATGCCAACAGGGTAGAAGATAAATTGGTCAGTTAAACTGGAATAATTTTTGAATTTAATTTTTTCAGCAGAATCTGCAGCACCACCAGCATTCCTCGATGTTGAATCAATATGTGAAGCTGCAACTGTATCCACTCGGGTGAAGTCCCAGACTAATGGTTTTCCGTGGCTCCATGGAATCAGAGACATCCCGTCCGGTCTCTTACCGTCATCAAGAATGATTCCCAACGGTTCTAAGACAGTGGGAATATCAGCTGTTGATAAAGCTCGCTTGATTAAGTCATCAACTGTTAAATGTCGCGAAAAACGCCCGGAACTGAATCTACAACTCAATCCATGAACCCCGTTTTCTTTGACAATGGAACCACATCTGCATTTATGAGTTACACAACCCAAACGTTAACCCACAGAAATCCTGAAATCCATCAAAGTTCCAAGGAAAGCAACAGGGAGGGCATTGAGCCAAGCTCCATATTCATTCGTACATACTGCCTTGAGACGAGCCCTTTCAAATGGAGAGTCTACAGCCGAGTCAAGGAGTTGTTTAGATGACAATTCGATAAGAAGAATATCCCAGGACTTCTGCAAATTTGAATTATCAGGGACAAGCTGTATATTTTATTACTTTCAACGACTAACTTCAAACTAATATCTTGGAAGAAATGTTTATCGAAACTTCTAGCCTTAAAATGAAATGAGAAGTTTGTTCCTTCATTCTGATATGAATAGTTTCATTGAAGAGTTCTGTTACTTTAGAAATCCCCATTATCTGGAACTTGCTGTATGGCAACATCAAATCCTTACCTGTACGTAAATTGTCCCAAATGATTTGCAGTTAGTAGTACTGTAACATTGATTACACTTCCAGATTCATATGTTCCTGCAATGATTCCCACTCCCAATGTTCCTGTATTTTCGTTCTTTTGTGGATGAGGATCGGTGTACGGGTCCCCACATACCCCACACTTTCCATCATTAAGACCATTCTGTACCTGTAAAAAGAGTATAATATATTACAAATTATGATCAAAAAGTATATCGTACATATGAACAAACGAACACCCAAGTAACAATTGGAATGACATTTGGATTTATACCGCTTTTAGAAAAGTTTCATGAAATTTAGATCGGTTAGGTACTAACCAATTCGATTTATGTAATTTCTAGAGAATTATGAGTTGGTTTTGAAGCACTTCTGAAAGCTATAGGATAAAACTATCTACTCCTTTTTCAATTGTGACTCAGAGATAATTCTTTTTGGTCTTCAAATACTGAACTGAACTGAAAGGAAGTGTTAAAATGTCAAAATAAAACCGGCGACCACACATTTATCCTCAAGCTTTAGTAAACTGGAGAAAAGTAAGCATGTACACTGAGTTCCCGTTCCCTGATAAAGAGATCGCCAATATCAGAAATGACATAATTCACGACTTGAAGATTTGATGGTTCATTCACATTTCAGTGGACATACCTTTTTAGGAGCGAATGATATTAACATGATTTATTTTGAGGTGGAAAGATTATGATAATGAAAGGCAATATGGTGCAACTATTTAGAATAATGATAAAGTAACCATTTTTCATTTCAACCAGATAGAAAAGAAATAAAAGAATCTGATCTCAACTCAATGTTTTGCAATGTTTTGGTGTGTATGACGAAAAGAAAATACACAATTCCTGCTATGTTTAGATTAGTACAAATCATTTTATGAAAACATTTCAGCCAGAATATTGCTTTAATTTTATTTAGTATTTTGTTCTTAGGGCGCGTTACATGTTTTTCACCTATAATATCATCAAATGTTCCACCAAACGGATTCTTATTCGATGTGTTCCATTTTTCTTGGTTTGGTTTCATAGGTAAATGTATCAAAACCCAATCTGTTTTCAGAATTGTTACCAATATAGTTGAAGGTTTTGAAAATGGTATTGGGGTTGGTATTACGCTATGATTTATTTATTTTTGAACGAAAAAAAAATATGTACCGCCCTTGGAATTCATGTAAACAATTTTTTTCGTGTTTATCATGGTTCCAACTACTAGCGTACCAAATTTGGTGGTGCTACAATCGATCCTCGTCTCAAAACCCAATCGTACTGGGTTAAAAGCTGTCAACTCTGTGTTCCCAATGTCAAGCATAACATTCATCTTTCTAGTCAAATCCTTTGAGATATTTTAACGAAATAAAGAGTTTGTTTGATTATTGCACGCTTCTTTTCAAACCAATAATGCAGGGTCACATTCAACAGATTGGGTCACATTATGATGACACTAAATACCCAATATACCACTTTGTGAAGATACTTTTCCAATACCTAAAACATTTGGATACTTACATAGTATCCTCCGCAGAAGTTTTCGTTATCCTGGGTATTTACTGGAGCCAATGAGTTGTATCTCCACATGGAGCTTCTATTTATAGGATCCAGCATCATACCATGGCCTGCTGTACCATGGAGGTACATAGCAGTACAAACGAAAAATAGAGCTAGCTTCATATCGCACTTTTTGATATCCCAGTATACTTTCAACTGCTGAACAAGTGCTATCAAACTATTATCACAAGTGGAGGGAGTTCATTTTATATGCCTTTCCATTGTGTCTTTTTTTTTTGATAAGATAACACAAACATTTATCTTCTTTACCAATCAATACTTTTTCAGTAAGTGATTTTGGGAAGTACGACAGCAACCCTTCAGATGTTTTATGATCAACTTCGAATTCTCACCTCCAATTCTCACCTCCAAAAATAAATCTTGATATTGAATATTTCTGATTATTGACCTAATCACCTTTCAAGTAGGAACATACAATCTTGAAATACTTCTAGCGGCAGGAGTAATTATTCTTTGTCTATAAATAATTTCTAAGCTGAACGCTGTGATAGGAATACCTATAATCTCAATTTTTTGATCATTATGGTATCATGATGAAAATAAGAATCAGATACGAGAAGATAGCGAAAAAAAAAATATTTAAATTTAGAGACATTGAACACCCATGTTGATATCAATGATATATTCAAGTATATACATCGCGTGTTGCGATATATATCTATTTATTGCGAAATACACGTATTATCCAAAAAATTCTAGACTGGTTGTTTTTCTCATTATTATCAAAATTTCTAATATAAATCGTTTGATAAAACAGCCAAAAGGGGAATTCTGGAACCATATTCAACACATGCACCCAAAGTCCAAAGTCTAATGAATTTTGCAATATTGAACCAGGAAAAAATTTAAATATTCCGTTTTTCTAAAATAATTTGAAAACCTAAAATATATTTGGAAATTTCATTCTTCCATATAAATGTTATATCGCCTTCGCGGAGAATTTTATCTTGGATTAACTGTATTGAACTCTTGTATTGAAATACTTACATAAAACCCTCCGCAGAAGTTTGCGTTATCATCGTAGTTTATTGGTGCCAATGGGTTCGATCTCCACATGGAGCTTCTATTAATAGGATCCAGCATCATACCATGGCCTACTGTTCCACGGAGGTGCACAGCAATATAAAAGAAAAATAGAGCAAGCTCCATATCGCACTATTTGTAATGATATCCCTGTAGACTTTTGAGTACCTAACAAGGGCTTTCAAACTGTAATCACATGTAGACAGAGTGATTGTATATATGTCTTTGGTTGTGTGTTATTTTCGATAAGATAACAGGAAAGTACATCTTGCTTACCAATTATTGCTTTCTCAATAATCGATTCTCAAAACTATGTTAGTAACATTCCGGATTTTTCATGACTAACCTCCAATTCTGGTCATCATAGATAAACAAAATTTTGGAAATGCCAGTTCATTCACTTCCTTATCTTTCAAGTGGAATCATACTATTTCATCACATGAAACAACAAGCCGCCAAAAGGAATGATTCCACCTTTTTCCATATTTGTTTTTTTTAGTTCTGGTTCCCACGAAAAAGAAAATCCTGTATTGTTCAAAGAGCATCGTGGGAACCGAGGGAAAGTATGTAGAAATTGGTGTTCTTCTTGAATTTCTGAAGGCTGTATAACGAGCCCTGGGAAGCAGATGTCCCAACGTGACGGCATATGGAAGTTAGGACTGAGCTCGACGGTCAATCTCGATGAGACCGCTAACGGTAGAACGATTGATGATACTTTGGAAATCTATAAAACAGAGACAAATTTTACCTGCTCATCTAGAAGTTGTTATCGCTCTTCCTTACGAGTGGCGCTGCGCGTGACTACTTTATGTCGCGGCTTCATGCATGAAGAAATATCATCAAACAGAAAATTGTCAGTCGTTGGTCAAAGACGTCAAAGGCAAGACAAGTCTAAAGAAACCATTACACGGCGTTTGGACTGTTGCGCCTGGCGTGTGAACTGACACTCCACGCGCCGTGAGAATGGTGCAGCGTTCCAAGTTTCGGGCGGAGTGTCATGTCCCATCGATTATCGGTAAATTTACACAGTTCAAAGGAAACACCCCGCGTGCGTAGTGGCACAGTTCATGGCGCGGCGCAAACCAAACCCGACTTGTCAATCAACAGGCCGTGAGATCGCTTGCGTCCAGGCACGCGATCGGCGTGGCACTCCGCAGACCACATGCCAGGCGCGTCACTCTTCTTAATGTTGTCCGACTTACGCTGGCACTGACGAGAAGCATAACCTCCAATCGTGTCTTTAGCTGGTCATTTCTAGCCAAATCAAGGATGATCTCTGCTTGGTAACAATGCGCTTTTGCTTTTTGGGTCCGCTTGGAGGAATACTGCAGAATGATATGTCAGATATAGTTCAATGTTCGACGTGATAGCCAGGGAAGTAACTAGTTTTGAAATTTGTCTCGTATTTTTCACTTGGTATGAGTTTTTGGAGAGGAGGGTACCGCGACATTATCATTTTTATTCATGTCATGGAATAATAGTCACTATATTAATTAAAACAAATCGTATTTAATATAAACACTTATTAATATTGAAGAAGTTGGATTGCAGTACATTCTGCAATGAAGTATTTACTCGTAGTAAAATCTGAATTGTAATCATTTAAAAATGTTTAGCCAATTTAAAGTTATTCAACATTTTCCACAAGAGTGGTATCTACTTCTTCAGATCTTCTTATGACGATATCGGAACACGATCGAAAGTGTTCTTGAGGACCGCACCCTACTTCACCTGTTCCGTCTTCGCAGAAACCCCAGCTGTTCGCTGAAAAAAATAACAAATGTCAGGAAGATAAATATGAGTGAGGTATCTGAGTTTATTTTTTTAAGTTCTGGAATCCCTGGAAAAAAGATGTTCTGCATGTCACCAAAGTGAAGGCATATGGATGTGAAGACTGAGCTCGACGGGTCAGTCTCGATGGGACCGCTTATTTTCGTATCTTTGTACTCAATATAATGTACAACTTCTTGTACGAAACAGACAACTGAGTTTTTAAGTAATGGACCTTACATGGTTCTCTCAAGGGTACTTCTGATGGTATTACCGAGCACTGAAATGGAAGATTTCATTGGTATGGATACTCCTGACATAGTAACGCTGGCCACTGTAGGACCGGTTTTTCTACAGAAAAGTCATGCTTGGGTTCTATTCGCATTGAATTCTACCAAGTTGTTGAATCCCCATTCTAGAATTTTTGCCAAGCCCGTATATATTTCATTGGAAGAGAAAGTGGTATGAAGGGTGCTATCTACTATTGTGAGGTGCGGTTATGAATACATTCCAAGAGTTTCGTTCTCATACTTTTACATTTCTCGAAGGAAAAAACAGCAAAAAAATGCAATGAGTTACCTATCCCTAAGTCTTACTGCAAATAGTAGTAATAGCCATATCTTACTCAGACAAGCATTGAATCGTTTCAATGCTAAATGAAAGTTTGATTATCTTTCTCCCACAATGTGAAACATATATTCGAAGTATTTGTTCGTATTTCGACATCTACAGAAAAGTCCGAAAAGAGCTCTTGAATGCGGTTATCTTTTGGGAACCTAGGTTAGTTTACATCTCTCTGACATCAAGCTGACGTAGGATGCTCCTCCGAAGGACCTGGCCGTCCTTACATCCTCACATCATCTATATGGAATATCCAAGTGGAATGAATGGGTAACCTCTTTATACTTAGCATTAAAGAGATGTCAAGAAGGAGTGCACTGAGGATGTTCTCCAATAATATGCCCCATTCGAACACAGAAGCGTGTCTAACGTCATTCCATGGTGGGTGGTGTAATCAATCACAGTAACTCAATTTATTAAACTTTTTTTTTCCTTCAAACTGGTACTGTGCCTGAGGGCACCCTGGCCTCATATACATTCTTAAGAAATCTTACGTTCAAATGAACTTCAGTTAACCTAAGGCAGTCATGTGGAGAGGCCCCCATTACCCCTTTCTACATAGGTTCGCCCCTGTTTGAAAATCACTTCATCTATTTCTGACTTGATCAGATCCAAGCAATTCCTGCATCGGAGACCACAATGCATCTGAAAAAAATTGCAATAAAGTGGATGCGAAACATAAAGTTATGGGAGGAAAAGGCTGCGTGCTCGGGTTGGGGTGTTTCAAAACAGAGAACATGAATTTTCGCCGTGCATACTTTTTGGGTGGACTCGTCAAAATACCGAAGATCGTCCCTCATACAATTTTTTCATCCAAAACGACCATTGCTGTCGTTTTAGTCATTATCCAGCAACTCATCATTATTGGCGCCAACATATTCGACAACCATCTCGATGAAGTTAGGTATCTCGGATCACAGAAACCAAGTGTTTGGCAGATGTCGGTGGAAAAGTTGCATTTTCTCAAACGCATACCCAGTGCTGCCTTGAATGAATTGTACAGTACTTTTTCAAATAACTGTTTAAAAATGAATTGCATATTTTCTCAAAGTATGGATGATGAATTTTGAGATTTTATTTTTTATCTATATCCAAATTTTGTTGATTGCGGTGTAAAAAACGCATTGCCTTCTTTGAATGATTATAAAAATAGTATGAAGTTGAATCAGTTTCACCCAATGAACTTCCGTTGTTTGTTTCCTCTGTTTCTACTCACCACATTTGTAGGTCCATCTGAGGACACATCTTTCACATACTATGTCAGGAAGTTGTACTCTATTTTGAATTTCATAGTCATCTGCCGTTATTATGAATGCGGAAGATCCATCTTCTAGAAGCAAATCTTGAAAGCACTCTTCTCCAGACTCTGGGGCGCTCGGGTCTACCAATTCACATAAACTGTAATATGATTTTTGTATGAATTACTATAGGTGTTGATAAAAATGGTACAGAATCAGCCAAATTTCGAATTACCTGGTGAGTTACTTTTTAAATGTACTTCTCAGATAAAATTTTTGAAAGAAAATTTTCGATTTTTATTTTTCCTGTTTACTCCCAGGTACGTACTGATGGTGACGATTCAGTTGAAGTGGCTCTGCTAAGGTTTCAAAAATAAAAAATATTTTACTCGAAAAACTTTTTTTTTTCGAATTTTCTCAATTTATTGGTCAACTGAAATCAACACTGGAATATATTGTGGTCATTGTTCTACGTTTGATACATTCCCAAGACCTTTTTCTCTACATGTTTCGCAAATATCTGTTCAAGTGAGACTCTCACAATACATGAATTATTTTACTAAAATAGAAACTTTGGCCAGCGAAGAGAAACCTACTTGATCTAAATGCAAAAAGAGTAGGAAGCTCACGAAATTAAGGCAAACTGATTTATTTTACCATGCAGTTACTATCTTCATTAAAAAAATTCCAATAGTCTGTTCTCTCACGTTTCATTGAAATGCTGAATTATATTCTAAATTGGAGAACGGTAAAGCAATGCAAAAATCATGTTAAAATTCACGAATTTTTATAGTAATGAACAATATCAACCTTAATATGTTCTCTTCGAATTGTCTAATCATTGTTTTTCACTCTTATATCGACTACTGGATCTTTTTTGTGTACATTTCATAATATACCCATATATTTTTAACTTATCTGTATACTTTTGTAATATTGTTATGGAATATACCTAGAGTAAACGGTTGGCTAGCGATAAGTGCAGTTCCGAGAATTCAGTTAATGTGAACAAGCAAGCAATTTGCTTTTGTTCTCTGTCTACTTACTATCAATAATAAGTCAATTTTAGGTAGAACTCGTTAGAATAATATTACGGTGTGAATTTTTTTTTGTCGTATATAGAATTGAAAAACGATTCAAATGAAAATTCAAAAAATCACCAACTTTCATTTAACCAACAAGTAAAAATGTCAATCCTTTCGAAAGTTAACAGGGGTGGGACTATATACTTTATGGGACTTGTAACATTATCTACCTACCGCCAGTTTGTTTTGGATAGATATTTTTGTTTTGCTGCCGCATAGAGAATTGCAAAACGTTTCGAATGAGCTGTCACTTTACCCCCAAGAAATTTGAAAAAATCTTTCAAAATAGGAATTTTTTATCAAAAATTAGTATGTGAACTTTCATTTGACCAAAAAAAAATCAAATCTGTTCAAGTGTGAGGGGGGGTTACTTTATAAACCGACTGTAGAACAATGAAGAATTATCTACCTGGCTGAAGAATCAAATATACTCAATACAAAAATATTTTCGATAATTTCCCTCATCTGTCAAAATTCATTCGCTGATAAATCCGCTTCGTTCCTTCGTTGCCTGAATGTATGCAACACATTTCACAAGTCGTGTGACATATTGCCGTTGATAATTATGTGGAATAGATGTTATTGGTTAATTGAC
Source organism: Chrysolina haemoptera (assembly GCA_958298965.1). NCBI lineage: Eukaryota > Metazoa > Arthropoda > Insecta > Coleoptera > Chrysomelidae > Chrysolina > Chrysolina haemoptera. Next base: position 6,005,172 of record OY282590.1, on the reverse strand, counting down.
ATATTTGTGAAATAATCTGATCAAATATAACTCGACCGTCGATTATCAAATCGAATAAATTTTTGTTTCAGAAAATTCATTTCGTTAAATTCGAAGATTTATGTTCAAAGAATAAAACGCTCGAGCTTGAAAGCTCTCGAGTTTTATTCAGAACATAAATCTCCAAATTCAACTCGATAAATTTTCAAACAAAATCATTTTCGAATAGGGGAACATTCTCCATGAAACTGAAAAATTTATTCGCTGATAAACGAGGTCTTGTTATATTATTCCCGAATATTCCGACAAACCAGTGAAAAATCTGGGATCCTTATTCATATCCCTTCAAATACAAAAGTTTTTTTTCTTTATTCATCCACAAATTTCAATGAATATGTAAAAAAATAGGGTCAACCCTGAATGATATGATACTCGAGCACCTTCTTGAAGATAACTTTGTGCAAAAAGCCCTTACCTGTAAGTGAATTGTCCCAAATGATTTGCTGTGAGTAAAATTGAAACATTGATGACTCTGCCAGATTCATATGTACCCGCAATGAGTCCTACTCCGTATTTTCCAGTATTTTCGTTATCCTGTGGGTGGGGATCTGTGTAAGAATCTCCACAAACCCCACATTTACCACCATTCTCCCCATTTTGTTCCTGAAACAAGGCGTCAATAAAGTTTATGCTTAAGTAGGTTCATATCCAAAATTCAATATTTGAATAATTTCCTGGTTATTTTTTTTTTCACTCTGGGTCAAGTCCAAAGAAAAAATCTTAGTTCAAATCAAATTAGAAATTGGCTTTCTATGTTTCATCAAGCTCGACGTTATACATAGTGCTGACGAGATAATTGTTGAATCTATAACTGGGAAATATAATTTAAATTGTCAATTCCATTGAAAAATTATTACAGGTCAACCAAAGTAGCTCTGTCTTTGAGTAGCGCAAACGAATCTTTTGCATGTATGATTGTTGGATGTTAACGATCCATCTATAATGATTCCTAAATATTCGAATTCTGATTTTATCTGGTGTTTGGTACCTGTTATCATTGCCTTAGTTTTCTTCGTGTTGAGTTTCAGTTTATTCACCTCTAGATGTGCTCCAAATTTTGTTAAAACTTGTATAAATACTTGTAAAAATACCTTTTTGCTTTGGTGAATAAACTCTGCTGACTATTATTTAGTCCTTCAATCCCTCATACAGAATCCACGCATTTGTGAAACCGCGGTCGAACCTTCCAATATGAAGGGCCAAGTAGCTCAGTGGTTGAGACTGTCGTGTTCGAAACCATTGACTGCTGGTCGGCTAGGTTCGAATCCTAGCGACTACATATTTTTATCTGATGGGCCAAGAAAGTGCTAGGAATCGCACGTTAAAAGGTAAGACCTCGCACGAGTTTCGAATTTGAGGGCTGCCTTTTCCGGGGTTATCATCGAAACAACCAGCCTCACAAACTAACTGCAAGCATTATCTACATTGAATGCAATATACAACACGCATTAGCTTTGCAGGAGGCGTGTATCTTACCGAATAGTACCACAATGTTATGAAATGCCCGGCTTTGCGTTACCATCAGCGCGGTCGGGTAATGGCGTCCTCTCGCGGGGGCTCTAGGCTCGACCTGGCAGGGCGTCCTTCTGCTCTCTTCATCGAGAGTAGAAAGGATCGCTACTTCTGCGTCCGTTTATCCATCCTCCCCTGACCCCCCTGGGTTAAGAAGAATTAATAGATGTTAGTGGCATGTCATATGTTGTGAAATGTTTATATATTGTTAACTTTGGAAATAAACCCCTATTTATTTATTTATTTATTTAATTTGAGGGCTGCCGTTCGTAAGGGGACGACAGCTGGTTAACGAAAAAAACAGTTTTAAAAATAAAAAAATTATTAATATAAGTTCTTCGAGATGATGGTGAAATAAAAGAACCAGTTGGTATTATGGTGCAATTAATTATTTTGCTCCTGGGGAGGCTATCTCTAAGTTTAAACCCGAGCGATTCAGAGCCTATTATGTAACAGCCAAACTTCAACATCATATCATTATGCTTCCAATGATATATTCCTAATTACCTTACTGATAATAAAATAAAATACTTCCTAGGGTGGTTGTTTGCTTTGGTGTTAGTTTGGAATAGAACCAAAAATGTGTTTGCACTCACCCAGGTATCTCAAGAGTGACCCATTTGAAAGCGGGCCACCTCTCTAAAACTGTTATTTATTATCCGATTCAGAAGTTTGTTTTTTCATTAGACATTTGAAGTAGTGGGTTGATTTATTGACAAAATTTTCAAATTTTATACCCATATAATTGTTTTATTGATGGACGCATTCTTACGAAATTTTCACATAAAAAATAAAAATGTCGTGAATCCAGTGGCGTCACCAAATTCTATTTAAAAAAATCGCTAGTATGTTTTTTGGATTTTACCTTGAAAAAAATTCGAAGTAGACCTTGAAATTTTTATTTTTATTTCGAATTAATTGCATTCAATTAGAACTATTATTGCTCTATCTATTGAAAAAAAAAACTTCCGAATCGGATAATAAATAATAGTTTGAGAATGGTGGCCCGCTTTCAAATGGGTTACTCTGTATATGCTTGGAAAAAAATTCAGAATAATTTTGTTATATGATTAAGACCAACCACCACTTACCCAAAATCCCCCGCAGAAATTCTGATTATCATCGCGATTTTCGGGGGCCTCTGGATTAATTCTCCACATGGAACTCCTATTAATGGGGTCCATCATCATCCCATGGCTTGCTATTCCATGGAGGTATAGAGTCAAACAAATGCAAGATAATATAAGCTTCATAATGATCTTTTCTACACAAACCCTTCTCAAATACATTTTTTATATGGGTAGAGTTTCTTTTTATACGCCTTCGTATTCATTTATTATATGTGCTTATCAAATAGTTTTTGAATCCAGTGAGTTGCAAAAACTAAACTAAGTACTTGAAAAAAACAGCGCGTGCAATGATGTAACACCCTGCGTGGGGAAAAAGAACGCAATTCTGAGAAACCATATATCACGTTTGATGTCCCAAAGCCACCAATAAATATTTCTATCAAAGTCCTAAAATTGTGGTGTTTTAAACCCTAATAAATCAGCTGATACAATTGGCGATTAATGTGGGCATTTTCAATTCCACGTGATGTTTCTGATCCCGACTTCATGTGTCTTTTTATCTAGACATTAATTTTCAATATTATTGATAACTCATCATGAGGATATATTTGACATCTTTGATGAATATATTGCAATTTAAAAATCAATGCATAAGTAATGTGTGTACATTTCCATGTCTTATTTGTATAATATAGTATTGTAGGAATATATTATGCATATAAACAGTGAAGATTTTTGTATATGAATAGAAATACTTTTTTCCGGCAATCGTCCGGGTAGTACGTTCGAATTTCAATGTTGATCAAAAATAACAATTAATATGTTCGAAATTTTGTTTTACAAAGAAATATAATAAATAAATGTGTCTCAGTGATTTATTATTCTACACAGTTGCCGAAAAAATTGTGTACGCAACACATCCGAAAAACAGTTTTTAATGGACTTATTACGTAAATTACTATTTTTATTTCTCAGAATTTAATATCTTCAAAACTTCTACTTACCTTCATACTCAAAATTAACCTCTCAACCTTTGGGACAGTGAAGAACATAAAATTAGCTTGAGACTTATGTACCGTTCTTTTTCAAATTTCACAAAAAAGCTATTTGAAACTAATAATTGAATAGAGGCAACAAAAATAATGTTATTGCCACTTACTTCAAATGAAAATTTTATAAGATTTGAGCCGGTCCTGAACCTAACCACGCCACTTTTACGTCATTAACGACCTTCCAGAGACCTTCAGGAGTCTGTCTGGTGCATGAGTGTGTGTAGCTTTCAAATGCCCAGTATAGAATTTATGAAAAAAAAAATTGTACTCCAGGAAGTTCCAAGAATGATTTTCAAATACCTTATGAAATACGCTCGTTTTCTCAGAAAACATGGTTTTCCATATTTACTAAATTATTCATGATTTTCCGATCATCCGCAAACATCTCCGTGAAGTGCGACAAAACACATTTTAGGTACTCAAATATTCGCATACTATATTTCCATCAGGAGGAGTCTTCAGAAACGATATGAACTTTTCCTTCTCCGATCATTTTTAGCAGAGTTATGACCAATCAAATATTCGGCTCCGCCAGAAATTTCAGCGGCGGTAAGCGGGAACCTGAAATTTGATGTCGGCGTTCAATGACGTTTTCTGAGAAAACGAGCGCATTTCATGAAAAAGTACTGATCATCATTTTTGTGGAGAATTGAATTTTCGTTCACTTTGTTCAGTTGTTTTTCGATAAATCATATACTTTCCAAGATTACAGGAAAAATATATTTATTTATTTTTAAACGAAAAAAAAAATGTTCCACCCCTGGAATTTCGGTAAACAATTGTTTTCGTATTTATCCTGGTTCCAACAACTGACATACCAAGTTTGGTGGTGCTACAATCGATCCTCGTCTCAAAACCCAATCGTACTGGATTATATTCAAAAGCAAAGTTGTTGGCACTGACGTCACTTTGATGCAGCAACAGATTCCTGGCAGAAATACCCACTACTTCAGATCCTTGAAGATAAAGGGGAAAGTAACGTCAGAAAAATCATGTTCCATTCTTTATAAATACCTTTTATATTTATCTCTGTTCATGATGTCATACTTTTCCGTATGATCAGTTATCGTACCGTGAAATCAATAATTGCAATTTATCTCAACGAGAATGAACCCGTCATGTATTTCCATCATATTCTCAATTCGCAGAAAAATATTTTTATCTGATAATTATCTCGTTTAAATGAGTAGAACTTCACCTTTCTAAATCTGGGATTATTCGGTCCATTGTTTGTCAATCAAATCATATCCGTGTGTTATTCGGATTAATATATTTTATGACAATTACTGATTTCAGATACAGCAAAAAATAAGGGTAATGTTATTCATAGAAATATTAGCATTTACTCCGATTTCATACCTTTGTTGATCCTTAATGATAGAACGTACAGAGTCCTGCCGGCAGTACGAAAACAGCTCATTTGAGTACGCTAAAAATCGCTTAATATTAGGACTATAAGACCTACCTGAAGGCCAATTTGTACTTACTCCAGAAGCCAATGAAATGTCCTGAAAGCGCCATATCCAGCATGGTATTCCAGCTTAAAGAACTAGAAATATATTTTTGTAACGTTTAATTTCGTTTTCTCCTCTAGTTTCAAATTCAAACAACATTTTTTTTTTATATTATGTTGTTACTTAAAAAAATACAAATTTATTTTTATTAATAAAGATATTTTTATATAATTATTTCAAGTACATAACTAAAATATCTTTCCGATTGAGGCGCTGTAGGTACTTCTGGCAGCACAATATACGATTAAAGTGCGTCCTGCCAGCAGGTCTTCGATTTACAGAAGTTATATTTTATTTACATTTTGCTTTATGTACTGCTGGTAGTAAGTTACGTCCTGTATGCAGGTTAACTTAATGAGCGGAATAATGTAATACTAGTAGGACAGGGGTCTCTGTACAAAAGTCATTCCAGAAGCGCTTCCAGCAGGACAAAGCACTGTACACTATCATTAATCCATACTATACTCCATTTCAAGAATAACGTAGAGTAAACCCACCCCCAACCCTAACCCCACAGTCGCAATATTAGTCGGATGCAGTAATAAGAGAATCAATAACTGATAAAAATATCTATAGCGACTTTTTAGTCAATCGTGGATGCTTTGTGTTCTTCGAATGGCTGCTCAATTATGACGAATCAAAAAAAATAACTAGTTCTGTATTTTTTTTATCTTCGTGAATATCATTGGTTGGATCTCTTCAGAGCTGGTAGTACCCATTGCTGTAGCACCTTTACATCCACAAACATTGGATGAAAAAAAAAAAGTTGAAATAAATATCATACACATAATCATCATTCGACTAATTTATTTTTCCTCACAGTAACTAAAAAAACTCTCAACTCTCACTCTTCTCAATAAAACAGGAAAAAAGCGAATGGTACCACTTCTTCTGGTGTCCATAATTCATCTGAATAGATTTGTCTGCCTTCCCGTTGGACAAATACAGATCTTCCAAATCCCTTCTATCTCTCCAATTTCCATCCGCTTTGACATTTCCATGATAATAATTAGGAACAGACTTCGAACTAGTGATGATAGCGTCGGGGAAAATTTTAACTGGTTCCACTCGATTATCACTAGTCGAAGCATTGAGAATGAAGGTTTTTTTATTGGCGACTGGAAGATGGAGCAACGAATACAGCTCAGACAGTTTTTGATTGGAAAGTTTATCCATTCCGGTTGTATCGTTCATGTTCGAGTAACTACCCCCTCCACACGTTTTGAACATTATTCTTCCTATGACGTCATAGCTTCCTGCGCTATCGTCGACTGGATTTCGGTCCGGATTCTTTTGTTTTTTGTAACTGAAAATTGATTGGCGGGATGAATTTCTTGAATTGAATGACATCAATAGTAGTCTCTAAACATTGATGAATTGTTTTCCATCAGTTACCCTGTAGTTATATATTCCTGAGATCGTATTTGTTATGAGTCCAGATATCGATATATTCAACAGCCAACTCTCAAGATTCAAAGGATATCTGGTAAAGAAATCTGCAATTGTTCACAATGAGTTTATCATGAAAGAAACAAGATGTCGCGCCCTACCAAGACTGCTCATTACCATAACGCTATAGGAATGATTGGGTCAAAAATCCATCAGAAAACTGAAACTACTTTCTATGCTAATACCACGACGAACATTGAATCAAATCTAATTAATGTCTGTGCATATAACTACCACAAACTAATGAGACCAAAACCCAGAGATGAATATTTCTATGTATTGGTATTGGTATGGGTAAGTATGGATGGTGACTGATGCGCTGCGACCTGATTAGATCTATTGTGCCCCATCTTCTTCTGCTATCACAAGGTGTTCTTGTCTGCAGCAGCCCTTCAAGCCTCAATTCCTTCAGGAATTTTAGGATTTTGGGGGGGCTACTTGTGGTATTTCTCCCACAGTCAGCTGGTGTGATTCCAGTATATACAATCTTTTACTATATACAGCGTAACACTCCATCAATATATGGTGGGGTGTTTCTGGATGTTCCCCATAGAATCTGCAGGTGCTGTCCTCCTCCAAGCCTAGCTTCCTCAGGTGTTCTTTGAGTCTGCAATGCCCCGTTAGAAATAACGTGATTGTCTTCAGACTAGTTTTGCTGAGGTTAATCAGTGTCTTCGATCTTGCTCGGTTGAAATTGCCGAGAAGGTCTTTGGCCTGCCTCAGCCCTAGAAGTCTTAGCCAATATGTTACTCTCATTGCTTCTTCAGCTTTATTGAGTTCTCCTCGGAAGTAAGAATGGTTCTAGTCCGATTACTGGCGTTGCCGCGCCTTTTCGTGCCAGTGTGTATGCTTGTTCATTGCCGTCCACTCCGACGTGCCCCGGCACCCAGAGGAGTGACACCTTGTTGTTCCTGCCTATTTCTATGTAACTAGTAATTGCAGAGAAAGTCTTGTAGGAACTCTGCTCGGAAATTCATTAGATGTAATACAATGTTCGTCGTGTTATTATCCAGGAGAGTAGTTGTTTTCTAATGGATTTGTGACCCAATTATTCCTATTGGATAGGATCATGGCAATGAGCAGTCCTGGTAGGGCAGGATATCTTGTTTCTTTCATGATAAGCTCAATGTTAACAACTGCAGATTCCTACACCTGTTATGGTGATTTTGGCAACCAGCAAGTGAAGTATTGCTATTGATTGAAAAGTTGAGGTTGAGGTGGCGCTCGTAGTTTAGTGAACACTACTCTTCGGGCGCGGTTTCAGCTGAGGCTTCGAAATGGAGATGTGATCGAAATATTTATTGCAGACATTAGTTATTGTCACATAATTAAAGATACAGTAACGGCGGAGTAATTTGGAAAACCCAAATATCATTCCTTCTGTATTAACAAAATTAATACACAACCACAGAAAACATGGCATTTTCAAGAAACGCAAGTGAAAGGCACGTATATGTTTTTCAGTCACAAGGGTCAAAAATGCATATATAGTTGTAAATTGCTCATGATTTGAAAAACCTGAATGAGCATCCCTGTATCTGAATCTGCTTTAACAGTTACTGTATTATTTCCTGTCATCGCATTATGGAATTATTATATCCATTAAATTTAATATTTATCTAATTTTTTTGTAAATGGGGCAATATTGTGAGATTGATTCAAGACAATTAAGACCTAACTAATGGGTATAAGTAGGGACAACCCTGTATGTGGAATAAGGACCAATTTTTTCAATGTTCAGTCAAATGTCTCTGCTTCGTGACTGATGGTTAAAATGTGTGATTATTAATTCATTCGAGCAAATGCCACATGCATGGTAACCACCAGTGAAATATAGCTGGTAGTCCAACCACGCTAACAGGATATCGATGAACCGGCCTAAGCTCAATCCTATCCAAAATTTGATCATTTGGTGACTGAAACACGTGTCAAAGTGTCAAAAATAGCGGTTTGGTGTTGGGATGAAACTCCAGGATTATAATTCCTACAAAGATCCTCAATTGACATTGATTCATTCACAACCGCTGGCCTTGAACTGCCGTTAAACGGTAGCCTACTAGAATGCCGTTTTCAGATATGACGTCATTATAGTCACGCGTCTGACGTCTTTTTATTGGATTTGTTCGAACTGACATCATTCGGTAACATATTAAAAGGAGGCAAACTGAGTTTAAAATGCGTGAATTCTTTTTTCGCTCGCAATTGACACAGAAACCTAACCTGAGCAAGCTAAACTAGCTTGCGAGTTGAAAAATGCGTGAATTAGTTGTTCGCTCGCAACTGACACACAAACCTAACCTGAGCAAGCTAACCTAGCTTGCAAATTGAAATGGATGAATCAGTTTTTCGGAATCGCAGCAAAGTGTAATGTCTTTTTATAGTAGACGACCATCTAATAAAAGCCATCAGACGCGTCACTTCAATGACGTCATATCTAATAACGGCATTTTAGTAGGCTACCGTTTAACGACAGTTTGAGTACATTGATTCCCAACAGCTCCCCGAGACGACTAGCAGGACTAGATATAAGAGGATTGTGGTTTCAGACTTTTACATTTATTGTTTAGATCATTGCTAATTCACTTCTCCGATTTCGTAAGGGTCCAAAAAAGTTAAAGTCTGCTGTGTCCATTAACCCAACATTTTTCAATCGGATTATTATCTATCATACAACATTCATAGCAGAAGTATTCTTTTCTACGAAAGTGCGTAAACTAAATTTTAATGCACTGAGGGCATAAAAAGAAAGAGCGTAAAAAGATCAAATGTGCATAATGTTATTATTCGTCGTCCTCTACAAAAAATGACATTTTACGTAGTAATTTCCGGACCAAAAATGGACAAATTTTGAAGGCAAGTACTTTTCGTCCGTAAACACTTTTCGTCCTTGGTACATAAATAACTATTCTCACACACTCTTCATACAAGTTGTACGCGGTCTGGAAAAAGACACTTTCTTGCTTCAAATTGTACTCGAAATTCATCATTTGATTATACGATGAAAATTCAAAACTTCATAAGATGAAACATTCAAATTAATGTTACAACCATTGTTATAATTTGTCAATATACTATCTGTCGTAAAAAAAACTTTGCATGATACATTTTCGTAAAGGCTTGTTTGTACTCGCGTGTTCTATCGAACTCGGCTATGCCTCATTCCAGAATATTGCCATTCATACAAATAAGTCATACTTTACGAACTTGTATATTAAATAATTATTTTCTCAGAATACACCGACCATCCAAATTATAATTTACCTTTCACTATTATCCTACGGAACTTCCGATTGTCCACATGCCTTTACCGTACCTGCATTTTTTCCCATGCTTCTCCAAGATATTTACTTCCATTGCACACCCAGGACCATGGTACCTTGGAGTCAAGCGCGGCAATTTCATATTTCCATCTGAAGGAAAGTTGAACACTTTGTCTTTGAGGAACTCATCGATGTCTGCACTCACTACTTTATGTTTCATGGTCCGTGGTTCTATCGGGCCAGTGTTCTGGTCCATTTGTACCCTAGGGTGTTCAAGAACCTTATATGGCGATCTTGGAGTGATAGTTTTTTCGATGTATCCGTCTAGGCCGCATATTGTTTCTTCAGAGATACCTCTGCTGCGGATTCTAATAAGATTTTCCTCCTCGCAGAACAAAATATGGTCCATGATTGGTTCTTCTTTGGCTTTTTCGGTTTCCTCTAAAGACTCTGTGTCTGAGAGGACGTTTTTTGCACTATGAAATACTTCGTTTTCACTTGAGTTATGTCTTCTAAGGGAAATATTTCCTGAAGAACTCGGTTCCTCAAAAGAAGTTCTCGGTGTTTTCGTTACTGAATGCACGCTTTTTCCGGATACAGGTGATCCGGATTGGTTTCCCTGGTCAACTGTCACATTATTCGACTTCTGTGAAGAGGAGGGTACTTTCAAAATGGACTTGGAGGAAGTTTTTGAGCTGGACTTTGAATTGCCATTAGTTCTCGAAGTATTGTCAAGTTCTTCACTACTCAACTCAGGAGGTGATTCAAGCGTTCTGTACGCACTTGGTTGACCAACAGTCTGTACCGATCTAGATAAGGAGTGCACATTTTTCTCGGAGATGGGAGTTGGTTTTCCCTGCTCAACTGTAGATTGTAAAACATGAGTCGACTTCTTCGTCTTTCCGCTTGGGGTTATTTTCGCATAATCATCTTTATTTGGCGGTTTCTTATCGTTTTTATTCGTTTTTGAAGTAGTATTTTTCGTTAAGGGGTGTTTTTTGCTGCATGCGTTAATAGTAATGAGCAATGGTTTGTCTTTACTTCTTTCTCGTCCACAAATACATACTTTTTGAGACATAGTCACAAGAAATTTTGACAAATACAATGAAATGATTTGATGACAGCGAATCATAGACTTTATAGGGGACATGGACTGGCTGTCACATGACTTTACACGCAGTTCCCTGCGGACAACATTAGAAAAAGAGGTACTGTGAAGGATGAAATAGTTATGGGTAGAAAGGACATGTCTAGTGTCCCGAACGCGGCATCGCAGGAAATATTCTGAAATGCTGTGGCTCAATGACGCCGTTTTCAAAGTATCAAAAATAAATGCTATCACTACTGCAGGACTATCCTAATTGAGATTTACAATTTTGTACGCTTATTTGTTAATGCCGATTCAGATACATGGGTGCTCACCCCATTTTTGACCCCGCATGATAAATTCCTCCAGTATTAATAAAATTAATACTTCTGAACTAAAGAAAATATGATTTTGTGAACTGCCTTGCCGTTTCATAGGCACAAGGGTCAAAAAGATTTGCTTGTAAATTGCACGTGCTTGAAAAACGGGTTCTTCAAGAAAATATTTTTATCCTACTATTATCTCAATATTTCTCAATATCCAATTATCAAAGGTAATACCATGAGTGCTTCAAATTTTATCGGTATTTTTTTTACGAATAAATCAGTTTCACTCATGAAAATGAAAGAAAATCTGATAAAATTTGAAGAACGAGTTGATTTGGAAAGATGAATTGTGTCGATTCAGATCGTGGCATGTAAATACATATTTTTGACGAAACAAGTTCCATTCAAATTTTTAAATCTTTAGAATTACATTAATTGAATTGATTCTGACCGTTTACCCAAGATGTTATGATTTTGATAGTTCGAAGCTCAACAATTTTTATCAAGAACCAGGCAGTTTTATCGGTATATTGACATCATTTTAATGTATGATTATTATCAATCAATACTTTTCTAAAAACTTTGGAAAAGTACTACAAAAATTCTGTTTAGGTAGCACAATGCAATTTCTCTGTTTATTAAATTGACAGAAAACCAACGTCTACACCAGTACTTTTTAATAACAACAAATCTTACTTAAAGTTGTCGTTATTTTGAGATGTACGCAAGCGCAGTGAGAATCTGGAATGAGGACAATGTTTTTAAAATAGGCCCGCCTTTATAAGTGGACGTTTAAAGGCGAGGATTATTGTTCCTTTAGTTCCATTTCGGGTAGGATCGTAAATTATTGTGGATACGATATTGTTGAAATTGTCATTTTCAACAACCGGCTGCCCCCTTACGAGCAACCCTCTGAAGTCTTCGAAAGACTTTTGCGTGCTAGGGAAGACGCAGCATTTACCTTTCAACGTTTGTTGCCATGCACGAGGTTGGTGGGCGCGGCGATTCGATTGGCATAGCAATCGAGAACACTACCTGCGCGCTACCGAGACCCTTTTATGAATACGAATCTTGATTGATAAATATTTAGATTTTCCAACAGTAGGCGATGTCGAAACACTTTTGGGCACTCTAACATCAGAATAATTTTATCTAATTCTAAAATAAATTAGTTATGCGGAAAAAAAATCGAAGATTCTGAGATTTAATTAAGGGTATGAAAAATGGACGCGTGTGTCAACCACGTGTAAATAAGGGACGAATAGACGAAACTTGCAATATCTTTGTTTCTAATCACAGAATAATGGCAGTGACTATTGAAATAAGGTGGCCTTAAATACTACCTGAGGTTATTGCAATCTCTCTATTATTTTATAACATGTTTGTCTCGTCGATTAAAGGGTGCAATAATAGGTCAGAATTTTCATTTCGTAAAAATGGTTCTCGGTCGGGTTTGCAACTATTTATAGAGACTACCAAACGGCATTCGGGATCTTAGTCACATTTTCGCAGCCGGGATTATAGACATTTTCCCATAATTACTCCATCCTTGTTCCTATTCTGTCCTCAATTGTCTCTTCCTTATGCCCAGTCCATACAGTTATAATGTCCATGATACATATAAAGGAAGTGACAACTGAACTGGTAACATAAGCGTACCAATACCGTAATAAATAGTTATTTACCTAACAAGTGCGGAAAGTAGTACTTTTCCGCACGCGACGGCAGTTGCACGAACGACGCGAAGCGGAGTTCGGGCAAGCCGTTAAGGGCGGAAAAGACATTTTCCGTAAGAGTTAGGTACAATATTTTTCCTACGAGTGTTTTTGTCAATCTTATTTATGAAAAAACAAGGTTTTTAATAAACAAGTTTTCATAATAATGCTACAAAATGACTAATACGACAGAATAGTTACATAGATCATTTATTTAGTTGTAAATATCCTCATTTTCAAAAATACAAAAATCGTGCGGAAAAGTAAAAATCGTGCGGAAAAGTAAAAATCGTGCGGGAAAGTAACTTTTCCGCACGATTTTAAATCGTACGGAAAAGTACAACTTTCAAAACAAAAAATCGTGCGGAAAAGTTACTTTTCCGCACGCTCGTAGGAAAAATAACTAGAGTTTTGCGACAGCATTGAAAATTGAGAAAATAAACTGGAATTTTACATATAAATTGTTCATGGTGCGTGATCACAATAATAATGACAATGACTGTTTCGTATTAAGAGGCAATCTTAAATCATGAGACTTAAATCCAAAAACAAAATAGCTATTTTTGATAAAAGTTCGTAAAGTAGGACTTTTTTGTATGAGCGAGAAGTTTCTTCTGAATAAGAGCTTGTCTTAGAAAAGTTTTTTGTCATTATTTTATTTTGTAGGCTGTTACTAACTCTATACGCCATTTTAGGAACAGCACTGTTAATTTTTAACGCAAAAGTGAATCGTGGGAGGTTATTCTCAGTCGCTATCCACTGCCCTAATCTCCGCCCCTTTTAATGTTTCTTATGTGTACCAATTTTTATTGATTCTCATGTTAGTAAGACCTGAATACTATACAATTTTCAGATTCTTATAATTAAAGTCGTAGTGAGGAAGACACTAAATACAGGCGAAAGCTTGACGTATGTCAAAGAGTTCACTTTATAAAGCCCTTCACCTGACTGCACCCTCACAGTTAATCACCTTCTACAGCGAGTTTCAAAAAGTTTGCACCATATGGGAAACTTTTTCATTACGCATTTGTCAGAAAATTTTATTCTTCACAAAAGTTGGTACTTCACGAAAAACTTGTATTTGAGTTATCAAGATTCTGAATTTCCAAAAGGTGTACAGGGGAGAACAAAAAATAGGAATTTAGATCTAGAGTAATCTACCCTCATTTTTGATATTATCGAAGAAGTTTATTTAGAAAAGTTTTTGAGAATCAAAAACAATAGTCAGATTTGGAATCACAGCCACCTACGGATGAGCACTGAATGAACACCGAACGAGCAAATGCTCGAATAGTGTGGACGCTGATTTGAGCACTAACAGAATGCGTGTTTACATTACGCAGCATAGGGCAGCCTGAGCTTGAACCGATCAGCACATGTGCTCATTCGGTGCTCATGCGGAACGAATGATCTAGTGAATACGCACCTTTAGGCGCCTCCCTCACATTTGGTACAATTTATCATTTGTACGAGAATGTGAAAATGCCTGGGTGGCTGTGATTCCAAATCTTAATATTGTGTTCAATTCTCAACAACTTTTCTAAATAAACTTTTTCGATAATATCAAAAATGAGGGTAGATTACACTTGATCTAAATTCCTATTCTTTGTTCTCCTCTGTAAACCGTTTGGAAATTCAGAATTTTGATATACTCAAATACAAATTTTTCGCAAGGCACCAACTTTTATGTGGAATAAAATTTTCTGACAAATGCATAATAAAAAAGTTTCTCATATGGTGCAAACTTTTTGGAACCCACTGTATATTACCGAGTCACGAATATTTGTCACTATAGCTGCATTCCATTTAAGGGTTTGATGCACCAGGGCATCTTATTCTAGTTTAATCATCTGTCAAAATCCACCAATAGTAGGTCTAGAATGAGAAACCCCGGGGCTTAACACCCCTAAATGGAAAACACCTTATATATATATCACTCCCCACAAAGTCTTTGTTGATGCAATGAATTGTTTCGGATATATCAGAATATGGAGATGAGAAAAACAGCTGCGTATCATCTGCATCAATATGATAGTCACACAAAACTTACACGAATCCGGTAAAAGTATTGTGTACAAAGTACAGAATAATGACCCGAGAATAATACCCTGAGGCACATCTCAGTTGATTCTCTGGAATGTATATTTTTGAGAACCAATTTGTAATATTAGGCCATTCAAATACAATGAAAGAATTTAATGAAGTCAAATGTTGCCCATCACGGCTGACTTAAATTTATTTAATAATAATAATAATAATCAAATGGTAAGTACCTCCATCCGAAAAAAGTTTCGGGAAATTCTAGTTAACGGACAGTCCCAAAAGCTTGCGAGAGTCTCAACGTTCAGGTATATACACTTTTCCAGATCTGGTCCCGAAGACCATTTGTTATTGATCCAAAATTGAAAATATGTTATTATATCGTATAGGTACTACATCTGTCTGACTCGACTCAGATCATTTCTGAGATAGAAACATATTAACGATTCTGGTCAATGAAAAATAGTTTTCTTTTCTTGAACGCTTCTCACGAAAAACATTCAATTTTTCACCATACAGAACCCTGAAGATGTCAAAATGAACTTGACGTAACGTTGGCTTTCAAGAAACATACTCAGCTCTGATTTGAAACCTTAAATCTTAAATCCTCAAAAAATTGAAAATTCATGTAAAATATCTGCTACATGTACTGGTAAGTTTATAGGGCATCTTGAAATTGAAAATACCAGTGGTTACCTACTTTAGAGTCTTTAGATCAGTGCTGATGCATTTTTGAAATGGGAAAAAAATAATTAACACCATAAGACCTACTGAAAGAGGAGCAAAATATTGTTCGAATGACGGAAAAAATAAATTGTAGTCAACAAAATGGAGGAGGGTGTAACGGGGTGAACTTTTAGGCGTTGAAAGTGGTATTTCACGTTTTTTCGCGATTTGCGACGAAAGTTGACCCCCTTTCAAAAAAAGTTAAATAGCTAAGTTGTTGATGATAAAAAATCTACAACTTCTGTATCTAACATTTTTCCACATAACCTCAAATTTTCCAGGAAAACCGGAAAACCCGATTTATCAGTTTTTTTTCTCACGCAAGAATTAAATATAACTTATTATTTTTGAAGTAAGCTCTAATTTTTTTGTTGGGAAATACAGATTTTTCCCTTTTTTTTTATTCAAATTTCGAAAAAACGACCTCATTTTCAACTAAACGTTTCAGCGGTAAAATTGGTCTTTTCGAGCTCGCAAGACGCCATTTTTTCCGTTGAAGCGTCTACTTTTAGATTATGTAATAAATGAGTAGAAAAAAAATCCAGAAAACGCGAAAAAATAAAACACAGATTTTCAAAAATAATTTTTTTTAATTTTTTGTTATTTATTTATTGAGATTATTGAAACTAACAGTTGAAACCTTTCGAAAATATTAATTTCATGTTACCTTAATATGTACAAAGAATAAACCAGGACATAAATGAGGATTTCATTATGATAGATGAGCTGAACTTCTGGGGGTAAAAATGGTTTTTCATGATTTGGAGAGAAAATTAACCTCCTAAAAAAAAGTTAAAGAAAAAAGTTGTTGGCCATGAAAAGTTGTACAACTTTTGTATTCAACATTTTCTCGAAAAACCATTTTAATTTGGTTTCAATTTTATTCTTGTGTAAAAATTTAATGTTTGTCGCAAAATTTAGTGGAAATATACCTTTTTCAAGTTCTGGTTCGTACGTAAAAAAAATGCTGTATTGTTCAAAGAAAATTGTGAGAGCCGAGGAAAAGTATGTAGGGATTGGTGTTCTTCTTGAATTTTTGAAATCTGTATGCCTCAAAGAACATCTTATATGTTCTAAATCAGACGTACAGCGAAATATTTACTTTTTTCTGTGACGGGAAAAAAGTTTTATCTCTGTTAACAGGTACTGAAATATGACTTTCCATGAAATTACTTTTTTCCCGGATATATACATAGGTAAAGGTAGATATCTGCTATTGCAAAAGCTGATCTGGAATGCATCCGATGTTCAGCTCGGGGTCCAACCCAACCTCCCGTCTTCATCTCTCAACCTGCACACTACTAACCTAACCGTCCTTTATTTCTAACTTCGGAAAAATCTGATAAATTAGAAAAAAAACTAACCTAACCTAACCTAACCTAACTTAACCTAACCTAACTGGCCTTCATTTCTAAGTTCGAAAAAATCTGAAAAATTGGATTAAAAAGATGCCTAAACTGTCGCTTTGAACCGCGTGCATGTTGTTTAGTAAGCCGCAATCCTATCGATGCGGCTATGAAGCGTGTTTGTATATGAAGATAAAATGGTTGTTCATAACAAAAAATGTGAAAGATCTCGCGAACCGAAAGGTTTTAAGCCGTGGACATTTGATTTTTTCACTATTAAATCGTCGTTTTTTCCGTCACAGAAAAAAATAGTATACACGAAAAAAATAACAGATTTCAGCTCTTGGTGTTTTGATTCCCTCCGCTTCGCGTCGGGATAGAACACAACCTTGAGCTAAAATCTAATACTTTTTTCCCTTGTATTATAAATAACAATTTTTTGAACCTCTTTGAAGTACTCGGGGCGGCTCCTAGTATGATGCAGAAGCGATTGCACATATCGATATTTTTCAAAATTATTAATAAAAAATTTCTCATATAATGCCTATTTTCTGCCGGTCACTGTATAAAAATAATGCGTTTTTGTGATAAACAGTTTTCTACTTAAGAGGCAACATCAGCGCGTCATCACGACAGTAAAATTTTGTCATTGCGCAGCACATGTTGGGTGTATGGGGATATATTTTTCAAGAGCCATAGTGTAGATAACGAAGCACATGTCCGTAACAAAACTACGTAGCTGGGGGCGCCAATAAGGTAGATAGCTCCTAATCGTAGGATCGGTTTTGCGTAAAAACTAAATATATAATTCCCGTAAGAATTCGCTACCTATTTCTTTCATTTGTCAAAAAAAAAATAAAATAAAAAAAACTTCAGAATCTTCAAAACCAAAAATCAGTTAAATACCCGTTTGTAAATTACAAAAAAAAACGTCTAATTTAAAACATGAAGAAGTATAAGTATAAAATTGTAGATCTTTTTATTGCCAACAAATTTTTTTCTAATTTTTTTTATGTAGGAGGTTAATTTTCGCTGTAAATCGTGAGAAACCATTTTTATCCCCAAAAGTTCACCTCATTTCACCCTTCTATCATAATCAAATCCTCATTTATGTACTTGTTCATTCTTTGTACATATTAAAGTAACATGAAATTAATATTATCTTAAGGTTTAAACTGTAAATTTCAATAATTTTAATAATTAAATATAAGAGTGGCTATAATGACCATAGCAGTCGATGCCAACACACCAAGGAAAAAAATTAAAAATGAGTTTAGAAAAAAAAATTATTTTTGAAAATCTGTTTTTTTCGCAAATTTTTCCATAGTATTTACTTTTTTATTACATAATCTGAAAGTAGACACTTCAACGGAAAAAATGGCGACTGGTGAGTTCGAAAAGACGAATTTAACCGGTTAAACTTTTCAGTTGAAAATGAGGTCGTTTTTTCGGAATTTGTCGAAGAAAAAAAGGAAAATCTGTATTTCGCTACAAAGGAATCACAGCTTACCCGAAACATAATATTTAGTTATATTTCCACCAAATTTTGTGAAAGAAAAATTAATTCTTTCGCGAGAAAAATAAATAAAAACTAATAAATCGGTTTTTCTAATTTTTTCGAAAAGTTTTTGATTATGTGAGAAAATGAATACAAAAGTTGTAGATTTTTTCGTTATCAACAACTTTGTCACTTATCTTTTTTCTTTAGGAGGCCAACTGTCGTTGCAAATCGCAAAACACAGTGAAATACCACTTTCCACCCGTAAAAGTTCACCACGTTCCACCCTTCTCCATTTTGTCGACTCCAATTTATTTTTTTCGTCATTTGACAATATTTTGCTCCTCTTCCAGTAGTATGATGTTGGCATCCATCAGCACTGGTCTACTTACTCGTGTCGCTCTCAAGTACCTTTCGAATTATGCCTATGTCTATGACAAATTCATCGATATCTGCATTAACTAATTTATGTTTTGGGGTCCGTGGTTCTAGCGGATCAGTGTTTGTGCCCATTTCTAACCTGGGGTTTTCAAGAATCTTGTATAGTGACCTTGGGGTAATAGTTTTTTCGGCGTATCCGTCTAGGCCACATATTGTTTCTTCAGAGATATCTCTGTTGCGGATTCTAATAAGATTTTCCTGCTGGCAGAACAAAATTTGGTCCGTGATCGATGCTTCTTTGGCTTCTTCGGCTATTTCTAAAGACGGTGTACTATGAAATTCTTCGTTTTCACTGAAATTAAGTTTTCTAAGGGAAATATTTCCTGAAGAAGTCCGTTTGTCGACAGGAGTTCTCGGTATTTTCGTTGCTGAATGCACACTTCTTCCATGTACTGGTGATCCGAAATAGTTTCCCAGATCAAGTGACGTTTGTGAAACGTTATTCGACTCCTGCGAAAAAGAGGATGCCTTCAAAATTGACTTGACGGAAGTTTTGGAGCTGGGCTTTGAATTGTTACTAGTTCTCGAAGTATGGTCGAGTTCTTTACTACTCAATTTCGGAGGTGATTCAAGTGTTCTGTGCGTACTTGGTTGACCAACAGTTTGTGCCGATCTAGATAAGGAGTGCAAGCTTTTCTCGGAGATGGGAGTTAGTTTTTCCTGCTCGAATGTAGATTGTGAAACATGACTCGACTTCTGCATCTTTGGGGTTGTTTCCGGATCATCATCTTCATTTGGCGGTTCCTCATCATTTCCATTCGTTTTTGAAGTAGTGTTTTTCGTAAAGGGGTGTTTTTTCTTGCATGCGTTAATAGTAATGAGCAATGGTTTGTCTTTACTCTTTTCTCGTCCACAAATACATACTTTTTGAGACATAGTCACAAAAAATTTTGACAAATACAATGAAATGATTGATGACAGCGGATACGTACAAAGAAAGTGACAACTGAACTGGTAACATACCAGCGTACCAATATCGTAATAAAAATAACGGAAAAATTGCACAATATGGTCACCAAACCGATTTTGCTGAAAATTTCACAGATGATTCCAGAAACACTAAAAACGATAAATTCGTTGAAATTTTTGCGCGGAAATGCCCGGAAGATATTTTTTTTTTGAAAAAAATGCTCAGTGGTAGTGTGTATAAATGCACAAACATCAGCAATTTAATTGAACTATTCACCACTATTACATATCCAACACAAACTGAAACACAATAAAATAGTAATATCCAACTATATCAGAAGCGATTCGCATACAAAATTGGACAGAATAATGATTTAAAAAAAAATTATTCAATTCGGAAATTATCCATTTTGACATCAATAAAAACGTCGAATGTCAAATATCGCGAATATTTGGAAGAGTGCAAAGCGACGTTGTCGGTTCTTCTCGAAATTCCGCATACTAAGTAAAGAAAAAATTATGTTGTGATCAGTTTTCAGAGTATCGATGATTGTAGAATCTGTTATTTTTAAGATACTAACAACAACAAAAAATATGTGAAAAGGCATGGAATATGGGTAGAACTCGGATTTTGACGAAATTTCCACAGATGCTTCAAATTATGATAAAACTCTAGAACAACTTAAATCTTTGAGCGGAAAGACTTATTACTCACTTTTTAGAAAAGTGTGTCGATACTTCAAAACACAAATTCAATTCGATGGAAGAAGTATTCATTGCATTTTTTCGATTGAAAGGCACTCTGTGTTGAGTTGAAAATACTTTCATTCATATATTTGTAATAATTTATGGGTAAAATATCCCTCAAGAATTAATGAATAAAAAACAGTTCATTATTAAATAGACAGCAAATATTTTGATCAGCAAATGACAGCTCTCTAACGAAGTTAATTTTAAAACATTTGATTTCAGAAATATTCAGTTCATGTATCACATGGAATATTTTAGAGAATTATTGTGTTTTATTTATTCCACTTTGGTTCCGGTACATATTCTAGTATTTATCTGTCATTCATTACAGTTTTTTTCATTCATGTTGCATTATTTCTATATCATATGTTAATTTATTCCGAAAATGGCACCGGAATGGAATAAAATAAATCATCTTATTGCTTGGTGAAGGTCCACAGCAAGAACAAAGCGAGCGCGCGCTTTTCTACTACTATTTTATCTTTTTTTCTTCACTTTATGTAGAATCGTTCTTCCCTTATTTCTTGGTGAAGATCCATAGCAAGAACTACGCGAGCGAACCGAGCGCGCTTTTCAACTACTATTTTATCTTTTTTTCTTCACTTCATGTAGAATCGTTCTTCCTTTATTTCTACTATTATTTCATCCGGCGTGTCTCATTTTTCTACCTGCCCCGTGGGCTGCTCAGAATTTCGGCCATGGACTGAATTTTTTAACGTGAAAAGAAGGGACACAACTCGACCTAACCTAACTAACCTAGCTAATAGCTATCCAAGTTGCTGGTGATTCGATTACTAATTAGTATGGAAAAGTGAAAGCAAAGCAGATGCTAGCTGCGTTCGCATTCATAAATTACCAGAAGAAAGATGAATTTGTAAAATTTGGCAACGTCGTATTTTTCATTTGTTGTGAGTTCAGTGAGCTGCCAGTTGTCAAATATAATTACTTACTTCTGTCAAATCAAATGAATTGAGGTTCAAAGATTATTTATCTTTTTAATTTCTTGGGTGTTATTTAGGCAAAGATTTTCTGTTTTTTCCTAAAATAGTTAAATTTGGAAGTAAAATACGTAGGACGTTCCCATCCATAAGCATGTTTTTGGGTTTTTGTGAAATGACCACTATGACACATTTTTCCAAAAAAAAGTATATTACATACTTTTCCGCGCTGAAATTTCGACTGATACAGTGATTTGATCGTATTTTCAACATTCTGTGAAATTTTCAGCAAAATCGGTTTGGTGACCATATTGTGCAATTTTACCAATTGTAATGAAAAAAAAGAACACCAGATGTACACCAGATGTTTCCCCCTCGACTGAGACATACAACAGTCCTAACAAAAAGTCCCCTCCCACCCTTTACATTCTGAAAGATTGACCTTGGGAAAACAAACTGTATTTTCCCATCCTCTTTCAATAAAAAAAGGTCATATTTTGATTCAATTTTATTTAAATTCATTTTAAATAAAAACTATAACCTTGTCACTTGAACTCAAAACTTGAACAGTGATCATTTCAATCTGATATCGAGAATAAAAACTTTTTGTATAAATTCTATTCAGTTTTTTCCAATAATTTTTATTTTTACAATTCTGTCATTCTGATGATCTCATTTCATTTGTGTGCTAGGAAGTGCTAGGAATCGCACGTTAAAAGGTAAGACCTCGTTAATCCTTGGCTCGCTCGACTTTTGAGGGCTGCCGTTCGTAAGGGGACTACAGCTGGTTAACGGAAAAAACAATTTTAACAATTTTTAACAATTTGAATTTTAACGTGTCTGGTACTGTGTTTTTGTTTAGGTCTACGAACCAAGACCTGAAAAATGTATAATAATAATAGTAATAATAATAATGCATTTATGGTTAATTGGCTACTGTTACAATTATTTTCGTTTGTTATTGATTTGAATCATGTTCCCTCTGTACATTCAGATATCATAGTCAGAATTTGTTGATAAAAAAAAGTAGTTGAAATTTGTCACTAAATTAGACAATAAAAGTTTTAAGTTTGCGATTCAGTTATTTCGTAAGTAACAGCTGTAACTGGCTCAGTTGTGGGCCACCCCTGTTCCGTTCTGTTCTGTGAAATTTAAACAAAAATTATTGAGATAGTAAAAAAAATATTTAAAAAAAACTTCTCAAGGAAAAGCTCTTATTCAGCTGCGCTAAGAAGTAAAAAATTATTTTTTCAAATGTGTAATATAGTTTTTTCTGTGAGTTTCAGAATACGAAGCGACAAGCTTTTGAATCTGTAACATACACCTAAAGAAATTATTTGTTACTTTTTAACGGATCTGAATAAAAGCTTGTCTTTTGAAAGTTTTTTTTTTATTATTTTATTTTGTGCTTTTTAGTTGGTAGGTCAGCATTAATTTATGGATTTCTGATAAAGCATGATTATTAGAAGGCCTGTTTTCTGTGAGTTTTGAGCTATGTAGCTCTTCAATGATTGATACATTATAAATTATTATACAATTGTCACTGTCACAAGATGGTTTTTAATGTTTCTTATATGTGTACCAATTTTTATTCATTCTCATGTTAGTAAGATATGAATACTATAGAATTTTCAGATTGTTATAATATAAGTCGTACTGAAGAAGGCAGTAAACTTAGGCGAAAGCTTGACGTTTTTCAAAGAGTTTACTTAAAAAGCTCTTCAACTAGCTACTTGTCACTAAGTACAGTGACCGCCAAAGGTATGTAGGTACTATATGGGAAACAAGTTTATTATCAGAGTATTGGAAAAAAAAATTAGGAAAAGTTTGTGCATGTCCGATAACCGTAAAATTAATTTTGATAAATGTTACGTGATCGCTGGTATGGCGGCAAATTGAAAAAAATTGCAATGAAAAGGCAAAAATGTAGGTGAGATGGCAAGATATTGAAAAAAGGTAATTGGAAAAGTTGCTTACAATTCAATTTTATACACATAAACCAAGGTTGAAGAGATAATGCAAAAAAATTGAAAATAGCTATTATATTTTCCTTTCTAAAAATGTCAACATTTTTTCTTATGTATAGCTTGAGTATACCTAAACATTTGTATTTCAAAGATAATGACAAAACTTTCTCATTTTCTCCACATCAGAGAGCACTGATTTTTCATTGGTTCGTATCTAATAGTTATATCAGATTTCCACGACCATTGTGATGACATTGTGACCTCAAAAAACATCGTCTTTTCCAGATTGCAATCAAGTTTCGATGATAATTTTGGATGAGCGTTTCACTTCGCATACAATTTTGAAAACTTTAATTTGTCTCACTATTTTTTAAGATTATGAGAATTTTCGCAAACGAAAAAGTTGTCTGACAAAAATTACAAATACACGAGGTCGATTTGTTATTGATCCAAAATCGGAAATATGTTTTTTATGGTAAGCTACAGCAGTCTGACTAACGACGTGACTCAGATGAGGTCTGATATGAAAACATATTTCCGATTTTGGATCAAAAACAGATAATCGACTTTTCTGAAACGCTTAACATGGGAAACATTCCATTTATTATCATACTGTAATACACATCCCTGAAGATGTCAACATGAATTTGACAAAACCTTGAATCTAAAAAACCATACTCATCTTTTATTTGAAACCTCAAATCCTCAAAAAATTGGAAATTCATGTAGCAAATCTACTACTCAACTCAATAAATATTTTGTTGACTCCTATAAGTTGATGAAAACCTGCCAATAATATATTTACATTGTCTGTGAAAGAGGAATATATCAAATTTATTCAGTGGAACTCTTCAGAACATTCGGGATACTGTTGAACGATGTTCATAGCGTTCAGAATACTTTTGATGATGTTCAAAAGGTCGAGCTGACCAGTGGTAAATATTGAGAGACTTCACCTCACAATTACTGTATTGCAGACTCGGAAATGCAGAAGTTTCGCGTCACTGATTATTATTTCTTCTGTAATTGTCAGTTCGAAAGACAATAAAGTGAACCTCACTGTACTGAAAACTGGTACACTACTCTACTTCACAGAAACTATATATTCTGTTTCCAATGTTTTAGAGTTTTTTTCGGTTACCAAGGGTCGTCCAGCTGTGGAAATATCGTTGAACCCAGATGAGGTGAAGACAAGTTCCTTTCAAGTTTTTCCTTTTTAGATTCCAGTGCAGTATTACTTTTTCTCGATAAATGATCTTTTTGTTCATGTTTTGGCGTTTTTGAAGGACGATTTTCTTTGGATTTTGGAGGGTAATGTTTATGTTTGTTCTTGCAAGCGGTTATGGTTACGACCAGTGGTTTTTCTTTAGATCTTTCTCGTCCGCAGATGCACACTGTTTGATGACGGGGTTTTTCTGACATGGTCACGTGAAATTTTGACGTGAAATGTTCGAAGACAGAATGTGTGATGATAGTGACAACTGTGAGCAACTAATAATCCAGTAACCTTATCATGAAAAGGGTGAGCCTAAGTTGCATCAAATGGTTGTAGTAGGTTTCGTTTTTTTACACGCTTTATATTAGCTTTACTTGTATGTTTGTTTGTATGTTTCTTTGTATGTTTGTAACTGACTCCTTAGGGCGTGATTTTCACCCATTTCCAGACGTCCGAATTATTTGAAATTTGGCAAGTGTTCATGGTGGTGACAATGCAATATATGACAATTTTTTTGTAAAAAAAAATGGCGGCTCCAAGATGGCGAACGAGATTTGTGATAATGGTCCGATTCCATTCAAAATTGCTATATAAGGATTTTCGGAGTCAAAGATTATGATTTTTTTATCAAAATTCATGAATTCAAAATGGCGGCTCCAAGATGGTGGACAAGATTCTGGATTCCGAATTCCGGTTTCCGGATGGGATACTTGATCCCTAAGCTTTTGGGTGGAAAAGGTGGCACGCACCACAGAGCATTCTCGCCAAATGTATCCTCTCCGGGCGGGTTCACTGCTCTCGTAGTCATGGAGGAAGTCGCTCCTCAATTCATCAATCCACTCAAAGCGTCCTTTTGTTCATCGCATTCATCATTAATTGGCAAATCCTCGTTTGCGGCCCCACCACCTTGCCTTTGATCCCTTATCCGAGGGGTCGGTTGTGGAGGCCTCTTTCTCGTGCATTTGGAAGCTGAGTTTTAGGATATACCGGGGGGTTAGCCTAGCATACCCACAGCCGACATCAGACGCAAAACTCTCTCCCTCCCCAAAGCGCCTGAGCTGCTGATCCGGTTTTGCACACGTTGCTCAGGAAAGTGGTGTCGCAACTCACCAAGACCTTGGATGACGGCTGGCCCCCCTGCCTATTATTATTTTTATTATTATCATTATAATTTGCTCAAAAACTAATATACCTAACCCCAAGTCAAGCAATCAGAAACTCAGAAATTAGCCCCAATGTCAGCGACAGAAAATTTGCACATATTCCACTAGAAGAATAACGTAGAGTAATAGAGTAACGTTATTTAGACTTGATCCAAATTCTATTTTTATATATTTTATTCTCCTCTGTACACCAGTAATTATGAAGATCAAAATTTTCTGACAAATCGACAATAAAGTTTCCGAAATGGTTGGTGCAAACTTTTTGAAACTCACTGTAATATGAACGCACCATCATTGTGATGGACTCTCATTTTGTTTACCTGTTACATCGACACAACAAACTGACAAGAAACTAGCTTTGTAAGAATATATGCAAATTTTCTGTCGCTACTTCCCGATGATCATATTTCATTGAAAGCAAACCAACATCGATTGGAGTTATATAGTAGCTGTATTTGCAGTCTGCGCGAAGGGGCCGACATCTATAATTATTTGGTTGAACTGATACAATGTAGATCAGGTCATTCTTGTCACAGGCGGTAATGTATCTATTTCAACTGTTTTCTCATTATTAATCGATTTTTGAATAATAAATTGAGTTTAGTTATATTCTTTAGTATTCATAGTTTCAGAATAAGTCAACTTGAATTGTCGGCAGAAGAAAAAGTGTCTTATACACTCGTTTCAACTTTCGACATCTCGATTCTCGAGTACTCTTATTCAAATTTGAATGAGACTGAAATGAAACACTATGGTACGCTATTGTATCTTATCGAATTTAGCAGTTGATCACCATTCTCTATTATATTGTTTCGCGCCCTAACTTTTAGCGTCACCTAGCGGGAACGCATTTCGCGAATTGTACCATTCCGGACCATATTCGCGAAATGCGTTCCCGCTAGGTGGAGCTAAAAATTAGGGCGCGAAACAAAATAGTGATCAGCTGCTAAATTCCATTAGACACCATATTGTTTTATTTCAGTCACATTCAAATTTGAATGAATTACTCGAGATGTTTAAAGACGATACTATCGATAGTACATTCGGCCTTGCAGCACTGATCAAATACGCTTGGTCATGGAACTTTTGATTTCTGCCACCATTTCAAGTTGACTCATTCATGGAATTGTGAACACTTTAGAATATCACTCAACCCAATTCATTTTCCAAAAATCGATGAATAGTGAGGCAAGAAAGACCCGGTCTACTTTAAATCAGTTCAAGCAAGTAATTATAGATGTCACACCCTTTGCGCAGACTGCTTATAATATATCATCATTAACAAAGCCGGTAATATGAAAATGTTTGACAGTTAACTTTAATTTCAACAGTCAAGTTAACTTTTACTTTGGAATATCAGTTTTATAAAGGTCCCATTTTTTATTTTAAATTTGCTTCAATGTGTACAGATTCTCTGAATAATCGAAATCGATTTTTGAATTATATTTCATTCCACAAGTTGAAATAGTCTAACCCTCAGAGTAGTAAAAGAACATAGAGATGCCTTCTCCATCCTTGTCTTGAAGTCAACATAGCTTTGTTTGTTTACAAGCGAGGGCCGTATACATGTTAAGTCTATATTCATTCGGGTAGTTTCGTGTATGCCCGCTCATTTCATTCGGATCAAGTTGTCATTCTTCGTTTGTATTATGGACCTTCATACTTTAAATGTAAACGAACTGTCCATAACATTTCACCACCCGGCGCCCCCCTCGCCAACAAATCGTATAGAAAAGGATAGTTTATGTTCACTTCAAAACAGTTAATTGTGTAGGTATATAGGCAAGGCATCTCTATGTCTTTTATTACTCTGAGGTCTAACCGATATCTAAACATTCTTGGGCACCGATGGCCTTCAACCAGTATCTTCATCGTTGGTTGAAAGTTCCTCAAAAATAAAGTGGATATCGTTTTAACAAAATCAGAAAAATAATTCAACAATAAACTCAAGGATGTGCTAAATTATTGACAGAAAATCTGTCGAAAACTATAATTTCCTACAAAGTTAACTTTAACTGATACCCATTCCACCGGAGAAAGTTAACTCCTTCATCTAGAAGTTAACTGCAAGATGTGACGTCATTCAACTTCTAGTTATCTGTCAAAATAGTTTTATAATACCGGACCTAAGAGTCAACGATTTCATCATGAAAAACAATGACATATCAGATGAAATATGCCACAATGGCACCAAAAACTAAATAGTTTTCGTTTCAGTGCCACCCTGTCAGCTACCAACTTCCTTACAACTAACTCTGCACGTGTCCGGCTATCTACTTTACGTGAATACAACCACAAGAGCTCACAGCGCACCAGAACCCTGTAACTTTGTCTGTAACCACTATCACCGTTGTTTGATAATCACTGCCTGTGGACATGGTAAGGAAGACCAAACAATATACTTTTTGTCAGTACAATCAACTGATTATAGATGGCGCAACCTTTGGGCAGAATACCAATCCCCAATCGCATATTCTCTAGAGGGCACAAAGTAAGTTCTAAGTTTTAACCATAGAACTCTGAGGTATGATATTCTCATTCTATGCACAGAACTCATAATTATATCTTATATCACATTATTATTATATATACTTATATCATAAGATATAATTATGAGTTCTGTGATTCTATGTGACAAGCGACTCAAGCGAGTCAAGTGACTACTAAACCATCCGCAAAACGAACAATGATGATTGGTAGTTACTAGAAGTACATTTATATTTGTAAATATCGATGGTAGGAGAAGTAAAGTTAAAGAAAGATAGCGAGTTTTACTGGATTAGAAGAAGTGGGATATAGAATTATGGTTTATGGTCTTGTACATAAAAAAGTAAAGGAAAAGTACTACCATAAGTAAGAGTAGATCTGAGTTTGTTTACTTGAAAAAAGTGAAGACCAGAATAATTGTAATGAAGGTCTGGCTCTGCTCTGTGTGACTGTGTTGTGGTTGGTTCATTATCAAATTTACGAAATTCTCAAATCAATTGAATGTAAGTGAACAGTTTACCTTTTTCTTAATTAAACAATTCGAAAATTGGTGAAAAATTATTTTGATCTGAGTGGTTGGTCATCTTCAAAAAGTTCAACTGATAGGACTCAAAATATTTATCACTTTTAAGAGTTGGAAACATTTATTTCAAACGGATGTACATAATCATTGAATATAAAGTAGGTTAACAGTGTCGCTAAGAAATCTTATGTATGGTATTCAGAACTACGCTCTCGTGATTTTGTCAGAACAGCTCTCGTTAAATTGCCAATGAAAATAAGTATTCGAAAACAACCACAAAAATCTGAGCTCTTGTGGTAGGTATTACCCCCGACAAAACTATAAAAAAAAGTTGATTTGTGGATATGCAGTGTCTCTCTTCCGAATCTTCCGTAATTTTTGAAGTGGATTTGTGAAATGTGCAAAATTGATAGATACACCAATAATATACACTGAATAACCTCGAGGGGTCTAGTCGTTTTAAGTTATATACCTACACTGCTCGCCAGCAATGATTGAACCACCGAAATTTCCGAAAAAATCAGAATAGGTCAAATGCTCCTGAAAAAACTACATTTCTGAAAATCGAAATTAGGTTACTGGTAAAATTGTTATTCTGAATACGAATTCTAAGATAGTTTTGACTTAAATTGCCTCCTACTAAGTATGATTTTTTAGAAATGTTGGTGCGGTTCCATCGCTGCTGGTGTGCGTGTATGTAACTGAAAAATACTCCTCCAAGGACAGTCATTATTTTTTTACTACATCTACCGATTCTGCAAATTTCCCAATTCTACGTAAAAATGACGGAAGTTACCTCACATTCCTATGAAACGACAATACATTTTTGAGATGCATGTCCTACCTACTTGATGAAATTATATTCACTTATAATTGCACAAGTGGTTTGTATGGTATCGGGTAAATTTGGGTTGTTTAATGAGAAACTGTTTTCTAGCAATTCGACGAGAATAACTGTCAACTATTAAACACGGTTTCCTAGGTCTTCGAAAATAATATTTTCATAAACCCAGCAACTCATATAAAAATACTTTATCAACGCGGACGAAAATAAACTTAATGAAATGAATAGCCATACGCTGCTGCGATACCGAGCACGACTTTATCGAAGCGTAGCGCCGCCCGTCCTTCTGACGATGTCGTATGCTGCTTTCACAATTCACTTTCATTATAGTTCAACATATACCCGGTTTCCTAGCTATTGATTATGGTGCTTTGAAGATTAGATGTTTATTTTTTCCAGCAAATTCCCATAAAAATATTTCACCCACACGGACGAAAATGTGATAAAATGAATACCCATACGCTGCTACTGCGATACCGGCCATGAATTTATCGAAGCGTAGCATCACCCATCTTCCTCACGATGCCGTTATGCTGATTTCACGATTCACTTTCATTAGTTCAAGAGATACACGGTTTTCTAGATATTGATTGTGGTACTTTGAAAATAGTGTTTTCATATCCCGGACGAAAATAAACGTGATGAAATGAATAGCCATACGCTGCTGCCACGATACCGAGCTCGACTTTATCGAAGCGTAGCGCCGCCAATCCTTCTGACGATGCCGTAATGCTGCTTTAACGATTCACTTTTGCAGATGTAAACGAAACGTAAGGAAGAACTACGTCGACCAACAAACTCGAAAACCGGAGTCCGGAAGTATGAAATATTGAAACAGTTTCCATTTCTTAGGTCCACTAATAGTATCCCTGGCAAGTATTAATCGTATACCCTCGGAATCTTGCATGGCGGTATAATTTAATTAATCACCCGGTATATTGGATCCCAACAGTTTCCGAAAATTCCTTGAAACATCGGCTCGATTAATTTTCTGAAACTTTAGTTTTATTATTTTCTGAGTCTGAGGACTATTTGGTAGTTCATTAGTTCCGAGTAAATCCTTTTGTGCACAGAACAGTCCCGGCTCTTTCCACCTACGCCTACCGGCTGCCGGACGAAAACATTCAAGGTCTACCGCACCAATGAGCGCGATTGGCGATTGTTTGCAGTTGCCATTATGCTTAATAGTACAGTCGCTGAAGTAAAATATCAAAAAAGTATCGACCACAAAAAAGAAAGCTTGACAAATTTCCTGAAAAGAAATATTTACATTATTTTTTAAGTTATAGTTTATGAGAAAATTGAAGTCGAAATTTTGTCAAGATTTGCAATATGTATTTGCTCACGAATTTTTTCAATTAAATTTATTTTCGCTCGGCCTATAGATATAACCTAATTGCTCAAAAACTACGTAAACTAGGATAAAAACTTGGAGAATTGGGTTTTGAAGGGGATGAGAAATACTTGCGGTCTATGTCATTTTTAATAGTATGTATAAGTATACAGAGTGACCCAGGGTTAACTACACCATTGGATTCGCGACATTTTTAAATGGTTCATATATAAATTACGTTGAAATGCGCCAATCAATAAAAAAGTTATAAGGGAATTTGAAATTGAACAATTGAAAAATATTTGAAAAATATACCGTTTAATCAACCAACCAATTCAATTTCAGAACTTTTATCAAGATTCGGAATACTACACTGTAGTCAGTTGGTCTCGATATATATATATATATCACTGATCAAAATTTCATCGAAGTATGTTCATAAATAAGAAAATCATAAGATAATGAATTTGAAAAATATGTTAATGGAACTTCAGGACTTTATCTCATAATTTTTAATTTTTTTATTCAACAGGTTTCGAAGAAATTATGGTCAGCGATATTTCGAGACTCCCTGAATCCAGTGGTGTAGTCAAAGTTCTGATAAATGTTTTGAAATTGAAGTGGTGAAGTGCTGCGTTGATTGAACGGCATACTTCTCAAATTTCATTACCCCTATAACTTTTTTATTGATTGATGCATTTCAACCTAATTTACATAAGAACCATTTGGAATATCGTGAATCCAGTGGTGTAATCATATTTTTTCCAAAAAAAAATCAAATTTTCTTATTTTGAAAAATAAGATTAGTTGGCCCTGGAAATGGAGATTTATCCATGAAATTTGGTGACCTAGTGAACTTTTTGGATGTCTACGTAACGAAAAAAAAACATTTCAATCGGTTGAAAAATGTAAGTTTTGTAAGGGTGCTTCCATCTTAAATGGGTCACACTGTATAAAGAAAAAAAAAATATTATCACCTAAAAAACAAACTTTGAATGTTTGGCGGTTTAACCCTAGGTCACCCTGTATAATAAAACATAAGTGTAAGTATTCACTGATACTTTTTGTTCATAAGTGCGTCAGTATAATTTATAGATGTGTTCAGTAATAGTTGAATGGTATCAGTTTGATGCACAAAATGTTAAAAATAAAAATATTCTTTTTGAAAAAATTGCCAGCGTCTTGAAACTTGCTAAATTTTCGCTGATTGCTCATATTCTACTAAAATGTTGAAAAACACGAAAATATGGAAAAAATTAGTCAGTTTTTTTTATGTATGAAATAGATTGATTAAATGGATCAATTATGCAAATACGGAATTAAATTGCCCTATTTTCGTGTTTTTTTTTTCAATATTTTGATAAAAGATAAACACTCGAAAATTTGTCAAATTTTAAGTTGCTGGTAGTTTTTTCAAAAGGAATATTTTTATCTTTTTCTTTCTGAGCATCAAACTAATACATATACCATTCAATCATGTCTCAATGAACTATTTATAGATCATATTGAAGTCCTTTATAGGGTGATTTTAATAAAACTCAGTAGATTTCTACAAATTTATATAGATTCAGCATTGAACTCATTCATGGTGAAAAAAATTTAATCACCCAGCATGAGTTTGGAAGTCGATAATTATTTTCGAAGAAGGTTTGCTCGTTATATTCTAATAAATGTTTTCTGAAAAATATTACCAAATGGCTTGATGGATTGTAGCCGTTACCACGTGGTAGGAGATCATCATGAATAATAAGAAATAAAAATTCCTACAGTAGTACACATCTAGCTGTAAATGCTTACAGACCCGAGCGTATATACAGCCTATCCTTTTCCTTCCGAATGCCTTCTCATGTTATTCTTTGGGAATTTAACATTTACAGGGAGATTGGTTTTACGGTATGTTTTTATGCCCATAAAAACTTAGGAATTTTTATTTCTCATTATTCATGTCTTATAGGTGTTTATCGATAAAGCTTAATTTTGTTTGAAGATTACTCGTAGATATAATTGAAAACACAGGTCTCATTTGAATCAGTATATTGTTTCTGGTAATTTCAATAATTACCGCCAGAAAAAAGATTGAATCTTCTAACTGCGTAAAAATTTAGTAAATATGAATGGCCACTTTCAACTTCAACACCCAATATCTCAAAAATCAGTCGTAGAATCGTGTCGGGCCAATGAACAACTTTTGTTAAAGTGTTCAAATACAACATACTGAAATTTCAAGAAATTAAACCGAATGCCATTTTCCATAAGAGAAGTGCGGGGACATTTGTCAAGTTTTTTTTTAGCAATAAATACTTTTTTCGTCGTACTCTACAAAACAATTACATTTTACATACTAATTTCCGGACGAAAAATCGACTATTTTTGAAGGCAAATACTTTTTGTCCGCAAACACTTTTCGTTTGCACACGCTTTTCGTCCGCAAACGCTCTTCCTCCGCTGTGGTCTGTGGTATGCCTTATCATAGTGACCACAGCGGACGAAAAATACTTGCCTAAAAAATAGTCGATTATTGATTCGAAAATCGGGAATTACTAGGTAATTTGTTGATGTCGACGAAAAAATGTAATATGCACCTCGGCGAAACACTGTCGATTGTCTCGCTGCGCCTCAGCTATCAATTTGCAGGCTCGAGTGGCTCGACTATAATAGACAGTTTTTCGTCCTTGGTACATAAATAACTATTTTGACCTTTTCAACGGATGATGAGTTATAGGTGAAAACAGCCTTTTTTACGAAAGGGGTGTTTTTTCAGGGGTGAAGCATGGTCCCCACACAACGGATTATTGCGGTTTTATATTGGACCTCCACAAACAGTAAATGAAAGAAAATATCCATGCCGGATAATTGTGTATGAAACGACTACACCGACTGTACTATAAGGCTTTTGTTCGTACTCCGGATAGCACGTGGTTTCTGTGCCACAAGCGGACTGGTACCAATTTCTCGGGAAACGTGAAACTGACAAACTATTCGATCCAGTCGATCCAAGAACCGCGGATGAGGAAGTTGTCGGATTCTCTGCGAGAGGCAATTTTTTTCACGTCCGTCCGTTTGAAAGGAAATCCCAAGTTTCGCGTTTGATTGCATTTTCGTGTGCGAGTTTTTTAGTTTTACTCGGTTTCAGTGAAAGTTCGTAATTATCGGTTAGGAGACATTTCGCGCGTTGCGAATAGCTGATTAAGTTGGCGATGGTCGGTGCAAAAGAAAACAAAAGGTAAAGTTGAGGTTTTTTTTCTTGAGGTTATTTTCGTTCCGGATCTTGTAGCCACGCTTTGAGAAGCTCAAAATTGAAGTGACTATTAAAAAAGAATTAAGGTGAAATCTCCACAAGTTCATAAAGGCGAAACATATTTCGGTTTTTTGAAAAATCCATAAATCCAACGTTTTCAACTATTTCATTATTTCAGATTATATTTTTACCTTCCACTAAAGATAGGTTTTTCAAAAAACCAAAATATGCCTTTTATGGGTACCTATATAATTACAATAATCTCCGAATTTTCTTACTAATTCGACCAATAATACTGTGAAATATACCAAATGAAACAAATCCTAAGTAATAAAAACATCTACAAGAAAAGCGATGAATGGAAAAAGTAATAATATAAAGTTTTTCTTATTGTAGAATCACTTTTATTGTAAATGCGTTAATAATTCGTTGGCCATCCTCTGGTTCACCTTCATGATAAATATCGAAACTGCTGAAAATTGGTACGGAAATTTGTCAGATGGGTCACAAATTACTACTGTTAATAACATAACACTCGGATGACGAAACGAAAAAAAAAAGCTCTGATGAATTGTATATTCAGCCCCCCCCCAAACTGAAATCCTGGCTGCGCCACTTTTACAACACGATACAACTAATATAGACCGTCAGCTAGTGACAGATTTAGGTGCCCCATTTTGGCATACAAGCCTCGAATAGGGTTGAAAAGTATATCGATTTGGAGTAAAATGAAGATATTTTTACGAGTGGCTGGCTCCTGGGGATAACATACCGAGAATTCGATTTTTCAGAACAGTGCTTATTTGTTTCCCTCGTGTTTCTATTTACGGTACGAAACTACAGAGGGTGAGTTGTTAGGTCGCCTTAAGGAAAAAAATTCCTATGAACATATGTCCGGAGTTGCTTCGTTTCTGAGATACAAAGGTGTTTCAAAAAAAAATCAATGCCCTGTATCTCAGAAAAGAAGCAACTCCGAACATATGTTCATAAAAACTTTTTTTCATAAAACGACTTAACGAATCACTCTCTGTAGTTTCGTACCGTAAATAGAAACACGAGGGAAACAAATAAGCACTGTTCTGAAAAATCGAATTCTCGGTATGTTATCCCCAGGAGCCACTCGTAAAAATATCTTCATTTTACTCCAAATCGATATACTTTTCAACCCTATTCGAGGCTTGTATGCGAAAATGGGGCACCTAAATCTGTCACTAGCTGACGGTCTAATAGCAATAAACATTGTTATAGGACTGTAGGACACGTCAGGTATGTAGGGACAGATGTCAGATTATTATTCGTTTATTTATTATTTAGCTTTGCTAATATTCATATACAGTTATAACACTAATATCTAATCACACATATACATATAGGTTACTTAACATATAGAAATATAAAAATTGTAAAGAACCGTAGTAGGAGCAGAAGGTAGCATGTATGAAGCAGAAGGTACAATAATATATACAGAAAGTACATGACCATAATCTATTCTATAAGTTTCAAAATCAGCAACGATATGTATCATGACATTTGAGTCTTTAAAATGAATTCACGGGTGTTTCTTTTAAAAACATTGATGTTCGTAGACAATCTGATGGATTTTGGTAAACTCCCGCATCAAAAATGCTTTTCTTTATACACATTAAATTTGTTTGGTTTATGTGAATATTATTTTTTTGACGAGTATTATAAGAATGAATATTGTGACGAAATTGTAAATTTACTGACAGGTACTCAGGAAGCATATTATTGATCAGCTTATATAAGAACACTAAGGTTCAAAATTTGATTAAATTTTTAACTGATAGCCCATTTAGTAGATGTTGTTGCATCCGGTTTATGCTTTCATATCTGTTACAATTCAAGAGAAAACGCATACACCGATTTTGTAATATTTGCATTTTTGTAAGGTCGGTATCTTTGCACATGAATAGTATAGACGAACAATATTCAAAATGAGGTTTGATTATACTGTTGTATATAAGAAATTTGGTATACTGGGATAAGGTTTTACCAATCCTATAGGAAAAACCAATTTTTTTTGAGATTTTTTTCGAAATATAGTCAACATGGTCACTAAAAGTGAGTTTATCATCTATAACGATACCTAAATATTTCATACTTTTCACTTGAACGTGATTGAAGGTTGTAATAAAGTTGGAGTTTGGTCTGAACTTGACTATATTATCAATCCAAACATACAACATGGTGTCAGAAGTGTGATACGAACTCACGCCCACAAATCGCTTCTTCACAATAACATCCGGGGTACGCCAGGGTTCCCTTCTGGGACCAATACTCTTCCTCATCTACGTAAATGACAAAATCTCCTGTTTTCAGCGTAGTAATTTTTTTCTATATTTTCTTACGAAGAAAATTTAACAAAGTGCCCGCTTATTCAATCAGACCTTTGTAGAGTTAATGCACAGAAAACAAGCTATTTCTGAATCACGAGAAATGCTCCTTCATCTCCTTTCCCAGAATTTTATTTTATTGAAGTATTCATATGATCACAAGATAAATCTATATAATCTGAAACAAGTCACAGTCATAAAAGAACGAAGGGTTTTATAGGACACGAAACCATCCTTTAAAGACCACGTGAACTATACTATAGCAATAAAAAGTCAAATGCTAGGTTACATCATGAGGATGTGCAGATACTTCTGAATCACTGACTTTTCTATGTATGTCTTAAGCCCACATTAAAATAACCTTCGCTTCTCAATTTGCGGTCCACAGTTCAACATTCACTAATAATGATAATAATTCTCCTTCATAAACACTGGTAGAGTTTACCCAAAGGCGTAGCCTGTCAGGGTAGAGAACGGCCATTATCATTATTTGCCTTGGCGCTCCGGTATCCACTTTTCAGCTGTACACCAGAACTAGGACAAAACTCCCCGATCAGTATGATGTGAAAAAATGTGTAAATATGAATACTTTTGAATGTACAATTAGATGAACCTTATTTTAGGTTGGATCCAGTTACCTATCTTTAGACATAGAATAGCTGTACAGTGTACACCGCCCACTCGCAGCATCGTATTTGTGAATCACATCCTGGACCCAATATCGGTTGTTCATTCAGTTGTTCATAATTAAATAAACTGCTTAAGCAATTGAGACGTCCTGAACGGTTGAACAAAAGAGGACACAAAATAGATTTTTCAGGTACCAGTGGAATTACACCCTTCTGGCGACGTCCGTTAACCTTTTGGACTCATCTGTTAACCTTCCGGACCCGCCCATTATCTTTTTCACCTGTTCCATATAACTCCTGGGGTCATCTGTTAACCTTCCGGACCCGCCCATTATCTTTTTCACCTGTTCCATATAACTCCTGGACTCATCTGCTAATCTTTTGGTCTCTTTCGTTAACCTTCTGGACTCTTTCGTTAACCTTCTGGACTCTTTCGTTAACCTTCTGGACTCTTCCGTTAACCTTCTGGACTCTTCCGTTAACCTTCTGGACTCTTCCGCTTACTTTCTTCTATCAACCTCCCAGACTTTTCTGTTAACAGAGTCTTCCCCGACCAGCACATCGCGATATGCACCGACAGCCAAGCGGCGATCAAGGCCCTCACATCATACAGAGTCAGTTCGCTGCTGAAGGAGGTAATCAGGTAAAGCTCGAGGTAAATCTACTTTGGGTGCTCGGTCATACCGGAGGGTAACGAATAGGCTGATTATTGGAGAAAAGGTGCGAATAGCTCAGCGATTGGACTATAACCAATCCTAGGAGTTTCTAGACCTTGGAGCGTCTCAACAATATCGGATATCCTGGAATAAAAATTCAAGAATGCATAAAAAGAGATCACGGGTTTGAGAAGTTAGAAGGCTGTCTTCTTTCGACTATTCAACTGGACTCCTAGACTCTTCCGTTCATCTTCTGGACTCTGCCTTCCCCCTTCTGGACTCTTTCGTAAATCTTCTGGACCCTTTCGCAAACCTTCAGGACGCTTCTTTTGACCTTCTGGACTCCTTCTTTGGCCTTCTGGACTCCTTCTTCTTTGACCTTCTGGACTCCTGCTTTGGCCTTCTGGACTCCTTCTTTGGCCTTCTGGACTCCTTTGGCCTTCCGGACTCCTTTTTTGGCCTTCTGGACTCCTTCTTTGGCCTTCTGGACTTCTTCTTTGGCCTTCTGGATTCCTTCTTTGGCCTTCTGGACTCCTTTGGACTTCTGCACTCCTTTGGCCTTCTGGACTCCTTCTTTGGCCTTCTGGACTCCTTCTTTGGCCTTCTGGACTCCTTCTTTGGCCTTCTGGACTCCTTCTTTGGCCTTCTGGACTCCTTCTTTGGCCTTCTGGACTCCTTCTTCTTTGACCTTCTGGACTACTTCTTTGGCCTTCTGGACTCCTTCTTTGGCCTTCTGGACTCCTTCTTCTTTGACCTTCTGGACTACTTCTTTGGCCTTCTGGACTCCTTCTTTGGCCTTCTGGACTCCTTTGGACTTCTGCACTCCTTTGGCCTTCTGGACTCCTTCTTTGGCCTTCTGGACTCCTTCTTTGGCCTTCTGGACTCCTTCTTTGGCCTTCTGGACTCCTTCTTTGGCCTTCTGGACTCCTTCTTTGGCCTTCTGGACTCCTTCTTTGGCCTTCTGGACTCCTTCTTTGGCCTTCTGGACTCCTTCTTTGGCCTTCTGGACTCCTTCTTCTTTGACCTTCTGGACTACTTCTTTGGCCTTCTGGACTCCTTCTTTGGCCTTCTGGACTCCTTCTTTGGCCTTCTGGACTCCTTCTTTGGCCTTCTGGACTCCTTCTTCTTTGACCTTCTGGACTACTTCTTTGGCCTTCTGGACTCCTTCTTTGGCCTTCTGGACTCCTTCTTTGGCCTTCTGGACTCCTTGTTTGGCCTTCTGGACTCCTTCTTTGGCCTTCTGGACTCCTTCTTTGGCCTTCTGGACTCCTTCTTTGGCTTTCTGGACTCCTTCTTTGGCCTTCTGGACTCCTTCTTTGGCCTTCTGGACTCCTTCTTTGGCCTTCTGGACTCCTTCTTTGGCCTTCTGGACTCCTTCTTTGGCCTTCTGGACTCCTTCTTTGGCCTTCTGGACTCCTTCTTTTGCCTTCTGGACTCCTTCTTTGGTCTTTGGACTCCTTCTTTGGTCTTCTGGACTCCTTCTTTGGCCTTCTGTATTCCAGATTCCCCCGTTAACCTTCCGGACTCCCCGTCAACCTTCCAGACTGCTCAGTTAACCTTCTGGACTCGCCTGTAATGGAATGCACTAACTCTGTGTATAATTTATTTTCGCAAACAACATTTCTATGCTAGTTTACCAATTTCCGTGGAAATGCATTATAAATAATACATAATTAATCTTTCATTTCTTTCAATAATGTCACGAAAAATACGTAAAAGCTCATTTGAGGCCATTATTTGCAAAACTCGCTATTCGACAAAATTTCCAAAACTGTTTTTCTCATTGAGTTTCTTTCAAATTTCACTGAGGAATCGAATGATAAAATCAGAATTCACCGAGGGGGAAACTACTCTTTCATTAGGTGTACATCATAACATTTCATTAATTCATTATTAATTTTAAATAAATTCATTATTCGAAATGTCGAAAACTCGCCAAAAATTATTTGAAAACTGATTCAGAGCTTACCAACTCGAGAACGGTTAGAGATAGACGAAATCTGCAAACGCCAGTCGATTCAAAATGGCCGAATTAGTATGTATTGTAATTTTCGAGTCAATCAAAAGAAATTAAAAATTACTCGATAAAGTTGCAATGGGTTCACCCCTAAAAATCATTAAAAGTACCAAGTTGTCACATCGACTTGAAATTCGCACTGTTCACGTAAAATTTCATGCTCATTCCAAAAATGTATGATTTTCTATGCTCCGCTATAAGATTTAGCCGGAAAAAGGTGTTTAAGATAAAACATTAAATTTTCTGAGATATATTTGTCCTCGGACGTATTTTGACGTGCTGATTCCGAATCTTTTAACAATAATGTCGAAAAATCATCAGAAATATTTTTGACGGCAAAAAAACGATCAAAAAACTGATTTAGAGCTGACCAACTCGAGAACGGTTAGAGATGGACAAATTCTGTAAACGCCAATTGATTCAGAATAGTCGAATTAATATGTATTGTGAATTTCGAGTCAATCGAAAAAAATTAAAAATTACTCGAAAAAGTTGCCCTAAAAATCATCAAAAATACCAAGTCGTCACATTGACTTGAAATTCGCACTGTATACGTAAAATTTTATGCTTATTCCAAAAATGTATCATTTTTATATGCTCCGATATAAGATTTAGGCGGAAAAAGGTGTTTAAGATGAAAAATATTTTTTTTTATTTTTCATTTTTTGAATTTAAAATTTTTGTCCTCGAAAGTAATTGGACGTGCTGATTCTGAATATTTTAACAATAATGTCGAAAACTCATCATAAAAATTTTTGGCGGCAAAAAAAACATC
This sequence comes from Chrysolina haemoptera, assembly GCA_958298965.1. NCBI lineage: Eukaryota > Metazoa > Arthropoda > Insecta > Coleoptera > Chrysomelidae > Chrysolina > Chrysolina haemoptera. The sequence continues at coordinate 5,964,298 of OY282590.1, read as the reverse complement.
TAAAAACAGATTCAGAGCTGACTAACTCGAGAACGGTTAGAGATAGACAAATTCTGCGAACGCCAGTCGATTCAAAATGGCTGAATTGGTATGTATTGTGAATTTCGAGTCAATCGAAAGAAATTTAAAATTACTCGAAAAAGTTGAAAGGTGCCAAAAAAAAACATTTGAAAACTGATTCAGAGCTGACTAACTCGAGAACGGTTAGAAATAGACAAATTCTGCGAACTCTAATAAATTCAAAATGGCTCAATTAGTATTATTGGGTATGCATTTGGGAATTATTTTATGACAAGGTACTAAAATGAGCCTTTCTCCTGTTCTCCTTATGTAACCATCCAATCTCCCATCGGTTGAAAAATGTAAGTTTTAGAAGGGTGCTTCCATTTTAAATGGGTCACACTGTGTATATGCTATAAAAAAAGGTTTCGACAATTACTCGGCAATTATTTATAACCAGTTTTATGATATTTGATGTTTATTTGAGAGTGGCACTGCTAACTTGATATAAAGTTAGCACAGCCACCCCATATAAAAAAACTAAGGGCGCGACAATTGTTTTCAGTTCACGACAAATTCGACAATCCTGGGAATAGTTTTAATCGAATTTCTGCAAAGTGGTGGTACTGCTAACTTTATAGTTATAGTTTATAGTCATAGTTATAGTTATATATTGTGACCCTTTATCGAAAAATGTTTCCTCTTATGACTGATAATTTTCTGTCCTTGTCTTGAACCTCGCACAGTTCAACTCACATAGCTGAAACCCTGAGAACATGCACGTCCATAATGCGCATTCGTCGTACAACGGACCATAGTCCGTAATATATCCAGTAATGAGGCACTCAACATGAACTTCTGCGCAATAAATAAAAATAGTCGAAATAGTTGATGACCTGTATAATAATGACTAGACGGTTATACTTATAATAATGACTGGACGGTTATACTACCAATTTTTTACCGAGGTTTTCGCTTTGCGTTTTTCAGTGACGGCAATGACGTATCAGTGAAATTGCTAGCCACGGTACTTTCTCATTTCGTTTCCCTAGATTATTTAGACCAATCGATTTTCGAACCTATTAAAATAAATGTATACAGTAATTAGGCGACAAAATGAACTATGAGTGGAAAGTTAAGTGAATAAAATTACGTGGTAAGGGCAAAAAATGTAATGCAACATGAAATGAATAATTTAGTACCCGGTTTACAGAATGGGAACATCGAGTTGATGGTGTATTTGAATTAATTATTGGAGTGTGGGAAATAAATCCGCCGTGTTTGGTGTCAAACGAATATTGTACTATTAGACCAGGAGATGATTTTGGGATACGATTTCACTCGGGATACTTTTGGAGGACAGTATTGCCCGTATATCCTCATGATAATAATTCATTAATCGAAGAGTTATCGTAGGTTCTTCACATTGAAAAAATTACTATTATTATTATTCGGGTACGATTTTATTTTATAAATCAAAAATACTCGAAAAACCATTGGCAGCCTGTTAGGCCTTTAATCACTATTTTCCATCGTTCAAGATATAACCTCTTGAGAGGTATTCTATTCATATTTTCGAACACAAATCAAAATAAAATGCCCATGACAGATTTATGCCAACAAATAACTTTCAAAGTGTTAATGCAGAAGAAATATTTCCATCATTTCCATCCTTGATGCATATAATTGCTTCTGAAGAGCCTGCTTTTCAATTCAATCTCCCTGATGAGCTTGGCAAAGCGAAATAGATTTTCGTCGACAAAAATTAATTGGGGATTGAATGCGAGAAAAGCGAACCTTGCTTCAATGAAATGCACGATTTCTGTGAGTGAAATTTTTGAATAACATTCTCCCTATCTAATTTATTTAATGAATTTTCAATGAGATAATTTAAAAAATCAACTATCTGAATGAAAATGCGAATTTTCACTTTCAGATTTTTTCTTTTCAGTTGTACACCTAATGAAAGCAGTGAAGTAATTATCTCTAATGAAAAATAATGAAAAAGTTTTAGGGGGCAATGAAAGATAATTACCATTCAATTACGCGGATACGTTGTATGGACATAATTTAACTCTTATGTATAAAAATAAGATCCAGAAAGTTCGAAGCTCATGCCCACGTATGATTTTTGGTGTAAGTAGGCGACAACGAGTATCAAATAAATTGAAGGAGATTGGATGGTTACATAAGGAGAACAGGAGAAAAGTTCATTTTAGTACCTTGTCATAAGATAATTCCCAAATACATACCCAATAATACTAATTCAGCCATTTTGAATCGATTAGCGTTCGCAGAATTTGTCTATCTCTAACCGTTCTCGAGTTAGTCAGCTCTGAATCAGTTTTCAAATGGTTTTTTTGGCCCCTTACAACTTTTTCAAGTAATTTTTAATTTCTTTCGATTGACTCGAAATTCACAATACATACTAATTCGGCCATTTTGAACCGACTGGCGTTCGCAGAATTTGTCTATCTCTAACCGTTCTCGAGTTGGTCAGCTCTGAATCTGTTTTTAGATGTTTTTTTTGCTGCCAAAAATGTGTATGATGAGTTTTCGACATTATTGTTAAAATATTCAGAATCAGCACGGCAAATTACTTTCGAGGACAAAAATTTGAAATTCAAAAAATGAAAAATAAAAAATCTCAGAAAATTTTATTTTTCATTTTAAACACCTTTTTCCGCCTAAATCTTATATCTGAGCATATAAAAATCATACATTTTTGGAATGAGCATAAAATTTTACGTATACAGTGCGACTTTCAAGTCGATTTGACCACTTGGTATTTTTGATGATTTTTAGGGGTGAACCCCTTGCAACTTTTTCGAGTAATTTTTTTTTTCTTTCGATTGACTCGAAATTCACAATACAATCTAATTCGACCATTCTGAATCGATTGGCGTTCGCAGAATTTGTCTATCTCTAACCGTTCTGGAGTTGGTCAGCTCTAAATCAGTTTTTTGATGGTTTTTGTGTCGTCAAAAATATTTCTTATGAGTTTTCGACATTTTTGTTTAAAGTTTCGGAATCAGCACGTCAAAATACGTCCGAGGACAACCATTTTAAATTCGAAAAATGAAAAATAAAAAATTTCAGAAAATTTAATGTTATATCTTAAACACCTTTTTCCGGCTAAATCTTATATCTGAGCATAGAAAATTATACATTTTTGGAATGAGCATGAAATTTTACGTAAATAGTGCGAATTTCAAGTCGATGTGACAACTTGGTACTTTTAATGATTTTTACGGGTGAACCTCTTGCAACTTTTTCGAGTAATTTTTTATTTCTTTTGATTGACTCGAATTACAATACATACTAATTCGGCCATTCTGAATCGATTGGCGTTCGCAAAATTCGTCTATCTCTAACCGTTCTCAAGTTAGTCAGCTCTGAATCAGTTTTCAAATGTTTTTTCTTGCGCAAAAATAAATTCTGGCGAGTTTTCGACATTTCGAATAATGAATTTATTTAAAATTAATAATGAATTAATGAAAATGTTATGATGTACACCTAATGAAAGAGTAGTTTCCCCCTCGGATACTAGCTTTTTAAGCCCCCTATACACGCTCAGGCGGCCTGTCAGTTTCGCCTGTGCAGTTGCGGTCTGTGCAGGCGGACCGGAGCATGTGTATGCTAATCAGACCGCCTGCACAGGCCGCCTCACTGGCCTGAACGAATTCTGTCGCTGCTTGAATTTGACCTGCACAGACTTGACGGAACTGAGCGTGTGGATGGAAAACAGGCCGATATTCTCAGTGTACCGTCAACGGCGAATGAGAACGTACCCCTCTCAAAATAAAATACGTTTGAAATAAATAATTATGGAAGGAAAACAGTTTCTAGAAGAATTTATAGAACTCTATAAACAAAATCCATGTCTATGGAAAGTAAAATCTAAAGAATATTGTAATAAAAATATGAAGAATACTGCTTACGAAAAACTAGTGGAAAAATTGAGGGAAATTGACCCAAATGCAAGTAAAGAGACAGTTGTTAAAAAAATTAATAACTTACGAAGTTCATTTAGAAAAGAATTAAAAAAAGTGAAAGAAAGCTCGAAATCAGGGGCTGGGGAAGAGGACATTTATAAACCACATTTGTGGTACTTTGATTTACTTATATTCCTAACGGATCAAGAAACACCAAGGGAAACAATATCCAATGTGGGAGAGGAGGATAAATCAGAGGTAAGTACTATGCTGAAATCTCAATTTTTACCGACTTCAAAAAAAGGAAGGTTCTCTATTCGACTCGCATGGGCGTAGTTAGGATATTTTCCTAAGGTGGGGGGGCAAATGGTCGGTTAATCACTAACTTCATGGGAAAGAACATAAATTATGTGTTTTATCGATTTTTCTAGGGTGGGCAATGAACTTTGTAGGGTGGGCAGTGCCCACTAGGGATGTTATTTTATTAAATTTAATCTGACAATAAGTAAGTTCAAACAAAGCAAAAAAGCAACAATATAGGTAAATTGTAACTTCATTAAATTTCAACTTATCATTTCATCTTGCCATTCAACTGCCCCCTCATTGTTGAAGTATCTCAAGAAAGTTTCTCTTGCCTGTTTTGCATCGCTTGATACATTCCTATTGTGACCATTTTGCAAACCCAGCAAGCTGTTTGAAGTATCATCTTCTATGTCTGATATATAGCTTTCTCCACAATGTCTTCTTAAGAAATTGTGCAATACGCAACAGCTCAACACAACAATATCTATGTTATGTAATTGTAAATTTATGGCTCCTTGAAAGATTCTAAACCGTGCTGCTAAAATGCCAAATACATTTTCAATAATCCTTCGAGCTCGCGAAAGTCTGTAATTATAAATCTTGCGTTCTCTTGTCAATTCTCGTTGGTTGAATGGTTTCAAAAAATCTGGACGTAAAGTGAATGCTTCATCGCCAATGAAGACGTACGGCAGTTTTTCGTTGCTTATGGAGGTATGTTCTTCTTTAGGCAGGTTCAATGCATTATTTTTCAGTTTACGATAAAAACTCGTATTTTCCAACACTCCTCCGTCAGAGACTCTACCATTTGTTCCAAAATCGCACATAATGAATTCATAATTGGCATTTGCTATTGCCATCAATACCATGCTATGTCTTCCTTTATAGTTGAAAAAGTAGGAACCACTTCCTTTGGGAGGGATGATCTCCACATGTTTGCCGTCAACTGCTCCCAAACAATGGGGAAAATTCCATCTCTTTTCAAACCCGGTAGCAATTGCTCTCCAATCCGCTTCAGAGTCGGGAAACTGAAAAAAATACATTAATTGTTGAGATTTTAGTCGCTAGTCAACGCGGTAGAAAAAACAGTGCAGAATTAATTGTATCTTCATAATGTAGCTGAGTTGGAGTTGCGAAAAGTAAACGTCAAAGTTTTGTAACGGCACAATTGATTTTTTTCTTAATTTCTTCATATTCCAAGAATCTGATTATGAAATAATTTCATAGGACACCTGCACAACTGTAGCCTCGCCATCAACGATTTCGTTGGATGAACCGGAGATTTCAACGGAGGCACTTACCACCCGCTCAACAATCCCCAAAAGTAAGAAGAAAAAGGTTGAATCATCAACAGAGAAAGTTCTTGCAGCAGTGAGCGAAAGGTTGGTTAAGTCAAGGCCTGAAGACGAGTACGACATTATAGGGAAAAATGTTGCAGAAAAACTGCGTCGGATAGACCATACACAAAAAATTTTTGCCGAAAAGATAATTAATGATGTCCTTTTTGAAGCCCAGCTGGGAAACCTTAATAGAAGTTGTCGACTGTTGACTGCATCTCAGGACTGGAATCTAACTGCCCCCCAAAAAGAAGGTCAATTGTCAACATGGCGTACAAGTTCTTCCTGTCCACAACAAGAGGTGACTGCAGAAAACGAATATGCGTCAACGTGGTCGCAAAGCAGCCAAAATGCAGCAACGACATATTTTTCAAATTTTGATCCTAGTTTACAATAATTGTGTCTCATTCCGTGAGGTGTCTCTTACCAAAGAATTTTGTTTTATTTATTTAGTTTATAGAAATACGTTTTTTTTTTCAATTACGACTTATGCCTAGTTTTTACATATTTACAAAATACGATGCAGTGTTAAGTTTGTAATACTTATAAGTTTAATAAAGTCTTTACTTACCTTTAAAAATTCATTTTTCAAAACTGTGGTTAATGCATTACAAGTTTCAGGAATTATATGGCACATAGCTTGTGGCGATATTATGGTGGAATATTTCAGATCTTCATAGCTTCTGCCTGTAGCTATAAATCTCAAAGTTGCTGTGAGACGCTCGTGACAGGTTATTGCCCTTCGCATCACTGTGTCTCTTCTTTCGATTAAAGGTGAAATTTTGGTTAATAATAATAGATATGTTTCTTCATCCATGCGTAAATAATTGAACCAGTCTTGTTTTTCAAACTTCAATTCGGCAAGAAGGTTTACGTGAGACAAATTTTTTCTTTTCAACAACCATTGCTTGGTCCAAATCTTCCTGTTTTTGGTTTTACTCTTTTCCTTAATCAAGCTACATGCCACAGCAGCAGCACCTAATAATAGTAGTTCATCTGGAGAAATTGATGACATTGTCACTAATAATAATAAAATGCAGTTGATCACCGAAATAAGCTCACTGTAGTGCTCGCACAACAATTCTCTTGGACTGACAGAAAACTGCACAGTTTGGCCTGAACGTGTGGAGACTCAGGCTTGCACAGGCCGACCTGAACAGGCCGCGACTGCACAGGCAGAACTGACAGGCCGCCTGAGCGTGTATAGGGGGCTTTAGTTATTAGTAAAATCCGAGGTAAAATCACAGTTCTGCTTAACTTTCTCTTTTTATTTTTCTTAAAAATGCAATAATTTACAACTTCAAAAATGACAACTGACTTCAGATAGACTAACTACTAAAGGTAAGTCCACAGATACACCATGCCATCTTTGATAGAGAGTGATTTGACAAGCATACTTATGATATGCAGGAATTGACTAAACAAGTCTTTCCACAATATCTATCAGAAGTAGTTCAATGTAGTTGTTTTCTGTTAGATATTACAAAAAATCATTTTCGTGGAGAATGTTCCCCATTTCAATATTTATATTAGATAGGGTATTAGTTGTCACAGAAAATAAAAACTGGCTTTTTGGCAGGATTTCATTGTTATTCGAATGCGTCATATCTGGCAACAACAAAGGAAGTGCATTTTTTACGCTTTTCCGTATAATAATAAAATCGCATTATGATATGGAAGTATTGTAACACTGCAGACATTGATGTCAAATTAAATTACACGAAAAAGGTTTTCCTAACATCGTATACTTCTGGGTGTCATTTAATTCGAAATAAACGGAAAAAGAGAGTAGTATCACCACCTCTAGTATTATTAAAAATTGTCACCATGAAATATGAGATATTCGTTCTAATTCAAAGGCAGGTGTTTCAAGATCTTGTTAGCGTTTGACTGAGAGCTGAATGTGACTGGTGATTAAAATTAATATGAAATTATTGGCATTCGCTCAAATGAAGGAATACTCTCACATTTTAACCATTAGTCACGTATCAGAGAAATTTAACTGAACATTGAAAAACTGGCCCTAAATTTTCTCCAGAATGTTAATCATTATTAGGTCCATATAAGTCCAGGTCTAATCTAGTGCCTCGCGCTAGACGCGTTTGGCGGTCCATTGTTGGTGACGAATTTTCACCGGACTTATTCGAAGAAAGTGATGATGACCCGACAATATCGTTCGGCACTTATTATTCAAGCCTAGCAACGATAATAATTATTACTTATGAAAAACTTTCATTGCCGAACATGTAACAATGCCTGGCTATTATTATACCGTCTTCGGAGATTTACCATGAGAAAGTTAATTGAATAATATCGCTTTAAATATAATTCGTTGTAGGAAGTCGCAGCCGCATTACGCATGATAAAATAATAAGGAAGAATTCTACCAGACAATATTTCTGTAGATATTTCAGTAGATGTTGCTAAGAAACAATTTCATAAATTTTATAAAGCTTTAAAAAATTCAGTATTCCACTTCCAATCGTCCGAATAATCCAAGAAAATTGGCACACATATCAAGGACCGACAACAAAACAAACATTTTATAATGGTGATGTAATAATAATGATAATAATAATAATAATACACTCGTAAGGTGTAGACGAGACACCGGATATTGAGTTCGTTGTGTTTCCCACCCTCACGCTAATGCAGGCCAAGAAGCCTGATGTAGTCCTCGACCATCAAAGTAAGACAATTTTTGTCATTGAGTTTTCGTCTTCTGGCGAAACAAACATCGTCTGAATCAATCTGAATATCTTAGTCTGGGCGAAGAATGGTTTCTCCGGCATCGGTATGAAGACCATCTCGGATCTTCGCCAGGTGATAAGTACGTATCGGTAGTCCAGGCTAGTCCAGGCTAGTCCAGGCTAGTCCAGAATAGCCTGAAGAGGTATGAGATCAGTAGGTCTGCTGATCGCTGTAATATTACAGACAGGATGTCATCTGGCGTTGCTGATTCGGATTGACCAAAGGTTGCTATAGCCCATTTTACATTCCTGTAGGTGATGATCTCTTTCGCTAGGTCCCAGGTTTCCCTTGTGGGTCTGTACAAAAGTATATAATATATACTGTTGCTTGAAGAAGCCATATACTGGCGAAATATATATCGCGGTTTTGTAAACCAAAAATTTGTGAAATTTCACATTGAAGTTTTATTATAAATGGTAATTTTTGAAGTTTATTCTTCGGCCTTTCGCTTCCCATTAGATATTTTTTCAGTAGTCTGTTATTATATATGCATACCCTTCTCAACTTTTGCTTCTTCTAAGTTCAGTTACACTTGGGTTGTTATGATTATCTGTCAGTTCTTGAGTTTTCCTTCTCCATTTTAATTTTCAATACTTTCAAAAAATTTCCTTCCTCCTTCTTCTCTCCTATAAATATGAGATAATTATCCATTCTCATTATTTTTTCATGTTCTGATTGTTCTTGGATTTCTGCAGGCTGTATGCCTCAGGGTACACCTTTCGGGGCAGTGAACTCAATAGCTTCGCCGTTCATTGGAAGAACGGGCACTAGAAAAGTGACGACAGAATTTTGATTAAAGTTCTGAAATTGAATTGGTGGGTTGAATAAACGGCATATTTTTCAAATTTAATTTCCTTAGGACTTTTTCCTAGATTGACGCATTTTAACGTAATTTACATATGAACCATTTGAAAATATCGCCAATCCAGTGGTGTAGTCAGATTTTTTCTAAAAAAATCGCTAGTGTGTTTTTTTTAGATTTTTGACCTTGAAAAATAAGATTAGTTGGCCCTGGAAATGGATATTTAATCATGAAATTTGGTGTCCTAGTAGACTTTTTGAATGTCTACCTAACGAAAAAAAAATCATTCCAATCGGTTGAAAAATGTAAGTTTTATAAGGGTGCTTCCATCTTAAATGGGTCACACTGTATGTATTATGAGAATCATTACGGGAGGAAAGTTTATGATAAAAAGTGTTATTAAAAATATCACATATTTGTTTAGGACTCAGATGGTCGTAGAAGGAGTATAGTGTACCCGAAGGTATATCAACCTATATATATATAGGTACCTACTCGTGGGAAATGTATGCCATTTCATGCTCATTGTACAATATACTATTTCATTAAATAAAAATAGGTTCTATTAGATAATTCCTCAATTTCGAGAAAAGTGGATTTTTTTAGATGTTGAGTATGGGTATGGATATTTTACAGATAATATTATATTATTTATAACAATATATTCATTCGGCTGCTTGGAAATGCACTTCAGCGACCTTATATTTAGATATAAATGAATATATTGATGAACGTTATCTATTTTAGTGTTATTTTCTGGAAAGTAAAAATAAACAAAGCTTTAACTTTCAGTCTGATTTATTGCATAATTGATAACATCTTAAAGTCGAACAGCTGTTTTAAAAAACATTGCGTAATCTCAAGGTTGGAATTTAAATTTTTAACTACAGTAATCAACGATTCGCTTAAAATTTTCCTCACCATTATCGACCATTCCTAGCTATAACAATGGTTCTCCAGTCGTTAGTCACGAAATTATAATTGATTTTATTCTTATTTTATATTCAATTATAGTTTCCTGAAATACTACTTAACAGGCATTTATCCACCGGTGCCGATTTTAAATATTTTCTGAAGGTGACTTCCAATTGAGTAGATTAACACAGGAAAAAAGTCATTGGTGTCTCCGCGTTGGAATGTTGTTATTGGGTGTTATCGTTTCAAATATTTCATAACATATAATTAGGTAGTTAGAATGAAGATAATGATATGGGAAATCCAGATATTAAATTAAAAAAATTTGGCAGTGTTCAAATAGCAACATGACTTTAACTTTCCGATAGGAAGTCGAGTATGCTAATTACCAAGTTTCGAAATTCAGTTTGTTTTAACATATACAGTGTGACCCACTTAAGACCGGAGCACCCTCATAAAATCTACATTTTCCAACCGATTGGAATGTTTTTTTTTTATTATGTAGCCATTCAAAAAGTCTACTAGGGCACCAACATTCATGAACGAATCTCCATTTCCAGGGCCGACTAATCCGATTTTTCAAGGTCCAAAATCTAAAAAAATCACTAGCGATTTTCTTAGAAAAAATCTGACTACACCACTGGATTCGCGACATGTTCAAATGGTATAATTGTGAATTACGTTGAAATGCGTCAACTAATAAAAAAGTTACGATATTGCGTTTTATTCAAACCACCGATTCAATTTTAGAACTTTAATCAAAATTCGAGATACGCCACTGTACTGGTAGTAATATTATTGTCCTGATTCCGAATCCGTTGAAATTTTGAACCCAAGTATAGTGTCCCCTAATGTCATTTTTCGCGAAACTGGGTAAGTTCATCGCTCCTGGCGAGCATTGTATTTCACTCAGATCAACCACAGGTAAGATTTACAGTTCTTCTAAAAAAATAACGAAAGATAGGGGGAGTGTTTCCATGAGAAGTGAGATACACAAGAAAAATGTTTTATAATTTTCCAGTTTCAACACCCTGTATTTCTGCAAGAAAGCAGCTTCGTAAAAAAATGCATGTGAAAGTAGTATTGATATTTTTGGTAGAATATCCAGTACAAATTTGAATCAGTTATTTGGATTGTACAATTCATTTCAGCAAATCAATGTTTTCATTAGTATGTATTCATAAAAGCGCAATTATCTTGAAAACGATTGATTTTTACGGGTTCGGACAATTAAACATGTTTTACTCAAAATTGAATGAAAAAATCAAAAAATAATAATTTTCCTGATTTTACCAGTGGCGTAAAAAATAGGAGAGGAAAAATGTAATTTTTCTTTTAAAATAAAACTCTTATTGAACAAAAATATGTTTTCGAATTGAACTGTAAAATTTCCAAAACTGTGGAAGTTATGAATAAAAAATAGATTTAATTTTTCATGTTCAACACCCTGTATCTGTGCAACCCACCGCTACTCAAGGGTCTGACAATTGATTTCGTGATGAGTATCACATGATCTACCAATGATAAAAAATTCTGCCTGCATACTATTACTTTTTTTTCAACTTTTTTTGACAAGTTGCACAGCGTCCCGCCACTCCCCCCACCGCGGTCGCGCGGTCTGACGCGTGGTTTAGTAATAAGCGGTATGTGTACTATAATTACAACTAAATTTCATCGTGCATACTATGACGTATTCCAAAGTGACAGTACCTCCCGGACTATTATCATTGATAATCATTTTAAAATTATTGCTTCAATTATCTCGATCAAACACGAACTGCTCGTCATCAAGTCTGACATTAGTTTTTCATGAGAGTGATAGCTGACCTCTTGGAACTCTTCAATCTTCAACTTTTCATACATCTGTTGTGTCTGTGTATTTTTATATTCCGTTGCATAATGCGAATACACATCATTGAAAAAAGTCTTTAGGAGCGATTAACATTTGCCATCAAAGCTAATACAGTATGACTTAACTGTTTATTTGTGCCGGAGAATTCGCATTCTCAGTTGATCAACCGTACGTAACAGGGTGACAAATATAACTTTGTCTGAATGAAGCATATTTGCATGTTTTTTGTGAACGGATTACGATGTTGACTGAAGGTTTTAATGGGTGCTTTTTTCAAAAATCAAACCCGAGAAAACATCGGAAAATTATTTTCCTTTTTGAGTACAGTGCTATATTGCTAATTCTCAGCAAAAGTGTGCAAATTGGACAAATTAGTGTTTGAAAGAAAAAATGTTCCTCCTACCCCTATAGAAAGTACACACTTTTCTCCCTCAAACCAGGGAGGAAACTCATACTTTTCCTCCCTAGGGAGGAAAGTACTTTTCCTTTCCCTCATATCAAGTAAATTGTAAACGATTAAACTTGTGAATCTATTATAATAAAATTGTTTCCGTAATTTCTAGAACATCTTATATATCCTGTATTCTGGTGAAAATCAAACATGAATGTTACTTCTACTTTAGTTCTTTAATAGCTATTTGTGTATTTAGAACGCAAAGTGATTGATTGTCGCTCGACAAAAAGATTAATCCTTGGAGAAGGACAATTAGAAAAAGAATGATCGACACTTCGTTCAAATAGGCACATAACATTACGAGAAAATCACTCAATAGCAATCCGAAATGTATAAGCTATCTTAATGTCCAATAATTCAAATCACTAACAAGAAAAAAGTAAAATAACGTTCTTAAAAAAAAAGTTGCAATTGCCAGGAGCTGAACCCGGGACCTTCGGATTGCAAGCTCAAAATAAATGAATAAATAAATAAATAAGGTGTTTATTTTTAGAATTTTCACATCTTCATTTCATGTGTTTTGACATGCCACGTCTAGTTCCACGCTTATAACCCAGGGTGTTAGGGAAGGATGGAATAGTGGGTGCAGAAGTAGCTACTCTTCTGCTCCCGCTGAGAAGAGCAGAAGAGCGCCCTGCCTAAGCGAACGTAGATCGCTCGCGAGGGGGCGCAGTTGTCCGCCCGCGCTGGTGTTAACGCTGAGCCGGATATTTCAACACATGGTTATCTAGTAGATAAAATACACGCCTCCTGCAAAGCTAATGCGTGTTGTGTCTTTGGTATTCAATGTAGATATTGTATTGTCTATACTTTCCATCAAAGTAAAGTGCCTTTTCCTCCCTTGGATGTTTACTGTCCTCCACTTCGCGTCGAGCAGTAAACTACATCTTGCGTGAGGAAAAGTGGCACTTCCCTCCCTAGTAATACAAATAGCTATATAGCTATTTTCTAACTCCCCCTTTGAAAATTTACTTTTCCTCACTAGTTTTAGGGTTGAAAATGGCACTTTTTATCCTGAAAATTGAATAAAATTTCACATAATTTTTTAAGTTTATATTTTCATTATATTTTATTTTCTAGTAGGGTCAATCGGGGCTAATGTGATACAAAAAATACACTTTTTACTATATATCCTAACCATCTACATTAAGGCATTTTGAAAAAATACTGGGATACGTAATTCGTATTGGTAAGTCTATGGGTACACAAAAAGTACCAATATGCAGTACCAATGCTAAAAAAAATAAAAACTGTGCATCGTAATAGCCCCACTCGGTGGGGCTAATTTGATACGATGATGGGGCTGAAGTGATACAGCATTGTATTTTATTAAATATCGTTAATGAAAGTAAGACGGGGCTGAAATGATACAGCTCTGGGGCTAATCTAATACCAGTAATTTTTTCAAATTTTTATCTTCAGCCATATTAAAGATACAAGCGTGTCTTGATCATGATTTTTTTTTCGCTCAAAAAAACACGTTGAGAAAGAATAACTAAAGCATAGTTTATTGGCAAAAATAAACATTTTTAACATTTCATGCATTTTTATCAATGATTCTTGATGAAATTATTGAATATTATGATATTGAAAAGTCGAGTTGACAATCAATTCTCCTCTCCGTCCCAAAGCAGGTTCAACAAGTGTTTCTTCCACATCTTCATTTAAATTAAATGAAACATCTTCTGGCTCCTTCAAGACATTGTAATATCAAGATAGTTCCCTTCAACTATATCATAATAGCCCCGTTGTTTGTATCACAATAGCCCCCTTGTTTGTATCAGATTAGCCCCCTCTATGTGAAGTCATATATATGTCGTGATAAGGTTGATTATTCTGTAGTTTTCAAATACAGAAACATAAAACTATCCTCCTCAAATACAGGTGGGACATTAAAACATTTCTATATCAATAAACAGCGCAGTTAGAATAAAAGTTTACTCTCAGTCACTGAAATTTGGCTAAAAAAAATCACCGCTTATTTATTTTTTTATTGTCCACTTACCATGCAATAATGAGTAATTACGTTATGGCCAACAATGACAGAATGTATTATTTAGTAATTTTTTTGGCTGTTCTTGGCTTAAAGCACGTAAATAATTTTCTGGTGTATCATATTAGCCCCACTTTTCAAGGTGTATCTTATTAGCCCCGATTAACCCTACAGTAACAAAAATTTACAATTTTAGGACATAGGTTTTTACAGTTTGTGACATTGCTGAAATTAATTGGAGACTAGAATTCGGTGGATATGTTATCAGTATTGTAGTCGAAAGAAATGGTGGAGGGATAATGGCTTTTTTTGACAATTGACTGATCTACCGCCGCGCTTGTCGAGCGCCAACCAACACGTTTATTCAATGTTGAAAGTTCTTCTAAAGTATCCGGTTACATTGTATAAACTACGGATTTCAGGTGGAGCCATAGAAGAAAGTCTAATAGTGTTAAATCGGAAGACCTAAAGGGGCCATTCTATAACTCCTGTTCAACCTGTTCGTCTATTTGGAAAATCCTCGGGGAAATCTTTCAGCTACTTCCTCAGAAAGTTACCATATGCAACGTATTGAGTGTCTACTGCTTGTGTTAACAATGGATTGATTGTAATTTCCAACAAATCCAGGTACATTTCGTCATTTAGACTTTCTCCCATAAATAAATGTCCAATTATTTTATCGCCTAGAATACCAGCTCACAGACCCGTTCAATCGCTAAAACAAACATTTTTGACCATTTCATCATTATTATTGACCATGTCTGACATTTATTCACAGAACTGTATTTGCCGATCGTAATCATCTTCAAATTCCTGACAAAATTTCACTTTATACGGTTAAAACTTGTGAAGTTTTGTTACTTTATGAACTGATCCCAAAGAAAGTCCAGTTGCTCGGGCTATTTGACGAAGCGAAGTTCTGGGACTTATTCCAAAATGTCCATACACACCAATCTGAGACACTTCGTTCGAGACTCTCAAATTACTTCGTTTCTTGGTCAATACAGATCCATATTCATATATTAAACTCGACATAGTAGATTTTTGTCTGAGAGTATCAAGTTTTCAATGTTGGTTTCTACCAATAATTCAAAAACCCACCTACAATAGATATTTATGATATGAGGATCATAATGACGATCATTATGGTACTAGCTGTGAAGATTAAAGATTCAATATCAGGCGAGGCAACAGCAATAGTCCTCAGTATAAAATCCATAATAATGTCATTATGACACGTCGGAATATAAACAAATGTTCGTAAAAATTACATTCAAATTGAGACAGGTCCATTTTTGATGCTATAATAGTAATCAGGGCACAAGTTCAACGCTCTCTGCTCTGAATAACAATTATTAAATGAAATAATGAAATTTTGCAGTTTTGCTTAATTCAATCTGATTTGCTGATTACAATCAGGTACTATTTAACATGGTCTTGTTTCGTTTCAAGACGTAAAAAAAAATCGCATAGTTTCTACCCCCTACAAATCCTAAACATCAATTAAATTTTCAAACTGGACTATCTTCGATGCCAGAATTGTTGTCAGCGCGCCGAATTTAGTATTAGGCCAAAATTACAAATTGCCCTTGAAATTAGTTTTGAAGCTAACATTTCCCTTCAGTTCGAAAAAAAACATTTACAAACCCATGTTTTTAGGAAAATATTTCATTATTATGATGCGTAATATCTGCCCCGTAAGTTCATGACACCCTTATTGAAACACCCTGTATATACAGTATCCGGCATCAAATTCACTGTCGGAAAGCTTTTTTATTGTACGTTTCTCAATTTTTCGTTTTTTATAAAAACCTTTGTTAACTCTGTTCACGTAATCTCACATAATTATTATTTTTTATTACCACTTAAATTGTTTGAAACGGCCTCTCGTATATGATATCAGCGATAAAACCGGATCGTAAATAAAAAATAAATGCTAATTTCATTCCTATTATCGACGAATACGTATCTGCAAACATATTCCAATAATTTTTTCACTTGGTTGCATTCAGCAAATCTATTTTTATTTACTACACCACACTAATTATATTATTGGTTCACCTGGCACAGACCTATAACAATATTAGTCACTTTCACAAGACAGGTGATGTTGATATAACTTTTTTATCTTTTGCAAACTATCACTTTTCATAAACAAATCGGACAAAAGGCTACACGGTGAAATCGACTGTTCCTGTAAAATCAAACCACAAAGAAATATTCAGGCGTGTTGAAATGCTTGTATTTGGCCTGCAGGTTATCGAACTTTTATATTGTGAAAATATTTATAAATTATGTTCGTTCAGGTTTGAATTCAATGAATAGTTAATCAAGCTGAGAAATTATCAACTAAACGACATTTTTTGTTGGTTCCATTTTTCGAGAATAATGATTTATTCATGCTCACATTATGGCATAAGTTTTCATCACTGGATCTCTGAATAAAAATAATGGCATATAAATACTCACTTGTTATACCGAAATATTCTTCCATAAATGTTTCAATAGGTGACGTAAATGCATATGCATTGAATATTTCAGTGTCAAGGAGGGACCAGAATAGTTACATAACATATCTATCGTTCCCCTACCTTTAAGTCCGAGGGTTCTCAACAGAGAACCTTCGAACTATCTGAACACAAGAATATGTGTCCGAGAAACATGTATTAATATAATAACGGGAGTATTAAACAGTACGCGCACTGAATCCGCTCGACTCGGATCGGCACGGCACGGCATTGTCGAGCGTTTGGCATTGTTCCTATTTCAGTGTACCTCCGCGCACTCATTCATATCGGAACGGCAGAGACCGTTCGACTCGACTCGACTACGGCCGAGAGAATGCCGATCCGAGTCGAGAGGATACAGTGCGCGTACTGCTTTAGATGATGCTGACTCTGTCATTTTGATCTCTTTTGTATGCACAGCATGGGAAACTTTTCATCTAAGGTGTACAGTATCGGGATTTTTTCATCTGGGGTATACAGTATCGGAAACTATATAGACAGAAATCTACGCAAGCAACAAGAACGCAATGATATGATACCACATGATAAGAGAGACGCACTACTGCGCGCCTCTCCTGTTGCCTCGCCCGACGAATTAACAGCTCAGTTGATATCCCTTCCTCGAGCGAGTAGAGGAGAATTGTAATGCTCTCTCAACATTATAGCAAGCTATTCTTCACGCTCTCATGAAACCACCATACCCCTGATGAAAACTTTCCGATACTGTATATGCTACGCCGCCACACTCTTTATATGCAGGCCGACCATGTCACTCTGTAGGAGGAATGGGACAGTTTCAAGCGAGGGGGTGACCACTCTGGCAATACGTGTACAAATTAGCCCCGCAGTCGACCGCAATCGCTTGATTTTCGACCGAAATCCAGCAATCACTTGGAAAATCGCTCCAGAAATCCGAAATCACTTTGAAATCCCCGAAATCCTATCGGAAATCCGGAAATCACTGACAAAACTTTCGAAATCATCACCGAAATCCTCCTCGGAAATCGCAGTCGCTAGAGAAATGCGAAATTATAACGCATGCGTCTAGAAACGAACGATTGATAGATGCTAGGGAAACATATTTTTCGTGCAACCGGACGCAAAACAAGCATTTTGCAGCCGCAACAGAGGCCGCAAAATTATATTTTGCGGCCGTTACCCAGAGTGACGGCCGACAAAAATTTTTACGGCCGTTCCCATAGTGACTGCCGGCAAACTGAACGCCACTACAGCATTTGACATTTCTGAAATATGACAATAACAATGTATTTCGAACCAAAAACTATTTCCAAATTCACAACAGAAACATACTTTATTTTTGATATATATTAACATTGATTGTACTGTTTATATTATTACTGATATTCATCCCTGAAGATGAAGCAACTAAAACATTTTGCGATTGACTACATTTGAACTAGATGCTACAGTGCCAGAAATTGCATCGGAAATTTTGTTCTTATTATGGGTGGAATCCTCGACATATCCTTCCGCTACAGTAGTGGACTTCCATCCACCGTGGCGTTTAAGAACTGATATATCAGCACCTGTATTGGCAAGCAGCGTGGCGGAACTTCTTCTAAAACTGTGGCCTGTGTATGCCTCACTATTTGGTAAGCCGAGATATTTTGCAATCATACTAGGTATTTTTTCAATCGTATGCACTCCAACAACCTGTGCCGAGCACTTTCCATTTTCATATCTCAGAAATAGACGACGAATAGCAGTATGTTTTGGTCGAAGAGTTACATATTTATAGTAAATTCTTATATAATCTTGATTAGTAATGGTAAAAACACGCTTTTGATCAGTTTTAGTATCAGGAACAGTTACTATCAATACAGTTTTGTCTTCCTGAATATCTTCGAGGGTCATTCTCACTAATTCATCTCGTCGCAATGCTCCTGATATTCCCATTATCAAAACTACCTATAATAATAATTATTATGAATAAAACATCATACTTCACTTTTTTTCCATATTTATATACCTTCCACAGTAGATGATTTGCATCACTAGCTTGTTTGAGGAATGAATCAATTTGCTCGTGCGTAAAAACTTTTGATTTCTTTGCTCGATAACCAACTGACTTTTTCTTGAGGAATGGTACCAATTTTAAAAACTTCTTTACGTCAATTCCATCTCGTACGTTAAGCATAGTCTTTAACATAGAATAAATGCTCCATAAAGTTGAACTCTTCACAACTTTTGATCGCTGCATCAAATATCCTAATAATATGTTTTCTGACACCGTCTTGACATTTTGGTTGACACACCAATCTTTGAAGTTGCTGTAACATTTTTCATATTTCCGTTTAGATTTTTCGGGTATCAAATCAGAAAGTGCTGAGTCTATGAGATCTCTCAGCTCAGGAGGAGTGCAAGTAACTGAAATATCACTATCGCTATCGGACATCTTCACGACTTCACGAGAAATGTCAAATTGATTTGTATTGCTAAATATTTCATCTCCATAGAAACATTGTGATATTGAGGTGTAATTTTCTCTATTCGCGTTGAAACGCTGTCTTTTCTAAAGAGACATAATGTTTATTGAAATTATGTAATTTTCACGGTTGCACGAAAAATATTGTGTATACTATGGCCGCGAAATGTTTTCGCGACCTCGAGATTATCTTGCCTCGGCCGGAGCGGCCTCGGCGATAATCTCTCTCTCGGAACGCGAAAAAGCATTTTGCGGCCTTAGTATACAAATAACTATTTCCTTGTATTAACTTGTTGAATCATGAATCTCTCGAAGGCCCTGATTGCAGTCATTGTAGATCGAGTTTTGAGTTGTCGAAGTGTGAAGTGTCGAAGGGCCAAGTAAGAAATTATAGAAAATATAGATGAAAAGATTCTAGTGAATGAGCAGGACTATACAGACATTGAAAGGGAAATAGAAATGTTGAACAAATTCGACAACTTAGATATTAGGGACTATAGTGAGGCGAAACAAAAGAATAAAAGATGGAGTCAGATTGTTCTTTTCTGACCATAAATGCAAATAATAAAAAAATGGTTGTGAGAAAATCAACTTTATGCTGGATCTTTTCCCATGAGAAAGACATAATAATAAAGCAATTTGAATGGAAATTTCCTATACTTTTTTATATCGTCTATTACCATCCACATACAATTGCATGTTAATTTTTTCAAGTATATCTTAGTGTCGAATCAATACGGCGAATTTGACAAGCATTCGTGCGCAATAGGTATTAATTTGATTCGATCAAATTTGATTGTTTCATTCAACCAAATTATTATTTTTTGGATCAATACATAAACTTCGATGAAACCAGAATTTAGTTCTTTTCGATTTCTTTTAATAAATATATTCTCAAAATGATAGGTATATCGAAAACATTTTTACCAAGAACTCCATTACTTTGCTGCAAAATAATATTAGTCCAACCAATATAACAAAAATAAAGCCTGTTTTGCAAATTAATTCTAATAGTAAGCGACTTGCGCCCTGACTTCGGGGATACTTTATAAATAACTAAAATCCAAATTGCAACTCAAAATTTTTTTTGTGCAATTGTTTAAGCAATGAAGAAGCGGAGGAGAAGTGAGAGACCGGTTGCGCGCACAAGGCGCTTTTTTCTATACAGCGAAGACGACGCTTCTCGGCGCCCCCTCCACTACTACCTTAGCACGACTCGGCGACGAATTTTCACTCGAAGCGCTGTGTTCAGAAGAATTTTTAACAATGTTCTCCAAACTTATGGGAAAATGTGAGATAGACAAATTGTAGTTTTTAACCTCAACTTCAAAATGCCGCTTTAAAAATTCAAATCGGACCATTTCCCGTAATATGACGCATCATGCAAAATATGGCTGTAATTTTTTTAAAACCCGATTGTAGGAAAACTATTGAAGCGGCAATTTCCACCTTTCGGGAGCTCAACGTACATGATATTAGCTACCATTTCCCGAAAAATTATTTCTTAATATTGAAAATTGAGGGAGATACGAATTTTTGAAAAAAGGCCTTTTTTCAAGAGTTTTCCGGCTTTTCTCGGCGAAAAATGGTCGTATCGGGATTTTCCAAAAACCATTTTGTAGGTTTTTTCATTCTCTACAAACGGTCTTTTATGAGTAAAGCCATTTGTTCAGTACCTTTTGAGATATTCACAAAAAAACAAAAAAAGGACCCTTTTTTTTAATAATCATTGTTTAAACAATTGCACAAAAAAAATTTTTAGTTGCAATTTGGATTTTAGTTATTTATAAAGTATCCCCAACGTCATGGCGCAAGTCGCTTACTATTAGAAATAATTTCCACAAAAAATTTATGTTGGTTGGTCTATATTTCGGTCTCAAGAATACACATGTTGTTCGGATTAAGTGATATTTGATCAAATTAATTAAATAAATTTGACTGAGAATGACTTCGAAATAACAAATCTTTTTATTTTCTGTGATTCAGGCACCAAAAAATCTTTAAAATCTCCCATTTCCAATAACGTGTTGCAATCATTTTTTTATTATTTCTAGGAAATCCAAGAAATCTTTGGAAATCACTCGGAATCGTATACGATTTCCACGGAATCATCGGAAATCTCTCGAAATCTTATATGATTTCCACGAAATCCCCAAAATCTTTCGAAGTCACATAAGATTTCCAGGAAATCCTCGGAAATCCCAAATATTTCAAGAGATACTGTCGTTATCCGTTTTTTGAAAGGGTTTGTTCAAAGAGCATCTAAGATAGAAATAAAGAAGTAAAGTCTGCCCTTGAATGTCACCAATCAGAGGGTATATGTTTCTGTACCTTGGAAGAAAACGGGACAATGTCCAATTTTGCTGTTTCGAGAAAAACGAGGGCAAAGATTTTTGGTACAGAATCGTGCTCGTTTTGAAGAACATTATAACGTTACATGAACCTGAGTATTTCTAAAACATGTTCTTATGTATGATTTTACAAATTATTAAACATATATCAGCCGTTTTCTTAATTTGTGGAAAAATTTGGACATTGACCGTCAGGAATATATTATTCAAGAGGACATTGGCCTTTAATATCGGACTTTGGCCGTGAGGAATACATCGTTCAGGAGAACATGGGCCTCTTGATCTATTGAAAAAATTAATTTGCAGAAACAAGGAAATGAACGAACAGAAAAACAATTTTCATTCAGTAAAATCGAGTTCCTCATTTGGATCTGGGATGTCATTCACTTATGAATGGAAGAAGCTCCAATAAGTTCATAAACTTGAGGTCAGCTGGAGGTGAGGGTTCTGTGTTGAGTAGTTTCAAATCTTCAGTCGTTATTGTTTAACCTACATCTCGTCTTCTTACACTTCCCCTCATCGAATCTATCTCCTTGGCATTTTCATTACCCACTGAATTTTAAAAAAAAAATTTTCGATTTAACTGAAAAGAATGTGGTCAGATGTCCCGTCCACCGTACGATTACGACTGGCTGGTAGGGCCAATGTCCATACTCACAGGAATTTCATTTCACAACCAATTACAAAAAAGGTCGATGTCAAGCATTGGCCCTTATTCTATTATGCAGGAATGGACATCAGCCTTCAGTATTGAATTATTTATGCTCTTTGGAGATACCTAGGACTTTGGCCATCTTTTACGTGAAAATTTAAATATTATAAGTATATTGGGCCAAATAACTCAATTCGGCACAATGTGGACATTGGCCCTTTTTCTTCCAAGGTACAGGTTTATGAAATGAAAGAGTAAGTAAATTCAAATGATGAGAAAGTAGGATAAACTCAGCGAAGGAAAAGCAGGATGTATCACACATTCAGCAATTTTAATTGAAGGGCAAAGAGAAATTATGACGAACAACCGCAAAGTAGTTTCTCTCACAAGAAAATGTTTTTATCTTTCAATGACCATGAGAATGTATTTCACCTAATGTGGACTATCAACTAGGTATATCAATCATCGAAACAACTGAATGCGTAGGTATTAATTTGGGTAATGCTTTAGGAAATCAGTCATTCATATGTCTGTGTTGTTTATTTCCATAACTTGATAAACACTATCGACAAAAATTGGAATATTTCGACAGCCTTGAAATTCATTAATTTGATCTGCTTGCTTTCAGATTTGGTTTACTATTGTTGGTGTCATGCCAGTGCGCCTGCTGGACATATTCATTGTTCTAGTAGTGTCACAGTCTGCTTTGATAATCGTGAATATGTCGAAATTGAGCTGAAAAACAGTTATTCGTATTCGCATGGGTAACTACAAAAAAAAAAGGAAAATTTCAATGCAGCAAGGATATAATTCGAAAAATATGTATATACGAGGGTAGAGTGCAAGTAAGATAATTTTCACGAAAATTATATTCTAGAAAAGTACATAATTTTCTGCAATGCTCTATGAATCCTTGAAATGATTGGCTCTTGAAATGTCAAACATCCAAATTTAGCCATGGGTCATCTTCTAGTGCGTCTTTGATCACTAGCATCGGCAGTTTTTTGTCCCATATCAAAACTTTTGTTATTGTTCTTGTTATTTCCATTAACCGGCTGCCCACTTACGAGCAACCCTCAGAAGTCTTCGAGAGACTTGTGCGAGCTAGAGGAAAGATGCAGCCCTTACCTTTTAAAGTGTGATGCCATGCACGAGGTCGGTGGGCGCGGCGATTCGAACCCGCGTACCTTGGCATTATCTCCTTGCAGATGTTTCTTGCTCTATCATATTCCGATCTGGTCTCAGTGCGTTGATTTTTCAACAATCTACGATATGCCGCTTTCTTGAGGGCGACAGCTCTAGAGCAGTTTCTGCTAAAGCAGGGTTCCTTTTGACGTGTTAGGTATATTATGTTTGCATCCCCAGCATTATGATCTCAGAAATTGCATCGGCACATTGTGTTGGATCTCTAAGAGAGAAACACTTTCTTTCCCATGGAAATGCTGAAAAAAAACATGCGAAAGCCATCCCAGTGAGCTTGAGCTGCTTGGTGGTGTAGAAAAGGAGCAAAGAGTGGAGATGAGGTTGTGATGGTATAGTTACCAAGTGAAAGCACAAACTCGGTACTTTATGGATCAGGATTGGTGGTGAGAAAAAAAAGTGTATTGGCATACTGGTTGTTAACATCAGGAATGCTTGTGGGTAAATCGGCCAGTTGTTACATACCATAAGTGATAGCAAAGGCCTCAGCTTGACGACCTGCATTGTCTTGTTTTGGGAATTTCATACAGGTAGAGTTGTGTACATTGAAATCTCCCATTATAATGACTTCAGCTGTTGGATGGTTTTGCTGCTCGAGTGAAATTTTAGTGATAAAAACTGAAAGAAATCGATATAGGATGGTTAGTAAGGAGATGGGTAAAGTCAGCAGAAGAATTCGCTCTGTTTGGTATTAGCCAGCTTGAACTGTATCACATCAAAGTCTTACGGCTCCAAATGTGTAAGAAAAGTGAGTTTTCGATACAATCTACTACTGTTGAATGATCTAGGTTATACTATAGGTCACCGTTAAGTATTAAAACTATTTCAGTCTAGATGAAGAATGTTTAAAATGAGTATTGTTTTTTTTTCTCAAAAATCTGATTTACATATTAATCCAATACCGACGACAAATACCTTACCAAATACGCTCGTTTTCTCAGAAAACGTGGTTTAACGCCGACGTCATATTTCATGCTCGCGCTAACTCGCCACTGCAAGTTCAGGCAGGGCCGAAAACTAGATTTGTCATAACTTTGCTAAAAATTATAGTAGAAGGAAAAGAAAAAGTTCATATATAACATGTGAGTACCTGAGTACCCAAAATGTGTTTTGTCCCATACTTCACATAACCCTTCTACGATTTTTAGGGAGGATCCGAAAGTCATGGATAATTTATTTGATATGAAATAATTATACTGAAGCAGGAATCAGTACCCTCTTTGGACCATATGCAACGATTTAAGACTAGTGAGACAAGTCTTACTTATACATACCAAAGAAAAAACTGTGTTTTACTCCTGCCTCAGTTTTCAACTCACCCATAATTCCGGCAATTTCTTCAGTAAATGTTGAAAATAATCGCTCATACCCATCTTAAATAAAAAATGAAGTATATGATTTCAAGCTCGAGGATTTCACTTCACAATAGTGTTATTAAATATATTTATGTAGGATATGAATAAGCGATTATTTTCAACATTTACTGAAGAGAATGCCGATTTTATGGGTAGTCGAAAATGAGACAGGAGTAAACCAAGTTTTTTTTTTGGCATTTATAAGTGGGATCTGTCACACTACTTTAAAATTGTTGCATATATAGTGCAAAGAGGGTATGGGTTGCTGCTTCAGGATAGTAATTCCATATTTACTAAATTATTCATTATTTTCGGATCATCGGCAAACATCTCCGTGAAGTGCGGCAAAACACATTTTAGGTACTCAAATACTCGCATATTATATTTGCATGAGAAGGTAGGAATCTTCAGAAACGATATGAACTTTTCCTTTTTCTTCTCCGATCATTTTTATAACCAATCAAATATTCGGAAATTTTCAACGGCGGGTAAGGGTGAACCTGAGAGTTGATATCTGCGTTCAAGCATGTTTTCTGAGGAAACAAGTGCATTTCATAAGAAATTACTACTTTTGTGGAGAACTGAATTGTCTTTTACCCTGTTGAGTTGTTTTTCCGATAAATTACATTCCAATATTACAGCAAATATCTATTTATATATTTTTAAAGGAAAAAATATGTTCCACCCTTGGAATTTTGGTAAACAATTTTTTTTTCGTGTTTATCATGGTTCCAACTACTAGCATACCAAGTTTGGTGGTGCCACAATCGATTCTTGTCTCAAAACCCAATCGTACTGGATTATATGTCATGTTATATTTTGCTTGACTAAAATCTATTTTGTTCTAACTCGTTGGGCGTGTCCATCGAATAATCATCAAATAATCAGCAATTCTACCTCTACTAGGTGTGTTACATTTGATAAATTTGCGGCTCACAGCTGTATACCGTATACTTGAATAATATTGGCATTCTAAATCGTGACGTATACCTAATGCAAAAATAATGCACTTACATAATGGTTTGAAAATTCCAGCCTCGGTAAAAAAAAGGCGAGATTTATCCATGGGTAACTTGTTATAATACTCCGTTCAAGGTTGATTATTACGTAATCTTTGGTGATGGACTGAATTGCATTCAATTAGTGGTATGTATGTATTAGGCCAATCATTTTAGCATTAAAAATCAAAAATGGGGAAAAAATTACAAAAGAAAGGAAACTCTCACAAAAGTTGTTTGTATTTTATTGCTCAGTAACAATATACAAATTTGCCACCTCGGAACATTGTCGAATATGAATCATAAGCAATTCTGTTATTTTGTAGAAAAAAATGCAACTTCAGACCCCAAAATACGCTAATCTAGTATTTTAGTCCGAACTTTCCCGTATCGAAAACGGTCCGGGAAAATTTTTGCCGGCGTCTCAACAATAATGACATCAATCAAAAATTGTTAAGGTTGATTGCGATTTCAGAAAAAATAGTATGTGTACCTAGTAGTAAAAGCACATTCCCAGTATTTTGTTGGCCTCGGCCAACAGTTTACATTGTCGTCAGGAAATGTAATGCTTTCACTACTAGATACACAATATACTATTGTTTCTACCATTTTGCGACTCTTTTGCATTTTCCCCACAATTAAATAACCACAAATTGTTCATAATAATTTTTTTAACAATATTTCCGGGCTTGTTTGTGGGGGCAAATTTGTAAAATTTTATTGAGAACTAAAATACAACTTTTGTGAAATTTTCCTTTCTTTTGTAAATATTTCCCCATTTTTAAATTAAAATTTTAATTAAATTAAAAGTATTGACTTATATACAGTGACCGCCAAAAAGTATGTACCATAAGTTTGTCCGATAACCTAAAAATCGATTTTGACACGTGTCACGTGATCGCTGGTATGGTGGCAAATTGAAAAAAATCACCATATATAGGTAAAAAGTCGAGTAAAATGGCAAGATATCGAAAAAAGTTATTTGAAAAAGTTGCTTAGAATTCAATTTTATACACATATACAAAGTTTGACAAAATGTGAAAAAATTGAAAATAGTTAAATATTTTTTTAAATATTTTCCTAGCTTTATAAAAATATCAAATGATTTTCTTATGAATAGCTTGACCACACTGAAATATTTGTATTTCAATGATAATAACAAAACTCTCTCATTTTTTCCACACCAGAGAGCACTAAATTAAAAAAATTGAATTTTGTCAGAACCCTTGCTGTTACATTGGTTCGTATCTAACAGTTATATCAAAATTCCACGATAATTGCGATGATAAGAAAATCCAAAAATATCGTGTTTTTCCTATTATGATCAATTTTTGATGATAATCGTACGAACGGTTCGCTTCGCACATAATCTTAAAAATAGTGCGTGTCAAAAAAAAGAGGCTAGAGTTTTCAACATTGCATGCGAAGTGAAACGCTCTAACACGATTATCATCAAAACTTGATTAAAATCTAGAAAACCCCATGTTTCTGGAGTGTCATGTCATCACAATGGTTGTTACGCCAGGGTTTGGACAAAATCCAATTTTTTTCATTTAGTGCTCACTGGTGTGGAGAGAATGAGAAAATTTTGTCATTCTCATTGAAATACAAAGATGTATGGTCAAGCTATTCATAAGATTATAATTTGATATTTTCATACAGCTAGGAAAAAATCCATCCCACACACTGAGCCACCAATAGAAACCATGAATTTCTACAAAACAAATAATCTTGATGCTCCTGCTTTCCATTTTCAAGAAATAAATGACCTCATTGTCTATAAAACTATTTCTGACATCAAAACTAATGGGTGTGATGGATTAAATATAAAACTCATAAAACTTTGCTGCCCACATATAGTGCCTTATATTACTCATATAGTCAACTTTTGTCTGACTGAAAATGTATATCCATCTGTGTGGAAAAATGCGGTAGTCAAAGTTTTGCCTAAAAAACAGAGTCCTAGTGAATTCAAGGACTTGCGACCAATAAGTGTCTTACCGACGTTGTCAAAAGTCTTAGAAAGAGCTATGGAGATACAAATGAACGACCACTTATTACAGCATTCTTTATTGCCCCCTGTTCAGTCTGGTTTTCGCAAGGGTTTCAGTTGTACTACAGCCTTGCTCCATATCACCGATGACATTTTCAGAGCTACCGACCAAGGTCACTGTACAATACTAGTGTTGTTGGACTTCAGTAGAGCCTTTGACACGATTCATTATAACTTACTGTTGAATATTTTACAATATATAGGGTTTTCTCGTAATGCTTTATTACTTATGAATAACTACCTAAAAAATAGAAAACAAAAAGTATGCATCAATAATATCAATTCAGACTATCTAACGTTAAAGTCAGGCGTGCCGCAAGGGTCTATATTAGGACCGTTGTTATTCTCAATTTATTCATCTCACCTTTTGACCCGGATTGAAACTTGTAATGCTCATCTATATGCGGACGACACACAAATTTATTTCAGTTTTCCTCCCCAATTAGTAGAAAACGCATGTACCATAATCAACAACGATCTTAACGCCTTCGTTAGGGCAGCTTCAGAACACTGTTTGTTAATAAATACTAGCAAATCCAAGGTGATGTTGTTTGGTAGCAAATATCACCGGGAAAATGTAAACAACTATGTTGATATAAATATAAATAATGAACAACTTGTGGTAGTGAAAGAAGCAAGGAATCTGGGAGTAACTATGGATTCTGACTTAAGATTTGAGAAGCATATAAATAAGTTACTTCAACGTGCCTATAGTAGATTGAAAATGATTTATGGTAATCGCCACTCACTTCCAATAAAAGTAAAAAAATTACTGTCCGAATCACTGGTTCTCTCCATATTTAATTATGCTGATGCAGTCTATGGTCCTAATTTAACCACCCAATTTAAGAAGAAAATACAGAAAGTACAAAATTCATGCCTGCGTTTGATTTTCAGTATCCGGAGAAGACAGAGAATTTCACATAAACTACGTGAAATCGGATGGTTAAACATGGACAATAGGAGAATGCATCACACTATTATCCTATATCATAAAGTTATAATCAAAAAAATACCTCCTTATCTCTCTAGAAAAATATCATACCGTACCGATGTCCATAACCTGAACATAAGAAATAAAGGTCTTTTAACCATACCACCTTTCAAGACTGAATATTTCAGGCGGTCTTTTAGTTATCAAATCTGCTTCCTATGTAACCCGGTTTTGGAAAAAATACGACTATTGAGGGTGTCGAAATTTAAATTATATTTAAGAAAACATTTATTGGACACTCAAAGATAAATTTTGATCAAGTGACTATGGATAATAAATCACTGCCAATAATACCATTCTATTATATTCAGTACCTATACTCTATTGATTTCTCAGTTTAAATGCACAGGCTGTTGTGGGTTAAGTGGAAGAATATTTTTTGATGTGTTCACACAGCAAAAAATAAACTTCGCCCTTTGCTTTCGAATCCTAAAACTAATGTGTAATGCTGTATTTGTAATTTCATGTTTGGAAGTAATAAAGACGATTTATTATTATTATTATTATATATAAAAAAAATAGCTATTTTCAATTTTCTCTCATTATCTTTTCAAACTTTGTATATGTGTATAAAATTCAATTCTAAGCAACTTTTTGAAATAACCTTTTTTGATACCTTGCAATTTTACCCCCCTTTTGGCCTTTTCAAAGTAATTTTTTTCAATTTGCCGCAATACCAGCGATGACGTGACATGTGTCAAAATCGATTTTTAGGTTATCGGACATGCACAAACTTTTCCCAAGAATCTATTTTCAATACTCTAATAACAAACTTTTTTCCCATATGGTACATACTTTTTGGCGGTCACTGTATATATATTCTCTAATGTCACATTTGCATATCCAGTTATGTGTATTTGCTTTACCAATTACTCACATAATGTGATTGACGTGTAGATGAAAGGGCTAACCATACAGCGCTCATTTGAAAATTATAATTTGCGATTATATTTATATGCAATTAGCAGTTTTAAAATAATAACCTACCAGCAGATGAATAACGAATTGATGAACATGTACCAACTACAATTCAATAATTGATATCGAAACAAACTGCACGTATCTCCGGTTTGTATACCGGGTGACAACGTTCTTTGGCCAAGCCATGGTTTCCAGATTTCCGAAGATTTTATATTCAAAGTTGACAGGGGTATTGAATTCAAGCATTGGAATAATTTTCAATAATTTTTTCCCCTCCATCACTTCCGATTTCACTGAAATCGATACCATTTTGGTAATTTTAAATGGAGTACCTTGTATATTTCAACTTTTTTTTTCTTGGGACAATTCTGATTACGATCACATATTTTTCAGACAAATAATTGGTACCTGATTACTTTTATTGCGGACTTCCATTGTCTGGATTATTTCTACGAGCACGACGTTTCAATCGGTTCATTACTACAAGTGTGTACTGACCGCCAGAGTAATGAGAGGAGTTTTAATGTAGGAGTGTTAATGGGTTAATCGTTTGTATTGCGTTGACAGATTTCTAGCGATTTCGTTATGTCATGAACAGGAAGGCTGGTTCTTTCATTCAGTTGGCTATCCTGTTCGAGTCTCTGTCTGGGTATATCCAATTATTTTCTACTAATAAGGCGGTCCTCTTTATGTATACTTACTTTCCTTATGATGTAGTCGCTCTTTCCTTGTAGTGGTTTTAAGCTCGGAACAGGTATTTGGCTAGGTTGTAGGTAGGTTGGGAGTACCTGGAGCTGATTATCGGTCTTGACGGTATACCTGGCTTATGAATATTTGTCAGTCCGTATAGATGAGGCGGTTTGCTAAAGTGAGGTGTGGTATTGGTATTGGTAAGTATGGATGGTGATCCATGCGCTGCGACCTGATTAAGTAGATCTATTGTGCCCCATCTTCTTCTGCTATCACAACGTGTTCTTGTTTACTCGTGGTATTTCTCCCATTTCAGTCAGCTGGTTTGATCCCAGTGTATTCAATCTTTCATGATGTACAGCGTAACACTACATCAATATATGGTGGAGTGTTTCTGTATGTTCCCCACAGAAGCTGCAGGTGCTGTCCTCCTCTAAGCCTAGCTTCCTTAGGTGTTCTTTGAGTCTGCAATGCCCTGTTCACTCTTGCTCGGTTGAAATTGCCGAGGATATCTTTGGCCTGCCTCAGCCCTGGAAGTCTTAGCCAGTATGTTGCTCTCATTGCTTCTTCAGCTTTATTGAGTTCTTCTCGGAAGTAAGATTTACCAAGTCCTCAGACTGGTTCTGGCCCGATCAATGGCGTTGATGCGCCTTTTCGTGCCAGAGTGTCTGCTTGTTCATTGCCCTCCACTCCGACGTGCCTTGGCACCCAGGGGAGGGTCACCTTGTTCCTGCCTAGATCATTGAGTTTGTCTAGGAATTCCCAAACCATCTTCGAGTTGATGTTAGAAGAGCTCAACGCTTTGATGGCTGCTTGACTACCGGATAAGATCACGATTTCCTTGTTCCGGCATTTCCTGTTGAGGTTGAACTGAATGCACCTTTCTATGACGTGAATTTCCGCTTGAAAAATATTTGGTGCGAGGCCCAAAGACTGAGGTTTGCTTTCCAAGCAGTTTTCCTCACCATGATATGGAGAGGAGTGAGGTCCAAAATAACCTCTAATGCTGCTGTTGAAGTCACTCTCATTGCTCCTGTTATACAAAGACATGCTAGTCTTTGCATTTTCTCCAAGATTTTCTTTGTTGTGGCGAGCTGGGTTCTGCCGTGCCACAGGTGCTCCGTAGTTGATCATAGGTCTCACTATCATGGTGTACATCCATCGCAGTACTGATGGGTTACAGCCCAATGGTTTTCCTGCAATGTTCCTGCACACCATCAGTGATGATTTTGCCTTATTAGCGATCTTTTCTACGTGTCTGTTCCAGAGTAGTTTTCAGTCTAGGGTAAGCCTAGATAGTTCACCTCTTGCTGCCAGTCTGCTCCGTCGAGGCGAACAGTCCTTTGGTGCTGAAACTTTGTTCTTCTAGTGAATGATACTGTGGTTTTTGATGAGTTAATTCTCAACCCCACCTCTTGCCTTTCTGAATGACGTAAACGGCGTAAAAAATATTGGAGAAGGCTAGCCACGCCCTAGTCAAGTCACAAATCAATTTTCACCGTTGGAAGGAGACAGTTGAACTTCCAATGATTATGTATCCTTTTTCGACCATAATGATAATATTCGTGTGCCAGATGTGAATTCTAGTTACAATGAACTAACTGAATTCAGAACGACATGCATATACCACGGTAATTAGTTACGTCACTTCAAGGTGCAATCTAATGAAATGAAATGCTGAGAATATTCTATTGTGATAATGTATTTATTGTTTTCTTCAACGTCGTTTGCAATACATGCTTGTACCCGTTCTCTGCAGGTAGGTAAAATAAATAACGTTTTGCGATTAGGTCAACAGACTCGAACTCTACAGGGTGGCTCGAGTATTCTTGATCGGACTATTGCTGCTAGATTACTGGGAGTTGCGAGAAAAAAAATATGATTTGAACTTATAGCAGGCTTGACGTGCTACTGTTTAAAATTATTTTCGAGTGTACAGGGAGCATCATACATTTTTTAATGGATCACCATATACAGTGACCGCCAAAAAGTATGTACCATATGGGAAAAAAGTTTATTATTAGAGTATTCGAAAAAAGATTCTTGGGAAAAGTTTGTGCATGTCCGATAACCCAAAAATCGATTTTGATACATGTCACGTGATCGCTGGTATGGCGGCAAATTGAAAAAAAGTACTATGAATAGACAAAAAGTCGAATAAAATGGCAAGATATCGAAAAAAGTAATTTGAAAAAGTTGCTTAGAATTCAATTTTATATATATATACAAAGTTTGAAAAGAAAATGTGAGAAAACTGAAAATTTCAATTTTTTAAAATATTTTCCTAGCTTTATAAAAATATTAAATTATTTTCTTATGAATAGTTTGACCATACTGAAATATTTGTATTTCAATGATAATAACAAAACTTTCTCATTTTCTCCACACCACAGAGCACTAAATTAAAAAAATTGAATTTTGTCAGAGCCCTTGCTGTTACATTGGTTCGTATCTAACAGTTTTATCAGAATTCCACGATTATTGCGATGATGGAGAAATCCAAAAATATCGCGTTTTACTGATTATAATCAATTTTTGATGATAATCGTACACGAACGTTTCACTTCGCACATAATCTTAAAAATAGTGCGTTAAATTAAAGAGGCTAGAGTTTTCAACATTGCATGCGAAGTGAAACGCTCTGGCACGATTATCACCGAAATTTGGTTATAATCTGAAAAACACCATGTTTCTGGAGTGTCATGTCATCACAATGGTCATGGAATTCTGATATAACTGTTAGATACGAACCAATGTAACAGCCTGGGTTTTGATAAAATCCAATTTTTTTAGTTTAGTGCTCACTGGTGTGGAGAAAATGAGAAAATTTTGTCATTCTCATTAAAATACAAATGTTCCAGTATGGTCAAGCTATTCATAAGATAATAATTTGATATTTTCATACAGCTAGGAACATATTTGAAAAAAAATGCTTTTTTCAATTTTCTCTCATTATCTTTTCAAACTGTGTATATGTGTATAAAACTCAATTCTAAGCAAGTTTTTGAAATAACTTTTTGATATCTTGCCATTTTACCCCACTTTTTGCCTTTTCATAGTAATTTTTTTCAATTTGCCGCCATACCAGCGATCACGTGACATGTGTCAAAATCTATTTTAAGATTATCGGACATGCACAAACTCTTCCCAAGAATTTTTTTTCCAATACTCTAATAATAAACTTTTAATTGTATTTGTGGAAATAATTTCACGAATGAAATAATGGTTGTTGTCATTCATATTGACGTTTTTAATTTTGAGTCAAACTTTTTCGTTGTCCTTCAGTCACTCCCTGCTATAGCACACCACTCAATTGAACCTGGAATTTTATTAATCTGCATTTAATCAAAAATTATAAAACTATAGGTTAGGTTATATCCTCAGATTGGTTTATTGATCTATTAGTTATTGCATCAATATACATTATCCAAAAGTTGTCTAAATTTGTGAAATTGATACGAATTAAATTTCCGTGGTAAGTCATTGTCTTATAAAATTGACTATGAAGAGCTAAATACAAAATCACAGCATGTAGGTATCCAATATCTAATCAAAAGCCGAAATAAAGGATATCATAATAATGAGGCTAGGTACTTTGAAATGTTATAAGTTGGCAATTCAAAGTACCTAGCCTCTCTACTGAATCCATACATTGGCCAAACTGGCATTTATATTAGAATAGCAAAAGCATTACGTTGGGACCCAAGGATCAGCACAGGCACCGAATTAGTCAGGGTGAGACGAAAGATTCGAACGCTTCGTCCGTTACCGCACCGCCTTTGAATATTTCTACCGCAGATGTAGACGAAACGTCAGAAACAATTACCTCGAGACCATGACCAACCAAAAAAAAAGACCAAAGTTGTACACCGGGTTCATGTACGGTGCACCACGTACACTCGAATATAATTCAAAATAGTAGCAAATTAAGTGTCCAATAACTTCTACTCAAATTTTTTCGTCAATTTTCATTAGCCTTGCAGGAATTGTGAGACCGAGACTAGGGGTACCACCCTGTATACGAAGTCAGTATGATACGGTGTCGTAACATTTTTTTGTTTCGTGTTGTCCGTTGCAACTCGCCAATATCTACATTCTCTTTCAT
Source organism: Chrysolina haemoptera (assembly GCA_958298965.1). Classification (NCBI taxonomy): domain Eukaryota; kingdom Metazoa; phylum Arthropoda; class Insecta; order Coleoptera; family Chrysomelidae; genus Chrysolina; species Chrysolina haemoptera. The sequence goes on along the minus strand of OY282590.1, from coordinate 5,929,687 downwards.
GGGAGAATGAGTCACGCAGAAGTCGATATCGAGTGAAGACTTTTTGCGGAAGTGGATATGGATAATGACAGTTGGTGGGTGGTGAGGACACTATCACTACCGATCACTACGACCAGAATAGGGCGTCGCATAAGTGGTATATATGTATAAATTTTATTTGAACATTTTACAGATTTAGGTCTCTCTCTCTCTCTCTCTCTCCAATATTGTGGTCCTTGCTTCCAATGGCGCATTTGACCAGCTTGAACTTGGGGAAGGGGCTACTTAGTCTGAAATGTCTTCATGTAGACCCCCATTACTCTTATTTTAGATTCTTGTGTTAACAGATTTAGGTCAGTCAGTATCAGTAAAGGTATTGATGGTGTAGCATCGTGAATTTTTTCAACTTGTAGATAGGTACACGGTTCCCAATATTTTCTGTACGAAAAAGGGGAATGTTTTATAATTGATAATGTCAACTGTTGACAAGGTATTTGGAGTTGGATGAGTTTTTTGTTATTTGTGTCCTCTGAAGAAGTGGGGCATAAATATACAGGGTGTTAATTAAGTTCGTTGGCAAACTTCAGGAGGTGATTCTTTGAAAGGTTTCAGGATTAAAAGTTCATATAAATATATTTCCCAAACGGCTTGGTTTTCGAGACACAGGGTGATAAAAATACATTTTTTTCAAAATTTTTTGGAAATAACTTCGACATTTTCGACAATAATCAGTTAAAATCAGGCAAGTACAATCCATTCAATAGTACGCATGATACAAAAAAAATCATTTCTCAAATAATTCACAGGGTCCTCCTTTTTTCAGAGTGAAGCCTTGTCCGCCGTCAATCGCATATTTTATTAGACAAGAATAATCAATGGTGTTTCATTTAACATATTTTTGTTTCCTTGAAGTTTTCATTTACTTGTACGGTTCAGGAATAAAAATTAAAATATTAATACAAACATTTTCCAGTGTCCCATAACATTAAGAAAATTTTAAAATAAAACATTCCCAATTATTGTAAAATACTACTGGAAAAGGTGTAGATGTTGTCAACTTTTGAAATACACAGGGGAATGCCTCTTAAATAAACAATAACATCGTACGGATCATATTTACATATAAAAGCAATTTATTTACGAATTAATGATGTTCCTTGAAACATATTCAATGATAGCCATGACCCGAATGATGTTAAAGATACTTGTGTACTACGCTATACGTGCATATGTGTAGATGAAAAAAGCAATAGAAGTACTTAACAATATTGAATATTTCACCCTTTCAGTACCTTATTATATAATATTAATCAAAATCCAAGTAATAAATTTTGAATTGAAAGTTTTTTTTCTACAGAGCTAGTTGTAATTCTATGTAGGAGTAAACCTCAGGTTGGCTAAAGTCGGAGTAAAAGGGACAGCACGCGGTGTAAGGAGCTCAACCTCCACCGACTGTGCACACCTTGCCGATCTCCCAACTGATTACCAAGAAATTTAGTTTCGAGAATTTTTTTCGAACGGAACTAAACACCAAGCGAGAATGGAACATTGAATCCATTCGAGCACTGGGAAAGAATACCATAACATGGTACACGGACGGGTCTAAAATTCCCGAGGGAACTGGAGCAGGAGTCTTTGGGCCTCGCACCAAATACTCCGAACCCATAGGCCAGTTCCCCAGCATTTTTCAAGCGGAAATTCACGCCATAGAAAGGTGCATTCAGTTCAACCTCAACAAGAAAAACCGGAACAAGGACATCGTAATCCTCTACGCTAGTCAAGGAGCCATTAAAGCGTTGTGCTCTTCTAACATCAACTCAAAGATGGTTTGGGAATGCGCAGACAAACTTAATGATCTAGACAGTACCCCAGCATTTTTTAAGCGGAAATTCACGCCATAAAAAGGTGCATTCAGTTCAACCTCAACAGGAAATACCGGAACAAGGAAATCGTGATCCTATCCGATAGTCAAGCAGCCATCAAAGCGTTGAGCTCAAATACTCGCATATTAAATTTGTATGAGAAGGTAGGAGTCTCCAGCAACGATATGAACTTGTCCTTTTCCTTCTCCGATTATTTTTAGCAGAGTTATGACCAGTTAAATATTCGACTCCGCCAGAACTTCCAGCGGTGGGTAGGCGTGAATCTGAAATTTGATGTCGGCGTTCAATCACGTTTTCTGGGAAAACGAGCGCATTTCATAAAAAATTACTAGGAATCATTTTTGTGGAGACTTGAATTGACTTTGACCTTGTTGAGTTGTTTTTTCGATAAATCATATACTTTCCAAGATTACAGCAACAATCTATTCGTTTATTTTTAAACGAAAAAAAAAAGATGTTCCACCCCTGGAATTTCGGTAAACAATTTTTTTTCGTGTTTATAATGGTTCCAACAACTAGCATACCAAGTTTGGTGGTGCTACAATCGATTCTCATCTCAAAACCCAATCGTACTGGATTATTAAAACTTTTCATTAATTTTATTTCGTTATGAAATTATGTTTGAAATCATGCTCTTGTATAAATTTCCTTCTTATCATAATATTCTTTTGCAGAATGTCAACTTTGCTGAAATGGGCTCAGAATACTCAAGGAAAACTCAACGGGAAAACTAGTAACGGAACTACGAATAGCGAAAGAAAATGGATCCACCCACCTGAAGCGCTGCAAAAAGGACACATTGCATATCTCGTAAAGTTTTTGGGAAATACTGTAGTGGACCAACCAAAAGGTATCAAATTGTTCTTTCTTTTCTGAAACATATAATTGTTGTATGATTTTCTGGGTCATCGATTGTTTATGCCGATAAAATAGCGTTGTTCCTGATCAATATTTTAAACTGAAAAGGTCCATTATTGATACAATTCCATAAGGAGTTTCTTTTGTAGTAAAATAGCTAGATTTTTTTTGTAAACTTGAACAGGAAATCTATCATTTCAGAAACTACACCAAATGAGAAATGTTTCAAATTGAGTTGCCATTTGGTTAGCATAGTTATTTTTCACACTATGAAGTGAGAATGTTAGTTGGAATAGCTTGCTATATGTTGAGAGACCATTACAGTTTCTCCTCGACTCACTCCAGGAAGGGATATCGACGTGCGTTGTGTGCGGTGTGTCGCATTGCCACGTGGTCCGTTAATGCGTCGGGTGGGGTAACAGGAGGGTCGCACTGTAGTGCGTCTCTCTTGTTTATGTGGTAATATCATATCATTGCGTTCCTTGTTGCTCGCGTAGATTTCTGTCTATACCCCAGATAAATTCTTTCCGATACTGTATACCTCATTGCTCATTCAAAAACAGTTACGAAAGAACAGTATTGTGTTATGGGCGTAGAAAAAAATACTTTGTAATACATTCCATTGGCGATTCAATCGTATTAACTCATTTTTGATTTCCCAGGCATAGAAGTAGTCAAAGAAGGTATACGTAAGTTAAGATTTAGCCAACAGTTAAAGAAGAGTGAGAGCGGTGCCAAAACGAGAAAAGTGGAACTAACGATAAGCGTAGATGGGGTAGCCATACAAGAACCTAGGACACATAATATATTACACCAATTTCCGTTGCATAGGATATCGTATTGCGCGGACGACAAGGGCGAGAAGAAGTTCTTCTCTTTCATAGCCAAACAGCCCAATCAAGGTGAGTCACTCGTATATGTACCTTAATAGTGTACACCAATCAATAGAGCATAAAATGAGCGATGTTTTAAGAAAAATACGATTAGGAAACCGACTGTGTCATCAGATGGAAGACAGTCCGTTATATTTTATGTTTTATGTTTGGACAACTGTCATTTATTAATTTATTTAACAATAAAACTTATATAAATTTTTTGTGTTTTGGTTATAAAAAGAAAACTAATACAGCAATCCGGTTGCTCCAAATGAGATTTTGTACGACCCGATCGGATCATTAATACCGGAGGAAAACTGGAAACTCGAAAACTTTTGCTACTTTTTTAAATTCACAACTCTGCCATTTTTCAATTTGGAGGGTTGGCCATTTTCACGTAAGTAGTGAATCATGTGTGCTTCATTTATGCGCAAAACAGGCACTGTCGGACCATTAATTTTGGCACAATTGCATTTTTTTTTAACTATCTTGCAGCCTGCCTGGATGCTCTAGTGATATTCCAATTTCAATTTCTCAAACAGATTTTGAAAGCAAAAGTATAAGAAGAAACAGTGAGGTGAAGGAAGGCGTTGTAAAGGGATTATCAGGCTTCACCTCACGGTTTTTCCGTCTACGCATGCGCTCAGTCATATTTGCAAGCTTTTTTCACCTGTTTCGCAGCATTGTTAGAGAAAATGAAAATAAACGTTTTGTAGTACTATACTTTTACTTTCAAAATCTTTTTGAGAAATTGAAATTGGACTATCACTAGAGCATCCAGGCAAGCTGCAAGATAGTGCAAAAACAAATTCAAATTGCAATTGTGCCAGCGCCTGTTGCGCATTCATTTTATAAGCAAAATACTTAAAGAAAATACGTTTTATGTGTTTAAATGTTTATAACAAATTAGTAAATGGCAATAAACATAACAGTTTATAACTACAGACTGTCTTCCATGTGATGGCATAGTCGGTTTCCTAATCGTATTTTTGTTATGTAAAAATCCTCTAATAATTGTTTGTAAAGCAAGTCATCAGACATTTAGATACACTCGACTTAATGACATCCTTAAATATTTACATTCAAAACATATGACACACTCAGCATAATTGATAGTAATATCACATTCTTCAATTTCTAAAATGTTGAGGATAGACCAAAACAGTATTGAAAACAGAATCAAATGAGAGATCTTTGTATAGTTACTTGCTCTATCCTAATATTGTTATAACATTTTGATATATTGAATTGGGAGAAAAATGGTTAATGCCAAAACGGCATTAATAAAATGATATTTGAAATAATAAAAGGAAACTGTAGTTATTTTAAATGGTGTATTGAAGCATTAATGGAACCTCATACTTTTAAAGGTTATTTATTAGAACGCCACTGGTGCTCATGTGTATCAATAATAATAATAAAATAATAATCGGATAGTGAGATAGATTAGACAACTGATGCCGTTCTGGAGGACTCACTTCACCATAAGATCTGGTCAAGTCGAGAGGTAATCTTTAGAAGTTGCGTATTTCGGTGAAATTCCCTCAACACTCTTTTCTGCATCTCAGTACTGTCTTTGTCCGTTGCACTAAGAAACAACTGCGGCACCCCCAGCAACCAGAAGCACAAGGTCACCCATTAATTTTACATGGATCTAAAACTATATGCGTCCGGAGAGAAGGATCTCAATGGTGGTACAAGAGTACACACGTGCTATCGGAATGGAGTTTGGAACGAAAAAGATGCCACGGCTCGTCTCAAAAGAGGACAACGTGAGGAATACGGAGACGATGTCCAGCCATAGAAATTATAATATATATACTTACTCTATAATGCCAATTCAATGGGACGAAAGTGTTGTAAAAGTTCGATGCATTATTTAGTGCGCATGATCAGGACCAGTTTCATTCATACCAGGGTGGGTTTCAGTGAGATTTTTAAATGATTCATGATATTGAGTAAAATCGATTTGATAATACGTTGGTGTCAGGGCAGTCTTTGAGACACGAAAAATTTTGGTGGGCATACCTATGTTGTGAAACTGATTATATCCGAGAAATTCATCAACTTACATCATGAATGAATTGAACAGATTTTAAAGATTTGAAAATTCCTACATTTGTTATATACAGTGAATTCAAGTTAAACTCAAGCCAGTAAACAGACATCGATGATCACGAAGTAACAGCGTGCATTTGTTTTGATGCGGCTTGACCTGGAGTTGTATAGACTATAGACTTACCTTTCTTGGGTGGGAACTTCATAATTTTTTCGTAAAAAAAGGCTTGGAACTGCATTTCGTTTCAAATACATTCGACTACCCTTCATATAGGTATACATCGTTTGAAGGAAAATGTTTGCTGCAAATGACATTTTTTTCAGTCAGATGCTCCACGGTAGAATATCTTCCCAATGCTCTCATCCAAATGTCATGCCTTGCTCTCGTCAAGCTTAAAATGATTTATATAAGCCAAACGTAAAGAAAGGATTAATATTCTCAGTTTTATCGAAGATGGGAGTTATTTCTACTCTATTTATGTTATTTATTAGATTTGCCATCAACAATTCATATTCAATAAGATACTTAATAAAAATAATGGATTCCAGGAATATTTTATTTATTTCCACACCACAGAACCAAGCACGTCAACATTGTCAAAATTAAAATTTCACTACAGAAAAACCCGAAAACCAATAACATACACACTACTGATGAATAATTGAAGTAAACAACAGTAATAAGAAAAGCACCTAAATAAACACAATAACGTTAATGGTTAATTTCACAATGGACACAAATCGCCTAAACCAGCAAATTAACCCAAACCGGCTCTGGCAAACTACCTGCCTTCCTCTGCGGCAATTGAAAACTGTTAACACTGTTGCACGATCCCAACAATTCAACGGGAATTTGGGTAGGCTTCACAGTAATGTTAGATTATTTTCGACAGAATCTCGACTACAAAGACAGAATTTTCTGAAATTTGTCAACGCTGCAGAGCTAGGAGACTGGTTATGGGCATGCGCATTGATGAAAACATTTGGAATTTTACAACACTTTTCAGTGTCCCACGAAGAGAGGATTGGCATTCTAGAGTAAGTATATATATTCTAATTTCTATGTGTCCAGCTCGTAAGTTGGACAGACGGAAGCATTATATTGATGCCGGAGATGCGTATACTTACCTAGGGGTGAAACAACGCCGCTCCCAAGCAGAGATGTGCCGAGCACTGTGCTTAGAGCTTGTTTAAGCACTCCGAGCTGTTTTGTGCTTAGGAGCACTTCATAATGCACAGTGCTTAGTTCTCTAAGCACTTTATAAAAGGGTTTAGTGCTCAAAAAAAAGCTCGCGAGCACTCAAAATGGCTCGCGAGCACTCAAAATGGCTCGCGAGCACTCAAAATGGGTAATTGACACCAGCGCGCCCTCCTAAGGCAGGGCCTGACTGGAACATTCCTAATGAAAATAATAATAATAATAATTTATCTGCTCAAAAATACAATAAAACATTGAATAATAGAATACATTCAAATTATAGTAAATAAAATAGAGAACCCATAAAAGGTGAGACCTTGTGCAGGGTATACTACTTACAATCTATCGAAAATAAAAATGATGTTCAATTTGGAATTTATAACAAACACATTCAATATATTTCTGACAGTTGAGAAAACAGTTGAAATAGATAAAATATTTCTGCCATTGATTATTTTTGATGTTATATCATTTATATGAAAACTATTTTGAAATAAATTTTATGTTTCAGAAGTAACTTTTTGCCTTCCAGTGATCCTAAATATTGAAAAGTTCATACGTGTTCAAACAAAGTTCAAAAAGTGTTCAAAAATACATGAAAACTAATGATTCCGACGAAATCGAAATCCCCTTCTCTCCACTCTATTCCACAAAGTGGAAAATTGGGTCAGAAAACAACTACTTCCCCCTACGAACATTGAATTACATCTGATGTCTATTTGTGCAAGGTTTCTCTAGGAAAATACAATTGTAGGTGCTAATTTTTACCAAGCATTGAATACTATCCCCCGTCTGGTTGGGAATGACCACCTGCAGAAATAAAATGTTTCATGGGTTTCCTTCCTCTTATTAGTGCTAGAAAAAGTTTGACAATGTTGGAGTTTTCTTAGCCCACCCGATGAATAATAACACCGCACAGCAAGAAGCACTACTCTGTACAGACTCCAGAGAGACTCCAAAGTTGGAAAAGTGTGCCGGAAAGTTTCGAACAAATGAAAACATATTGTTGCGTCTTCGGGTTCAAAAATAAGTGTACTCTGGTATGAACTCGCCTTTATTAATCAAACTTCACTTGACAACAGTGTAATACAAGTCACTGTCAAAATACTTGTATCCAAGGTAACTCAAGGTAACTTTCTAACTAACTCCTTCATCTCACAAATGCATTGCTTTTATATACAAATACATTTCTAGAAAACTTAAGAAATCAATAGAACACAAATAGAATGTTCGACGATTGATCCAGAACAAAAGTTAGTGCTTCTAGATTTTTCCATCTAATTCATCGAATGATCTCGAACAATTCGAGAAGTCTTTATCAAATTTCAGGTCTGTAACAATATAATGAACAATTTAAGGCAAATATCTGTCAGTAAACAACTACTTCCCGCTAAGAACATTGAATCACATCTGACATCAAGTACATTTTCATTTATTGAAGAAATTGTTGCTTCACATCAGGATGGTGCAAAATGAGTACTTATATAGGTGATTTTAAAATTGGTTAAATCAACCAAATAACCCACACCAAATAATTATCACAAACGAAACGTATGTTTGACTTACAGTCGTCAAAAAGACTCACTAAATCTACAATCGTGTTTTGTTCGTGTAAATAGTGTTTTTAAAATCACTCTAAACCTGATATATGTGAAAATTCAAAGATAAATTGAAGGATAATTACAATTTCGTTATTCACGTTTGAAGTTAGTATTTATTTCATACTACAACAATCAATATACAATTTGAAATTTATTATTTTTGTCCGATAATTATACAAAATTATCTTCAATGTAAACTATGAATAATGCAAGGAATTTCTGAATTATCAAATTCCTTACGTGCTGAAAGATGAGCGCTACTAGTTTTTCCTCTAATTTAATATACACCTGTACCATGCTGATTTTTGCTTACGTCATTAGATTGGAGAAATAAAATCCTTAAGCTGCAATGTCGATGTAAACAAACAAACTTGACTGATAATACAAACAAAGTGCATTTTTACGGTTTACTATTAAAACAATCATTATTTAGTTTTTCGGTAAACAGTGAACTGAGTATGGATGGTTTTAAAACTCGTTAATACCATTACAGTATGAGCAATTTAAAATGAAAGCACCATCATAAAACATACATTTTTCAACCGATTGGAATGTTTTCTTCTATTAGGTGTATGAACATTCAAAAATTACACCAGGACACCAAATTGAATGATACATCATTGTTAGGGCTAACTATTCTCATTTTTCTTGGTAAAATATATAGGTATAACTAAACCACTGTATTTACAATAGATAAGTGAATGCATTTTGAAAAAATAAGAATATAAAATTTCATAAAAATTCTGACACCAACGGAAACAGAAGGTATTGAAATATCACTGTTCAGAATATCATTTGAATCTGTTCATCAATAAAAAATATTTGAGGTAATTCCATTCGTTGAAAATTTCAAAATTGAACGACATATTTTAAAGTTTTATTCCCTTGTATGTAGCAAGAGACCTCAGATTCCTGGAAAATGCCGGCCGGTGCCGTTACTTAAAAAAAAACTTCAAAATTGGTATTCTGCTTAGGACTGTCTGCTTCTCTTGGATCTCTAAAGGCACTCACACAAAGTCGGCGAATAAAAAAAACCTGTGAATCATTTGCCCACTAGAAATAATTGTCACATTTCTCTACCAATAACCAAGTTGACTAGAACTAAACATTCTATTATATATGAAAGCAAGCAAAAAATCTATAATCATATCCCTAACCAGTTTAAAGCAATTGGTAGTACTAAGAAATCCAGAAAAGAAGTAGAAGATTTCCTCACTCAAAAAGCGTACTATGACCTGCAGGAATATTACAACAAAAAGTTGTAAAGTTTTAATATCATGTAGGTATTATTTATTACTAGGTTATTTAACTTATATGTTGTGTATCTAGTTGTTGGTAAATGTGATATGTTGAAAAGGGGAACATTCTCCATGAAAATTGGAAAAATGAAAAATGATATTATTGTCTAATGGCTCATTTTTATGTTTTATATATTTTTAAATTTAATTATATACTTGTAATTTTATTCTTTACTATCTATATTTTATATTTATATCTATGTATTGTACTTTTGAATTTATAATTGGACATACACTGGATTTCTCCACTTATTACTTTTTCACGCTTTGTCAATAGACAAAATTATTCTTAGACAATAAAGCTCAGTTTGATTGATTATATATATTTTTTCAGTTGATAACGATGCAGACGAGACCCACGAATGCTTTGTGTTCATCTCCGACAAACTGGCGGAGGAAATAACGTTAACAATCGGCCAAGCTTTCGAGTTAGCATACAAAAGATTTCTGGAAACTTCCGGAAAGGATCTGGAATCTCAACGCCGAGCCATGGTCACCCAACAGAAAATGAAAAGACTGGAACACGAAAACAACGTCTACAAGCAGAGGTTGTTAGATATCTCGAATTTGAATAACGTCAAGCAGGAATTGGACCAGTATTTGCGAAAAAATGATATTAAGAGCGTTCTGGAAATCAAGGCTTCGAATGGCGGAAGCACAGTTACGTCTCCTGTTCAAAGGAACGGCAGTATTAAGGAACTTTTGGATCTTAGTTCTGATAGCACTAATGGAAATGGTAAGTGTACTTAACTTTTTTTGGGTAGGTGATAATTTTTGTCCATGTGATATTTTTATATGATTGATTCCCTCATAATGAAATAGAGCAATCAGACGCCACCATTTTTTAATAAATTCTTTTTAGATAAGTGATTAAATCACAAGACCTGTTCAACCACGGTTACATTTGTTTCTCCGTATTGGTTTTCATTTTGTCGTTTATCTTATTGTCTGCAACATTTTATAAAATGCTTGAATGACCTAGTATTAATTTCAATCCAAGAGCTGTATGTAAAATTTTTGCTACAACCCGACAATAAATCCAACAGAAATGGTTTTTGGTACACGGTCAGTTTTGGAAGAGTTCTTTAAAAAATATCCCGAATTGTTCGCGCGGAAATCTGAAAATATCAGTCTCTCAAAGGAGGCCTTTTTCAAAAAAACATGCAATTACATTTATTATGGAGATTTTTACGTTCTACAAGTTTGTTCCTATACTTTATTTAAAAAATTCCAAACCCCTCCCCCCCAAATTATTGTTTTTCCGAGCGTTCCCACTTTCCGAATGGTTTTTCTTACAGTACTCTTCAAGAACTACCTCTGTGCCAAAAATCATTTCTATTGGATTCAGTGTCAAGTGTGCTATTTTTATCAGTAAAAACTCCATTTTGGATATAATTCTTCTAATGAAATGTTCACATGCAAACTTTGCCATAACTGCTGCTTCAGTGTATATTGTTTGGATGGCCAAAAATATTAATTTTAAGAATTAATAAATAGCACTGGTCCAAAAATGGACCCTTGGGGAGCTATCAGTGAAATTATCATGGATTCTGAAAGACTAATTTTTTTTTTTAAATCTGCCTTGTAATAGAGCTGCAATGTATTCCAGTTTTAAGTTATGAAGTTTTGGTAATGTTTATGAATTTTTTTTTGTCCCCAAAGATTCCAATATCACTATCATTTCAGCTCCTCCCGTGCCGCCAAGAACATTCGACTATACACCAGCAGTCGGAACTAAACTGGAAGGTTTGCTATTCAACGAGCTGGACCCAGATAATGATTTCGATCCTAGATCTTATGAAAGCAACCACTCAGCAGTTGTCCGTTCAAATTCTAATGGTATAGAATCTAATCCACCATTGAGTAAGTTCAAATTATATTCGATTGAAAGAGTTATATCATGAATATAGGATATAATTATTTCATATTCATTACGACTTTATCAATATTTTTATTTACATTATTGATAAAACCTTCATCTCAGAAGGAGCAGCGAAAACTTGCGAAAATAAAATCTATAAAAAGGGAAAAACCGACTGCGCCACGTTTATATAAGAGGAAATAATATTATGTCCTCTTTCATTCAAGTATTATTCTAATTGTCAATCTGACAAGGTGACAGTGAATTTATAGTAGTTTCTATGTATTATGTTTCGGAAAATTGTAACTGGACTAGCTACTCATTATTCACGTAAATGAAGTATGTAAAAGATTTGCCCTTATCTGCTATATGAATTATCAATAAAAAAATATTGCTAATAATCCTTGTAAGTTTTTAATACATCTTACACATAGATCTGTATCCAAGAGGTCGATAATGATGATAGTTCTATGTATAGAATTTCGATAACAAAGCACAATATTTTGATGTACGTTAAAATTTTATTTTTCCTATAACTTTTAAATTATAAGGAGCCATTGTTGTTAATTTTAACTACAAGGGTAATTTCTGAGGAATAATAAGTTGTAATAAATCAGAAAAAAAATATTATAAAGAGGACCGGAATTTTAATATAGTTAAGAATGCACCATTACAAAATTTCATGATGTTGAAAGTATTTTTTCACAGTTCGTAATAGGAGCTAGTATTTTTATGGTTTGAACATTGCAATAAATGAAAAACAGTAATATGAATAGTGACAATCTTTCAATTCATTATGAATGAAAAATATTTAATATATTAATTTTTGTCAATTTCGTGATAAGGGTTAGTTTAATTTTCATCCAAATCTGCATTTCAAAAGAATTTTGAGGTGATAGTGTATTTTTACGTTACTTTATGACAGTTTTTATATCCCTAAAAGCCACTAAATTTCATAATCAATGGTTTTAATTATTTTTTCATTATCTAATTTCTTGAGTTTGTTTTTTTTGATAAATAAAAGCTACAGTTGTGTTTTTTTGCTGATTTTAGTTGCACCACCACCGAAAGCAGCTAGACGTATCAACTTGAATATATCCAACAATGATAACAGTGAATCTGTGAACAGACCACAGGATTTATTTGATAGCAAGCCGTTTAGTCTTGATTCAACTTTATCCACAAGCAGGTGGGAATGAATACCTCGTATTACTCAATTTATATATTTGTTTATTTATTTATTTATTCATTTGCTTCATTACTGGTTGTTTTGAAGATTTTAACTTTGTTATTTTGAGTTCTTGATACTCTTTCATGGTGTAATTCCGTATATTTTATTTAATTCCATTGGGGGCCAATAGGTTCATATCACAGAATATTATTAATTCATACCATCTATGATAACAACTTGATCTTTGAAAATACTAATATATTTCTTGAATTGTTTTTTGTTGCAGCATAAACAGCGGTAAAATTTTGGATCCCTTCGAAATGGGAGATTTTGCTACGACTCCAACACCCCAAGAACTCGAAAATGCAATTGGATTATTAGACAAGAGATTACTGGAAATGAAGGTATTTACTGAGTCGTTTATTAATAGTTACAACAAAAAATACTCTGAAAATATTTGTATCAACAGTAAAAACGCAAAAGCTTTTTTTTAACGGATAAATTTTGCCTATCAGTTATTTCACGAGAAAACCTGACATGAAAAATTTGCGAGACCGTTGGTCGAGCAATTTTGTCTAATGTCAGTTTTTCGAGTTAAATCACTGATGGAAAAATTTTTAGTTGAAATAAATGTATGCATTAAAAAAACTTCTAGTGTTTTTTGGCAAGATAAATCGACGACAATACAAATAAATACACCACAATAATAATCACCTTCATTAAAATATTATTTGATGTAGCAATTATTAAAAACACAATTGTTATAATGTTTTCCTCCTTCCCCTATAGAGAGCACTTTCCTCCCTCAAACCAGTAAGGAAACTCATACTTTTCCTCCCTAGGGAGGAAAGTACTTTTCCTCCCCCTCATTTCAAGTAAGCTGTAAATGATGAAACTTGTGAATCTATTTAATCAAATTGTTTTCGTAATTTCTAGAACATTTTATATATCCTGTATCCTGGTAAAAATCAAATATGAATGTTACTTCTACTCTTATTCTTCAATAGCTGTTTGGTGTATTTAGAGCGCAAAGTGATTGATTGTCGCTCGACAAAAAGATCAATCTATGGAGAAAAACAATGACACTTTGTGCTTGAAATACACACATTATTTTTTCTACAAGCGCAGCTCTTGGAAAAAAAAATTATCGATACTTCATTCAAATAGGCACATAACATTTCTTATGAGAAAATCACTCAATAGCAATCCGAAATGTATAAGCTATCTAAATGTCCAACAATTCAAATCACTAACAAGAAAAAAGTAAAATACCGTTCTTAAAACAAAAAAAGTTGCAGTTGCCAGGAGCTGAACCCGGGACCTTCAGATTACAAGCCCAAGACGCTAGCCATTGCACCACCGCAAATTCTCAGATGGACATGACTGTATTGTCTATACTTTTATGCAAGTATAGGTCCGTTTTAGACAAAAGCAGTTGAAATGCGCTTTAAATTTACAAAAAAAGGTTCATTGAGTGGGTAGGAGGAAAAATCATATGTATTACATGGTAGTTTTCCTCCCTTGGATGTTTACTGCCCTCCACTTCGCGTCGGGCACTAAACTACATCCTGCGGGAGGAAAAGTGGCCCTTTCCTCCCTAGTAATACAAATAGCTATTTTCTTGAGTTGTTCAGATGAAACCCCTTCCTCAACGATTTATATTATGTCAGCAATACTGAATAATAATAATAGCTGTCATGACAAAAATTGAAGCGACGGCCGCTTACTAGATGAAGTCTTGATTTTGAGGAACAGGCCTTTTTATCGCGACGTCATATTTAAATGGGTTTCTATCTACAAGGGTTGATTCATCACAGGAAAAATATAATTTGAATAATTGTGGAAGATTTATAATATTCTCTGAGATGGAGTTTTTCTTCGGTGAATAACATTAATGGTGCATTTTCCTATACTACGCATGCGCGATTTGCGTCGTTACCTAATTCGAAGAATAGTTTTTAGGTTATGTTTAACCACCCTTAAAAAAGAAATTTTTACAGTTTTATTTCTGCTTTGATGACTATTTTGAAAAAAAAAAGTTTTCTCCAAAAACAGCATTCTCCATCGTTTCATAGAAGCCAGAATAAAGATTTCTAATAGCTCCGCAGATAACGATAAAAAGAGACAAAAGTTGCTAATTCTTCCATTCTTGTTGCCAGGGGACACACTCTGTGCTTGTTGTAGTTTAAAATCCCCGCCATTATATTGACCAATGACCAGAGGATGGAAAATTTATGAACTTTTGCCTTCTTTTATTATTCATGAACTTTTGCCTTCTTTTATTATTTATGACACTGAGGTAAAACACGATTGGGGTCTACGGAGCCATTAAAAATCTCTGTTGAGTTTATACAGTGAGTCTTTTCAGTACCCCCCCCCCTCTTCCTGTTGAAATAAATCTGCTATCTATGATATGTTCAGGATGGTGACTGACGTAGTTAAAGTGCCTTGAACACGGAACTCATATTTTCTAGACATTATGCAACTTATCAAATAATAAATATTTACACACTTTTCAATGTTGAAACAAACCAAATAACATAACAAAAGATCGTAATAGAAATTATCGATCTAAGTAAACAAAACTATGCTAATTGGGGATACGCCTCCTACCGGTCTCATTCAGAAGACATGCCTTCGAATAAGTGACCCATAATAACTATTCCACTTTTTAGGAACCATTGGAGAGACCAGCATTTTGACCGTATCGAATTTATTTTTCGAATGACGTCCAAATTCTTTGCATTATCATCATATTTTCATCTTTTTTTTTTCAGACTGGATTCAGTCGTGGCATCAGCTTTGGTAACGATGATTTCTCATTGGAAAGCCTGGATCCCCTCAAAAACTGATGAATTTTTGGTTTGCTGATAGTCTAATTTGCAATATTTGATTTTGTCTTTGTCATCCTGGCAAGCAAATTTCGTGATTTAATAACTAGGTCAAAATACGATGTATTGTTATATTTTTATACACAAATTGTAATTGTTAGGTCAATCTATAATTATTATCAATCAAGTATTATATTACAGATTCAATATTCTACATTATTTTGTTATGTATATTATATATTTTCGATTTCTCAATAAACTTCTTTTTTTTAATGCGTGAATTATTATTGAACATTTTTTTCTTTCATAAAGTTGTGTTAATAAAAATGCAGTGTAGCCAAAATGAAAGGAGCGAATGAATCTGGATGATGTTAAATAATGGTAATAAAGTTGTCTGTGAAAAAAAGTAAACACTCCACATGAAAATGTATTAATCATCTAAAAACAAATCTTCCTAATAAACTAGATCAAATGGAAGTCATATGATAGTTTAGCTAAGTTTGTTAAAGAAATTTCTTTGAAAGGTAAATAAAGGGAAAATTCATTAATAATTTATTTATTCAACTGGTAGTCCCAATTACAATTCGCAGTAATAAGTGTAGAGTTTTGAAACTAAAATAATTGAATACACAATAAAATATAATAATATAATAAATAATACAATGCAACATGACATCTCCAAATCAAGTATTATTAGAAAAAAAAATTGTTTATCAAAAAATCAGAGGCGAAATCTGAAAAAAATTTCATTAAAAAACGATTTCTATAGGACGAAAGATAATTCAAATCTCCACAAGACTGATTTTCAGTAATCCCTTATGAAATGCGCTCGTTTTCTCAGAAAACATCCGACATCAAATTTCAGGCTCGCGTTGACCCGTCACTGCAAGTTCCCTGAGGAGCAGAACGTTATATTCGTCGTAACTTTGCTAAAAATGATCAGAGAAGGAAAAGTAAAATTGCATTACGTTCCTGCAGACTTTTTCCTTCTCATATATCTCAAATATTTTTTCCTCTACAAACCGCTTACTTAGAAGAAAATCAAGGATATTTTAGTTAATATGGAATAATTATAATGAATCCGGAACCAGGTCCATCTTTGGACTGTATTGAACGATTTAAGAGTAGTGAGACAGGTCTCGCTCAAAGAAAACTGGGTTTAACTCCTGCCTCATTTTTCAACGTATCCATAATCCTGTCATTTTCTTCAGTAAATGTTTAAAATAATCGCTTATGCACATCCTGCATAAAAAATAAAATACGCAGTTTCAAGCATGAGGTTTGCACTTAACATCTGTGTTGTTAATCATACAGAAAGAACCCTAAAGCAATTTACAATCCAAAATTCAATGGCTGTCCAAAAATTTACTTAAAGTATTTTGTCAAGTATTTTCAGAAACCCCTGAGTTTTCATATTATTTACAGACACCAAAACCATTTAACTTTGTATTTATTTCGGCTGAGTCATGCATACTTGAGATTCGAAGTCTGAAGTTAGTTGATGATCCCCATACGGATCGATACCGCCTGAAAGACTAATAAAGTCTCTCTCGGTATGAATGCGTAAATGATTTTCATTTTCATCATAATAATTTCATTTTACTAACATGAAAGACTGATGAACTAAGAGTGTGAGCCGCCGGTTTTCGAATCAAGTACCGGTAGCATAGAGGTTGAGTGCGCCCGACCGGAGATTGGGAGGCCCGGGTTCGATCCCCGCCTGATCCACATATTTACTTCAGTTTTTCAATTTTTCATTTTCATGTCTGAATTGCCGCGAAACATATTTCTTGATAATATAATGTTCGACTCCGCCGGAACTTGCAGTGGCGGTGAACGCGAGCCTGAATTTTTATTGTTGTTTGGCATGGTTTTAACTACTAGCATGCAGGTGGTGCTCAAAACCTTATAATTATACTGGATTATATTTAGACAAATTTTATAGAAGAGCCAAAAAACATTCAACGCCTGGCACTAGTATGTCCGTGTAATTTGTTGAAAGTCTTAAAGCTGACCGTTAATACACGTACGTTTTTTGAATAACTGTTTACCTTGTACAAAATGTAACGTTACTATCAGGAAACATGCTCGGCTGCGACTCGCCTGTCCATATCTTCTTTGGGCCTGAAAAATGCCACTTTACCGCCTAGGTATACAGTATACTGTATTTCTACAATCGCCTACCAAAGTAGTCTTTGACGCTTTCAGATCTCTCAACACAAATATGACGTTTTCAAAGGAATGTAATTTTTTTCTCTAGAGCGGAAAAAATGAAAAAATGGTCGATTAAACTAATTTAAACAGATGTGGCCCTGGTTCGAACTCGGCCGGCATATTGTATATAATGGCCATATTTTTATTACAAAGACAAATCGACAACCTTTTACGGGGTTCGGAGAAGTAGGAGAGTTTTAAGTGGGATTCAACGACAAGGCAAAGCATTGCTCTATTTCAGAAAAGAATAGGTGAAAATCATGCATTATATAACATAAACTTCTTTGAAAGTATTCGTTCATGCAGTTCTTTATTTTTTCAATAGTAATCAGTTTTGTACTTTTATTTCAATAATCACATATTAATAAATAATAAATTTTATTATAAAATCATGATTTTCAAAATCACCCCAAATATATAATTTGTTGTCATTTTTGAAAACATCGAAATTTCAAGTGTCAGTAAATATGTTCAAAATTATCGTTTTCATTATAATCTCTATAAATACCATCTATGCACAAAGCACACGTGAGTAAAATATGAGATATATATCACCTATTTGGAGTTATTCATTTTTTCTATTGAGTATAAATCCAGAAAAATAAAATTTGTCTGTTCTTCATTGATATTTGTAGGCACAGCATCCGACAATAATACCTACGAGGTACCCTGTAATACAAAATACCCATTTGGCGATGAACAAGTATTCAATTGTGACGTATTAGATAAGAGTACAAGAACGAGACATTGCACTGAGGAAAATAAATTAGAATTAGAAGAGATCCATGGAAAGTGTCCTTCCATCGAGACCAACGAAACTTCAGTGGTGAGATTTCCATAAATAATAAAGGGAAAATGCTAGATTCATTTGATTTTTTACTTTTAATGTAATAATACAGTAACCACAGATTTCTTCTGCTCAAAAAATTGGATGGTAATGAAATTTGGTATGAGCTCAGTTTGTCAATAGGAGAAAAGGTTTCCGATAAATAAGTTCCGGGACCTACTTTGCGAAAATCGAAAAATAATCCGGTTCAAAGAATTTTCCCACGCTTTTCCGGCTGTAATAACTTGAAGAAAACGTTGAAAGTAAAAAACTTAAGCTGTTAAAATTATGAACAAAAAATAAGGTGTTCTTTATTTTTTACCACAAATCAAAGGTTTTCTCTGAAATTATATTATGGAATACATTTTTACATCCACTGGAAACTTGAGAGTATGAGATACTAGCCATTATCTGACTCTTTCTTTTTTACTTTTGCCAGCTGTTGGTTCCAGGTGAGTTTCTGGTCTAAAATCACCCCAATGTAGGTATTTGACTCCCCACATAGCTTAGCCTACTCTTTGGCTTAGCTGTACGCGGGCAACAACCAACGACTAATCCTGGATACGCGGGTACTTTGGAGATCAGAGGTCCTAAGCTCTCTAACTTCGCTCTACGGATAAACGCTACCATGGTTGATTTGGGGGATTCCTTATATCTATTACTGACCAGATTTAGTGCCATTTGCATTCTTTTCCTAACCGTGGTATTGAATTTTTTATTTAATTTTTTTTTCGAATAGCGTATTACAAAAAATTGTGAATATTCGCAAGGGTATGAATGAGCCTTGAGATCAATACCAACAACAGTTAACAGTTGTTGAACAACTACACCCTGGACTACTTGACTTTAGTAAATAATTGACTTATGCCAAAGCCGTTTTCGATTGGCGTTTGGTTCTGGTAGCGGTTGACGGTTGACATAAAAATGACAGCAGTTTACTTTCTGGTACTGTTAATGACGTCATAGTGAATAATGAAACGAATGTGTTGATTGATTACCGCAAGCACTAACCATTTAGTTAGTGGTTGACGTCATTAACAGTACCAGAAAGTAAACCTTTGTCATTTTTATGGCAATCGCTACCAGAACCAAACGCCAATCGAAAACGGCTCAAGTGACAGTTCAATTGACAAACGACGGTTGACACTGACAACAGTTTTCAAAATAAACAAACCATTTGAAAATTGAATACGGTTAGTCGGTATAGTGTATTCTTGTTTCTCGAGTTTTGTTTTGTATGTGATTTCAATAAGTTGAACTTGAACAATTCCAGACCAATTACCCCTTTTATTTTGCAGGACCCATATATATTCTGTCCGGATTTTCCGGTAGTTCCGCCACCACACGAAATAATATTCAGTTCAAGTAATCAGCCGGCCCCAGAAGTTCAGTGTAAAAAGTGTGATTTGAGATTAACGCCAGACAATTCCGCCGTCATTCTTGAATGTTTTCAATGCTTTGATATTCCTTCTACTAGTCGACAAGCGGTAAGTTTGAATTTGGACCTCATTTCAAAACCTGATTTTAATTTTTATCTAGAACAGAACTGAGAGAAATATCCTGTACAAAGTATATTTTATTCAAATCTCGAATTATACAAGCGTAGAAGTTACTGGAAGAGAAAACGTTTGATTGAAATCTGAAAATTCCAGAGACATTTATCAATTTTCATGTCAGTTGTCATATTCTCAAATTGTGTGCGACTTTCTCGTGATTATTGAGGTTATGTTAATTGTGCCGTTGCGGAAAAATTAAAATCCTGAGTTTGCATCAACCAGCTCAATAAGGAATTATTTTTTAAGGTAAGTGCTTCCTCATTAGTTCAAAATATAGATCTCAACTGAAGGGTTTTTCATTTATATTTTATTTATTACATCATATTTTGAAATATTTGGAATATACGTCTCGGGGAAAAAGGAATTTAAAAATAAACTAAAGCAAGCATTAGAACATTTATAAATACAAATCTAGCCAATAATGAACCACATATAAATGACGACAATGATAATAATCTCATTCTTAAGTGCAAGATGAATAATTATAATGAACCCTCCAACTCGACTCTTTCCTGTTGATGTGCCAAATTCTTGTAGGCATTTCACAGATTGAAGTTGGTGCCAGTTGGTGTTATTTGTGATAGATAAAGCATTGAGGCTACAACCTAGGGTTAGGCTCATCTGGAACATAAAGTGTACCTGGATCAGCGTAACTATTTAATTTTTCTGTGTTGGTTATAGACTGAGAACCAGCAACAAAAAAAACACATGATTAGCTAGACATTTTTCAAGAAGTTAGCCAGTGTTACAAATGACTGGGAATTGCAAGTATGGTGGCTCTCAGATACATCAGATATCCAACGTATGAAGGAGTTGGTATTCATTAACCAATACAGCATCTCAAACTATCCGTCAAATTGAATTGAAAGTATTGTTTTTTTAGCCTTCTTGAATTACGAGTTCAAAGCAGATTTTTTCACCAAAGGTAGAAATAAATGTTTCATCCCACATGATAACTATGCCATATTGTTTCGGTGTCTCGAAGTACATTCCATGCTGATTTAAAGCTGAGCAGCCCAACGTCGACACTTGAGGGCTGCCAAACTTACCGCCCAGTTATTTTTAACACTGGCTTACTTTTCAAAAAGTTTTAGCTTTTAGCTAATCGTACGTGTTGTTTGTTGCTGGCTCTTGGTCTATTGTAACTATGTTGTCTCAGTTAAGTGTTCAAGAATATCACCCATTTCTGATGATCTGTTCTGTGATGATTATGAAAAATATCTGACACAGGGTTGGCACAATTAAATCATGATTCAAATCAAGTGATTTTTTCAATAAAACTCAGTGATTTAATCAAATGTGTTTAATTTAATTTTCTTTCGCAGAAATCAACTTCAAATCAGACAATTATTAATTTTAAAGACTAAGGTCTTTTACATCTAAGAAAACAATATCAATATTATAATAAACAAAATGACGTCCTTCAAAAAATAGCAACAGTGTTGGAAAAGTAGCGCGCTATTTAAATGTCTCATTTGATAATAGTTCTTTATGTATCAAGGTCGTAAAGTAGGCGTTAATGGCCTGCGGCGGAAGGCCATAAACGCATTTTACGCACGTGATACATACAACATTTTATGCACTAGCGGTTTATTAGCGCGAATCACAAATACTGACTTGAATTCCAATGGTCTACACGTTTCATACATTATATTGTATACAATAATCAAGAGTAACATAGTATGAAGAATGTGAAACTATAGTAGCTGAGAGCTATATTGAAGAATATATTTCAAATAAATTGAACATTACTGAAAAAAATGTACAATGATTGTGCCGGAATGATACCAGACAGTTTTTTGAACCAACCATCCACTTCTAAAATGAATACTTGTTATTGTATCGATGCAGATGCTGTAAAGAAGCTTTCAATATGTAATAATTATGTTCAAGAGAATATCCCATCTTCAACATCAGTAACTAAACCAACTTCATTTGCAATGTTCAGGCTTTTGACTTAATTACATTGATAAAATGTCGATTATGAAGAAATGTTAGGAAGAGTCTTCCTCTATTGAACTGAAATAATTTTGATTCGTGTTAAGTTTTGCATGAAATGATGTGTAAATATAGACAATTTGAGAATTTTGTCTACTTTATGGCCCGCGGGCCATAATGCGCCCACGGGCGGTAAAGTGTCACTTCACACTCGCTGAACCGGACGGTAAAGTGTATTTTACCGACCGCTAATGCATAAAATATTAAAATTACCAAAAGAAGCAATGCTGGCGAATTTGACTGTGTACTGATGATTCTCTTCCAATAAAACAGTTTTTGGCATCTAAAACAGATGACCCATACTTATAAAGTATCAGGTCAACACCCATAGAAAACTAGGTATAGTGGAAAAAGATTACTGAAAGTGTTGAAATGGATAGAATTTCAAAAGAAAATATATCGGTAATAAGTTATAACCGAGCTTATAACCCCTTATTAGGAAGTAACAAAGCAGTCTATACGACTACATAGTATGTCAGATATCAGATATTTATTCAGCGTGCAGGGAGTGCAAGTCGACTTGACTTGAAATGGTTATTTAAAAAACAAGTGTATTAATAAGGGCGATTAACAATCGAGATAATTTAACGCGTGAGCGCAGCGAGCGCATTAATGCTCGAGATTGTTAATCGCCATTTTAATTCACGAAGTTTTTACAAAACTTTTTCGTAGACCGTAGTTTTCAAAAATAGTTTCAAAAATAGAGATATCTTACTTTCAATGTTTATTTATTTAGAGGTACGATAAAAAACAATCACTATTTCCTATTTAAATTACCTGTAATCGAAGATAGTTTAATGTTCGTTAGTTGTAGTTTTATTTTATTTGTTCACATTGAAATTAAAAAAAATTGTGTCATGTGGATTTTGAACTGTCGACCTGCCAACGTTACCATTTCTATGACTTTCTATGATATTAAGTGACAACTGGTGTATGGAAGATTTTCTGAAATTTTATTTCACAATTGACAAATAAATAATGACAGATAGTACAGTTGTGTGCATAAAAAAGTCGTACAAGGCATTGCACTAATTGCATCGTATTGTTTTAGAGTACAAGTGTGATAGTTTGTTGGCATCGTTTTATCAGGAGGAACATATAAATGATGATGACTTTTTAGTCGAAAGCGCTCTGCTATGATTTTATAAATATATTTTTCTACATTTATGTAAAAAGCAAAACTTTATTGAACTATATTTAGTGTTATCATGACAAACATAAATGTTCAAACCCACTACATATTTAGCAGATATTCTGTTAGATTGGCAATACGTTTTAAACAGTTACATATTTTTTATTATTTTGTATTAATGTTAGCAGCCGGAGCTAAACAAACAATGCATTCCCGAGAAAAACTCCATAATCAAAACTGATCCGCTTTGTTCTAAACCCTTTTACCTGCATAGAGCAAACTGTCTGTACTATGACCACACCTCGTGATAACATACGCGCTCACGGCTACTATGATTTTGATTTTTATAATGCAACTGTGATTATTTAAACGTCAGTCAAAAATTATTTCTGTCAATTACAGAATTGAAAATTTTAAAATGAGTATCATTAATGGAAAATAGATGATAGTGATCTGTTTCAATGCAAATCGATAGTGATAATCAATTATTTAAGTTGTCCTTTCCTTTTTCAACACCTTGCCGTACCTTAATGAATCATTTTTTGCTTTTTGCATGAACGTAGAAACAATGTATGCAACTCGTGCAAAAATTGTTTATTGCAGTCAACGTGTTGTCCAACTCGGCCTAATGGCCTCGTCGGACAATTTCTCCTCGAGTGCAATAAACACTTACTTTTTGCACTTGTTGCATAAATAACTATTTTCTACTTGCATGCGGAAAAGTCCACTTTTCCGCACTCATTTTAGTTTAGAAAGAGTCACTATACTGCACTAGTGCGGAAAAGTGTTTTCCGCACTCTTTTTAGTGCGGAAAAAACGTTCTAGTGCGGAAAAGTAGATTTGTTTAGTTTTTGCGGATTATACTGACATTTAAATATTGCGTCGCAGAAGGTTAAAATAGAAAGCTTACCAAGTATGGTTATATAGTTTAATATATATTTAATAATAAATGTTCTTTATGTTAACTATTGGGTGTTTTTTCCGCTACTAGAAAAAATAGTGTACCTAACACGAGCGTAAAGTGTCTTTTCCGCACGCGATTTCTGGCCGAACTCCGCTAGCAATCGCGTGCGGAAAAGTATCACTTTCCGCACTAGTTAGGTAAACTACTATTCTGCACGAAATACAAATTTTGTTTCATTCAATTATATCCAGAATTGGTCGCTTTTTTTGTCGCTCATTAGAGAAAAACTTTTTTTCGATTTTCCGATAACTTCCGTAATTATTATATTTTCTCACCTTTCAAGTATCCATAAATCGCTACATTTTTGTCGCAATTCGTTTTGGGAAAAAAAACTCCATTTTCATTTCTTCAAAAAATACGCAGGGATTTGCTAAATAAAATATATTTTCTACAAATTTCTAACTTTGTATATGGAATTTCACAGAATTCAGAGTTTGAAGTCGGATTTTGATAAAATTTCGAACTTAATGTTGGAATTCAATAAAATTTCGAGTCGGAAATAATGCAATTCTGAGTTTAAAATCGGAATTTTATTACTAATAAAGAAAAATGGTTTATACAATCTATTATTCCGCAAAAAACCATACAATAGGTGATCCGTCGGTAAGTCCCCAACACAAATCAACTACCACCCCCTACGACCGTTGAATTATAAGTAAAGTTTTCTTCAAGAACCACTTTGTAATGCTCTTTAAACACCTAGCAAAATACATTTTTTGATTCAAATGGGAAACACCGGTACTTGCCAATCACGAGCGTAGTCTAGTTCAGCCCAACTGAATCGAAAAACACTTTCAGTTTTTGTTGGGAATTCCTTAGATGAATTTGTTGGATAACTTCCATCATTTTTTTCTTTTTCTAAATTTGAACCACTTGTTCATAATTTTCTCGTCCCTATAAAAGTTCAGTAATTTCTACCATTCATCAGTTTTGAAATGTCCATAATTTTGGCACGTGGCGACCGCATGAGTTTACGCTCGTTGTACCTACGATGACGCGCGTCGTTGGCTTTTGATATACGCCGAAAGGCCAATAACGCGTTTGAGGCTTTAACAAACGACGTGATCAAATTAGATCCAGAGCTGGAATCATTTGTTTTTTACGTTTTTTGGTCGCTGAATCCGAATATGTTAATTATTTTGCTCAAACACCTATAATTCAATTGTTATAGACAATTTTAAGTTAGCAATTGGCCTGGTTTTTCGCCCGAGTCAACCGGAGACGTCCACTCGAAATTTTTTTGTACCTTACAATCGACTGTACCCTTAAGGCTTAGTTCGAGGGGGAAACTACTCTTTCATTAGATGTACATCATAACATTTTCATTAATTCAATATGACTTTTAATTAAATTCATTATTCGAAATGTCAAAACTCGCCAGAAATTATTTTTGCCCAAAAAATGGTAATTTACGTTACAAGTCCGGAAAACACTGTTTTTTTGGACGAGTGGACATGATTCTAGGACGAGCGTAGCGAGTCTTGGAAGTCTGCGAGTCCAAAAAAACTGTTTTCGGACGTGTTGCGTATACAATTTTTTCGGTCACCGTGTAGAATAACAAATCGAGACACATTTATTTTTTATATTTCTTTGTAGAAGAAAATTTCGAACATTTTAATTCTTATTTGTATTAAATATCGAAATGCGAACAGAAGATAGGTACTAACAGAAACATTCTAATTCTTATTTATATAAATATTTATATTGAAATTCGGACATTTCCCGGACTAGTCCGGGAAGTACATACTTTCCGGACTAGTCCGGGAAGTGATACTCTCTCAAAGAAAAATCGTCCGGGAGGTACATACTTTCCGGACTAGTCCGGGAAGTGATACTTTCTCAAAGAAAAATCGTCGGTTGCCGAAAAAAAACATTTGAAAACTGATTCAGAGCTGACCAACTTGAGAACGGTTAGAGATAGACGAATTCTGCGAACTCCAATCGATTCAGAATGGCCGAATTAGTATATACTGAGAATTTGAACGAAAAAAATCTACGAACAAAAAAGTCGAGTAATGATAGATAATTTTTTGAACTTCTTTGTTTTTCACTTTTCGAATTTCAAATTTTTGTTCCCTAACGTATTTTGACGTGCTGATTCCGAATCTTCCAACGAAAATATCGAAAACTCATCATAAATATTTTTGGTGCCAAAAAAAAAACGATTTGAAAATGATTCAGAGCTCACCAACTCGAGGACGTTTGGAGATAGACGAATTCTGCTAACGCCAATCGATTCAGAATTGCTGAATTAGTATATATTGGGAATTTGATCGAAAAAAATCGACGGGCAAAAAAGGCAAGTATATCATTTTGAACTTTTTAAATTTGAATTTTTCAAATTTCAAATTTTTATCCACGAACGTTTTTCGGCGTGTTGATGCCGAATCTTTGAACGAACATGTCGAAAACTCATCAGAAATATTTTTCGCGCCAAAAAAAACATTTGAAAACTAATTCAGAGCTGACCAACTCGCTCGCCAACTCGAGAACGGTTAGAGATAGACGAAATTTGCGAACGCCAGTCGATTCAAAATGGCCGAATTAGTATGTATTGTTATTTTCGAGTCAATCAAAAGAAATTAAAAATTACTCGAAAAAGTTGCAATGGGTTCACCCCTAAAAATCATTAAGTACGAAGTTGTCACATCGACTCGAAATTCGCACTGTGTACGTAAAATTTCATGCTCATTTCAAAAATGTATGATTTTCTATGCTCAGATATAAGATTTAACTGGAAAAATGTGTTTAGGATAAAACATTAAATTTTCTGAGATTTTTTATTTCTCATTTTCGAATTTAAAATTTTTGTCCTCGAACGTATTTTGACGTGCTGATTCCGAATCTTTTAACAATAATGCCGAAAACTCATCAGAAATATTTTTGACGGCAAAAAAAACCATCAAAAAACTGATTCAGAGCTGACCAACTCGAGAACGGTTAGAGATAGACAAATTCTGCGAACGCCAATCGATTCATAATGGCCGAATTATTATATACTGAGAATTTGAACGAAAAAAATCTACGGACAAAAAAGTCGAGTGATGATAGATAATTTTTTGAACTTCTTTCTTTTTCACTTTTCGAATTTCAAATTTTTGTCCCCGAATGTATTTTGACGTGCTGATTCCGAATCTTCGAACGAAAATATCGAAAACTTATCAGAAATATTTTTGGTGCCAAAAAAAAACGATTTGAAAATGATTCAGAGCTCACCAACTCGAGAACGTTTAGAGATAGACGAACTCTGCTAACGCCAATCGATTCAGAATTGCTGAATTAGTATATATTGGGAATTTGATCGAAAAAAATCGACGGGCAAAAAAGGCAACTATATCATGATAAATAATTTTTTGAACTTTTTAAATTTGAATTTTTCAAATTTCAAATTTTTATCCCAGAACGTTTTTCGACGTGCTGATTCCGAATCTTTGAACAAACAGGTCGAAAACTCATCAGAAATATTTTTCGCGCCAAAAAAACCATTTGAAAACTAATTCAGAGCTGACCAACTCGAGAACGGTTAGAGATAGACGAAATTTGCGAACGCCAGTCGATTCAAAATGGCCGAATTAGTATGTGTTGTTATTTTCGAGTCAATCAAAAGAAATTAAAAATTACTCGAAAAAGTTGCAATGGGTTCACCCCTAAAAATCATTAAAAGTACGAAGTTGTCGCATCGACTCGAAATTCGCAATGTGTACGTAAAATTTCATGCTCATTTCAAAAATGTATGATTTTCTATGCTCAGATATAAGATTTAGCCGGAAAAATGTGTTTAAGATAAAACATTAAATTTTCTGAGATTTTTTATTTCTCATTTTTCGAATTTAAAATGTTTGTCCTTGGACGTATTTTGACGTGCTGATTCCGAATCTTTTAACAATAATGTCGAAAACTCATCAGAAATATTTTGATGGCAAAAAAACCATCAAAAAACTGATTCAGAGCTAACCAACTCGAGAACGGTTAGAGATAGACGAATTCTGCGAACTCCAATCGATTCAGAATGGCCGAATTAGTATATACTGAGAATTTGAACGAAAAAAATCTACGGACACAAAAGTCGAGTAATGATAGATAATTTTTTGAACTTCTTTGTTTTTCACTTTTCGAATTTCAAATTTTTGTCCCCGAACGTATTTTGACGTGCTGATTCCGAATCTTCGAACGAAAATATCGAAAACTCATCAGAAATATTTTTGGTGCCAAAAAAAAAACGATTTGAAAATGATTCAGAGCTCACCAACTCGAGAACGTTTAGAGATATACGAATTCTGCTAACGCCAATCGATTCAGAATTGCTGAATTAGTATATATTGGGAATTTGATTCAAAAAAAATCGACGGTCAAAAAAGGCAAGTATATCGTGATAAATAATTTTTTGAACTTTTTAAATTTGAATTTTTCAAATTTCAAATTTTCATTCCCGAACGTATTTCGACGTGCTGATTCCGAATCTTTGAACGAAAATGTCGAAAACTCATCAGACATATTTTTCGCGCCAAAAAAACCCTTTGAAAACTAATTCAGAGCTGACCAACTCGAGAACGGTTTGAGATAGACGAAATCTGCGAACGCCAGTCGATTCAAAATGGCCGAATTAGTATGTCTTGTTATTTTCGAGTCAATCAAAAGAAATTAAAAATTACTGGAAAAAGTTGCAAGGGGTTCACCCCGAAAAGTCATCAAAAATACCAAGTCGTCACATCGACTTGAAATTAACACTGTATACGTAAAATTTTATGCTCATTCCAAAAATGTATGATTTTTATGTGCTCGAATATAAGATTCAGCCGGCAAAAAGGTGTTTAAGGTAGATAATCCAATTTTCTGAGATTTTTTATTTTTCATTTCTTGAATTTCAAATTTTTGTCCTCGAAAGTAATTTGACGTGCTGATTCTGAATCTTTTAACAATGATGTCGAAAACTCATCATAAAAAATTTTGGCAAAAAAAACATCTAAAAACTGATTCAGAGCTGACCAACTCGAGAATGGTTAGAGATAGACGGATTCTGTAAACGCCAGTCTATTCAAAATGGCCGAATTAGTATGTATTGTGAATTTCGAGTCAATGGAAAGAAATTAAAAATTACTGGAAAAAGTTGCAAGGGGTTCTCCCCTAAAAATCATGAAAAATACCAAGTCGTCATATCGACTTGAAATTCGCACTGTATACGTAAAATTGTATGGTCATTCCAAAAATGTATGATTTTTATATGCTCAGCTATAAGATTTAGGCGGAAAAAGGTGTTTAAGATAAAAAATCCAATTTTCTAAGATTTTTTATTTTTAATATTTCGAATTTAAATTTTTTGTCCTCGAAAGTATTTTGACGTGCTGATTCCGAAATTTTTGACAAAAATGTCGAAAGCTCATCAGAAATATTTTTGGCGGCAAGAAAACCATCTAAAAACTGATTCAGAGCTGACCAACTTGAGGACGGTTAGAGATAGACAAATTCTGCGAACGCTAATCGATTCAAAATGGCCGAATTAGTACACACTGAATATTTGAACGGAAAAAGTCCTATATATCATCATACATAATTTTTAGAACTTATTTATTTGTCAATTTTCGAATTTCAAATTTTTGTTTTTGAACGTATTTTGACGTGCTGATTTCGAATCTTACAACAAAAATGTCGAAAACTCATCAGAAATATTTTTCGCGCCAAATAAAACATTTTAAAACTGATTCAGAGCTGACCAACTCGAGAACGGTTAGAGATAGACGAATTCTGCTAACGCCAATCGATTCAAAATGGCTGAATTAGTATAAATTGGGTATGTATTTGGGATATTTTATGACAAGGTACTAAAATGAAACTTTCTCCTGTTCTCCTTATGTAACCATCCAATATCCTTCAATTTTTTTGATACTAGTTGTCGCCTCCTTACACCAAAAATCATACGCGGGCATGAGTTTCGAACTTTCTGGATCTTATTTTTATACATAAGAGTTAAATTATGTCCATACAACGTATCCGCGTAATTGAATGGTAATTATCTTTCATTGCCCCCTAAAACTTTTTCATTATTTTTCATTAGAGATAATTACTTCACTGATTTCATTAGGTGTACAAAAAATGACTAGTTGTTTCCTCCTCTCTAGTTCTCAAATTCTCAAAAACCTATAGTTCGTCCTTTTTCAACTTACACCTTAAAAACTAGCTGCCAATTTAAAAAGTTGTTGCTATAAGCTCACCAATACAACAGTTCTTGAAATGAATTGAGATCATTTCACACTATAACTTATGATTAAAGTACTCATAAACTTTTTTATTTCAGTAACTATGTTCAAATAACAACTCAATAATGTGGTCCAGAAAAATAACTTGCTATTTGAAACCAAATATTACCCGAGGAATTCGAAGAAAATATTCCAACATTCCGAAGACGAAAGCTTTCCAAGAGACTTCGGACGCGCACAACTTCAAGCTCGGAGAAAAACACCACGGTTTCCTGGTGAAGCACATCCAAGAGATTCCGGAGTTTAGGATAACCGCCATCTATCTGCTGCACGAAAAAACCCAGGCTCCCTACCTGCATTTGTTCCGCGAAGACAGCAACAATGTCTTTTCTGTCAATTT
This sequence comes from Chrysolina haemoptera, assembly GCA_958298965.1. NCBI lineage: Eukaryota > Metazoa > Arthropoda > Insecta > Coleoptera > Chrysomelidae > Chrysolina > Chrysolina haemoptera. The sequence continues at coordinate 5,898,790 of OY282590.1, read as the reverse complement.
TCGAACGACGCCTTTGAACAGCACGGGGCTGCCCCACATTTTGGAACACACTGTATTATGCGGCTCGGAGTTGTTTCCCGTAAGGGATCCGTTTTTCAAGATGCTCAACAGATCGCTGGCTACGTTCATGAACGCCATGACTGGTTCGGACTATACGATGTATCCTTTCAGTACTCAGAACTACTCCGATTACAGGAATCTGCAAAGGATATATCTAGACGCGGTTTTCAGGCCTCAGCTAAAGGAGCTGGACTTCATGCAGGAGGGATGGAGGCTGGAAAATTCAGACCCGAACAACATAAAGAGCGAGATCATCATCAAAGGGGTGGTTTACAACGAGATGAAGGGCGTTTTTTCTGAGAACGAGAATATTCTGGGTCAAAAGCTGCAGAACTTGATTCTGCCTGATCACACGTACGGGGTCGTATCCGGTGGCGACCCCAACGAAATCCCTGACCTTACCTGGAGCCATCTGAAGCAGTTTCACAAGGAACACTACCACCCTAGCAACTCGAGGATCTATTCCTACGGCAATTTTCCACTGCTGCCCTCTCTGGAGTACATCAACAACGAATACTTCAGCAAGTATGCCAACTCTCCCCCGTCGCATACGAAGGTTCCCCAACAGAAGAGGTGGAAGGAGCCGAGACGGGAGCATCTACCCTGTCGGTTCGACAATATGGGCGAACCTTTGGAAAGACAAAATTCGATTTCCCTCTCTCTATTGCTCTCTGATAACACGAATGTTGCCGAGACGTTCCTCATGCAATTTTTGACGGAGCTGATGATAAAAGGGCCTAACTCGCCCTTTTACAAGTCGATGATTGAACCGAATTTCTCCGGTGGTTTCACGCCTTCCACTGGCTTTGACAGCCAGCCGAGAGATTGTATCTTCACCATAGGCTTGCAAGGGGTGAAAAAGGAGGATTTCGATAAGGTGTCGAAGATTTATAATGAAACCATAGATGACGTGATCAAAAACGGTTTTGAAGCACAGCATATCGAGTCTGTTTTGCATAAGTACGAGCTTTCAATCAAACACGAGAACAACAACTTTGGTTTGAACTTGTTGTTCGGAATCACCCCCACTTGGAATCATTCGGAAGATGTGCTGTCCTGTCTGGAAGCTACTAAATTAATCGACAAGCTCAAAAATGATATAAGAAATAACCCCGAGTACCTGCAGGAGGTAGTTCGAAAGTACTTCAGGGATAATACCCATAAACTCACTCTGACTATGTCAGCAGACAAGGACTTTGAGTCGAAGCTGGAAAAAGCTGAGAAAGAGCTGATCAAAAAGAAGACCAAGGGCTTGTCGGACGAGGATAAGAAGGCCATCTACGAGAAGTGTCAGGCGTTACTGAAACAGCAGGCACAACCAGCTAAAACGGAATTGCTACCTACACTAGTCATCGACGATATCAACTCCGATGTCGAGAAAATAGACAAGGTGCAAGTCAGTTTGAAAAACGTGCAAACGCAGATCAACAAAGTCAACTCCAACGGGATAGTGTACTTCAAGGCTCTCATCAATACAAACGAGTTGTCTCCAGAACAGCAAATGCTACTTCCACTCTTTTGCTACGTGATAAACAAGCTTGGAACAAGCAAGCTCAACTATAGGGAGTTCGACAGCTTGATCAGTCGAAAAACCGCTGGGATAACCTTCAACAATCATATCGGCGAAAGCCTTTTCCATCTCCATACGTACGAGCCGGGTTTGTACGTATCGAGTTATTGCTTGGAGAAAAACACCGACAGCATGTGGGACATTTGGAATCAGATTTTCGCCATAAGCGAGTTGAAGGACGTTCAGCGGTTCCAGATGTTGGTTCAGCTTTACATGGCCAACTTGACGCACGGGATCGCGGATTCTGGTCACGTGTACGCAATGCAGGCCGCTTCCGGTCTGGTATCCGGATCGGCCTACCAGGTGGAGTTGCTGTCTGGTTTGCATCACATTTCTTATATGAAGAGGCTGATGCACACCTCCAATTACAAGGCGATGTTGGATGAGATTGTGAACATAGCGAGGATATTGTTCGATAAGAAAAAAATGAGGTAAGTGTTTTGTTGAAATGAGTAGTTGTAATATTTTGTAATGGTAAGCGATACATTTTACCAATCTTCCCACAAAATTGATGTACAGTGATTGTCAAAAATCCCCACCGACCAGCTCTCGAGTCATAAGCGGTTTTGTGTTTTCACTTTTGAAATGATAGTGCCATCTTTGGATTTGTAATAATTAGTTTATGGGAAAACATAATTTATTCAAACCCATTTCACCGCAACTTTCCTCAGATGTGTATATTGTCCGTATTGTCACTTTTGATGGTGATAAAAAAATTATCGTCACCCCTATCAGGTTTATTATCAGAGAGGTCAAAAGTTGATGAGTCAGGTACATTCACGATTTTTTTTTTCACCATGTTGATGGCGTAGTGGTAAGCGACGTTGACTAGTAAACTGGAGGTACAGGGTTGGGTATTCGATCGCGGCAATCAGTAATTTTTTTTTAAGCATGCTATTTTCCTTTTTTTTCTGTTAGAGATATAAATTATTGGATATTTGGATAGCTTATCCATTTGGGATTGAGATTCAGTGTTAATTTTCTCATAGGCAATATTATGTGCCTATTTTGAATGAATCGTCAATCGTTTTTTCCTCCCTATGGAGGAAAAGTATGAGTTTCCTTCTCATTTGAGGAAGGACGGTGTGTACTTTCTATAGGGGTAGGAGGAAAAATTGTTTCCGAATCTAGGTTCTCCTGTTTTCTCAATCTAGAGTCAATGATGACGGTGGTCTTGCTTATATTCCGGACTCTCTTTCATTGTGCAAGCCTGTATCACTCTGACTAAGTTGGACTAATGAACTAGAGATATCAAACAACTTTTTTTTCTTTCAGGGTGGCTCTGAATTTATCTCCCGAAAACCGTTCAGGCATCCTACACTCATTCGAAAACTTCATCAACACGCTACCCGAGTCGCCAAACAGCTTGCATCCCGAGTCTGAATCCACCTACGTGACGGGCAAAGTGTGGGCACCTACAGATTCGGTCCACTGTCAACATCACGTTCTGAATGTACCAGTGAACTATTGCAGCAAGGCCATCCTGACTGCCCCGTATACTCACAAGGATTACGCAAAGTTGCGGGTACTCGCCAGGTTGTTGTCTTCGAAGTATTTACACCCAGAGTTGAGGGAGAAGCAGGGGGCGTACGGGGGCGGTGCCAGGTTGATGCCAGACGGCGTGTTTTCGTTTTACAGCTACAGAGATCCCCGAAGCTTGGACACCTTGGACGTGTTCGATAATTCCCACAAGTGGGTACAGAACGAGTTGAAACACCTCACAGAGCAGGATATCTTCGAGGCGAAGCTTGGTGTGTTCCAAGCCGTAGACGCGCCTGTGCCTCCTAGCACCAAGGGCGCGGAAGAGTTTTTGAAGAGGCTGACGCCTGATATCAAGCAGAGGCATCGGGCTGAGTTGATGAGCGTCGAGAAGGATGGGTTGAAGATGGTGGCGGAGAAGTATTTGGGGTTGTGTAACGTTCTCAATAGCGGTAAAGTCGTCATCGGGCCGAAAAACGAAAAGATGGATCTGGGGAAGCGGGAAAACGAGCTGTGGACTGTGATGGATACTGTTTCCTAAATGTTTTCTGTTATTTCTCTCATAGATTTAATTTTTACGCAAGAAATTAACTTAATTTTGTTATTGAATCTTTTTGTTTGACTGATATAAATATGAATAAATGCCTTATTATTATTGATTTGCTAACCAGTATTCTTTGTCAAAAGTAACTCTATAGTATCAAAATAGATAAACATTTTAACTAAATGAAATAGTAATTGGACAATGTCGAAGTATCCTTCTCCAAATATTTCCACCGTGTGGAAAGTATGTGGCAAATATCTGACAGAAAACAACTACTTCCCTGGCTAATAGCACGACGAACATTGAATTACATCTGACAGATATTTGTGCAACGATCTTCCAAGAAGACCCAATTGAAAATGCTGAAAATGGACAACAGATGAGTCGTCCAACTAATTCATAATGATGGTTGAAAATGTTTAAAAATAAAAAAGTTATTGAAATCAAATACGCTGAAAAGTATAAAAAAAAATCCTATAGATGTGTAATGTGGGTTATTCTGTGAGTTACAGATTCAAGAGCTTGCCGCACGAAATTTTCAATTAGAATACGAAAGCGGCAAGCTTTTGAATCTGTAACTCACAGACTTACTACTACTATTTATATTACATATCTGAAGAAATTATTTCTTACTTTTTAGCGCATTTGGATAAAAGCTTGTATTCAAAATGGTTTTTAATGATTATTTAATTTCATGCTTTTTAGTACGTATGTATTAATCTATGTATTTCCGATAAAGTATGGTTATTACAATAGTTATTTACCTAACAAGTGCGGAAAGTAGTACTTTTACGCACGCGACGGCAGTTGCACGAACGACGCAGAGCGGAGTTCGGGCAAGCCGTTAAGGGCGGAAAAGACATTTTCCGTAAGAGTTAGGTACAATATTTTTCCTACGAGTGTTTTTGTCCATCTTATTTATGAAAAAACAAGGTTTTTAATAAACAAGTTTTTATAATAATGCTACAAAATGACTAATAAGACAGAATAGTTACATAGATCATTTAGTTAGTCCTAAATATACTCATTTTCAACAATACAAAAATCGTGCGGAAAAGTAAAAATCGTACGGAAAAGTAAAAATCGTGCGGAAAAGTAACTTTTCCGAACGATTTTAAATCGTACGGAAAAGTACAACATTCAAAACGAAAAATCGTGCGGAAAAGTCACTTTTCCGCACGCTCGTACGAAAAGACTATTTCCTGTGAGTTTTGAGCTATCTAGCTCTTCAATGACAAGGGCATCCAAATATTAACTCGTTTGCCATCCTGGACGCTAAATTAAATTTATTAATTTGAACATAACCAATTTAACCTCAATTATTACGGAAGATACGAGGGTGTTTCCATGAGAAGTGAGACAAATTCGGATTTTTCAGGACTGAAATTTTTTCAGGAAAAAAGTGTATCTGTAGTAAGTTGGTGGTCCTGATCACGAATCTGAAAGAATTTCGAGCCTATTTTGCCCCCTAGTATGTTTTACTGTAAAACGGGTTGTTCCATCGCGAGTGGTGGGCAGTGTATATCACTTAGGCCAACCCAATTGAGATGGTAGGTGCACTTTGACCATTTTCATCTGTCCTGAGAGTTTCATCATTCTACCTCAATTATTACGGAAGATACGGGGGTGTTTCCATGAGAAGTGAGACAAATTCGTATTCTTCAGGACTGAAATTTTTTCAGGAAAAAAGTGTATCTGTAGTAAGTTGGTGGTCCTGATCACGAATCTGAAAGAATTTCGAGCCTATTTTGCCCCCTAGTATGTTGTACCGTAAAAATGGGTTGTTCCATCACGAGTGGCGGGCAGTGTATAACACTTAGGTCAACCCATTTGAGGTGCTGGTGCATTTTGAGCATTTCCATCAGTCCTGAAAGTTTCACCATTCTACCCCAATTACAGAAGATACGAGGGTGTTTCCATGAGAAGTGAGACACACTGTATATGTGACTGTTTATCATGAGTACATAATTTTAAAGGCAATTAATATAGTAGTTTACCTAACAAGTGCGGAAAGCAATACTTTTCCGCACGCGATTGCAGATGGCCTAACGACGCGTTAGAGGAGTTCGGCCAGAAATCGCGTGTGGAAAAGACACTTTACGCTCGTGTTAGGTACACTATTTTTTCTACTAGCGAAAAAAATACCCAAAAGTTAACATAAAGAACATTTATTATCAAATATATATTAAACTATACAACCATAGTTGCTAAGCTTTCTATTTTAACCTTCTACGACACAATATTTAAATGTCAGTATAATCCGCAAAAACTAAACAAATCTACTTTTCGCTTTTCTTTAAAAAGAGTGCGGAAAAAACTTTTCCGCACTAGTGAGGAGAAGTGACTCTTTCAAAACTAAAATGTGCGGAAAAGTGGATTTTTCCGCACGCTAGTAGAAAAAAAACATTTGCAACTCATACTTATACCCTTCAATTATTTGTGATCTCTTATCTTGAAAATTCGTTTGCGTCCTGCTATCTGTAGAGCCCTGGAAATAGGAAAATATATATTTTTCTGAAAAATTGACATTAATTATCTCATACCAGCCACAGATAATAGGAAAGAACACATATAGATATGAAAGAGCTAACAAGGGAGGATTGATGATCCAGGATTCTTTGGTTCTGTTGGCCAGAGCAACGGCAATAAGATATCCGCATCGTTCTGTAGACATGCACTTATCTGTAGTTTGTTGGCTGAGTTTGTACTTCTGAAAAAAATTAAAATTGAAAAAATCACAGTCGCTATCAAATGTGCTAGGGATTGTACTATTAAATCACTTGTTCATTGGTTCCAAACAAATTCTAATAATGTAGGTAACTAGCCGTTTCTTTGGTGTTGGCAATTGAACAGTAAATTATTTTCAAGGAAGAGAGAGATAATTAATCTGCAGATCTGAGAGTGAAACCTAACATTTTTAGTGCTCTAGAAGTTACATTTGCAATAAGGGGTTTGAACGACATTTTTGAGTCGGGAATGATTCCTAAATATTTTATTGTACTTGCTGTTTCCAATTCTGATTGCTTGATTTTATATGGATGATGATTTCGAAAAAAAGTTAATTTATGACATTTGTCAATATTCAGTTGCAGTAAGTTTATATCACACCAGCGTACAAAGTTAGATAAATCATACTGTAATAATTCACTAGCTGATGAGTTATGAATAACTTTAAACATCTTTAGATCATCGGCAAACAGAAGAAATTCGCTATACTGAATAACAACACTTATGTCATTAACAAACAGGTTGAAAAGTAGTGGTCCTAAATGAGATCCCTGCGGTACACCAGATGAAACTGTGATTGAGGAAGATACTGAGTTACCATATTTTACATATTGGACCCTATTGTCAAAATAGTTTCCAATCCATTTCAGAATTTTTCCCTGAATACCCAAAGCATTTAGTTTATGCAACTACATATGATGATTTACTCGATCAAATGCTTTGGAAAAATCTGTTTAAATAGAATCAACCTGGTTTCTATTTTCAAAAGCATTTTTATTATGAAATGTTGATAAATTAGCAGATTCGTACTGGTAGATCTACGACGACTGAATCCATGTTGTTGATTTAAGATTATTTATCTACAGTCCCATGACAGCTTTTTTGTTATTAGACTATCCAACAATTTCGGTAATTCAGACTGATTGCAAACTGCTCGATAATTTTTTATATCATTATGTGATCCTCTTTTATAGATTGGTTTATTATGCGTGAACTCTGATGACACCTTATTCATGTCTCTCAAAATCAGTGAGTAGGCATCAACCAGCTATTGAACAAAAAAAATACAAAATAAAATGATTTCAGAATTCGGAATTGAAATATATAGGAGTTGTACATGATCATGATTGACTTCAACTTGACTATGATATCCGCATACATCAATAAAAGTAGGAATGCATTTTTCCCTCGTGGGTATCCTCTGGTTATGTTTTAAAATTATAAATCTCCCAGTACAATACAACATCGATTCGTCGGTTGGACGGGCAGAGCCCTCTCGAACAGTGGAGTTCGCAAGCATATTAATCGGTATGAACTGCTAACGCCATCTACGAAAGAATAGCGGAGACATTAGGCCGTCTAGAAGGATACGGAGAAATATAGAAAAGTCTATTCCCAGCTAAAAATAACGTGACGATGGCCGTCAGAGGATGTTAGAAGACTTGGAAGATTTGAAAAGTAGAAATAAATACTTATAGTCCAGTTAGTTTTGAAATGAATGAACGCGTTGTTATTATATACTGTCAAATAAATTATTTTACAGAGAGCAATTGCGACATCCAACGGGAAGTCGTGTCCACTATTCCATTATCCAGTGCTATTTTGACATTTTGGCACTTCATGTGGAATATTTTACAAAGCGCTATCGAACTAGTAGTAGTAGTAGAAGTAAACGTGGAGAGGCCCCAATGGGCCCTTTTGCATCTCCTGCTCTAACCTTCCGTGACCTTCCTATTGCTAGAGTTTTTCAGCTCCAAAGAGTTCAGATCTTAGCCTCCCATACGCCTTACACTCGTCGAGAAAATGAAAAGAAAATAAGTTTCTTCGTCTTCTTCACGTCTGCGGCAAAAGGGTCTTCTATGCCTGTTAGTGATAGATGTCTGCCTAGTTCGTTGTGCCCTGTTAGGATTCCTATAAGGAGGCGTAGTAAGATCTCTGCCTAAGAAGCATGCCATCTTTGACTTGCTGGAGCCGGTCACAAAGTGTTTGGACTGCCTGCAACCAGCGGTATCTCTCCAAAGTTCTGTCCACTCATTAAGGGCAGAAGAAGTTTGGCTTCTTGCGATGTCTAGTACCCGGTTCTGGTAAGTTCATCTGCCACCTCGTTCCCAGGAACCCTTTTGTGACGAGGTACCCATACTAACTCATCTTTCTTTGTTCCGGCTAGTTTTAAGAACATCTTCATATTGCTGAACAAGTGTGAGCTTGGTTTAGGATGGTTGATTGCTTTGAGCGCTGCCTAACTCTATCAGGAATAGATCATCTGCTTGGATCCTTCTTTTGCCTCTTGTCTCATAGCTACGGTTAGGATGGCAAACAATTCAGTTTGAAAACTGTTTCTTTTTCTCATTGTTCTCTGCTTGGAATTGTGAGATTGAACTTTCTTCTACATCACATTATATCATGTGCGTTTTCCACTACGAGGGTAGAAATGGGAACCTCCTGCTCTACACATTTCGCGATTTCTGCATGACCAGTCATTACTCCTTCGTTAGCCCAGACTCCCTGGTCTCGCATCCTCAGATGGGCTGCCATTGCCTTCTTCTTGATCCAGACTGGAAGCGGTTGTAGCCTCAACAGTACCTCCAGCAGTGCATTTAGAGTCGTCCTCATTGTACCTGTGATTACCAAGCAGGCCAGCCTCTGGCATTGCTTAGCTTTCGGCCAATTATGCTACCGTATAGCTGGCCTCTATTGAATCTTTGGCCTGACGACTGCTGTGTATAGCTAGCGTATGATCTCTGGATTAATTCCCCAACTTTTTCCTACCATTCTCCTTAGTAGTCATAGGATTGCTACCCACTTTTACTAAGGCCTCCATGAAAGTTTGGAGTCCAGGTATTTAACCTGTTGGACTAACTCCAACTCTTGGCCAAACATGGTGGGTTACCCGAACGCGTCTTTTTTCCTCCGTTTGGTAAACAGGATCATCTCTGTTTTTGCCTGATTCACCGAGAGATCTGCTTCAACGTACCATCCTTCAATTATTCAATCCTTCGCACCACAGTGTGGACCTTCCTCTTCTGTATGCGTGGTAATTTCCATGAAAGCAGCTCACCCTTATTGGCCCCTCCAGCAGAAATCAATCCACCACTTTTCCAGCGTTTTGAGCGGGAACGGTGTTAGACTGTTGGGTCGCAAGGACTTTGCTACTGTGCAGTCTCTTTTTTCGCCAAACTATGGTGCCGTGTGTAATGACCCTCTTCGCCAGTGGCCAGGCAACCTGGGGGACCCGCTGTATTGGCAGAGCCCTTTGGTCGTTGTCGACGTTGCCTGGGAATTGTACCTCCAGAAGATATCTGAGCGAATCTTCGGAGGATGTTGTCCAAATCCCCTCCTGTTTCTTTAAGGTTGTTATAGTGTCTTGTGCTCAGGATTCTCATGAGTCTGGCGAATTCTGTTACGGAATTGATTACTCTACTAGAAGATCTCCAGCAGTCTCTTTTACTTTTTCTCCTCTCCTTTTTGAAATCTCATTTCTCGATTTCGTAGTGTTCCCAGGCTTCCTCTTTGCCAACTCTGATAGCTTTGTTGTGAGCCTTTCTGGTCGCTTTTCTCAGGCCCTTCAACGACTGGTTCCACCAGCGAACCCGGCGTTTTGGATCCAATTTAAAAGGACATGCCCCTACTTCTTGGTCCTCCGAGAGTATCTCTGCCTGATTCCTCAGATCCCTCAAACCTGAGAGACCTTTCAAGAAGGTGTCCCAGCTACCAAACTAACTGTAGTTATATAAGAACTAAGAAAGCAGTGATAAGTCTGAGTGTGTGGAGATAATGGTTGTTGTTGTTGTACGATATTGTCTAGTCCTCTTGCAAACTTAATTAAACGAGTTCTAACCACATAAAAAAACAGTTTTTATTCTGTTTTGTGAAAATAATAATAATAATATAAGAGTGTTTTTGACTGGGTGAATGTTGAATGACTCACTCTTGCGTGCAAATTAACAGTGCAAATTAATCGTAGTCTACCAATGAATAGCAACGTAATATTCCGAATAATGTTCTCGATTCTTTCTGCTAATTCTTTCTCTTCTTAATCAACTTGTACCTTTATAAAAGTTGATAGTATTATCTACAAAGCTGATAACTCTCTCTGCCTTTTCTGTTGATGTAATTGGTAAATGCCAGACAAATTCAATCCTAAAGAGTACAATTTGGAATTTTTTACTGCATTGAGTTCAGAACTAGTTGAAAAATTCAAAATAACTGGTAAAATTTTTTGGACAATATATTCCAATGAAAATCTCAAGAATTACTCACATATTACCTCATTTGCTTTTCCAGTGAAACTTTCTTGTAAAAAATTTGAAAATGTTGGTCCTGGGCAGAGGAGGGTCACATCAATATTTTCTTCAATTTTTTCCGTTCGCAGGGCATTGAAGTACCCCTGAAAAAAATTAAAACATCAAAATATGAAATCCTGAAAGTAAGCCTTTGTATTTTTATAACGAACAAATGTATGTTTGAAATCCACCTCTAAAACAATCTGAACTGAATAATATATCGTGAGTTATTTCAAAACACAGCATTCACAAAGAGAGTCATACGTTTTCTTTTGTTTAAATTTTCATCCCTGGTGACTTCCTTATAGCTAATTAAATGACTAGTATATAAATAATAAACTGATCAGTTCAAGTACAAATACAGAGTTAGTCAGATTGTTTTTTTTTAATTGTTTTTTCCGTTAACCAGTTGTCGTCCCCTTACGAACGGCAGCCCTCAAAAGTCGAAACTTGTGCGAGCCAAGGATTAACGAGGTCTTACCTTTTAATGTGCGATTCCTAGCACTTTCTCGGGCCATCAGATAAAAATCTGTAGTCGCTAGGATTTGAACCTAGCCGATCAGCAGTCAATGGTTTTGAACGCTTCAGTCTCAACCACTGAGCTACTTGGCCCTTTGTGATTAAAGTTGAAGGGTATTTCACTCTGCATCTTTTGTGAATACAAATATTTTTTCATGTGCCATTGGTGGAGGATTGACGTCATCGGAAATTTATTTTTAATATGGAACCATTTGTAAACTTCAGAATCGTTAGAAAGCTTGTTCTTTCTCTTTTCAGTAATACTAAATTAATTCAAATATCTCGATAGATACAGTGTGTTTCGTAATTTTTTGTTCACCTCTGTAATTCACTCACATATTGCTTGATTTGTTTAAAAATTTACTCAGTCGGGGAATGCAGCCAGACGGATATTCTAGCAATAGGCAATTTGAATCAGACAGTGGCGTACGTAAGTTTTCATAAAAAATAAGTTTTTAAATGCTACATTAACAGTTGTTTCATTAAGAAATTTCTATTGCGATGTTTGGAACAATTTTAAGTATCAAAAACTGGAATAAATCCATTAATAGTTGAAGAAATATTTTATATAAAAAAAAAAAATTTATTTCGTTTTTATAAAAAAAGTGTTGTATTAAATCCTTTTGTGCGTTAGTTCTGTCGACATAGACCATATACTCTTGACATGACCTCATGTTCCAGCTTGTTCTCTTTATATTAAATGTTTCTTCAAATATTAAAGAATAAGTTTCAGTTGTTGATACTTAAAATTACCCCAAACATCGTTAGTGGAATTTCTTATTGAAACAACTGTTAATGAAGCATTTGATTTATTTTAATGAAAACTCACGTATGCCAGTGTCTGATTCAAATTGTCGTATCGCTAGAATATCTGTCTGGCTACATTTTCCCAAATGAGTAAATTTTTGAACGAATCAAGCAATAGGTAAGTGAATTGCAGAAAGTAAGTGAGTAAGTAAGTGAAATTACGAAACACACTGTATCTATCGAGAGAGTTGAAATAATATTAGTACTACTAAAACGAAAAAAAAAAGAAGCTTTCTAACGATACTAAACATGCCGTATGGTTCTATTTAAAAAAATTGCCGATGGCCCTTAAAAGAAAATTTAATTCATAATAAGGTGCAGAGTGAAATACACTTCAAATTTCATCCGAACTTTTTTTCGATAGTTCTAATATTAACTGAGAAAACTCTGTATATATCCATTAGCCATTAGCATTCTATAAATGTTAAACATAATATCCCCTTCATTTCTCTTTGGCATAAAACAGCAGGAACTTGAAAACCTACTTGGAATAAAAGTAATTTGTTGAGGAGGAAACTAAAAGTGACGTTATGTGGAAATTTAATAATTATCTTGATATTTTGTTTCGTGCTAGCAAAAATAGTTCACGTGAACAAAGATGGACATCATCAATTATATCTCACTATATTTCAAATTGTAAGCTGAGCGAAATTTCAAAATATGCCGGCATTTTTTGAGTTAAGAGTCTTAGAATTTTTATTATTTTGAGATCCTTACAAGCACAATCAAAATTCTGTTTAATATGTAACGTGTTATAAACGTCCTTTTATCAACCCCGTCAAGCCCAGCAATTCCGTATGGCATAACTTGTCTGTCTCGCATTACGACTCGTGGTGTAGTCTATACGAACTCAGTTGAAACTTACATTCGGCGTATATTGAAATTTGAAATTGATGAAATACAAACTAATTGGAATCCCAGAGAAAAGCGTATCTAGCCGTACCATTCTTGTGCACCTGTTCACGCTAGAAGCGGGGTGAACCGTCAAATATGGCTGCTCCACGCCTGTTCTTTCTGAATTTTGGATAAATATTCGTTATTTCATAACAATTTTGTGTTATTAGGTCTAGGTAAGGGTAGTCAGGCCAGGTATGGTTGGCTAGAGATTTCCGCATTTTCAACTCGGTTTGCATCATAGAAATTATAATATATATATATATATATATAAACAAAGCTCGGAAACTATTTGGGATAGCAGCAAAACGCAAGTGTACTCTTATAACATTATATTTCCAATATTTCGACAATGAATATTGTCATCATCAGGGAGCTACAAATTTTTTTAATGATTAATATAAATGAAAAAAGTGAAAAGCCAAAAACAGTACTTACAATGTCATTGAGATTGGTCGTTTTTAGATGTTGTGAGAAATGAACAAGACAACATTACAAGCATGTAACACATGGAGCAACAATAAAAGTTAATATTAATGTTTAAAAGAAAACTACTCCGGTTTACCGAAAAAGCATGGCAACAGGTAGTAGCAACGGCGTTGAAAAGAAAATGGTGGATTAAATTTGAATTAATTTTGAAAGGAATGTCAATTGTCACTGTCATACAAAGCAGAAAGAGACAATTGGCTTTGGCTGCTAGGGTTATTATACAGTTCCAATTGCTACCAAAGAGGGATTTCATGAGAGAACATTCGTATGGGAAACCATTCCTATCGGAATGGAATTTATTTATGAAAATTATATTTGTAATTTTGAAAGTTTATATATAGAAAACATTTTAATTAATTATGTGTTTATGTTAATATTATTATTATTAAGTTATTTCAAATGAGCTGTTTCTCAGAGCACTGGGGTCTTCATCCAATAAAAGCAAGTAAGAATAGATCTCACTCAGATGATTGAGGTCTGTTCTTTTATTTAAACAATTGATAGATTGAAAAATGTAAGTCAGTTCCAAGAATACTCTTTTCGAAGCATTTCTTTCTTTTGTTAAAATTTTAGTGGAATTATAGTCCATAACATGACCTTCATTGTGGACATGCTCACCGAGGGCACACCTCTCAGGGTGCAGTCTACTGTCACTTTTATGGGACGTTATACGGTCTTTCAGTAACCTGGCTGTTTGACCTATGTATTCAGAATCACAATTAGAGCAAGGTATGCAATAAACTAATTTAGATTGCATACCTTTAGATTGCAATACATTATTTTAATTCGAGTTGTGCGCATGCGGAACTGCGGGATCAGAAGTAGAATTGGTACGACTAGACGCTTGTATCCCGCAGCGGCAAAAGTCAAAGACTGTTCGATCTTTGAACTCTCTGACCAATCAGAAATCGACAGCGGCCAACCAGTCCAACCAAAAGCGTTCGATTCTCAGTAGGCCCTCCCTTTTCATATGACAGAATCCACGTGGACTGCCAGTCGATATGAGACGAGGAGCGGTTGGGAATAACGATTTATTTATTCAGATGCAAATTATCGGCGACAATTTGTAAATTGATATCACCTCGTATGATCGCTTGGTACTGTGCGCTGTTTCAATTGAGTTCGTATAGATTATAACCGTTTTCAACAAAAATAGTTATGTTAGGTTATTCTAGATGTCGCCAGTGTAGAGGGTGTTTCTGTATTGCATTACAAACCGATTTATTTCTCTATTCAAAATCTAACTGACGTGGCCTTGATATTGCAGTGAAGCTCGGTGTATTATTTTTTTGGTAGAGTAATTTCATTGATTTCATCTGAAATAAATGAATACAGGGTAAGTGTCTCATACATCTTAATGAATGGTTTGCCATATGAAAACTTCATACATGTTGGTAAAAAAACGGTCTTTGATTTCTCATGACGCTGGCATCATCGGACAGTTTGAATGCAATTATTATTGACTTTCGTTGTTAATAGGCTATGAATTTTCGAATAGTAATGGTTTTCGGGTACCAAATACTACATCTATACCAAATTTCAGCAACTTTGAGCTCGGTTAGAGGTAGGGGGCTATCTTGGTCTCTAACGACTGGAGTAGAAGTATTTGTGCCGATATTTTTTTTTTTTGGTGTGGTTGGCATTGACTGCTATGGTCATTATCCACGTGTTCTGGCTAGGCTGTGTTACTAACTCCATACGCCACCTTAGGAATTATTCCCAGCCGGCAGTGAGATTCAGTCATTCAGAAAAATGAAAAAAAAAATCGCTCCTGCTAGGATCCGAACCCAGAACCTCTCGGTTACAATGCCGAAACAACTGCGCTTATCCCCGCCCCTTGTGCCAATATTATTTATATTACTAATAATGGATAAATTATTGTTATTGACTTGTTTATGAGTTTTTTACTTACGTGTATGGCATGTTTCGTCGCAGTATACGTTGCTGAATTAGGCACTCCAATCAACCCAGCCATACTCGAGACCACAGCAACATGCCCAGTCCCTTTTCCGTTGAAATACTCCAAGGCTACTCTGGTCAAATTCACGACAGCAAAAACGTTGAGGTCGAACATTTGCTTGTCCACAGCCAACTCGATGTTTTCCCAAAGCGCTCTCTGGGATCGCCCGGCGTTGTTAACGAGAATGTCCATTCTTCCGAAGTGATCAAGCGCCCGTTGAAACAGCTTTCGGTGATACTTGAAGTCTGTAATGTCTGCTGGAATGACCAGTACGTCCCTGTCGTCCAGGAGTCCGCCGGAAATTTCTGTTGGATTGTCATAAGTAAATAGTGAATTATTCACACTTAACAATGGCTGAAGATGTTTATAGCCGAAACGTCGTAACTAAAAAATGCAGATAATTAATTTTCTTTGTTTTTGTAGACATTGGAAGTCCAGAACAATAGACGTTCGCATTTGCGAAAAATTAATTGCAGAACTCCTTAAAATTGTTTTGAGTTTGAATGTCATAACTGAGAGTATACATCTGACGTCACGTTCATCGGAAACACACCCCACTATAATATATTAAAATATAGAGTCTAGCTTGATATGAGCCATAGATAAATTATTGAAACTTTTAATTGTCACTTGATCAACTCTTCAAAACATTCTACTTATAAGTGAGGAATAATAATAATAATAATAATAATAATAATAATAATAATAATAATAATAATGTGTCTTTATTTTCTCTATATAAATATTAAATTTACAATGGGTCACTTGGGGAGGCGATGTTCAACATAGCTGCTCTTCCACATAACCCCCCCAATTCAGCAGCAATTTTAAACACATCGAGGATCATTTACAAAAAGATATAGTAAACGTATAAGTAATAAATAATATTAACATGAATAGAACAAACCTAATTGAGGAGGTGAGCCTTGACATGTTTTCTGAATGAACTGTCAGAGGGCAATGACTTCAGTTTAAAGGGAAGATGGTTAAATGTTTTAATGGCGTTGTAGGAAAAAAATTTTTGGAATATTGCAGTTTTGTGTGTGGGTACAGTGTACAGATAGGACGTCCGAGTTGAGCGATCGTGAATATCCGAACCTTTCAGTAGCTTTGTGAATAAGTACCTAGGGATTCTACTTTTGTTAATTTTGTATATCAAGCAGGACAAGTGGAATTTAAATCTCTCATTCAATTTTAGCCATTTGGATTGCACATAAGAGTTGCTGATGTGATCATATTTTCTTATGTTGTAGCTAAATCTGATACACCAATTTTGTACTTTCTGAAGGCTCTCTTGATCGCGTTTGGTTAGAGCTGGCCAATACACAATATCGCAATAAGACAGAGAAGACAAAATCAAGGAGTTACATAAATTTAGTTTTAAAGTTGTATCCAATATATCTTTGTGTAAATACATCATTTTGAGTTTCGCATATGATTTTCTCAGTAGCTCGCTCACATGTTTACCAAACGTTAGATCAGCATCAATGTGAACACCTAAGTTTTTGCATTGTTTCGATACCTTGAGAGTGGCATTGTTGAGGGTGATATTTAATTCTGGACTTTCGGAGATTTCAGAACCTCTAAACCCAAAAACGATCATTTCCGTTTTAGATTCATTGATTATAAGATAGTGGGCTTTAGAGAGATCGGACAGGTAGTGGAGGTCAGACGAAATTTTTTCACAGGCAATATTCAATTGACAAGGATCGAAAGTAAGGTAGACTTGGGTATCATCAGCATATTGGTGCACTTTACAGAATTCTAGATATTTGGAGAAGTCGGCTGTATAGATACAGAACAACAGTGGCCCCAGGATACTTCCCTGAGGCACACCTCGACTCAAAATCCTGCTTTTGGAGATATGCCCATTTATGTTGGTCTGCTGGCTTCGGTTGAATAAGTACTCACGAAAAAACGTCATATATCATCTATACCAAAAAATTTCAGTTTCAGACACAGTAATTCATGATTAAGCGTATCAAAGGCCTTGCTGAAATCTAATAGTATTAAGATGGTACTTAGTTTCTGGTCACACCCCCTAAAAATATCATCGGTAACATGAGCCAGAGCTGTAGTTGTACTATGACCTGCACGAAAGCCAGATTGTATTACAGGTAAGACGTTATTAACTTCCAGAAATTTTTTGAGTTGTATCGAAACAATTTTCTCCAAAATTTTGTATATAGTTGGTAGAATACTAATTGGCCTGTAGTGTAGCAATTCAGTTGGATTTTTAATTTTAGCAATAGGAATAATATACGATTTTTTCCAAACTTTCGGAAATTTACCCTGTGCTAGGCAACTATTTATGATAGGAGTGAGTACATGGATCAAATCGGGTAGCACGAGCGAAAGCATTTTCAGATTTATACCATCCACTCCCTGAGCATTACTTTTGATGGAGCTTACAATACTTTCAACTTCTTCGACAGAAACAGGAGTGAGATTGAATTTGTTCCCATCGGTCAATTGTCGGTACCTATCAACGAGCCTGCTCATCTGTAACGGTTGATCTGCAGAGGGAATATTGTCAACAAAAAAGTTATTGAATTGATCGGGATCTTGTGAAAAATTCAGAGGTACTTGAGATTTTTTATTGATATTCAAATAATCTAACGCTTTCCAGAATTCCCTGGGATTCGATTTTGATTTAAATTTTAAATAAGCACGCTTTTCAGATTTAACAGCCATGTTCACAAGATTCCTCATATCCTTATAATAAGTCCATGACGTTTCAGTTTTCGATTTTTTATACTTGACTAGGGCTTTATCCCTAATTTTCATCATTTCTTTCAAGGTATTTGTAAGCCACGGTGCGGGGCTTTTAGATATTCTAGCAATTTTAACAGGAGCATGGCGATCAAACAACTCACCTAGGTTTGAATTCCAGCTATCAACCATTTCGTCTACATCGTAGAGAGAAAATATTTTAGCCCAGTCAAATGAATGCAAGTCGAAGAGAAAGACGTATTCAAATTTCGAAAAGTCTCGATATTTTTGTAGGATTTGTTGCTGTTTATCGTGCTCAAGAGTAAGCTGACACTCAACCAAAAAGTGATCAGATATATCCTCCATATTGAAGGTGTTGTTTTGCTCTATAATAGTTTCATCCGAGGTTATAATGAGATCAATTAAGGTGCTACTTTTTTCGGTGACTCGGGTAGGTTGATTAATGATTTGGTGCAAATTATATTTATCCAAAAGGCTTTGCATTTGGAGGGTATTATGGTTATGAGGTTGAGACGTGTCTATGTTAAAGTCACCACCAAACAAAATAATGTCAAATTCAGTCAGAAAAGATACAATCAAGTTCTCTAAGTTTTCCATACATGTATTCAAGTTATAATTTGGAGGCCTGTACACAGTACCCAGACACAAACGTTTACCTGCAATAGTAGTTGAGATCCATAAATGTTCAAGAAGAGAGTCAGACTGATCGACCAGGACCGACCGTCCGCGACCGTCCACCTACGACTGTCCACCTACGACCAAAATTTCCAACACGTATATTCTCGACCGTTTTTCAAAGACCATGTTCGAAATTGTAGTATGCTGGAAATTTTGTTCGGTGTCACACTATCCTGACGTAATGTCATTTTGACACACATTTATGATGAACTTTTGACTTCAACAAAACTCATGTAAATAGGTAAAAATAAAATGTCTGTTAGGAATTGCAAAACTATTGATATTATGAATTTAACTTATTTTCAATAAATGAACAGACAATTCACATAACCTTTCCAATGTCAAATGAATGTCAGATTTACAAAATTATTCTAGTGGTCGGTCGTGGATGGTCGATCAGTGTGACTTTGAAAGTATTCATTGATCTACTTCTACTTTTGGTCGTAGGTGGACGGTCGGTCAGTGAGGAATCACACTGATCGACCATCCACGACCGACCACTAGAATAATTTTGTAAATCTGACATTAATTTGACATTCGAAAGGTTATGTGAATTGTCTGTTCATTTATTGAAAATGAGTTAAATTCATAATATCAATAGTTTTGCTTTAAATAATGAGCAGTAGTGATACTGAAGAAGACCATTTCATTTTTCCGGTAGGAAATATACCTATTTACATGAGTTTTGTTGAAGTCAAAAGTTCATCATAAATGTGTGTCAAAATGACATTACGTCAGGATAGTGTGACACCGACCAAAATTTCCAGCAGACTACAATTTCGAACACGGTCTTTGAAAAACGGTCGAGGACGGTCAATGACGATTATACAGTGTGAGTTGTGCGATAAGAATATACGTGTTGGAAATTTTGGACGTAGATGGACGGTCGCGGACGGTCGGTCCTAGTCGATCAGTGTGATTCCTGGCTAAGCTTCTTTTTTATATATTATTTGTAACTTTCAAATTTTCTGAACGCATATTTCTTCTAATGAAGAACAATCATTGGCAACACCGCAAATCGTAATAATTAATAATTAATAGTTTCATTTTCATTCAGCATTCAACTCCACAGAAAAACAACACCAGAAAGTAGAAAGATTTTGCCAGAAAATACCTCGGAGGTAATGTTCATTTATTGACCTTTGTTCATTTCAATATTGATGTATTTGTGACTTTGTAGATAGGACTTGATGAAATAGGTGTTGAAATATCAGAAAGCGAAACAACGGGAAATGATAAACAGAGTTAGACTGAAATAACAGCTGAAGACTTCATCCCTTTTACAAAAGGCAAATAGCATTCCATTAGAATTAGAAGCAACTTGATTCTCCATCGCACATGTTATGATTCACGTCGAGATAGTTAAATGTTGCCATCGTCAAAAATATGGAATTTTGTCTAATGATGTGCCTATTTCTCCGTTTTTTTCTGGTGATGGTGACCACATTAGTGTTCTACGAGGTGTTTAAATAAAATATGAATGATTATTATGATTTTGCCTCGTGCTTCAATTTACAACCCCAAAATTACAATTTCTTACTACTCTCGAGTTCCGAGATATTCCGTGTCCCAAACCTCGTTGGCCACCCTCTGTATTATCAACGGCGATCCAACTTTTCCGGATATGAATAAAATTACTACCTATACATTTTTCCTTGACCCTTAGTAGTTCACTATCTCTTCTAGCTGTTAATGCCAATTTGACTCCAGCCTTGGCTAAAGCGTACGCTGTGTATTCCCCAATTCCACTCGAAGCTCCAGTAATAAGGACAACTTTGCCTTTTAGACTACCTGAAAATAATGTACAGTGAATCTTAAATGAAAACAAAACAGTACCAATTACATTGGCCCGACAGTAAGGTTATCCAAAATTTTCAAAACCCAGAATCATGTTCATCAAAATATTCAGAAACAAGTGTTTTAACACAATTTTTCTGTCGACCGTTCATTTATCATATATTTTAACGCACTTAAAATCGTTGATTAATGACCCCTGTTAAAGAATGATTTTCTATGAACGATTTGAGTATATGCAATCCAACATACATTGCTCTAATACATTTTATATTGGTTAGTACTATCTGTCATTATTTATTTGTCAATTCTGAAATAAAATACATTTTTCTCTAAATGACATTAAAAGCGGCCTTTTAATGACACTTGGCAGGCTTAGAAGTTGTACTTTTAATGCCTAGGCAGAAAAAGTCCACTTTTACTGCCTAGGCAGAAAAAGTTTGTTGCTAGGCAACCTTCCAAGTAATAATTTAAACCAAACTGATTATTAAAATTGACAATGACATTAAGAATACTCAAAATGATGTTAATAAACTGGTTTTATTGCATTAAAACTACAAACTACAACACGAAATTTTTATTTATTAGATATATTTATGGTGAATTGTGAACAATTATTTAATACAATTGAACTCTGTCCACTTCCCTCCTTTCCAGTAAAATTAACAACTTTAGTATCAACACTTGATACTCCGGAAACGCCAGAAAATATTTTATTGTCGATGTTCGACTTATTGGCTAGCGAGTCCTCAATATCGCCCTCCGCGACAGCGGAAGACTTCCATCCTCCATGTTGCTTCAACCAGAATGCACCAGCAACGTGGCCGAAGTTCTGCGAAAGCAGTGGCCGAAGTTCTGCGAAAGCAGTGCCCGGTATACTCTTTCGCATGGGATAGTCCCAGAAAAGTAGCAATTTCTTCTGGCATTTTACCGAATTTGTGAATGCCAATGAATTGATGATGTGCTTTACCGTTCGCATAATTATGGAAGACACGCCGAATATTTAAATTCGAGGGTCTGGAGGCTGCATATTTTCTGTAAACGCTTAAATATTCCGTTACTACAAAAGATCTTGATCTTTTGGTCTTAGTATTTGGTAGCATAATTAGCAATTTGTCGCCCATATCATTTATATCATCTGTTTTCATTTGCAAAAGCTCATCACATCTACAAGCCCCAGCGACTGCAACAATATGTACAACCTAAAATATAAATTGAAAATTAGTTCTTTAATCCATAATAGATCATTTTCAATATATTCCTACCTTCGTACACAAATACAGTTCATCTGGGGCATCTGATAAAAATTTCTCGATTTCTTCTCTTTGAAAAACTCGGGATTTTTTTGCATGGAAACTGTCTGACTGGCGTTTCAAAAAAGCCCGTAACTTCAGGTATTTTTCCAAATCAATGTTATTTTTTATGTTCAGGGTAGCTTCGAATAGGTAGACCATAACGTTGAAGGCTTCATTTTCTTTGAAAGATCGGAAAAATAGACAATCAGCACATTTTCAGAGAAAGATCCTATATTTTTCTTCTATCTATATTCCATGAATCTGCTGTATGTGAGTTCATATACAGTTCTTGATTTTTCCGGTAAAAGGTTAAATTCCACATCTCGCGCCTGGTCTCTTATCTCAGGTGGTGTTAATTGCATCAATTCATCCTCACTTTGCAGTAAATCCATTTCTAACATGACAACTTTTCAAAATTGACAATGACAAAGTAAACAGTAAACAAACAAATTCAACAAACGTCATCAGCGGTAAACATAGTAACGCAGGGCCCAGTTACCTTTGATGAAATAATTTAGTTATTTGGATATTGATAATGAAACGCAATTTAAATATGAAAAAGTCGATTTTGCGTGGAATTGGAACAAATTTGAAGAAAAAATTATATGTTTCACACGGCAGAAAAGCAGATTTAATGCCTTGGCTGGTTTCATAGCCTCGCTACGCTCGGCTATGAAACACCAGCCGCGGCATTAAATCTTGTGCTTTTATGCCTAGTAAAACAAATAACTATTGTTCGTTAAATAACCATTATCCAGCTTTATTTTGAGTATTTATTTGAGTTGAGTATTGATATTTTTATTTTCAAAGCGTTACACAACCTTCTTCCGGTCTATTTTGTTTTAAAATCTCAAATAAAACAATCTGTTGGAATTTGATGTTATAATTTTTCGTAAAGATGGGCTCATTTTATTCATAAAGTATTTTTTGTGAATAATCTGGGCACTCTATTTTTGTTTTTGCGGTATACTTGATTGACATACTCACCAGGGGATTTTCCAAATTTTTCATAAAACTTCAACTGTAAGTCACAATCACTCAAAAACGTTAGTAACGTAAATACGACTGCATAAGTCGATATTATTATTCCAATCACTGTGAAAAACATGTTATTGATATTCAACTTTCTTTGTTACCACTAACTAATAATTCAGTAAGTCAAATCTAGAAAATAGTAATGCATTCCATAAAAAAAAAAAAAATTTTAACAATAGATAAGGAACATATATGAGGTTCGTTCATTATTTCATTGTCTCGAAACACTGTATAGGGTGTAGCAAAATTCAATACAAATATTTTGAAGGCGTATTCCTGGGGTCAAAATTCACCCCTTCCGATCCACAGACAAAACACAAAATTTAACCGATGAAAAACTCAAAAAAAGTAAACGTTTAAGAAACGGCAAACTTACTCGTAAATAAAAGTGTTGTTTTACAATTTAAACGTCAGAAAGGGAGTATATTAGTTTGTTACTTTAATAATGTAGCGTATCCGAAAAAACAGATGAATCAACTAGAATACATATACAAGCTGACATCCCCACTCAAGAAAGCCAAGATAAATACATTTCGTTCGGTATGAATTCATCGGACGGCCGGTTGACTTCTAACGGCAACTCGAATTCCGGGAAGCAAGTGGAAGTATCCCGAAACGACGGGATGGACAATTTCCAGCTATAAAAAGCGTGACATTCGCCGCCTGGAAGAAGTATTGAGTATTGGACGAGCCGATTGAAATAACATTATAGCCCAGTTTGTGGTATTTAAATTACTGTATTCTAAGTGTTCATTAAAGTGAAATTGTGAAAGTTCTTTACAATAATCCTCCTTTAATTTACCAGCCTAACCTAACCTAACCTAACCTTACTCATACTGAAGGACGTGAATTCTACTTAAAGTTCTTATATGTATAAAACGAACATGTAACTTTTGGTAATAAAATGTTATTGTCGAAAAAATCAGGGAAATAACCTCTGGAATTGTTGCCGTATGTTAATTAAATACCCTGTATATCCGTGACAGCCTATGTCCCCTAAAGTCCATAAAATTATCTAACATTGACCAATAGTTATGAAACATGCTTTATTACCTTATGCGAATTTTTCAAGCAGCTACAAAAGCACGGAACATGCATTTTATATTAGAGATTAGAGCCGAATACAATTTGGACGTGATCAACTGGGTTTTTTTAACTTCAGATCTTCTAATAAAATGTTTGAAACCCAATTCAAAAAGAAAAACATTGCCATTTCGCAAAGATAGCTGTGAAATGTTGCGTTCCCTCGATATATCAAACAACCTTGGTATTGGTAAGTATGGATGGTATTCACAGCAGCCCTTCAAGCCTCAGTTCCTTCAGGAATTTTAGGATTTTGAGGGGTCTACTCGTGGTATTTCTTCCACAGTCAGCTAGTATGATCCCAGTATATTCGATCTTTTATGATGTACAGCGTAACACTCAATATATGGTGAGGTGTTATTGCAGGTGCTGTCCTTCTCTAAGCCTAGCTTCCTTAGGTGTTCTTTGAGTCTGCAATGCACTGTTAGAAATACCGTGATTGTCTTTAGACTAGTTTTGCTGAGGTTAATCAGTGTCTTTGGCCTTGCTCGGTTGAAATTGCTGAGGAGATCTTTGGCCTGCCTCAGCCCTGGAAGTCTTAGCCAGTATGTTGCTCTCATTGCTTCTTCAGCTTTATTGAGTTCTTCCCAAAAGTAAGATTTTCCAAGTCCGCAGAATGGTTCTGGTCCGATCAATGGCGTTGATGCGCCTTTTCGTGCCAGGGTGTCTGCTTGTTTATTGCCCTCCACTCCGACGTGTCCTGGCACCCAAAGGAGGGTCACATTGTTGTTCCTGTCTGGATCATTAAGTTTGTCTAGGCATTCTCAAACCATCTCTGAGTTGATGTTAGAAGAGCTCAACGCTTTGATTGCTCCTTGACTATCGGACTATCGGATAGAATCACGATTTCCTTGTTCCGGTATTTCCTGTTGAGGTTGAACTAAAGAATACTTACACTCCATTTCAATAGTCATAGGTGTGACTATTGAATTTTAAATTTAAAATTTTTGTCCTATATCGTATTTGGACGTGCTGATTCCGAATCTTTGAATGAAAATATCGGAAACTCATCGGAAATATCATCAATTTAAGAACCTTGCAAAGGACGAGCAAGAAAATCAAACTCTTGCAGAAATCCCTGATTATAAATGAGATGTAGTTAAATGGAAACATTCTCCCTATTAAAAAGAAAATTAAATCAAATACTTCTTCCTCCCATAAAATATTATAATTGTTAGTTTCATCTTCTTTATGTATTGATGATAAGTTTTCCTAAAAGGTATTAGTTAGAGTGCCCATTGGCAGAAATTTTACTAATAGATACTCTCCCCAATCTTTCTGCCAAGCCTCCTTGGACCTAGTCTGCCACCTTTTTTCTCTGTGACTTTTTTTGTAATCGAGAGCGTATTTCCAAAAAAAAAATTCGATTTTCGAAAACGGTGGCAGACTAGGTCCAAGTAAGCCATTCAGAAAGTTTGGAGAGAGTATCTATCAGTAAAATTAATATATATCGAAAACACCTATAATGATAACGATCTTTATTATAATACCATAAATCAATAACCTAACACTATCTACATCACCGAAAATTATCACCTTACAACGGTGGTAGCAACAAAAATAACAAGAGTCGGTTAATTCAACACGGTAAAAGATACGTTTTAAAATAGATCGGTAAGCAGTTATCTAGATTCACCTTTTACCTGACTGTACCTATTATATTGGGAGTTTGGACCAAGATCTGCTCACCCTGTACTGCTCTAAACGGCGGCTTAACTCTACTGTCTCGGTGTTATACTTTATTTCTGCTAACTCATTTCGGAGCCCTTCAGATGTCTTTGTTCTATGCTTAGTCGGTCGTTGCCGTCTCCTTAAGGCCAGTCGCTCTGTGCGAACAACGATGTTGCGCGGATTGGCCCATCTATTGATGGCGCTGTATACTACTACTCAGCTATGCGATGGTTTCGACTGAACGGATGCATGCAAACTCAAGCTTTGTTACTCCAGCACGAGGTAACTTGAGTTGACTTTTATAAGGCTTGCTATTTCCCAGGGACTCATTCAAACTACAGGGTATTTATGCACTTACTGATAACGAAATTATAAAATGAACTTCTGCCTGCTTAACAAAACTAGGAATTCAGTAACTTCATTACATGTTGGACAGAAAAAACATTTTCTGGACTGTATTTTGTCTATTAGATTAATTGTTGAATGGGAGTACCTTTGCTATTGTTCGAAATATCAACGAATCAAATAGTCGCCTAAACACAATCAACTTGAGAAAAGTTAATTGGGTACCTAATGAAATAACATGTTAAGTTTAATTTTTTGATATTATTAATGCATACAATTATTGAGTGAATATTTGGTATATCCTTTGCAGAATATGTCTTTACCCTCATCTTATAACACATCAGGCGAATACCTCAGAGATTCTTTAGATTTTTTGAAAGCAAACGAGTGGCTTTATAACTACAATAATACTCATGTGTTGGTGAATAAAGTTTTCGAAAACTTTCCACTTGATTGGAGGGAGTATTTCAGGAAATTGTCAACCGAAGAACTCAACAAGCTGCCATTGAATGAACTGAAGGTAAGAGTGATTTAGAATGCAATAGAATATAATTCATTTGCCCGCATGTTATACATAATTACAATTGTAGCAAGACAGAAGTACCGAGTGATCACAAAATATTTGACGATTTGGTAACTAGAACTAGAACTTGCTCGAAAAATCCCGCGAGTTTGAATTTTTAATGGGAGGATACTCCATTTTGTTGACTAAACGTTGTGGTTGCTTTTTCCAGAGATACACGGTTTACTAATCCTTTCGATATTGTCATCTAGTCCAAATATTTTTGAATATTATATTATTGGTTCACTTATCTTGTGTGCCAAACATTTTAAATGATGACTTATATGAAGGGAATGACACATTTCAATTCAGAGGTGTATTGTTGAATAATTATTCAAGCAGGTCGAGTTCAACAATGAACTCATTATTCAAATGTATATTCAGGTTTCCCCCCGATCAGCGGCCGGCAAGTTATCCACAAACACGTGGAAAGTCTGAGCGAGAAGGTTTCTCGCGGAATTTTATGTTTTCCGCGATGCTCCTCGTCCATCTCACTAGTGACTTTGCAACCATTAGCATCCGTATCCCATGAAGACAGTGCTGTTCGATAGTAAACAGCAGCCACAATGTGTCATACATTTTGAGACTATAAGGATAACTTACTTACTCACTTCTTGGTAATGGTGGACAGGTTTCGAAGCCCCACGGGTTCGCTTGGACCGTTTGTGCACCCATGTGTCAGGGTTCAGCTGGGTATGCCAGCTTCCCTGGCGTAATCCAGCAGCTGCCTCAGCTGACTCTTTTTTGACGTCCTCGGGGATCAGTATACTAACTCCTTCCTATCAGTGGAATGAAACAGTTGTCCTTTGCCTTGTTCCAGATGAGGAAATGTCCTTCATGTTCAATGTGCAGAGGTGGCAGTCCTAGTGGAACTTCAAGAGCTCTAGTTAGTGCCGTTACTGTGGCACCTGTCTAGTTCATTTCTGTCCAAGCTCTTCAGCGTACCTGACCACCATACAATGACTCCGTACATTATGGTCGGGCGAATAATTGCCTTGTATAATCCAATCTATGATCAGACACCACGTTCTTCCGAATGCTTTTCTGCATGCCCAGTACGAGCATGCCGCCTTCTTGATGCGATAAGCGATTTGGTCGTTCCAGGTCAGCTTGGTGTCTATCATGACTCCTAGATGTTTTGTTGACTCTTTTTATTAAAGACACCTCTTGAGAGTCCCTATTTTTTTGGCGGTAATATTCAAATTGAAAAATATTTTCTACTCGCAAAACATATTATTGGAAGAAATATCCAGTTAGAATTGACTTGGTTAATTAATTTAGGAACTTGTAATAATAAGTATATTGTTAATAGTAATTTGCCAGTTACAGGTTCATAGAATGACGAACATGAGACGTCTTAAATCAGTGCCATAGAGACGTCGAAAAACTGACGTTCTCAAGTCGTCCTTATTGAGCCATAAGACGTACGAGGGTAATTAAGACCAAAAAATGACGTCGCTTGAACGTCATGGTGTTACCTGCGGTATGTCATCTGCGTATGCTTGCGAGTATATACCAGAATGATTCAGTTTAGCTTTTCGCCTATTGGCCGCCACGTAGTCCATGTTTCACGTGATGCGTGTTGTCTCGATCCTAGCTTTTCTTATCATCATTTTTCTTTTTCTTTTAAGGGTATCTCGGTCAGGATTATTATATTCAAATGCCAACCGTCCACTTGCGATACATCATCGGAACAACCGAAAAAGCGCTTTCAAACGACAGCAAAATAATATCTCAAATTATGTTTTCATCGGCTGAGAATCCTGTGAACCAAATTTCAACATATTTTTTGTACACCCGGTATTTGATCTTATGTACATTGTACCACTATATAGTTAGTATAATTTTCATTTTCAGTTTGGTATTCCTACATCTCTGAAGGACTTTTTGGACAAAATAGAAAGTTTGAAACCGAATATACAGATTCGCACAAGCGAAATCCAATATGAATTTCCTCACAACTGTGGCTTGGGTGAAAAAAAACTTCATGAAATTTCGGCATTGTCACCGGTCATTCATGAAATTTGCGAGGCCAACAACATCGGCTTTGTTATCGATGTTGGTTCGGGATTGGTGAGTAACATATGATTTTCCTCTCGCTGGTAGGTATGAAAGCATAAAAGGACCACTTCTTTTGATGATCTCGAGGAAAAATTTTCGGAACATACGATATTCTGAGAATAACATTATATTAAAAGTAGGAATTTACTGTAAAGGTGAAATGTTCGTATTTCATTTTATGTTGAACATACAAAACTGTGGCTTTCACAATGAGGAATTCTTTAATCGATATTATCCATAATAAAATAAAGTGTCGTGAACTGCTCTTGTTAGCAATATCAATATATGAAAAGTTCGACTCATTGCGGATGAGGTTAATGGTTATTTAACGAACAAGTATATTGATACGGGCGATTAATAATCAAGATAAGTCAACTCGTGAGCGAAGTGAACGCGTTAATGTTCGAGATTGTTAATCGCCATTTTAACTCACGAGTTTTTTACAAAACTTTTCCGTCGACGGTAGTTTTCAAAAATATAGAGATGTGTTCCTTATAATGTTTATTTATTTAACGATATGAGAAAAAAAATCACTATTTCCTATTTATACTACTTTCTTCTCTAATTAATGTTTCTCAATCCTCATCTTTTTTTATGAGGATAGATCGTATTTTTGTCAATTTCATTTGACCATAACGTGTGGCTATTGGATTAAGGGCCAATTTTTCAGGATTCAGTTAGTCTAATATCGATGGTTTAGAATGTGCGTGACATCCATTAAAATAAATGATGATGAAGGTTCATATCCTGAACCTTTGGTGAGTCTAAATGAAAGAAGAGAAAGTGGCCCTGAACCTCGATAATTATTTAAATGTTACAAACAATATAAATAGTTCAACCGTTTTCCAATTCTTCTCGTATGTTTTACTTTTTGTCAAAGAATACAAAGCCAGTTGATAGGTTTGATATACACAGATACTGACTTTTCTATTTTTAGGGGTATCTTTCACATCTTCTACACGAGAGATACAAATACAGAGTATTAGGCTTAGAATGTTCGGAGAAGTACATAGAACTGGCATACAAAAATCAAAACAAATTCCATCCCACATCCAAAGATCAAGTAACATTTTTCCAACATCTCATAACTGAAAATTCTGCTGATACTATTACAGAACAAGCTAATCGACTAGTTAGCCAGCTTGGACTGCAATCTTGCTGCGTAGTGGGTCTGCACGCATGCGCAGATTTGAGCATTACAATTTTGGATTTATTCTCGAAATTGCAATTCGTTACGTGTATGGTGATCATGCCCTGCTGTTACCATAGGATCAAATCGACGAAAGAAGACGGAGATGAAGAGCATTTCGAAAATTTCCCTGCCAGCAAGGTGTTCTCAGATCTGTTTCTAAAATTCGGAGCGCAAACATTTTTGAAAAGGCCTTTTTTGAGGTTGGCCTGTCAGCAGACCAAAGGCAGCTTCGTTCAGATGACTGAGGAGGAACACAAGAGGCATGCTAGGAGTTTCATGTTCAGAGTGATTTTACAAGAAGTTGCGGAAGCAGGTGAGATATTTCAATTAGTTTTTTTGGCTTCCACATCTCCATTCTCGCCTGAAAGAGTATTCTCATTTATTATATCGAAAGAAACTGAAATCTTTATCGCAAGGGTTGATTGATAGCCATGTTCATCCATGAAATAAAACGCATTTTTACATACAGTGTGTCCATAAAGTAACCGCGCCCCCTGTTAACTTTTGAACAGATTGGAAATTTTCTTTGAATTTTTTTTTGCGGATTTATTAAACGCAATAATAGGACATTAACCAAAACTAAAAATTTCTTTCAAAAGCCTACTAAGGGAAAATTTTATTTCAATTCGATCAATTGTACCTGCCATTTTCTTTCCGAGATGTTGTATTAGTCTTGTTATGTTCAAAACATAAGTATGCGTGATTTCAGCAGGATTTAGGTGTGTGGATCTCCGATCATTGAACAAGTTAATTGAGCCAAATTTGAAAATCAAAGTGAAGTGAATAGCGTCTGGATATGAATATAAATGTGTTAATACTAACATCAAACTCCAGAGAAAAGCGGTATCCCAATATGCAGATGCGAACGTGTGTCCTCGATAGCTCAGTTGGTTAGAGTACGGAAAACGAAGATAACGGAAGACTTTCGTGAATCTGTGCCCCCCCCTATTGGCCCTCATAGGTTTGCCAAAGTAATGACAAACTATGAGGAGTTGACGGAAGTTATTAAAAGACTTCCGACGAAAAAGGCGCCTGGGCCAGACGGCTTGGACGCCGTGACTCTCAGAAACCTGCCGCGGAAAGTCCTCGTCCAAATGATCCACCTGATCAACGCTATTATAAAGTGGGGGTGTTACCCAGATTGTCTGAAGAAGGCACTGGTGATACCGATTCTGAAACCGGGTAAGGATGTCCACAAACTCGATAGCTACCGCCCCATTTCGTTCCTGAGCGTGATCGCTAAAGTCGTTGAGAAGATCCTCCTGAGACGACTGTTGAGTCTCGAGGGGAAACTCAAAATGATCTCGGTATGGGTGGAAGGTCTTATCTCTAAAATGCTGGGTGCAGGCATGCCCTCGTACCTAGTAAAATTGGTGAATTCTTTCCTTGTTGGGAGGACGTTTATGGTGCGAGTAAATAATACTCGCTCCGCAAAGTTCCCGATTGAAGCAGGTGTCCCGCAGGGTTCATGTTTGTCCCCACATCTGTATTCGTTACATACGTATGATCTCCCTCAGTGCGAGAGACCGGATATGGGCACGGCGGTGTACGCTGATGACACCGCCATTTTTGCCCATTCCTTCTCAAGCGCCGCTGCCCAGTACAGGATCCAAGTCCATTTGGATAGGAGGATCATACCGTATTTGGCGGATAACAAGATTGAGGTCAATCCGGCTAAGTCGGAGACGATCAACTTCACGAAAAAGTACACTCACTCGAAACTCTATCGGAAGTTGAGAATCAATGACGAGGCCGTTGAGAACGTGAACCGTGCGAGGTACCTGGGGGTACACCTGGACAAGCGACTCAACTTCGGACGTCATATCACCCTTGCTATCCAGAGGGCGGGAGCTGCGTTAAAACGCACCTATCCTTTAATAGCAAGGGGCTCGAAACTCTCAGTAGAGAATAAATTGCTTATCTACAAGCAGCTGATAAAACCTACAATGACGTACGCTTGTCCGGTGTTCTGCAGCCTTAAGCCAACTCCATTGGCAAGATTGGATAGGATGCAGAACAAAGTACTCCGTATTATCACCGGTAGCAGACGATACCTTCGATTGGAAGCTCTTAGGGAGCTGGCAGGCGTCGACTCGATCCCGACAGTTATAAATAACTTGTCCTACAAGTTTTATAAGTACATGCTCCATAAAAGTCCCCTCACCAGGGAGATCACCAAGCTCAGAGTGTGTGATAATGAGCCCCGCAAGCACGGCGGGCTCATTTATCAAGCGCTCGATATCTTCAAAGAACGAAGGGATGAACCGGTTCCATAGGGAACCAAATCGAAAGTATAACTGAAACGTAGAGTACCTTGACCCGGTTTTTTGCTTCAGCCTTTTCCGGGATTCAGCCTTGAAACAACCAGCCTCATAACCTGCAAAGAGCAATATCTGCATAGAATTAAAATTAACAACACGCATGAGCTTTGCAGGAGGCGTGTATTATGCCGTACTACAACCGTGATGTGATGAAATGTCCGGCCAGCGTTACCACCGGCGCGGGCGGACTACAGCGCCCTCTCGCGGGGGTGGCTATGTTCGCTTAGCAAGGCGCTCTTCTGCTACCCTGATCGGAGCAGAAGAGATGCTAATTTTGCGCCCATCTTCCCGTCCTTCCCCTAACCCCCTGGGTTATGTAGAGCGAGAATGATGCATAATGACATGTCATTACTCATGAAATGTATATTGACAATCCATAATATAAACCTTTTTAGTTAGTTAGTTAGTTAGTTAGTTAGTACGGACTAGCAATCTAGAGGTCGCAGGTTCGATCCCTGCTCGAGGATAGTTTTTTTCTGGAATTTAATTTGTCTGAACGCCGCGATTCATTTATATTTATATCCAGACGCTATTCACTTCACTTTGAAGTTATGGATGACATTGTAGTTGAAGTGTCAAGTGAGTTGTAAAGTTAAATTTTGTGAAGGTGGTTTTCTGGATGTAGCTAGTAACGTCAGTTCGAAGAACAGAACCCAGATTCTATGAAAATACTAATAAAAGAGAACCTCTCGAACCCATCATTCGCTCAACTGAACAATATATTTGGTAAAGAACTCTTATTTCTACAAATGTGCGGTTTTCTCCACCATTCGTTCACATCACTATATATTTTGTGTATCATTGGTTTGTTGAGTTTTTCACAGAGCTGGCACAACGATAGTTTGTTTCCCGTACTGACGACATAATTTTTCTTCCACTCGAAATATTTCAAATAATCCGTGGAATTTTCATCCAAGGTTTTGATATATTTCACGAGGTCTTTCACCGACTTATATTCTAACACATTTATCACAGAGTTTGGTGGGGCAATTAAAGCATATTGAGCATCCCCGTATACTATAGGAACCAAGTTATATTTCAGAACATTGAATAGTTTCTCTGTAACGTAGTCCTTGCACAACGAGTTTTCGAAAGACAAGTAAAACTTGTAGTGTTTTTCCAAAAACTTGTAACATGCGTCTGCGTCACTTTTTGAGCACGTTAAGTTTCCACATGCACCGTAGACGTCTACTTCGAGGAGTTTATTGATTTTCCTGTAGAGATCATCTCTCAGACTTGTCGTCACGCAGTTGGAGACCAGCCAAGCGATTTTCTTCTTTTTGTTCTTTATTTCTTCTATTGAGGGTGGATGGTAGGCGGTTGTTGATGGTTCGAAAAAACCGTATGGTCGGATTACATCTGAGTCAGTCCTGCAATAACAATTGTTATTTATTATACGAGGGAAAAAGTATTAGATTAGGTTGAGAGCTGAAATCTATTATTTGTCCTGTGTGTAATACACTATTATTTTATGTGACGGGAAAACATCAAATGTCTACGGTTTGAGACCTCTCGGTTCGCGAGATCTTTACTTTTACTTACTTTTTTCCGTATCATAGTGACCACAGCGTATTTGCCTTCAAAAATAGTCGATTTTTCGTCCGGAAATTAGTACATAAAATGTCATTTTTTGGAGAGGTTGACGAAAAATAATATACTTAATACTATCCCAAGTTTTCAGAATATTTGGAATTTTTTCAACGAGTATACAGCAAAATTCAAGTTAATTGCAATTTTGAGAATGTTCCGGAACATATCTAATGGCCTATCGTATTTATACCGTTACGAATCACCCTGGCTTATTGCTAATGAAATGGCCCTGCACCAGAGAAATTCAAAACCTGTACATGTAAAAAAAACGTTACGGCCTCTCGCAACGAATTTTTTCAGTAATTTTTCTGAAGTTTATTCAGAACCAACGACAGCGCTTACACAACGACAGGTATGTCGTAACCAAAAACGTAAAAATATTATTTATTTCCTTGAATGTGAATCGACGGGAAGCTCACGTTAAGTACCCAACAGGTAGTCAATCGCATGAAAATTCTCACCACCTTCAATAAACGTCATTAAAATAATGTCAACCAGTTCCGGGAATTGAAAAGGAATCACGTTCACCATTAAAAATGTCACCGGATATTTCGATTTATAGTCCGGTGGCAGGGAGGGTTTTTGTGGCCGATGAAGTGCGACGGGATCATCCAAGTTTTTCTTATGTCCTTTGACCCGCTGATTCCGAATTTCAGGGGGGGGATTAGCCGAGGAAGCATCCGGGAAATTGTTATTTTCCGAGGAAAATCAGAAAATTAATTTTTTCTAAATACAAAATAAATGCTATAATATTTTCCATAAAATTCTCTACAAAAAAGGTGCAAACATTCACATTCACCTGTGGCTTCAATCCATATGCACATTCGTGCGTGGGTTCAGTTCACTTAGTCCACTTTCACGCCAAAAATAATGATGCCAATAACAAAAAAATTAATGATCTTGATATGGTTGAACAGGTTGACCGACAAGCGACAAGACAACACACAAGACATGGATACAATGGCGTTATAAAAGGTAGAAGGGCACGCTTTCAGAGTCCCAGTTGATCCTCGTATCGAAATGCTGATGCGATGACACGTGACTCAGTGGAGGGGTTGCATATGTCGAATAATTTGCAATGATGTCATATTTTTATCCCAAACTGACTCAAATCTAACAAACTTTTATTTATATTCAACGAATAATTATCAAAAAATTAAATTTTTTAAAGCTGATAAATAAGAAATATGCTGAATTTAAAGTTTTGATTTTGCAGGCCAAGTAATATTTTTCAATGTCAAAAAATAAGCCGGTCACGAATATTTTGATGTATGTTAATACTTATTTCTGAAATAACTGTGTTATGTTTAATGAATTCAATGAATATTTCAGTAACCTTGGAAAAAATGAAATTTTACGGATAATATGGATATTCTGAATAATACCATGTATCTGCATCCAACAGATGAAAGTGAAGTGATATCAGTCATAAAACAATTGAAACCAAAAAAATCACCCGGATTTGACAAAATCAGACCGGAAACGCTGAAAGAAATAGCTCAAGAAATAGCAAAGCCAAAATCTTTTTTGGTGAACAAATGTTTCATGACGGGGCGTTTTCCAAAAAATTTGAAAAGTGGAATCATCAAACCACTTCATAAAAGCGGAAACAAATTGAACATAGATAATTACAGACCAATCACACTTTTATCAAATATATCTAAAATAATTGAGAGATTACTGAAAATAAGGCTCTGTAATTTTCTAAAAAAGTTCAATATTCTCTCAGATCGTCAATATGGTTTTAGAGAAGGTAGATCTACAGAGAGTGCTATATATAGGATGACCTCTATCATCTATGAATCTTTAGATAAAAAAATTCCTATAATCAGCATATTTCTCGATCTTTCCAAAGCCTTCGACACGGTATGCCATAAGAAACTACAGAAATACGGAATTAGAGGAAATACTTATGAACTTCTTGAAAGCTACCTGTCCGATAGGGAACAGAGAGTAGAAATCGAGGGAACTCTCAGTACACCTAGAGCAGTTACTTTTGGAGTACCCCAAGGAACTGTCCTAGGTCCACTCCTGTTTATCATATACATGAACGGTATGCTTTTTCTGAATACTTCCGGGGAAATAATCAGTTTTTCCGACGATACTACTATAATATATACAGCACCAACTTGGCAAAAATTAAGAGAAAAAATAGAAACTGACTTTCCAAATATATCGAACTGGTTACAAGCAAATAAATTAACACTGAATTATAAAAAAACAAATTACTTACCTTTCACATCCTATTCAAATGGTCTACCTAATTTAGGGCCTCTAAATGTAGGATTAAACTCGCAAATTCCCGAAGATGAAAAAACCAAATATCTTGGTATAACAGTAGATCGCCACATGAGGTGGGACCTACAGACTAAAGAAATCGTCAGAAAACTTAGAGGATTCTTATCAAAATTTAAATACCTACGTGATTTCCTGAATATAGAAAATTTGAAAACACTTTACTTTTCACTTATAGAATCTATACTGTCATATGGAATATTGGGCTGGGGTGGAGTAAATGACTGTTTCTTGAATGAAGTACATGTATTACAAAAATGGATATTAAAAATAATATACGGTAGGAAGATCTGTTATCCCACAAATTCTTTATACCAGGAATCTCAAATAAAAGATGTACGACAGATTTTCTGCCAAAAAATACTTCTTTTTATAAAATTAGGCAAAATTCAACTCACTGTTCATGAACACCCGTATAATACTCGGAGAACTAATGAAATTCTATTTCCACGTTGCGAAAAAACTATTGGTCAACGAAATACAAATTATCTAGCACCCAGAATACATGCTTTGTTACCACAAGATCTAAAACATATTCATAGTTACCAAGCTTTCAAAAAGGAATTAAAAAAATGGATCAAAGATAGGCTTATATTCACCGATATTGTAAACCAGAGACCATCATGAGAGACTGAGTATTTATAAATAATATATATCTATGTATTTTAAGGCAATTTTGTGTTGATTTAAAAAAAAAACCTCGAATTCGTGTAACATGTAACACTTGATGAGACTTTTATTCAACCTCATTTATTATATTAAAATGGGATGGTTGAAACTCATAAAAAGAAAACTAATTACCTCGACTGTAACTCACCCTTTAATTTAAGTAACATTTTAATTATATGTCTTTATTCAATCATATTTAACTGTTGAACCCCACCGATTGATACTATTATTATTTTTTATTATTATTTTCATTGTTGAAATCACAAACACAAGTAGTTAAAACTACTTCTGTGATCTACCACTGTTTATTCCCATGTGCAATTTATATATGTATGATTTTAGTATTAATAATTTCTGTATATTATCTATGATGTCTTTGTATATGGAAGTATGGCGAATAAACATTATTATTATTATTATATATTATTATTATTATTATTATTATTATTATTATGACCTTGTTTGAATACTAAACAAAATTGCCAATATTGAGCTAACTACGTTTGAACAAATTGATTTATTATCTGCAGAAACCCTTTTTCTCGGTGTAAAACAACTCTCCGGATGCTTTTCCGGCTTCTATAATACATAAGAAAAGCTTGGGTGATCCCGTCGCACTTCATCGGCCACGAAAACCCTCCCTGCCACCGGACTATATCGGTACACACACAGTCGAGCTGTACCAAGCGTTGAAGAAAAGTGAAGGGAAATAGTTTTCCACACTTTCTTCTGCACTTCGAGCACGTGATGCACTCTAGACGTAAAAACGGAAATAGCTTTCGGTTTTTCTTTTTAGTTTCAGTTTCTCTAGGACAATGAAAACGCTTCATTGTTTAGAGAATTTGGTGGAAACCAAGGAAAAACATGAATGAATTGGTGATATTTCTGGAGTTTGTTTGTTTCGTAGAACCATCATGGGTTGGGTACTATATGGGGTGATTTCTTGATAAGGGCTAATTTAACGAATTTCGAAAAGTAATCTGAAATTTTCAGTTCATTCAATCAAGAACTAATTCATTATTATTATGGACGTAATACGTATAATAATATTCTTGCAATAAGCATACACAAAAAACGTATCTTCCTTCATATGAATTTAACAAAATTTTCGTAGAATTGCTTCGTTTGCTGCAAGTTTAAATGAACGCGTCAAAGTTGAAAGTTCACATCAGCATGAATCAACAATGATGGGTATACTTCAAACCTTTACTGCGCTTGCATGTTAATTAATTCAAGTTTTTGGTAGTATGTGAAATATATCGTACTCTATTCGTATCGTAAATTAGTATTATGATAATCGATGGATTGTCAAACTCCCCATCTCATACGATATGAATCTTTGCGATACTTTTATTGTAAATATCTGTTACAAAACACCACTCGGGCAAACGGTCTTGGTGTTTTTAAGCAACACTTTTTAAGTGATAGCAAAATTAAAGTATTTTTCGAAAATTCTGCATTCTGTCGAGATATTATAACTGATAACTCTTTTTGTTGAAAAGTGCATCCAGTGAAGTGACGTAAAATTTTGTTTCATCGCTAGTCAGGATATCTGTTAGTGATTCTTTCAAATGACATTATTTTTCTTGAAAATTTTAAATAAAAATATTTTACTTTTTTTAAATTAGCGTTAAAGTATGAGTCAGTATCTACAGATAATTACTTGACTCACTACGGCTCTTGTTTTTATTTTCAATCCAAAAATCATTGAAGGTGGATGTCTTTTTCGTAACACCTAAATAAATAACTACTTAATGTATTTTGATTTTCAATTTTCATGTACTTATACTTTAATGTAAATTAAAGTATCTAAAGTTTCATTTTCTTTTCAGAATTTTTCAGAAAATTCAAGAGAAAGAATGTCATTTGAAAGAATTACTTAAAGGAATCCTGATGGGCTATGAGAAACAAATGAATTGTGCGGTAAAGTATCTCATTACGAAACTCATATCAGTAGGTAAAAATATCTGCAGGGATCCATTTAAAATTCTTGACATAAGTCTATTTCCGGTAAAACCGGAAGTGATATTCAATTGTTTTTTCATAGAAAATATAGGTTTTAGGGAATTATATCTTCGATCCAAATATCGGAAGTCTAACTTAAAAAACAACCCGGTACTTATATTGTATAAGTGTTTCAGAATATTAAAACATCTATAACACGCATATAATACAAATTTTTATCCTCAATCACCACATTATTGGAATGGAATTATTTGTAATTTGATTAAAAACTATATTCTTGTTTACGTACGTGGCAGGCTGAACCTTATTTTTTACAACCACAATTGTGAAATTTTGAAACATGCAAGAAATGTATTGTTTTTCTTCTGCAATTCTTGAGGAAGCTCAAGAAAAAGAAATATGCAATTCAATCCATACGGTCAAAGTATTCAATGCTGAAGGCTGTTATAAAAGTCTATAAAAACGTAAATATTGGTAAATATAGTAAGCTCACTGGTTATCTGAAGAGTCATATTGCACTGGTCAAAAGAAGTTACTTTATTCCACTAGCGGATAATAGGTCACTTTATATGCTTCATAAGTGTGAATAAAACTCCCATTATGTGATTGTGGATAAAATAAAAAATAAATAAATGCTTCCGTACGAACATACGAACCTGTAAGTCATCGTCCAGTTGAAAAAATTTGGCTTTCCCTTCAATCCGGGAGTGTTGGTCGGTGCCTCCTGATTGGAGTACACGTAGACCTGATGGGGCGATCTTTTCTCCGGTACGCCATGGTAAGCAGGATTGAATTCCACACCATGGAACAAAATTGCATCAAAATCTTGTATCGGCATCAAACTCCTATTGTTCGTGGAAAAACAATTGCTAACGGGACACTCTTCGAATATTCCTTTCCCGAATCCAAAATTGAAGTCCTTTTGGTGGAACATGTCGGTCCAGTATAAAATGTATTTTGGGCGTGGTTGAACCCTGGTCCATCTTTCCAACTTGAGGAGGTTCAAAGAGTATTGGTCTATTATCAAACACAGGACAGCTAGAAGAACCAGCCAGAGCACTTGGTTTTTCTGCATGTTATCAAACACAGTACAGCTAGAAGAACGAGGCAGAGCACTTAATTTTTCTGCATGTTATCAAACACAGTACAGCTAAAAGTACGAGGCATAGATCACTTGATTTTTCTGCTTGTTACCAAACACAGTATAGCTAGAAAAACGAGGCAGAGTACTTGATTTTTCTGAATGTTATCAAACACAGTACAGGTAGAAGAACGAGGCAGAGTACTTGATTTTGTCTGCATGTTATCAAACACAGTACAGCTAGAAGAACGAGGCAGAGTACTTGATTTTTCTGCTTGTTATCAGCTAGATGAACGAGGCTGAGCACTTGATTTTTCTGCTTGTTATCAAACACAGTACCGCTAGAAGAATGAGCCAGAGCACTTGATTTTTCTGCATATTATCAAACACAGTACAGGTAGAAGAACGTGGCAGAGCACTTGATTTTTCTGCTTGTTATCAGCTAGATGAACGAGGCAGAGCACTTGATTTTTCTGCTTGTTACCAAACACAGTACCGCTAGAAGAATGAGCCAGAGCACTTGATTTTTCTGCATGTTATCAAACACAGTACAGGTATAAGAACGTGGCAGAGCACTTGATTTTTCTGCTTGTTATCAGCTAGATGAACGAGGCAGAGCACTTGATTTTTCTGCTTGTTATCAAACACAGTACCGCTAGAAGAATGAGCCAGAGCACTTGATTGTGAGTTACACATACTTCGACTAATAGTGTTTTAGGACCATCGTACTGTAGCTATCGGTATGCATACATGCTTAACGCTTTCCTAGAGTGACGATAGCGTAACGGCTCATTCAATTGTTTACAAATTCACGCTTTTTATTTGTACAGTCGTTGTTACGTTGGCAATGGTGTTGTGGTGTGTGCGTTCCTATAAAAATGATGATTTTACGGTAATTAAATAAACAGCAGTACGAAGTGCTACATGTTTATAGCGATTAGGTCGTATCAGTTTTAGAACGGTTCTGTTAGCGAAAAAACAAGCTGGGTTGGATAATTTGTGCGACCAGTAATACGACAGCAATGAATGAAATTTGATGTTTGAGTATAATTTATTCACCCTTCATCAACATTTGATTTGAATTCTGAATTATCGCATGCTACTTTGATATACTACTTCCAAACTTTTCGAGTGTCAATAATATTTCAAATGATACACCTTGTGTATCATTGAGTTATTTATATATTTCGTTTTCTGTTTTGAATAACAAGCGATATAATAAAAACCAATACCTCGAAACGTTTTTTCATCATGGATGTGATTATGGAAAAGCTAACTAACATTATTAAAGTAGTCTTTGGAAATGACAGCTAATAAGTTTGATAATTCAACATCGTTCAATAATATATGTAGCTATAACTATGGTGATTTCAAAAGAGTTATGAAGTCTACAGGGTGTTTCTGAAATTGGAGAAATACATGAAATGGGATGTAGAAGATGACAAAACAAAACAAAATGAAAGAATACTGTTTTGTCGGAAAAATTTTTTGAGAGATAGTGAATTTTAAAGTTTTCAGGACTTTTTTTGGTAATCACTGATAGGTAAGAGGTCTACAGCCTGCGCAAACCGCGCTGATAAGTTTGATAATTCAATATCGTTCAATATCTATGGTGGTTTCAAAATATGAACTCTACAGGGTGTTTCCGAAATTGGAGCAATAAATGAAATGGGAAGTAGAAGATGACAAAATAAAACGAAATGGAAGAATACCTACTGTTTTGTAACGATTTCTGCATAATAATAACGAAAAAAAAATATATGTTCCACTCCTGAAATTTTGGCAAACAATTTTTTTTCGTGTTTATCATGGTTCCAACTACTAGCATACCACGTTTGGTGCTGCTACAATCGATTCTTGTCTCAAAACCCAATCGTACTGGATTGATTATAATTTTTAATTTTTTGTGCTCTTCGACTTATTCGTAATAACGTACTAATTGGTCAAAAAACTGTCACAACAACTATATGTGCGTTCATTTTCACTTGATTATAATAAAGATGATTATTCCTAGCGTATAGTAATCTGAGTATCTGTGAATATTGTTGTAATTGCTGCACAATACTCTAATCTAAAAAATTTGCTCACTTACCGATGATCATTAAGAATGAAACGCCACTTGACCAATTCATTGAATACTGATGTCGATTATTTTTGTTATTTCGTATGGGTATTGCGAGTAGTCTGGTGTTTATATTTGCAAATGAAGTTATATAAATAACTTATGCGCTTGGACACAATTTGAATGCGAATTTCTCACTGATTAACTACTGAACGTTTGTTTTTTATGAACCTATCAGCTCAAATTATTCGAATCATAGTTCAAGAGGTTTCTTGACATGTTATTGTTATCTGAGGTTTCACCTTCCATAGTGATAATTCTGTATGTTCATTTCTAACGGATGTTAAATTTTACACATATTTAATATCTGGTTATTCTCTAAAAAATATATAAATGTATTGGTATCTCTGCAAGCGGTATGGCCTGTAAATTGTTAACATTGTTAACATTGTTTTTTCCGTTAACTAGCTGTCGTGCGATTCCTAGCACTTTCTCGGGCCATCAGATAAAAATCTGTAGTCGCTAGGATTTGAACCTAGCCGACCAGCAGTCAATGGTTTTGTAATCGACAGTCTCCACCTGAGCTACCTGGCCCTCAATTCATGTTCACATAATGTAACAACATGATGGGTTCGATTTACTTCAAAACAAAAGACTTTTTCTAAAAGTTTTTTAGAAATAGAAATTAAAATAAATACCTGAACCTTGTTGTTTACTGAATGATGATGAAACCAAATGGAATATCATGTCTATGAAAAAAAAATTCCGCTAACCGTACTCTATTTTCCAGAAAACTGCCAAGTGAAGAGATTGAAACGAAAATCCAACAAATCCCACATATCTGATCCCGACGAGGACTTCGAAGCCTATTTAAACAGCCTGAAAACCAGCCACCAATTAGAGGGCGGAGGGCAAGGAAACCAGCTCGGAGTTAATGACCATACATTTCTGAGGAAAATGCGTGAAAAATGGAATGAACACAAAGGCAATTGTTACCTAGTGGAAGTGTTAACGGGACTCCAAGCATCGATACAAAGCGTATGCGAGAACGTCATTTTGTTGGATAGGGTGGAGTTCTTAAGGGAAAAGGGTTTTCTTTGCCGGGTGGAAAAAGTGACTGATGATGTGGTGTCTCCGAGATGTTTCGCCCTGGTTGCTGTTAAACATTGATTTTTATGCCGAGTGTGGGCCGAATAAAAATATTTTCGAAAAACTTGGTTTGTCAAATGTGAAAGAAAACATATAAGACTATGAATGTACAGTTGTGTGCATAGAAAAGTCGTACAAGGCATTGCACTAATTGAATTGTATTGCACTAACTAATTGAGCTAAAATAATGTTGAAAGCGCGTTACTGACAGAATTTGTTTTGAATTTTGACTCCACTTATCAAAGTCAATAACTTAATTAGGATTGACAAGTCTGGCTCACAATAGCCTTTAACTGCTGTACGACTTTTGTGTGCACACAACTATATGTTTTCGATTTTTGGTAGAAAATATGATCTTGAACGATAGAAAATAGCGACTAAAGTTTGTCTTTCATCCGCAGATGATTCCATAACAGATTTTATGAATATCCTATTTCTATTTTCGAACAATAATCAAAATGCAATGCCCATAACAGGTCTATGTCAAAATATAACTTTCAAAGTGTTACCGCAGAAGAAATATTTCCCTGATGTGTATAATTGCTTCTGAAGAGCCTATTTTTTCCAATTCTATCAATCTCCCTGATGAGTTTGGCAAAGCGAAATAGATTTTCGTCGACAAAAATGTATTGGGGATTAAATACGCTTGAAATGAACAATTTATGTGAGTAATATTTTTTAATAATATTCTCCCTATCTAATTCATTTAATAATTTTTTCAATGAAAACTTGAGAAAATTAAAAAAAAATCAACTATCTGAATGAAAATGCGAATTTTTACTTTCAGATTTTTTCTTTTCTTTTTACAAGCTCGAACAGGTATTTTAGTTTTCCACTTTTTTACAAAAAATAGAGCACTGTTAGCTGACGTTACAACATGGTGGTCATGGGGGGACAAATCACTTTTCGCAGAAAATTTACCAGAAAGATTCACGTAGCCTTATGGAAAATGGGTTCAATGGTTTGTTTTTGTTCAGTGTGG
This sequence comes from Chrysolina haemoptera, assembly GCA_958298965.1. Classification (NCBI taxonomy): domain Eukaryota; kingdom Metazoa; phylum Arthropoda; class Insecta; order Coleoptera; family Chrysomelidae; genus Chrysolina; species Chrysolina haemoptera. Next base: position 5,854,895 of record OY282590.1, on the reverse strand, counting down.
TTTGTTTGTCCCCCTTTGACATATATTGTCCCTATTGATTTTTCCCCCACCACCTCACAAGATATCACCTAACTATTTTTTTATAATTGAAAGGGTATATTTTTATATGAAAAATTAAAATTCCCATATTTTTCACCATCCACATATGTCATATCTACACTTCAAGTTACAGTATACTGAGTGTAAATGAAACCAGTGTTCATATTTCTCAACATTTTTTCATGCTCCATTGTTTTAAGAGTTAATTATTTTCGGAGGTAAACCTCAGACAGTTCGATCTTGAATTTCAGTCTTCCACATTTTTTTCCAAAAAATAGATTTTTCTCCACCACCTTACAAGATATGACGTCATCGTTTTTTTTAAAGGGTATATTTTTATATCAAAAATTGAAAGCCCATATTTTTCTGAGTTTTTCAATACCACATACGTCATATCTAAGACTTCAAGTTACCTTATAAAAGAAACCAGTGTTCATATTTCTCAAAATTTTTTTCATTATTGTCAACTAACCCAAGGAGCTCAGTTCGAGTATTTGCTGTAGATGTGTTGTTTATTTTCACAACGTACCTACCTATAATATTTTCATTGCAAATATCTCGTAGATGTTTCGCCTGGTTCCTCTTAACATTGATTTTTTTACCGAGTGTAGGCGGAATACAGACATTTTCGGAAAAGTTGTTTTCTCAAATGTGACTGAAAATATGTGAGAATCAGAATGTATGTTTCTATTATACCTAACGAGTACACCAATCAATAGAGCATTATAGGGTTGGCCCTTTTCACGAAAGTAGTGAATTATGTGTACTTGCAATTTGAATTTTTTTTGCACTATCTTGCAGCGTGCATGGATGCTCTAGTGATGGACCGATTTCAATTTCTCAGACAGATTTTGTAATTAAATGCATAGTACTACAAAATATATTCTCATTTCTCGCTACAATGCCGCGAAATGGGCGAAAAAATATTACAAATATGACTGAAAACGACCGAGTCCGCTTATGCGGTAGAGTAGTAGGAGAGGCCGAAGAATGAGGGAACGTAATCATTCCCTTACAAAATGCCTCCTCTCACCTACCGGTCCCTTCTTCTACGTGACCGCTTAGGTAGGTTCGGCTGTTTTCAGTCATGTTTGCAAGCTTTTTTCAACTATTTCGTGGCATTGTAGCGAGATATGAGAATATACGTTCTGTAGTACTATAGTTCTGCTTTCAAAATCTGCTTGAGAAATTGAAATTGAACTATCACTAGAGCATCCAGGCAGGCTGCAAAATAGTCCAAAAAAATCAAATCCCAATTGTGCCAAAACAAATTGTCAAACAAATGAAATACACAATATGGTTCACTACTTTCATGAAAAGGGTCAATACTATAAAGAGGCACACAAATATAAGGGGGTTCCTAGGTATCGATAGAATTTGCTGAAATTTTAGTATGTCACAACAAATGTATATTAATTAATAATTGCATGCTACGAGACCACGATAGCAATTGTAAAAAAAATATAAGGTGTTTTTAGGTATCGACAAAATTTGCTGATGACTCATTATGTTATACCAAAGTTATATGAGATTGATGATTGCATTCTACGCGATCAGGATAGCAATTGCATAAGTTGATATACAGGGTGTAATAGAAAATATAGGTGGGTTTCTAGAAAGTAAATGAAATAGTGAAATCGACAATGTCAAAGTACCCTTCGCTCCAAATATTTCCACCAGGTGGAAAATATGTGGCAAACATCTGACATAAAACAACTACTTCCCTGACTAATACCACGACGGACATTAAATTACATCTGACAGATATTTGCAACGTTCCTCCAAGAAGACCCAGTTGCAAATGCTTATTGTAATTATACAGCAGATTATCGTTCACTTGGCTGGGGAAGACCTATCAGATGATATACAGGGTGTAATAAGTGATTTTGATATGATAACTTGTAATTAGATTGTTGAGATCATAAAGCAAAATTGACATCTATGAAGGAATGCCTTTTGGTGGTAGTTCTCTCTTGCGAATTTTCGAAAAAATGCTGACCGAAGAAACAAATATTAGAAAATTAATATTAAACAATCCAGTTTAATGAATAATACACTTGAAAAATTAATCAGAATAACCGGACTTTTCGTGAAGTGACGTATAAGTACATCAACTGGATTATCTATGAATCTTCAAATTATTTCTAATTTCTAAGTTCTCCTTGAAAAGTCATTCTATGAAGATGTCTTGCATTGGCCACAAAAATTTGAATAGATCAACTCAAGGGCGTCTTCTGCTTCATTACCACAAAGATATTTGAAATGTCATCGGTGCTTGTCAAAAAAAAATATAAAATAGGCAGGGAAGTGGTCGTCTGGTATCCTTTCTGTGAATTACGAAATGTCGTCGGAAATGTCATGGACGTCGACAGGAAAATATAAATGCAGATGTCGAGTTTTTTTAAATGTCGTTGAATAATTGAAAATTGAGAGAAAAATACTTGATGCTGACTGCGAATATCTTTCTCTCTGATATAATTCAGTTATAATGAAGGGCTCTAAAGTGCAAAATACTCAAGTGAAGTTGTGGTGATTGGATTTTCTCTACAGGGTCCTACAACTGCGCTCCGGTGGTCGATAGCTCCTAAACGGCGCAAACTAAAAATTTCTTGCGAATGCAATCATATTTCCTTCTTGGGAGAGTATCTTTGGAACATATTCCGAAGTATACAGGGAGACCCAAAAAAGTGCACCAATGGAACACCCTATATTTCATCCGTGACCGGAAAAAACCCCAATTGAAAAAAAAACCGGAAAGTAAATAAACGCACAGAAAAAAGCGCAATGTTACATAAGCCTACAAGAAATATCCACAATTGGAAAGTTGCTCTTTTTTCTGTGCGTTTAATTCCTTTGAGTTTTTCTCGATTGCGCTTTTTTCCTAGATTCTTATTTTTCAATAAATTACTGTTTTTTTTTTCAATTAAATTCGCTACCAAGATATTTTTTGAGAACCCATTTTAAGTGACATATTGATGTAGTTCACAAATGTTTGAATCGTTTTAGACGTATTTACAGAAATATCAATAATAGCATATTGTTTACCTATAGGCGGCGAAGTGGCATTTTTCAGACCTCAAGAAGCACTTTACCGTCGTGGTTTACACATTTTATTTATTGAAAGACTGACAAGTTAATTTCAAACAAACATCAAATATGACAACTTATGATTTAATGAATTTGCAGACATTGATAACTGCAAACAATTTTTTTTTACTGACGTTTAATGGCGTCGCCAACTAGCGCGGAAAAGGTAACTTTCTCCTCTCCGTAACACCGGTAAAATTCAACTTTCTCACAATGTAGAATAAAAAAAAACTCTAAAAATTTAATTTTTGTTTAATTTTGACATATTTTCCGACCAAAGTGTCAAATTTCATTCCATAAAAGTAGGTACTTTTAATCACAGACATTTCAAAACAAAATCACTGGAATCGGAGTAGTTTTGACCGTTTTCGAAATAAAACACGTTGTTTGTCTAACACTCTTCCACTACGATGCCAAATCTGCATTCCCCCAAACAACATACGTCATTTCAGGAATTCCCGTAATTTTCCTTCAGTGTGAAAAAATTGCATTCTTGGAAGATTCTTTTGACGATAATTGACGTAGACATCCCCTTCTTGTTACTCATAATTATTACGAGATCACTGGAAGTCACGAGGAAAGAATTTTTTGTGAATTTCACATAATACCTTCATTGTGGACATTTCCATAACATCGTAATAACAGGACTTGTAAATACCCCGAAAAGCTCGGTGGGAAATCGATTCAATTTATATCTAGTGACTTCATTCTTATATATCGCTAATTATGAGAAGAGTTCCAAAGGCCCCACACCGAATCAATGGGATATTGGCTTTGTGTGATTTTCTCCAATTTTGTATATTTTGTAGAACTCGTAATGCTGATCAAAAATCTTTATTGCATTGAAGTTCTGAACCAAACAGTTTGGATTATTCAGGGTGCTGAAGTTAATTATTGTTCTAAAAATCCAAATGTCCATCGCGAAGATAAGGATATTCCATAATGAAGGAGAAAAAATCGAAAATGGCGTATTGGACGCCTGTGGTGTCACTAAACGAGAACAAGAAGTATTTTCCCCCTTACCACACAAGTATAACTAAATCCCTAGCTGCGCATTTCGATTAACAAGTTATCTTGATCAGTAGTCATTGTCATTGTCATTGATTGGTGAAATTGTTGATTTCGAGGCTGAACGTTCTAAAAAAAGTATTTACTTAGTTTCAGGGTGTTGAAGTGGAAAAAATGGAGTTTTCTGGAATAACTCCATAACATTTCTCTATATAATTTGGCATGTCATTTGACATCATTTAAGTACTTCAACATTTCTATGCAAGTCATGAAAAAATGATTTGAGATTTCAATTGAAACGATGTTCAATTTGATCCATCAGTATACTACACTGATGTATCCCTTTTACTTCATCTAGACGTGAAAGTTCAAAAGAACAATAGGTGCCAAACATCAGTATACAGAAAACCAACTCACATAATACAATACCTGAACTTCGAATCGAACTATAATGGTGCCACAAAAAGAGGAATTATTATTATTATATAAGAAGTAGCCTTGAGAATGTCGCATTTATACACTTGAAAACGACTGCAGATCTCAACAGTTGAAACGTCGTGAATAAAAATTGCAGATAATTTAATTTTCTTCCTTTTCTTTGTCCGTATAGACAATGGAAGTCCAGAATAACCCTACCAAAAGTGAAACACTGTCAACCACCTTCAAACAAATGATGTATCCCTTCCCGGTTGAGGTCATTTATCTGTGCAAATTTTATGGTTTTTTATGACCACTTAAAACTGCATTTTAAAGTCGTACCTCACTGGCATAGTTTAGACATGACCTTTGAGGAAATGTGTTCCAAAATCTTCCAATGTCCGATCTGCAAAACGGCGAAGCGTAACGAATAAGCCTGAAATCTCTTTTTTAATTTTTTTTTGTACTTGCCGATTACACCGATTACGTCATGGATATAAAGAATATTTGGCAGAAAGAGCGATCGGCAATAAAAATTCACGGGTTTTAGGATTTTCCTTTAGAGTTATACAGTTACGAAATTATGAATTTGTAGTATTATACAGGGCCAGGTAGCTCAGTGGTTGAGACTGTCGCGTTCAAAACCATTGACTACTGGTCGGTTAGGATCAAATCCTAGAGACTACAGATTTTCATCTGATTGCCCGAGAAAGTGCTAAGAATCGCACGTTTAAGGTAAGACCTCGTTAATCCTCTGCTCGCACAAGTTTCGACTTTTGAGGGCTGCCGTTCGTAAGGGGACGACAGCTGGTTAACGGAAAAAACAACAACAATACTGTATTGTATATTCTGCTGTCAGTTTATAGGGAATCTGTCGGTTCGCCCCCATACCGTTTGAAATATGTGTTTATTGGTAGAATCTCGAAAAAAGTTGTCTGCATGAGTTTTTGGCGTGATGATTTGCGGTATTTATTCACTTCATGTTATTCAAGTGCCGTAAATAGTTTTCCTATTGCAGCAAATATCGAGTATGTGCATATAAATAAAGAAACATCATTTCTCGAGTTGAACGGTATCTGGCTTCTTTTCAATTTCAAACTGTTATCGTAACATTCCAATTCTTTGTAATGGTTATCATGTGAACTGATGCGGTCTCGGCTAGATACAAGGTATTTTTCAAAATAGTTATTTATATATCAAGTGAGTAAAGTGCAACTTTTTTACGATTAGGAAATGTTGACACATCGCCGTACTTGTTTGACAAGATGATGAGGAACCATTCGCCTACGGCTCGTGGTTCATCATCTTATTAAACTCGTGTGAATGGAAGAACAGAACTCTGCGTGTCTCACACGCTGACTTCTGAATTCCGCTCCGAGACTTTACCAACACTTATAATAAATCTTGTTTGCACCCTTTTTATTGTTTCGTTGGTGAGTAAAAGACATTATTATTATAATTAATTCTATTTTCCGCACTAGTTGCACATTAATCTATTTCGTATCTATTCCGCATTCGAAATGCAAACATTACGCATGAAGATGCGTAGCGGCGAGTGCGTAATTGCTTTACAACACGCAGTACGTACTATATTTTACCTACGGTCATATACAGTGTGCCGTTTCCGGAGATCCAAAAATTCATATTATTATCATTATTAGTAAAATGACCTTTTTTCAGAAAAGCCGCTTTTATAGATGAACTAGAGTAGCAATACCTCATATGAATAATAAATTTGATCCAAAAAGTTGAAGCCGTCTTCGAAATCCAAAAATTCACATTATTATTATTATTATTTGTAAATCGCCTTTTTCTGAAACAGATGCCTATATAGGTGAACTTAAAACGAAAAACTTTATCTAAATACAAAATTTGATCCAAATCATTAGAGCCGTTTCACAGATCCAAAAATTCATTTTATTATTATTAATATTATGAGTAATATCACATTTTTTCATGAAAAGCGCCTACATTGATGAACTTGAGTAGCAATACCTTATCTAAATACAAAATTTGATCCAAATCGTTGAAGCCGTTTTCGAGATACAAAAATTATCATATATTATTATCAGTAAAATCGTGTTTTTCCAAGAAATACGCCTATATATAAACATAAAAAGCAAAACCCTATCTACATATAAAATTTCTCCCAAATCGATTGAGCCGTTTCCGAGATATATCATTTTGTTTACGAAAACTGTGCGATTTGTTTATCGTGCGTAAGGAGCTATTTACTGAGGCTGTGAGTCGTGTGTGTTTACCTATTTTCTGCAATGGCCGTAGGTTTAGTATTTTACGTTCTAGAACATAAAAGTCTTCTATATTTTAGAACAAGAAAGAGCCACTTCGCTATAACTGAGATTTTAACGAGTATTCCACTCATGTTAAAATACGCGTTTTTGATTGGTGGAATTTTTTTTATTGATAATTGAAAGCAACATGTTTTCGATTTGGTAGTTCGGTTCTTGATTGGCTATTGGATACCTATTTGATATGTTTTCGGTTTTGTAGTTCGCTTCCTCATTGGTTGTTTTATAAAACAAAACCACCAGCAAGTTGCTATAATGACAAAACACCGAACTTTGACCAACACCATGATAAGCACTCAATATTAATTCATATTAACTTCACAATTTTTGACAAATTTTGCATACACGTTGATTAATACAATCACTAAAACCAAAACTATAAAAACATAACCTACAGAGAGAAGACAGTAAAAATGCAATAGAAGACGATCTGTGTCACTGAAATAGCGGGAAGCTTGAAATAGCAAGAAGCTTGAAATAGCAAGACATCGACAAGAAACTTTATGTTTTGTTAGTTGCATAATTTTAGAACTTAAATGCGGGATTAATGTTCCTATAACATGAATGAAGAAAAACAACTGAAGTATATTGAAATTGTATGAGAATCTGAAATGGTATTGGTCAAACGACTATAAACAGCTAAACTGTCGTGCTGATCATTGTGGCATACACTGCATCTTGGATTGAATATACTGTTACAGACCTGAAAGTTGATAAAGACTTCTCGAATTGTTCGAGATCGTTCGATGAATTAGATGAAAAAATCTAGAAGCACTAACTTTTGTTCTGGATCAATCGTCGAATATTCTTGTGTTCTATTGATTTCTTCATTTTTCTAGAACTTTATTTATATATAAAAGCAATGCACTTGTGAGATTGAGAAGTTAGTTAGTTACCTTGGATACAAGTATTTTGGTATCAGTTCTGACAGTGACGTTAGTATTGTATTACAGTGTTGTCAAGTGAAGTTTGAATAATAAAGGCAAGTCCACACTAGTGTACACTTATTTTTGAACCCGAAGACGCAACAATACTTTTAAAATGGTTGATTCAAATTCAAACGTAAACCTGAATGACCAGTAAGAGCCGTTTCAGTGATTACAACCTTGAACATATAAGAAACGAATTCAAAGACCTAACACCGCAAAATAAAAATGGTTTCGATTTCTTTCATGGAATAGTCTTAACAAATACAACTCGTGTTATGGATGATTGTCATTAATTCCTTCTCTTTTTCGAAACATATTGGGTGTTATGAATGAAAGCTAGCAAAAGCTTTTACTATAGGTTTGTCTCTCTCATTAATTAATAAAATGGATAGGTCTGTTTCAAGAAATCTGAGTAAAAGCATTTGCTCAAGGTTTATTCCTTAGACCCATTATGTTGCTTTAGGAAAACACAATCGCGCTCGTGTGGTTGCCAAGCAACATAATTTGTTTCTCAAAGTCGAAGGCATAGCTATTTCGATAATCGCCAATACACTTGTTATATTGCCTACGAAAATGTCAATATTTGAGTTCAGTTTTCGAAAAATTTGGTTTTTCTAAAACTGAATTCAAATGTTGACAGTTTCGTTAAAATCTCAGTTAGCGAAGTGGCTGTTTCTTGTCACTCAGCTGAATAGTATATTTTGTAACAAGGATAGAATGAATATTCGATGCGTGTAGAAAGTTCCGGAGTGCGAGCCGAAAGGCGAGGGCGAGGAACGAGGATCATAACGAATTTTCATTCTAACCGAGTAACAGACTCAGTACTTTCTCCACGATCACAAATTCTACATATTATTATGATTAAATGGAAAAATTATTTTGACATTTCAATTCACATCTTGTCAGTATGATGACAGTTAAGGATAACGTTATTATTGCTACAACAGTGTTAGAATATGTATTCCATAACAATGTACTTCTTCAATCTCGAGAGTGATAATGTTAATATGTAATTTATTATCAGAATTGGCAAATTCTGCGATGGTAGTGGAGAAAATACTTTCGTTACCGTTACCATAATCATACAAACACGAAATATCACGAAATGTCAATTAACAATGACTGAAACTTACTTATTAATTTTGAAGAATTTTGAAACATTGAAGTCTGGGAATGTGCTTTCACTACGAGGTACACAAACAATTTTTTCTGAAATCGCAATTAACCTTATCATAAATTAAGAAATTTTTATAAATGCATAACAATTTTTTATTGATTTCATTATTGTTGAGACGCCTTCAAACATTTTCCCGGACCGTTTTCGATACGGGAAATTTTGCTGCTTAGCAACGGACTAAAATACTAGATTAGCGTATTTTGGGGTCTGAAGTTGCTCCGAGAAAGTACGCAGTCTTGAGCGATTTCAGAAAAATATTGTTTCCATCTCGAATGCGAAATATCTATTTCGTATTCGAACTGAAAACTTTCTGTGGAAAATTTTTTAAACAGAATAATCTAGGTACATTAGAATGAAAGTTTGTATTCAAAAAATATTTTTTATTATTTATTTATTTTTTCAACACTCCATTAACTAATGTGAAGTATTTGTTGTATGCATAAAAGCTATAACTCTGAGGGGCTCAAACTTTAAAGAAAATAACGAAATATTTTTACCTCTCGAAAAACATTTCAAACCCGGAACATAACTTCCTACTCTCATATGATATTCCATTCCTTCAGCGTGTCATAACTTTGTGTTTATTGCAAATTTATAACTTCATATTAATTATTAATGAAAATCTTGAGAAGTTTTCAGAGTTCTCCAAGCCGTTCACAATTTGTTATTAATGTGTAATTTCCCGTTTTTACTGTGTTCACAGGATTTTGTTCACGTTCATTATTCGATTGGGAAATTATTGTGTAATAAGCGTAGGGTTCCAGAGAAAATGAGGTACTGCACAGTGTGGATAAACGAAAACAATTGAAACAACTTTTTCGTGGTCGGTAGAAGTATAAGACTAATAAAATGTTAAAATTGTTGTTGAAATTGTTATTTCCGTCTACTGGCTGCACCCTTACGAGAATTCTGAAGTGAAACTTTCAGGGGACTTCAGATTAGTAAGTGAATTCAATATCAACATCAACAAGAAGTTTAATGAGCACAAGAAAAGCCGAAAGATTACGAAGATTAAAAGCTGTAAATATTCTAGCAGATCATATTAAATGAAAAAAACAAAATTAAATTAAACCAAACATTATCAGAAACATTAAAATAACATCCCTTGAAATAGCAAGAGACTCCAATAAAATGGTAATAATTGTTGGCCAACTATTCTTATTTTTCAAGGTCAAAAATCTAAAAAAAATACTATCATTTTTTTAGAAAAAATCTGACTACACTGGATTCGCGACATGTTCAAATGGTTCATATGTAAATTATACGTTAAAATGCCTCAATCAATAAAAAAGTTATAGGGGAATGAAATTTTGAAAATATGCCGTTTAATCAACCTACCAATTCAATTTCAGAAATATAAAATTCTCGATGTCTCGAAATATCACTGGTCAGAATTTAATCAAAATCTATTCATAAATAAGGAAATCATAAGATAATAAGATTTATCAACAGTTTTCGATGAAATTCTGGTCATTGATATTTCGAGACCTCCTGAATCCAGTGGTGAAGTCAAAGTTCTGGTACAAGTTTTGAAGTAGAAGTGGTGGGTTGATACGGCATATTTGTCAAAATGTATTGCCTTATAAGTTTCATATTGATTGACGCATTTCAACTTAATTCACATCTGAACCATTTGAAAATGTCGCGAATCCAGTGGTGTAGTCAGATTTTTTCTAAAAAAATAGCTATATAATATTTTTTTAGATTTTTGACCTTCAAAAATAAGAATAGTCCTAGTAGACTTTGAATGTCTACCTAACGAAAAATAAATCATTCCAATCTGTTGAAAAATGTAAGTTTTGTAAGGGTGCTTCCATCTTAAATGGGTCACACTGTATACAAATCTTTTTGTAATTTTGTTGGAATCTTCATTCATATAATATAATGGATAACACTGAATACGAAAATATGGCAATAGCTGCATTTATAATGAATAGCTAATACGAATCTCGAATGATGTTTGTTATTATGTTGCCGGGTAGTCGGTAGTGGAGACACTACCAGGATCTGACACCTTCAGTTTACAAGTTGTCAGAATTAAATTATCGGTCAGACTTAATTTTGATAAAATTTATTAGTTTTTGGTTACTTATTTCTCCAAACTCTGCAAGAAAAACGAAGTAGTGATTCTGATAGGTACCTAAAATGTTCCTAATTATGTTAAATCTGCCGCAGGGAAGGTAATCTTAAATGTATTACCGAAAAAATCTGGTATTGGTATTGGTAGGTATGCATGGTGAATGATGCGCTGCGACCTGATTAGATCTATTGTGCCCATCTTCTTCTGCTATCACGAGGTGTTCTTGTTTACAGCAGCCCTTCAAGTCTCAATTCCTTCAGGAATTTTAGGATTTTGAGGGGGTCTACTCTTCCACAGTCAGCTGGTATGTTCCCAGTATATTCGATCTTTTATGATGTACAGCGTAACACTTAATATATGGGGGGGGGGGGGTTATTGGATGTTCCCCACAGAATCTGCAGATGCTGGCCTCCTCTAAGCCTAGTTTCCTTAGGTGTTCTTTGAGTCTGCAATGCCCCGTTAGAAATCCCGTGATTGGCTTCAGACTAGTTTTGCTGAGGTTAATCAGAAAAAAAATCTGTATTTACCAACGATTTCCATATTCACACTAGTAACGATATGAACTCTCATATTCACACTTTCATTTAAAATGTAAACAAAAAGTCGCCATATTGAAACAAAATTACAAAAATAAATTTTTCGAAAAGCCAAATGTTCAAATGTTTATTGAGCTTCGTATAACTACAGTCTAGTTCTTTTTTTATATTTTGAAAGTGATGAAATAAAAACTACAGTCTGAACATAAAAACTTTTTATTGCACATCAGTTTACATAGTCTAGTATATTTATAATAGATTCATGTTCAAAAGTACCAGGACTGCGGTAAAACTGTGCCCCGCCCCCAGCCCAAAGGCGAGACTCAGTTGAAGTTATAATGCACGAAAGGAATCTCAGAAGTTATTCAATCACATGTCAGCGTTAAATCTGCTCGGCATTTTCAGTCAGAAGTCGTCAACAGGTCTTTCCTGAAACAAAAAACAATCATTTCATTAAGATATCCCAAAATTAGGTTTCAATCAAATTTTAAAAAAATATATAAAATAACTAAGATACAATTTTTCAAGCAGTCAATAATACTCAGGGCCTCATAACAACCAATCAATCTAAAATCATCAAATATTGGGTACAATCACCATACAATAAAATAATACTGTCAAATGTTTAACACGATACACATAAGCTAACCAACTAGATGGTAAAGAATCAACCTGAATAGCTTTAATCAAAAAATCAATGTGCATCGTCAAAAGAGTCTTTCGTATTGGCACACCTTTAATACCAGGGATATTGCGAATATTCGCATCCGCATCTGTCGATTTGGACATCCGCATTTGTAATAATCGATGCGGAGTTGCATGCGGATGCGGATGTAAGAGAGATTTCGACAGTTTTTAGATTTATTTACATCAAATGAATTACAATGTCACCACCGACACGAAGCAAGGCCGTAGCCAGGAGGGAGTCCGAGGGAGTCCGGACCCTTCGGAAATTTCTCAGTAATATATTTTGTCTGAAGACCATAGAAACTTTATGCTAAGTCAAATAATCGTACCTTTACGAAGGCGTAGAAGGGCCAACAACAAAATATTTTTCGAAACATTTGGAAGTGCCACTTTGAACTGACAATTGTCACTTTGAACTGGCAATTGTTACTTTGAACTGACAGGTCACTTTGAACTGACAATTGCCACTTTGAATTGGCAATTGTCACTTTGAACTGGCAATTGTCACTTTGAACTGACAATTGTCACTTTGAACTTGCAATTGTCACTTTGAACTGGCAATTGCCACTTTGAACTGGCAATTGTCACTTTGAACTGGCAATTGCCACTTTGAACTGTAAATTGTTCAAAAAAGATATTTATTGCCAACTGCATGCATGCATTCAAAGTGGCAATTGCCAGTTCAAAGTGACAATTGCCAGTTCAAAGTGACAATTGCCATTTCAAAGTGGCAATTGCCAGTTCAAAGTGACAATTGCCAGTTCAAAGTGACAATTGCCAATTCAAAGTGGCAATTGTCAGTTCAAAGTGACCTGTCAGTTCAAAGTAACAATTGCTAGTTCAAAGTGACAATTGTCAGTTCGAAGTGGCAATTGCCAGTTCAAAGTGGCAATTGCCAGTTCAAAGTGGCAATTGCCAGTTCGAAGTGACAATTGCCAGTTCAAAGTGACAATTGCCATTTCAAAGTGGCAATTGCCAGTTCAAAGTGACAATTGCCAGTTCAAAGTGACAATTGCCAGTTCAAAGTGACAATTGCCAGTTCAAAGTGGCAATTGCCAGTTCAAAGTGGCAATTCCAAATGTTTCGAAAAATATTTTGTTGTTGGCCCTTGGAAATAAATGTTATTGAATGTTGTTGATTCATAACTATTAATTTTGTATTGATAACAACACCGTGGCAGTGTTCCGAGCGAACAATTGTTCAGTAGTGCGGGTTTGATATACAAACCTCTGCGTAACAGACTTGACCCCGAGAAGGCGGCAATATATTGCTCTTTATTAAATATAATGCTGTAATTTTTCATTTTTACTATTAATTAATAAAAATATTAAAAACATTAGTATTACACAAGAATTTTTGTTTGGTTTTGATTTTTTAGCTAAAGGGCAGGTGATATTGTGGCTGTTTCAAATAAGAGTGGTTGTTTATAATCATAAGTACATGAAAACAAATACATTGTATCCATATACAGAAAAAAAGTTTGAGTGATAAAGTGCATGGATCACAGAAAGAAATACTTGTGTAGATTTTTACCTTGAACAGTGGAAAAATATGTGTAAATAAGGTATTCAATGGTCGAAAATTAGTACACCTGGTTGTGATATATTTTTAACAATGATTGTTTATTTCGGTTTGTGGTGAAATTTTACCCAGACTTTTATACACAATATGTGTAACACATAATGATGGATGAATTTTACACATTTTTTATTCAGAAGGAGCAACAAGAAATGTCACAAACAAGACTACCCGCGGATAGAGGGCACAACCCGTGCTATACTAGAATTCACTAAGGCTGAGGTTTACTAGCAAGACCAAAGCAACCTCCAACAAGTTCCATTCAGCATTCAGGCCCCGACCAGTTAAAAAGAAAGGGATAGCTAGAGAACGAGGATGCAGTGATGAGATATTTATGAGGTTTTTATACAAAACAGCAAGTGAAGGCATACGAAAGTTTAACAGGCTACAAATATTTTGAAGCTGAATTCGTCCATGATTTTAAGCACGAAAAATTGAACATACCTACTGTTGTTTACATACCTGATGAAAATATCTATTTTCCCAAAGCATGTGAATTTCATACAAAAATTGAGCTTTTGGGAAAGTATTTCACAAAAGGAAGACATTTGGAGCAACGGTTGTGTCTTTGTGATAAGCCACGTGATGGTCGTGTTATGCTGCGGTGTGAAAATAACAGATGTGAAATTCAATAGTTTTATTTGGACTGTGTAAATTGTAAAAAAGTATTAATTTAAAGAAATAATAAAAAAAATCTTAGGATGCCATGTTTTCTTATGTAGGCATAACTTCTAATTATAAAACTTTTTTTCGTAACATTTGCTGAATTTTCTGAAATAAGCCGGATAGCTTTACTCTTGTATTAGAATTTTTTGATGCAACCAATCTAAGTGCACCTTATATGATTATGGAATATGAACTAACTTTCTGGCAATATTTGTGGGTTAAAAAAAATCCCAAATGAGAACAGAAACATCTTCCATTGAACATTGAAAAATGTAATTTTTTTGTAATGTCTAGCAGAGAACTACATCCTCGGCTAGAGCCACAATGGACATAATATTCCACTAGGTTATTATCGGATTTCAAGTCTGTCTCAGTAAAAAATTCTAGAGTGAACATCATTGATGGGCGGCGCCACCTGGTCTATCGTCAGAAAAATATTGTGATATGCCAACATCAATATATTCATCCATGTGAGCCTATTGTAAAATTGTACGTATTCCGAAATATTTTCCGAATAGCATGCAGCGCGTCATTATCCATTCAAAAAAATGAATGTAGTTATGTAAATAGTGAAAAGTTCGGAATAATTTAATGTTTATATCGCGATACAATATGAGCCCGTGGTGGATAACTTGGTTTCAGCGAAACATGTTTGTAGGGTGTCTGGAAAACTTAAGTTGTGAAGTTATATTCCAGTTTACAACAGTAGAAACTTAATTCTTCATCTCAAAAATAAAAAAATACCATCGGCTATGAGGGGCTGAACACAGAAATCGTTCATTTCGTTTAGCAAGGTTCGCTTCTCTCGCATTTAATCCCCAATACATTTTGGTCGACGAAAATTTATTTCGCTTTGCCAAGCTTACCAGGAAGAAAGGGATTCTTTTCTCACCGAACCAACACCATATTGAAGTTGAGTTCATAGTCCACCCTGTATACATATCTCCTTCCCAATTAATTCAACAATTCGCATCTATGGAAATACTAATTTGTTCTTTCTCTCTTGGAATTATTGTGCAAACAGAATGTAGGCATTTTTCAGTTTCCCGGATTCCATCAAATATTTGCCATGCCTTCTGGAGTATTATCGATGCAGATTGAATCTTTCTTTACACAGTTTTCGTTTTAGTTGTAGGAAGCGTCTTAAGACACACAATATTATATTCTAATATAAAATGACTGTAAAGGGCTTCAAGGAAACTCCATTACACTTGCCATTCAGAATCACTTCATTGACCTGATTTTTTTAATTGGTGCAGATTGAGACAAGACATTCTTTACAATATGGTAGTGCTCATTTCATACTACTTTAAATACTGGTTACTGGTTATGCTTACTGTTAGTAGCTCGTGAGAATGCTAACTTTTTTAACGAAACGCGCGTCGAGTGAAAGTGACGTCGTCGAGTGAAAGTGACGTAGTTTTAGTGTTTTGGGTAGCTTATATTTCTTGAATTGAAAAATATAATAGTTTAAAAAACTAAAGAGCACGCTTTATACTTCGAACGTGGACTGAAAAGTAAAAAAATAATTGACCATATAATTACTCAAATGTAGAATAAGCGCGGGTGCTTTCGATCTATATTCTCATATTTTTTAATGTAATTAACAATACTAAGAGAACTTTGACAAGCACTACACAATTTTTTAGATTTGAGAATTACATTTCAATTATTTTTTACTTTTAAGTCCATGTAGGAAGCGTGTTCTTCAGTTTTTCAAACTATTATTTTTTTATCACTAAAAAATCGAAATCTCCGACCCCGAATACCCCCACATACCAATTTTGAATCGAATCTGACCATAATTACAAAACTCGCCCGCCATTTTGGAACCGCCATATTAAATGTATGAGTTTTGACAAAAAATTCTAAATCTACAACGTAAAAAAACCCACATACTAATTTTGAATCGAATCTGAACATAATTACAAAACTCGTCCGCCATTTTGGAACCGCCATATTAAATTCATGAGTTTTGACCAATTTTGAAACGAATCGGATCATTACGCATGCCTTCTTTGATGCTTGAGGCCAGATGGATACAAGAATACGAAGAACGAAAGCGTAAAGAGAGACAAGAATATGGAGCTCGAAGAAAAGAAAGGACAAATGCGCAAAAAGATACAAGAGGGAGATGCACGAAGAAAATAAGAGAAAGAAACCGTGCGCAAAGTGAAACAAGAGGAAGCACGCAGAGAAGATTAGAAAGAACAAAGGTGGAGAAAGAAAATGTAAGAAAGAGCAAATTGAAAAATAAGAAAAAGATAGAGAGAAAAAAATCAAGGAGGAATGTTAGCACGAATTGGAGGGACAATGGAAAAAAGATAAACAATTTCAAAGGATTTGCGTAGGAATGTTTCCAAAAAAAAGAAAGACGAAAGATGACAGGACAGGCAAGAAGAAAAATAGGAAAATAACATAGCTGATGGAACACAAGATGATCAGGGTCGGCTTTTGGAAATCCCGAAACAACAGATAGACAAAATATGTGGAGAAAGACAAAGAGAACAGGTCCGGCTGCAGGAATTTTAAGAGGAATAGCTATAAGAGAGGACCGGATTTCTGTACTATTTGATGAAACTTAGTTTCAGTTATTTGCAAGTCCTTACTTTTGAGCCTCCGCGTATGCTGAAACTGAGATCCGGTTCATGGGCATAACACTTAATAGTATAATGCAGCTATAACCCAAATTGCCCAAATTGCAAATTTCTTCAATCCATATTTCTCAATGGTCAGATTGTGCACAAGAAATTGACAAGATAATTTGTATTGCGAAAATTATCACAGATAGGTATACGAAGTAACCAGTGAAATTTATGAGGAATCCTTTTGGGATTCCAAAAATTATATAAGTAGGGTATTTTATTTGAAATAACAAAATACCAACTACTTTCTGATACAAGCGGCAACACTGTATTGATGAAAATATCTTAGATGGATAGAGAAATGATCTGTCGTATAATGTTTTATCCACCATGAAACGCCTTGTATACAGTGTGGCTCATAAATGCCTCATTTTTTACTCATTGCTTCTTTTTTCCCTTTCTGCTAGCGGCCAGATTTTCATCTCAATTCAACAAACAGAATTATGAAATAATCTCTGCTTCGGAAAAATTAATATTTGATTGCTCAAAAGGCTAACTGAAAATTAATAGTAATTTCTGCATCCAGTTTGGTCTGTGTACTGTAGTAGGGTTCCTTTTGAAATTTCATTAAAACTCTTGACGTTAATGTTACACACATTAAATAAAATCTCATCAAACTCGATCTTATATTAAAAATTTCCCAAATAGGTCACATGAACAGGAAATTACTTGCTACTTGAAAGGTTCGTATCTTCAGGTGGATTTAATGTAGTGGAAAACTGTATTATCATACCAGAATATCTTGTTCAGTTGTATTTTATAGTAGGTAATAAATTCATCGAAAAGATGCTGCCAAAATGATGAACCCTGGAGTCGAACGTTATCTATCGTTGATTACCTATCCAACACATCATGAAATTAGCAAATATCAACTGTGAATTTTACCTAGTTTCCAGTAAGTGCATATACCCTTGACGTGTACAATCGATTTGGTATTTCGCCATTGTCAACAAAGTGAATGTTGCCATTAGCAACGTGTTGTTGACGTTTATTAATAACCGTCAAAAAATATCAAACTCAACGCCGCTGTAGTTTTCAACATGCTTCGTATGTCTCTTCAATCCAACCCATCAAACCCACAAAACAATTTTGGGATTGCCAGGTCCATGAGATTTCGGTTCAGCATCGTATCTCTCAATCTGGTGAGGCTCTCCCAGTCGTCTCCATAGGACGGTTTATCTCGAGATTGCTTCTTGGTAACCAGATAAAAAGATGTTTCTGGTCCTTCTTTAACTGTAACAATGCTTCAACTTCTGTGTTCTGTTACCGCAGTTCCTAGAGTTGTCCAAACTTTTTCGAGAACACCACAGCAATGTGTCTGGACATTCGGAGGTCTTCAGCCACGGAGTGCGCTAGCGCGTAGTCAATAGGTGCCTGGAAAAGGTTTTGTGACTCCTCTCGAGGTACCCCATGTGAAACTTTCTGCTCATTTGAGTATAAGGCCATGAACTGCTGGAAGGTCATTTCACCCTCTGATGGTCTGAGGTGAGAGTGTCTTTGATGGGCAGAGACTACCTTGAACAAGTGGCGGTTTATTGTTCTATTCATTCGTTCTACCATCCCGTGGGACTGTGGGTGTAGAGCTGTTGTTCTGCTTTTTCGAATATCCAACATTTTGCACAATTCCTGAAACAAGTGGGATTCGAAGTTTCTGCCTTGGTCCGAATGCAGCTCCAATGGGAAAACAAATCGGCATATCCCACTTCTGACACCAATGTAATGAATTATCACAATTTTCCTCTAAGTAATGTATTTGAAATTATAGAACAACAATACGTTCATTTATTTCAACATTAACTATAGGCAATTTATATGACAATCACTGGACTGTTATTCTATTATTTATCTTCACTATGCAATGCGAATTTTCAACTTGTTTCTCCAACGGTTGAACGCAGCGTTATACAGTCGAAAGAACCCTTCCCCAGATTTTTCTGGGCAGTTCTACTAGATGGCTTCGAGTCGCTGTTAGAGGTCCGCTGGGCCGTTTGCTAATGGAGTCGATGACTCATACCGATTGGAATGTTTATTCAGTTCGCTGCTCGGTCTGTGATGGGCTGGCGAATCCAAGGTCGCGTGAGATACGCGACAGTATGATAAGTCATGGTGCAAGATGCCAGATGAGTTAGTTTAAGCAACACAGGGCGGAGTAGAAATAGGAATTGGACAATAATGTATACCTACTAACATATTACGGATATAAGCCCATCACAGACACATTTGCATAGCGCATAGCATAAAGACATAACGAATTCAGCCAATCAAAATGCGAATATACGGCGTTACTGGCATTTTGATAGGCTGAACTCCGTTAAGGTGCGTATTCACTAGAGCATTCGTTCCATATGAGCACCGAACGAACAAATGCTCGGATAATGTGGACGCTGATTTGAGCACGAACAGTATGCGTGACGCAGACTGAGCTTGAACCGAGCAGCATATGTGCTCATTCGGTGCTCATGCGGAACGAATGCTCTAGTGAATACGTACCTTTATGTCCACATGCTATGTAAGTGTGGTTATGATAGCCTTTATTCATTCGTATATAAATAACTTTTGTTTTTATCATTTCCATTTCTTCAATTAACCTAGTGAATTCAAATTAAAATTCAACATCGACAGCATTATGAGCGTAAAAATCATGAGAATCTCCCAAAAAAAAAGTATCCCCATTGTATTTTACAACTTTCATTCCGCAAGCATATATCTGTGTCAATGCCGATATACTAAATATGCAAAATAGTTCTCGGATTTTGCATATTGTTCATATTTTATTATATAACTTCACATCCAAGGTCTGAATCAGACTTCCTCAATCCTGATTATTAGATAAATTCATGAAAGTCGTTTGATTGGTAGAAAACATTCACCCGCCAGATTGACATTGTTTTGCAATTGAAATTTATCAAGATGATTTTTGAATTATTTAAGGTCCTTGATATTCTCTATATTACTATTCGATTATCCGTATATCCTTTCTTTCATGAAATGCATCTTCATGCAGGTAATTTTCAGTAATATTGATCATGCTACAGCAACAATAATATTGATACTAGTAATAATAATAATGCAGCAGGGAGGCCGTGGACCTTTGAGTTTGGAGTGTCTACATAACAGAATGGTACTGAATAGAGCCTGTAAAGTCATCAGGAGTTCAGATCGCCTTCTCTGCTTGGTGTGTGACCATGTGACCAACAGCCCGTGCATCCGATGAACTTGTTCTCGTTTTCGACTTTGAACGGGTTAATCCAAACTCTGTCACCGAGTTGGAGCCCGTTCAGCACATTAAAGCAGCGGAGACAGGAGTGCTCCTGCAGCTGCATAAGGATAAGCCAATGCATGGGGTCTTCTTCAAGAACATGGAAGAACTGGGCTTATCCAAAAATCTGACCTTCGCTTTTCTCAGGTCAAGTGAGCTGAAGTCGGAGACCGAGGGATTCATAATGACTTGCGGTCTCAGCCTATATCCACAGGCATAACGCGACTCTACGAGTGTTGTACTACCATCTACGACACTCGTACGGTATAGACGAGACACCGGTGTTGCCATATGCTCCGGGGGATATTGAGTCCGTTGTGGAGAATGAGAAGGGCCGAATATATTGGAACTACTCATTCCCCACCCTTAGGCAAATACAGGCCAGTAAGCCTGATGTAGACCTCCTCGACCATCAAAGTAAGATAATTTTCGTCATGGAGTTTTCGGCTCCTGGCGAAACGAACATCGTCCGAAAAGAGGAGGAGAAACGGACTAAATATCGAGACTTACTCTTTGAACTCCGCAGGCTCTACCCAAACCATTCTGTTAAAATGGTGGTTCTAATTATAGGAGTCCTTGGTGGTATGATGGACACACTGCTCCCGAACTTAAAAATCATACCGCCTTGCCATAATATGGCAGAAATCTTAGCCGGACGAATGCAGAAGGCCGTCATCCTTGGTTCACTCCGTCTGCTCAGGGCACATGATTCTCGGACCCAGTAGTTGCTCACACGGATGTGTCGGAGCTCCGGAGACAGGGCCTGACTGGTATAATCCAAACGGATAAAAAAAATAAATAATAATATTTATTTGGATAATGGGAAAAATAATTATTTTTCCCTGGCGGAGTTTAGCTATGCTATTCCAGGAATGATATAGAATAGTTATTTACCTAACAAGTGCGGAAAGTAGTACTTTTCCTTACGCGACGGCAGTTGCACGAACGATGCCGAGCGGAGTTCGGGCAAGCCGTTAAGGGCGGAAAAGACATTTTCCGTAAGAGGTAGGTATAATAATTTTCCTACGAGTGTTTTTGTCCATCTTATTAAATGAAAAAACAAGGTTTTTAATAAACAAGTTTTTATAATAAACAAGTTTTTATAATAATGCTACAAAATGACTAATAAGACAGAATAGTTGCATAGACCATTTAGTTAGTCCTAAATATCCTCATTTTCAACAATACAAAAATCGTGCGGAAAAGTAAAAATCGTACGGAAAAGTAAAAATCTTACGGAAAAGTACAACTTTCAAAACGAAAAACGCTCGTAGGAAAAAGTACATATCCAATTTAATTAGGGATCTGCAGAAAACAAGGTCGTGGTCACTAAATCGTATAATGATTTACTTGGATAAAAGACACAATCGAAGCATGGTAGAAGGTGTTGCTATATTAATGCAATCAATTGAGGGAGAGATACATCGTTGTAACCTTTATAAACTACAACGAATTATAAAACAATTTTCTAAGTTTAACCCCTCA